>JAOTOL010001657.1:1752500-2952500 GCA_034440575.1 Imbricaverruca yamaguchii
GCACTGGTACTAGGCAGATGAGTCATCCAGTGCGGCGACCTCGTGACCGGTTCTCCGGTTCTTCCGGACTCGTCGAGTTGAGGTGGGAGGGTGTGAGCTGGGCCGGCCCAGTCTGGTTACCGCGAAGCGCTGAGGAATACACCGTCCTGGTGTCAAAGTGTTCTCTTCGTGAACTATAGGAACAAAATTGTTTTTCTTCAAAAATGATGCACAGATATATTCAAACCAGAATTTTCATGATCTGACTTAGCATTAAGATTTTAGAATATGAAATAGATGCGCACAGTTTGCTTCAATAATGGTTCTGTTGGAGACACCCACACACACACAAACACATACACACACATGTATATGTATATATATATATAAATATATATAATATAATAAGATGTGTTGTGACCTTTAGGCTGTGTTGGCTTCACAATGACATTTTCTCTGCATCTCACATGCATAGCTCGGAAGCTGGTTTTCAGGCATGATTCTGGCCCGACCTGACCTACCAGTTCTTGACCCTCTTTACTATGTAAATGCATCGTAAAGTTATGCAAGTCCAACATATATACATTTGGCAAAGTCAATCCCAGAAAAAAGCAATGCAGAAGGGAAACCAGTATTGCCTTTCAGCCATCTCCAGGGATTTAAGGTGAGGTTCTTAAGCTGACTTTTTATGACCTCTGGTGACCTCATTGTCGATCAAAATTCAAACATACGGTACCCTTTAGACACTAAATGAAGAAAGCGTTCAAACAATGCTTTGCATTTTATCCAAGCTTGCGTAAATCTGAGGTTAGAGGGAGAGGGCCAAAGCCTCCCCTTCGTCCACTCCGCTCGGTGGAGGTGGATCTATCCGTCAACCCTGCAAGGGTTAAAACTCAGCTATGTTTTGGGCCAAGGCTCAAGTCACAAAGCTGCGGATCACACTATATACTATATACTAGTACGTACTCACACTATATACTAGTACGTATTTAGCCTTTTCGTGACTAGTTAAGGTCACTGACCTCACTTGACCTGTGGTGTTTTCTGTTTGGTGATCGGGAGAGGAAATTATATGTACTGAATCTAATCGTACAATAACTAAGACTTGACCTTTAACAAATATTGTTAAAGGTCAAGCATCTGTTTGCATCTTTATGCCTTGCTTAGAGAAATCTGCAATCATGGGTACACACCTATGTTATAACTTTTTCAAAATATGGCTACTGTTGTCAAAGCCTTCCGATACCGTCTCCAAGTGTTCCGCATTTCAATTTAAACTTAATCGCGTACAGTCGCGCTCGCAACACGATGCATTACGGGGTCTGCAAATCATAAGATTTACCTCCACCTTCATAGCACTGCCAGTGCCTGGTACCAGCACTGTGTACAAGTTCTTTGTGCACATGACCTCGCCGTGCTTCACAACGCTCGCGAGCGCAACGAAGGCGGGGCTAAATGTGATTTAACCAGGGTTAAATGAGGTGAAAACTAGAACGGTGAGGCAAAGGACGGCACAGCTGAGCGGTCATAGCACGCGGAGACATTCGATCCTCCGCTGGCGCCGCGACAAGTTCACAACATGTCGGAGCGGGCTGTGGTGGCAGCTGGCAGAGCCGGAGTGTGAGGTGTGGTGGCGTGGGTAGGCGGGGGAAGACGTCGTGCTATGGTGACGTACACTGTCCGCCGTCCTGCGCGTGTGTCGCCAGTGGCCAATTTCACCAAAATCACAAACTGCGTATTCACACCGAATTCGGTGCGAATGCACAGTTTGTGCTGTTACTTGTAAAGATGGCATTTCACCAACATCACGAGCTAACAAAACTACAAAATTCAAAGTATATCGTTTGTTAGTCACAAACAACAGAGAAATGTGTGCTGGGTTGTTTGCACCATTGTCTGAATTTCTCAAAGGTTGTTTGGTGTTACCAATCTTAGACTTTTGTGAAACGTGATTTAAAACAGTTTGTGATTTGCATGACACCGATTGTTCACAACCGTTCGACAGGATTTAACCGTTAGTGAAATTGGCCTCAGGCTGCGATTTCCCGCCAAAATTTGCGTCACACAATTAGTTACTTTTTCAGGCACTCGCACTCTCCGCGCTCATCGCAGAATACTCGTTTAGTGCCACACTGCCAACGTTCAGCATCATTTTGCGTAATCTCGCACTCGTTTCTGGTACACTGCACAGCATTCTGCGCATTATCAGCATGGGTTACGCTACCGTATGCTATTTTGCAACATTCTCAATCCCATCGTGTTTCAAACGACCATCGCCAGTACAAGTTAGTCATCAAATATTTTATCAGTGAGCACTTGATTCGCACGCTGGTGGTAAACGTGTTGTGATGGTGGCAAACGTGTTCTGAAATGTGACATGATGCTGGGTTTCCGCAGCTCTGAGTCATCAGCTCTCCATTCTTAAGCATGCTAACTTGTAATCGATGCTAAAGAGACATTAAGCACCTCGCCAGCATGCATTTAGCAAGCATGGGGTTGAAACTTTTTGTTTCAGTGCCGTTCCCTCCACCACGCACCATACGCCACAGCATAGCTGCCACTCATAACCACCGTACGATAGTCTGATCGACCATTCTTCCGGCTGCGACTCTTTTCCACGGTTAATTCATGCTAATGGCCCGTAAAGGTAAGCTCGGGGGCTCAATTACGACCTCATTTGAAACATTTCCCTGGATGTGAGACTGCAAACCGTCCCATAAGTGACCCCACAGTTTCAATGAATTTGAGGTGAACGAGGCAGGAATCAACTTGAGCGGTCGTTCAATAAGCGTTGCGTGTTGCCAGCTGAATTGCGAGCTCGATATCCCCACCAGTTAGTGCCACCTAGATCTTTGCGAACAATATTTCGACTGTATTGGACACTTCCAAATTCAGCTTCGTGCGACAAAGACAAAACAAGTGAACGCAATCTAGCCGTGTTCTAGCCGCCTGGAGTACATCAGAATAATGCTGGTAAATTTGGCAGGTACACGACTGGCACATCGCATGCATTCACATTTGCGGACATAAATGCTAACACCTGTTCGCAAACGACAAACGCGACACTAACACGCGGTTTTTCTAACATTTGCATGGCTGTTGTCAGAACACAAAAGTTAGACAATATACTCATATGAAATGAGCACATTTGTGTTGGGGAACGTCCGCACTCCAATTCTGATTTCAACCATCAAGCTGACGGGTGTGCCATTGTAAGGTTGAAAAGCTGTAATTGCTACTATTTGGCAACCTCTTCCCAAATAGAAAATGACTGTAGCAACATAGTAATGAACGCAATTAGGAAAATGAGACACACGGGAAGCCTGTTTCAGGTTGACAAATGCGCTCCCCTTTCCCCATCGTTTTTTGAGATTAGTTTCCTGGCAATCTTGATTTCCACGAATATTTCCAAAGCACATCCCTGTTGCCAAAGTACCTCGATTGCACGTGATACCTCCCAGCGCGATTTCGCATATTCCGTAACATAAACGGCATGACCAAAACATAAAGAAATTTCCGCGCCTAGTGACAACATGATTTTTATTATGATCTGGGCTTAAGCTGAGGTCTTAATTTGATCCAAAATGATTTTATGTTAGTATTACTGTCCAAAATGCCCTGGAATGGAAAACTGCATGGCTGATCTTAATATACAGGGACAGGAGCCTAAACATTTTGGATGGTAGCACTGCCATTTGGACTACTCATGTGTGCAGATAGAATGCGAGGCCTGTTCAAGTGAACGCATATCCAAACAAGCTGTGCAGAATCACTAAAAAATGCATGGGAATATTTAACGATTCGCTCCCGATTCTGCTCGTTATCTTCTGAAATGTTATTCGAACATCTTCAATCATCTTCGAACAGTCAGATATATGTTATACATTCCGTGGCATGCTTTGCCATGCTAATTAAATAGACACGAAAAGAGATGGGCATCGACAATTCCTTTCAGTGTCCTTATCTCAAATCCCAGGTAAATTATACATGCCTGTGTGTATTTGTCCAACTTCAGACCATGTGTTCAAAAGTTCAATATTCTGCAGCATGTCACCAGTGCAGTTATGTCTAGACGAACACATCTTTCGTTGTGCTGCTGGTACATTTCGCCACACTCGCTCATGCATCCCCTTGTGGGTACGCAGGGGTGATTAGGAGGCCTGTCGCGTAGTGTGTGTGGCCTTGGACGCTTGGTCAGGACGTTGCGCAGCGCCAGCGACCGGTTGTCCAGTCGGTTGTGGAATGCATCTGGACTCTTGGTCTGGATATCAGACAGAGGCATCGTGTGGTCACATGACCAGTTGTGAGATGTATTCGGGTCTGGACATTGTGCAGTTGCCAAAGCCTCGTGACATGACCTGCGGTGAATTCCATGTGGGTACTGGGCCCCATGGTCTGGATATTATACAATGGCAGCTCCTCGCTATGTGACCTGCGGTGGAACATATCTGGGTACGGACCCATGGTCTGAACATCATCCAAGTCTATCTGCCGACCACGTGACCCGCTGTGAGTCACGTGACCCGCCGCGGGGCTTGTGCCGTAGCGAGCCGCGCCTTGAGGCAGTCGCCGGCCGTGCGGTTTGTCGCATTACGCTGCCGACCCGAGCAGGACGCTGCCGACCTGAGCAGGACGCTGCCGACCTGAGCAGGACGCTGCCGACCTGAGCAGGACGCTGCGGACCTCAGCAGGACGCTGCCGACCTCAGCAGGACGCTGCCGACCTGAGCAGGACGCTGCCGACCTCAGCAGGACGCTGCCGATCTCAGCAGGATGCTGCCGACCTGAGCAGGACGCTGCGGACCTCAGCAGGACGCTGCCGACCTGAGCAGGACGCTGCCGACCTGAGCAGGACGCTGCCGACCTGAGCAGGACGCTGCCGACCTCAGCAGGACGCTGCCGACCTCAGCAGGACGCTGCCGACCTCAGCAGGACGCTGCCGACCTGAGCAGGACGCTGCCGACCTGAGCAGGACGCTGCCGACCTGAGCAGGACGCTGCCGACCTGAGCAGGACGCTGCCGACCTGAGCAGGACGCTGCCGACCTGAGCAGGACGCTGCCGACCTGAGCAGGACGCTGCCGACCTGAGCAGGACGCTGCCGACCTGAGCAGGACGCTGCCGACCTGAGCAGGACGCTGCCGACCTGAGCAGGACGCTGCCGACCTGAGCAGGACGCTGCCGACCTGAGCAGGACGCTGCCGACCTGAGCAGGACGCTGCCGACCTGAGCAGGACGCTGCCGACCTGAGCAGGACGCTGCCGACCTGAGCAGGACGCTGCCGACCTGAGCAGGACGCTGCCGACCTGAGCAGGACGCTGCCGACCTGAGCAGGACGCTGCCGACCTGAGCAGGACACTGCCGACCTGAGCAGGACACTGCCGACCTGAGCAGGACGCTGCCGACCTGAGCAGGACGCTCACCTGAGCAGGACACTGCCGACCTGAGCAGGACGCTGCCGACCTGAGCAGGACGCTGCCGACCTGAGCAGGACGCTGCCGACCTGACCAGGACGCTGCCGACCTGAGCAGGACGCTGCCGACCTGAGCAGGACGCTGCCGACCTGAGCAGGATGCTGCCGACCTGAGCAGGACGCTGCCGACCTGAGCAGGACGCTGCCGACCTGAGCAGGACGCTGCCGACCTGAGCAGGACGCCGGGACGGCGGCGGCACCGCTCGGCAAGCTGCAGCGACTCGCGTTTAGCTGCATGGCTACCTGCCGCCGTCCACCGTGGCCACCTGCCGCCTACATGGCTACCAGCCTGGATACCTGGCTGCCTGGCTACATGTACGCATGTCTATATGACTACGCGTATACATGGCTACATGGCTACATGTCTGGCTACATTTCTACCTGACTAAATGGCTTCCTGCCTATCTGCATGGCCACCTGACTACCTGGCTGCCCGGCTGCATGGCTGTCTGCCGCCGTCCATCGCGGGCCGTGCCGCCGACGGCTGCCATCAGGCTACTGACCGACTGTGATGCCGGGTCGGGCCCGTGGTGACCGGGTCTGACAGCCGGGTCAGCCGGTAGTGAGCCCCAGCGCAGTGCTGTTGCCATCGCTGGCTGTCGGCCAGCGGGGGAACGGCGAGCTACGAGCCAATCGGCCGATACAGCCAGCCGATCATTGACCCCCACCCCATCCACCCTGCCACCTACAAACGTCCGGCCCCAACCAACCCACCACTTATAAACGGCTAACCCCAGCCACCGAACCACTTTAGAACGGCCGATCCTATCCACCCCACCACTTAAAACATGCCGACCCCAACCAGCCGATCATCTAAAGCGCGTTAAGCTCAGTGCAATTGGGCCCTGGCCGACTGGACTATATTCCGGATCAGCAGTTGGGAAGTTGCCATGACGACCCATCACGCCATCATGGGTTGTCATGACGACACATCGGAATATTCACGCGACTCTCTGACTGTTCTGCATGCGGATCATCCTGCTAGACTTGTATCCACGTAAAGGGTACTGCCGAAGCCACGGCACGAAAGTTAGTCGCATGAAACTCAGCCCTTACTGAGAGATTAAGACTGGAAGGCAGTTTAAGAATTAACCTAGTAGTAACAAACTTTTCGCAGTCCCGGTTCCTGGAGGTGACGGCTTTTACTGGTGACGTGAGCCACAACGAAGAAACTGATATGGCCGTAAGTTGAGCAACTGAATGGCCATAAACAGTGCAGCAGCACTGTATTAGACAGCACTGAGTAATGGCGTGAAAATATTCTGACGGCATGGTGATCGCCATCATCTTCAGCTGTGGGGAGGGATTGGGTGGAGAATAAAACACGATGGAGGAAAATAATTGCGGCGTTTAAACTCCACAACTCACCACGGAATCGAGCACACCGACAACACTGCTAGGCTTACAGACGTTTCCTTCAGCTGTGTCTACAACGAAGCTGAAACTTTATTGACTTCCAACTTCATTGAACTGCTAAAACTTCATTCGTTCAACTTCAAAACAACTTGGGTCACTGGCAAATTGAAACCTGGGGTCATTATGGCTGTAGCACGGCGCACCGCATCAATCACACTAAGTAAGCGACGACATTCAGTTGAACGCCGGTCCGCCAGTCACCAACACCAGGAGGGCAGGGCTTGGCCGACTTTGAGAATATGTGGGGGAGGAAACCCCTCGTTGGGAGAAAAAAAGACGGCAGGACTTGGCCGACTTTGGCGGCCGTATGCCGGGAGGCGCACACGTCGGCCTGCTGGTCAGCAGCATCAAGACGGCAGGACTTGGCCGACTTTGGCGGTATGCCTGGAGGCGCACATGTCGTCCTGCTGGTCAGCAACATCAAGACGGCAGGACTTGGCCGACTTTGACGACCATATGTAGAGAGGCGCACACGTCGGCCTGCTGGTCACCAACACCAGGAGGGCAGGGCTTGGCCGACTTTGGCGGCCGTATGTAGAGAGGCGCACACGTCGTCCTGCTGGTCATCAACATTAAGAGGGCAGGACTTGGCCGGCTGGAGCGGCCTTATTTAGGGAGGCGCACACGTCGGCCTGCTGGTCAGCAACATCAAGACGGCAGGACTTGGCCGACTTTGGCGGTATGCCTGGAGGCGCACATGTCGTCCTGCTGGTCAGCAACATCAAGACGGCAGGACTTGGCCGACTTTGACGACCATATGTAGAGAGGCGCACACGTCGTCCTGCTGGTCATCAACATTAAGAGGGCAGGACTTGGCCGGCTGGAGCGGCCTTATTTAGGGAGGCGCACACGTCGGCCTGTTGGTCAGCAACATCAAGACGGCAGGACTTGGCCGACTTTGGCAGTATGCCTAGGCGCACATTCGTCCTCTGGTCAAATAGACGGCGGCTTGGGCACTTACGACCAATTAAAGGCGCACACGTCGTCCTGCTGGTCAGCAGCATCAAGGCGGCAGGACATGGCCGACTTTGGCGGCCGTATGTAGGGAGGCGCACACTTCGGCATGCTGGTCAGCAGCATCAAGACGGCAGGACTTGGCCGACTTTGGCGGCCATATGCCGGGGGAGGGGCACACATGACCCATTTGTTGCTGCTCGCAACATAGCCAGCTCAGTCTGATTACGGTCTGACTCGGAGCCAAGTGATGCCAGCTCTGATGGTCAGAATGAACAAGCTGTCTGTCAACGTGAACAATTTCTCTGTCAACGTCGGAAATGTGTCTGCCAACGTCAGCAATTTCTCTATCAACGCCAACAATCTGTCTATCAACGTCAACAATTTGTATGTCAGAGTCAATACGTTGACAACAATGATTATCATAAGAATTGTGTCATTGTTCGGCTCGCTCTGTTTGACGTGGGTTGACATCCTTGCCCAGGTTAGCGTGGCTTCACCTGACGACAGGCTATGCGTGAGGACATCCCTTCGCCTGAAGCGTTATCTGTCTCCGCGGTGCGGTGCAGTGTTCTCACTGGTGCTAGCGAGTGAGAGCTGCCAGCCCTGTTGTGGTATTGCCGCTTGTTGTGGTAGGATCGCTGACGCCGGCGGGCGAGAGCCGCCCCACTCCGCTCCGCCGCACCGGAGGTGCTTGCCGCCCGCTTGTTGTGTTGGGATCCCTACTCGTCTGGCTCGTTCCCACGCTTATGAAGCTACACATCATTGTCTAGTATTGCTCTGCCTGGTATGCCACCGACAGCTGCTGTCGTCGCAGAGGGCTGCGAGAACACCGGAGCTGCGGAAAGGTGTGATAGCCTCTTGTCGACGTGAATAACTGCGTCGGTTATTTGCTCTAGAATTGGCAAATAGCCAGAAACAAACTAGTTTTTCTTGGTCCGTCTGTAGCTGAAGGTGGTTTTCACCGGTCTGTTCTAGTCGGGCCAAAACTGGTTGAAGATGCAAAATTATATTCGTGGCATTGGCTTCGTTCTTATAGAATTGGAACCGTGATAAATACTATTTATCACGGATAAATACTATTTTATACCGGCTGAGTCGGTATAAGTGTCCAGAGTAAGGCAAGTGGTAACAAGTACTCTTTCACACAAGTGGTGGAAGAAGAGGCAAAATCTCAAAGCCTAGTATTTTTGGGAGATGTATGTGTATCTGGGAAAGTGTCAAGGCACATTGGATCAGCCACTAGAATTGCTCTATAGTATGCTTATAATAATGTGATGGTCGTTTTATATGAGTATACAATGCCACGCCACGCTTCGCATGGCGCCGCGAAGACGCAACGATTGTTTTTAGCAACTGACTCCGTCCCCGTTTTATCGCCACTATAATTGGTTGTTCCCAGTCATTCATTTGCGTCTGCGCGGGTGCCGGAAGACCGCTAATGTAGCACGTTGAGGGTGGACGGCATTGTTCCCCGGCTACCCGGGTCTCTAATGTAATTCTCATCGACCAGTGCAGTGCAGGTCCGGAACATTTCTGTCATCAACACAGCCAGGTGGAACCAGGCGCCGAGTACGTTGTGTCCCGATAAGAAGGAGGCAGCCTGGACAAGGACACCGGACACATTGTGTCGTGCGCAGAAAGCTGCCACCTGAGCACGTACGCCGGAGACGTTGTGTCAGCAGGACCTGATGAAATTTATGCTATGGTGTTGCGGGAAGCTGAAAAGGAACTGGAATTTCCACTTAGTATAATATTTTGTAGATCTGATTCACAAAATTAAATTCCAACAGATTGGAATAGGGCAAATGTAGTTCCTATTTTCAAGAAAGGAGAAAGAGGAAAATCTGAAAACCATAGGCAAGTAAGTCTCACATTCCTAGTCTGCAAGGTACTAGAATCAATTATCAAGGATAGAATAGTTAGTTATCTGGAAGGAAACAGATTGATTCAAGATACTCAACATGGGTTTAGGAAAGGGCGAGCATGCCTCACAATTTTCTTGGATTTTTATTTATAATTTCGCCACAGAACAATTTGATCAGGGAAATCAGGTTGATATAGCATATCTTGACTTTAGTAAGGCCTTTGACAAGGTACCCCATAAACGGTTAATGATACAGCTTCAGGCCCATGGTATTGCAGGTGGCATCTTAAAATGGATAAGGTTGTGGTTTTCATATAGACAACAAAGAGTGATGCTGAATGGTACAAAGTCATCATGGCAAAATGTTCTTAGTGGTGTCCCCCAGGGGTCAGTACTGGGGCCACTACTGTTCATTATCTTTGTAAATAACATTGAAAGTGGCCTAAGCCAGGTTTTGAAATTTGCGGATGATTTGAAGGTATTTAGGGCAATAGCAGGTCAAAATGAGCATATCTCGCTGCAAAAAGACTTAGACGAACTTGTGAAGTGGTCCGAAGAATGGCAAATTAAATTTAACTTCGATAAGTGCAAAATCATGCATGTGGGTAAGCAGCATATGAAGGCTCCATACTTGATGGGTGGCCAAGTGCTTTCAGTGACTCAACAGGAGAAGGATTTAGGTGTTATTCTAAACACAAAATTGGGGGCATCTGAACAGACGAAGGAAGCCAGGAAGAAGGCACTGAGAATGCTTTGGGAAATAAATAGGAACGTATCTTACAGAAGTGAGGAAGTCATCAGGAAGCCTTACTGTGTCAGGTAAGGCACAGTATTTAAAGGCACAGACATTTAAAGGCACAGTCTTTAAATGTCAGGCCACATTTTGAATACTGCATCCAAGCTTGGTCTCCTAGCTATGAAAAAAATTGTTGGCTTTTAGAGAGAGTACAAAAGAGGGCTACAAAAATGGTTAATGGTATAAGCAACCTGGCATATGAGGAAAGATTGAAGAAATTGAATATGTTTTCACTTAGACATAGAAGGCTGAGAGGAGACCTTATCGAGGTCTTTAAATTTGTCCATGGTCTGGAGAGGGGATATCTTGGGGAAATGCTTGAATTTAACAGACATGATGCAATTAGAGGTCATAAATTCAAAATTAAAGTTAATCACAACAGAACAAGGTTAAGACAGCTTTTTCACCAGCAGGGTAGTAGAATACTGGAACCAGCTGCCAGAAACCACTGTAAGTAGCAGCACATTGAACGTCTTTAAAAAACAGCATAGACAATCATTATAAGAATAGAGGGCTTGCCTTTCAGTATTAAAGGGAGGGCTGATCGACGAATTTGGTGGGTAACTGGTTGAGTGTAGTGCAATCAAGAAGGGCCCTTGTGGCTCATAGTTGCACTAATATTTTATGTCTTTTTGTCTATGTGTGCAGAAGGCTGCCACATGGACCGAACAAAGGACACATTGTATCGTGTGCAGGAGGCTGCCACCTGGACACGAACAAAGGACATATTGTACCATGCGCAGAAGGCTGCCACCTGGACAAGGACACCGGACACATTGTGTCGTGTGCAGAAGGCTGTCACCTGGATACTGGCTTTGCGTAATCGATGCCGTGACAATCGCGACGAGGCAACGTCCACCGGAACAGAACGAGCATTGACCAAGCGGCAAGTTGATGCTGCTGGTAGTTGTCTCTAGTTATCTTGGCTGGTAGTAGCCATTATTGTCGAATAATCCTGCGGGTCATGCTGGGAAAGAGTATACAACTTGAAGGCAACAGTGACATAGCCAAGTGAGGGAGGTCAGGTGGAGGGCTGAAAAGAATAGCCGCTCCCACTCAGGCGCGTCTGATGAGGGTCCTGCAAGCGACCGCCTGAAGTGGTCCACACGGGCCTCTCAAGGCGTAGACACTGATCTATAATCGAGGAAAACTTAACATGCATTTAGCAGTGTGGGGAGTGTCTCTCGCTCTGAAATCTGAAGACGTTCACCCTGAGAGCTGGTGAGGGCCGTGAAGAGAGGAGAACTGGAAGCCTGAGAACTGGAATGTCAACTGTAAATAGCCGTCTGGAGTGGAGAGGGCCCGTAACAGCTGGGGAATGGACAGGGCCCTGAGGCCCAGTCAGGCTGGGTGCTCCTGGAATTTGAGGGGCCATCCGAGGGATAAACAGAGCAACCTAAAAGCTAGAGAAATAGTGATTAACAATCTCAGCGATGAGACGCCCCTGAGATGAGAGCTGGACAGGGCTACTATACACTGTGATCGGCTACTAAAAGCGGGAGAGTGCTCTGGAAGGTCAGATGGGCCACTGAGAGTCGGAGAGGACTGGACTAGGTTTCCTATATACATAGATAACTTTTGGTTGTTGTACATCCAATTTCTTGTCGAATAGAGTCCAGAAATGTAGCTATTTTGGTTGCTTGCCAACTGGGATGTTGAAGTCTGTTTACTAGAATTTATCCCCACCAACTTCGCTATAAATTTGTGAATACACTGTTTGTCTCTCTTCCTCCCACTCCATGGTGCATCTCTTTTCTCCCACGCCTGCTCTTCTCAGACACAACCGCAAGGCCCCGAATGGATGCTGAGGTCGGAAAAGTTTTCTTTTGGCAGCCAAAAGCAAGCACAACTGTCAAATTTTCGGAACGCAAAAACACTTGCGCAAAATCAGAGAATATTTCGGGGAGGGTGGAAGAGCACAGTAGTTACTTTTTCGGCCTCATCACATTTTGGTACCTATGGAGTCGCCACTGTTAGGCACATATTCATGTGTATGCATATATGCATACATGCAGACATATCTAGCATACATACGCACATATATACATACGTTTATTTATATATATATATATATATATATATATATATATGCACGCACATATTCAGAGCCTTGTTGATTTTTATAGGAGTTTTTGCAGTATTATATTTATCTGTGCATGAGTTATACATTAGGGTGTGTCACGAAGGACCTTTTTTTGGAAATTGCACTTTGCTTAGTGAAATTATCGTGCAGATCACCTTAAAAAAACCTGTGGTCGAAACCAAATCGAAATCAAACAATAAACAAAATATGCGACAGGCCGATAAAGAAACAAATTTGCCGGCGCCCGGCGTTGAAGTCTCCAGTGATGGCGCTCCGTTGCGATTGGCATCTAACACCACGCGTCCGGCCACCGTCGGAGCGCCGCCGCGGCGCTGTGACGAAAAAGGCGGTAGTCGTTGCTGTGGATGCCTGATGAATGGATTCTGGTGATGAAGCTCATTAATAAAACTCAATGAAAGTGTTTAGTGGGGTAAAAGGCTTTTGATAAGCACCAGTCGCTTAATAAGTTGCCTGGATATCTGACGCATGAAAGAAAGGTTCACTTTACGTCGCTTGTTCGTTCCATTTTCAATCAGTAGATCTATCCGCGCATAATGCTAATATTTTCACTTTTGAAAGCTTGAACATCTTCAAATTCCTCGTCTGTTTACATCGAAGACCAATTAAATCATTCTGAGACACTTGGTATCTTATTGTTATGACAAGTAGACTAGGCGAAATCGGCATCATGCTCCGTTCCACTACAACCGAAGGAGACGGGCATACAGCGACGTCACCTTTTGTACGAGCGGCCACATTTTTTGTACGAACTATCATTTTATAACTGTACTACTTGTCTACATGCTCGACAGAAAACCCGACATGAAATCCTTTTTGCTGCTGAGCACTGGCATTGCCGACCTGTGTTTCAACTTCGCCACAATGTAACCGTGGCGGGCCTCTTCACCAATTACCTTCAAAGACGCCTCGGTCACCACTTTCACCATCCGTTCCACCGTCTGACTGTGCACGGGGTATGGCGGTACTTCGAGAGGACTCGCGATGATGTCTAGTAAGTCATCATCGGACAGTTGTTGCGTCAAGGGCGGCTCGGTTATCGCCTCATTACACCAATCAATCAGCTCCATGATGCTGTTTGCCCCCATATTCACTTTTGGAAGCTTGAACTTCCGCACTTCGTCAGTATCACTATCGACTTGAGTTCTGCGACACTGCTGGATTTGAGTGACCGCCCTTTCCCGTGTGGCTTGATCTTGGCACAAGGTGCGTCTCCATGGTGAGCCAGAGTCACTGGCTCACGATCTCACCACCATGGCGGAGATTCGTGACCGGACCACCCGTCAAGACCACAACTTGTATGTCCCCCGGTCCCGCACCGAGATGGGGAAGAGACGCTTTAGTTCCAGAGCGCCACACATGTACAACTCACTGCCACCTGAGCTGACGCGACTTCCCGTGTCGATCTTTGGTCGCCACCTACGGGAATATCTACGTGACGTGCCGCCCGCGCCGGACTGATAGACTGCTCGACTTGCTGTTATTTTATATATATATATTTTTTTTTATAGTTTAACTTGTAGTCTGTGATTTTGACCCTCTTTTTTACCTTTTGTGCTGTGTTGTTTTATCTATTTGACGCGATGTCGTAATAGCCACAAGTCAATTGTGGATGACGTCAATAAAGTCTGTCTGTCTGTCTGTCTGGCCCGCTGCCATTGCTAGCAGTACTGCCTCAGGGTGACACCAGTAGCTGTTGCGCTGTATTACCGGCTGCACCATGGCCGCTATCTCAGGTCGCAAACTTTTGAGAAGTTGCACGCTGTGCAGCGCATTGCCAGGACCGTCAGAACATTTCCAGTTCTTCTTGATGCAGAACCACATGGGAGTATAGTGGCACACGATGAACTCCGCTAGCATTCTCAGACTGTCTGATGGCTGTTCGGTTGATGTGTAAAGCCGGAGAATTCGCGCCGCCAGAGTCAGCCACCTGGAGTTGTTTAGTGGACCGATCTTCATTTTCGCAGTTCTATCTGAGATACAGTCTGGACACTACGCGCCAGACTGTACAGGATAGCCTGGTCTGAACTTAGGTCACTGATAATCTCCTGCGTTATTTCTGAAACATTTCCGCCATCGATTGGCTCAAAATCGACCACTGGCAAGGTTTCTACTGCGCCTGTAGCAGCCCGGCCAATCAACCCACTAAACGACTTAGGTCCTGTTGTGACTCCATCTAACTGGCTAAATACTGCACGAAAATTAAGTTCATTTGCATGAAGTTGGCATACAAACCAGTGGACGGGGCGTTTTTGTCCGAGCTCAAACAAACGGATAACACCATCTTTTTGGCCATTATTAGCTCTCGTGCTGTCACAGCCAAGCACATAAACATCTGCACCAAACTCATATGCCACGGCATTCAGGTCCTGAAAAATGTCCTCTGCTTTCCCAGTCTGTGGGGTAAAATGTCCTAAATATGCACTGTCTGGCTCGGATACAACCACAATGTGCTCTTCCGTCTTCTTTGAACTGGCTGTCATAAGCGTGTCGTCTTTTCTACCGTCGAAGTAGAGACCAGATACACGACCTGCATGATCCTCATGGCTCTGGGCTACTACCTCTCTTCTAATCCGATCCCTTGCTCGCCATACTTTTTTGCTATCCACTATGCAGTCCATATCGTCAGAAGTGATCCGAATAATGTCCACTTGGAAACCGTTTATGATCGCAGCACACGCACGATTAGACACTCCGTACCGATCTGCTGCTAGAGCCGTATTTAGCAGTTCGTCTGTGTTACTGTTCGCCATATACTCTGACTCATTGACTACAGATGTGAGGGATGATGAATCTGTGGCGGAATCTTGGTTTGAATAGAATCTAGCTGGGCCATTCCAGAAGGTCCCGGTTGTGGTGATGTGACTCTCTCGACGGCCAGACGCCTCCTTTCGTCCATGGCGCGTCGACGAGTGGTTTCACGGATATCTGCGGTGCCGATTTGCATTTGGCGAGGCCCTCTCTGGTCTTGGACAAAGGGAAACTCCATTCGTGGCACTTTGTCGGCCATCGCACATTTGCAGTTATCGATATTAGCACATTTTCGCGATATCGCGATATCACATTTCAGCACATCGATATCAGATATCAGCACGGCTCGTGTCGCCGTCGTTAATAGGTTGTCCCTACTGCTGATAATCCAAGTTTCCCTTGAAACTTGAGTAACGAAAAGGAACAGGAGACTTGGATTGACTAATAAAACAGGGATGTATGGCATGCGAAGCTATTTTGTGTCGTTAGTGCGTACGCAATTTATTCGAATGATGATTCATAGCACTGTGAAAGGTGGAGCACAGACAAAGGAAAGTGGAGCGATCAGTCCTTCGGTGAAGTTTAATGTTTACAATCAGATATATCCCGGCTCCCCTGATCTGTTTTTGAATTACCAGAATCCATTCTTAAGTCATCCACAGCACCGACTGCCGCCTTTTTCGTCACAGCGCCGCGGCGGCGCTCCGACGGCGGCCGACGCGTGATGTTAGATGCCAATCGCAACGGAGCGCCATCACTGGAGACTTCAACGCCGGGCGCCCGGCAAATTTGTTTCTTTATCGGCCTGTCGCATATTTTGTTTATTGTTTTATTTCGATTTGGTTTCGACCACAGGGTTTTTTTTAGGTGATCTGCACGATAATTTCACTAAGCATAAGAAAAACCGTTCAGGCGACACACCCTATTATACATGCTGGGCTGCAATGGCCATACAAATTCATTTTACTCCAAGAGTTATTTACGTCCCTGTTTCCTCTTTCAGAGGGTAGATATTTGCAGAACTTCCAGCGTTTCAATGGTTCGCTTTCATTGCTACTGCGTTTCAATGATGCAATTAGTTCCAAATCTAAAGAAGTGCGTTTACCATCTCGGCCGACCGTGTTTCCCAGGGATGAGTCATGCCGTACTCGGTAAATGTTTTCGTGAATTGAGACCACGTTCCATCAGACGATGACTACCTTGTGGTGGCCATTTGGCAGACTCAGTGCAGGTACTTCGGAGCTGTGTTCCTCACGCTCCGTTAATTTTATTCAAGTTGTGCTCGACCTCGGTGGTAACGGCTTCTCGGGCCGGGCTGAATGGACTCTTGTTTACTGTATGTTAATCCCCGGGGAGCTCCGACGAGCCGTGTTTTCTTGCTAAAGATTCGCAAGAGTGAAGTTCAGTCCGGTGGAAACGACGCGACTCCACTCGTTGGAGCATTCTGTTTGGAAATGTATTTCTTGGGTGTTACAGCATCCTATTGTGCGCCGCAGCTCCTTCCACAACACAGCTGATAGAGATGGAAACATCACTATCCAACTTTAGGCTAAAGTGCCCACCGAGGCCACTTGAGGCTAGCTGTTGAGCTCACTGCAAAACATGCCGACCGACATGCATCTGTGCGCATTATTGAACTCAGTGACAAACTCGCCGGAAGTATCCCTGCCAAACTTGGCGGCAGTATCCCTGACAAACTCGGTGGCAGTATCTCTGACAAACTCACCGGCAGTGTCCCTGTGAAACCCGACGGCAGTATCCCTGTGAAACCCGGCGGCAGTATCTCTGTGAAACCCGGCGGCAGTATCCTGTGAAACCCGGCGGCAGTATCCAAGCCAAACTCGCCGGCAGCGTCCCTGACAAACCCGGCGGCAGTATCCCTTCCAAAACTCGGGGACGAGTAGCTTAGGGGTAAATTGCTCGTCTCACAATCGAAAGGTTGTGGGTTCGAGTCTCATCTGTCGCTACTCTTCGCCCGCGACCAATCGGCGTGAGAGATTGACAACGCTACATGACTCAACGGTCGATGTGTCGTAAAACCAATAACCAACCAACCAACCTTCCAAAACTCGCGGGGAGCTTCCCTGCGAAGCTCGCAGCTCCGCTCCACGCCCAGCCAATCCTCCAGCTCCTATGGCACGGCCAGACACGGCGTCACTTCACACCGCGACCCAGCCCACACCAGCGACACTCCGCCGTCGGCTGCCGAAGGCACGGCCCAGGTGAAGCCTGTGTCCATGTGTCGACGCCGGCCGCAGGCGGCACGGCCAAGTGCACCCATTACCTCCCCTGTCCTTGCGTCTCCGCGTCGCTCCGTGAAGCTGTGACCGGTAAGCAGTGTAGCCGGTAAGCAGTGTGACCGGTAAGCAGTGTGACCGGTAAGCAGTGTGACCGGCAAGCAGTGTGGCCGGTAAGCAATGCGACCGGTAGGCAGTGTGCCCGGTAAGCAGTGTGACCGGCAAGCAGTGTGGCCGGTAAGCAATGCGACCGGTAGGCAGTGTGCCCGGTAAGCAGTGTGACCGGTAGGCAGTGTAACCGGTAAGCAGTGTGCCCGGTAGGCAGTGTGTCCTGTAAGCATGTCGTGGCGGTGTTCAGCCGTCGGGTGTTATTGCCGCCGCCCCGTCAGTTCCCCGCGTGCCATCGCAGCCGGCTTGTGCCTCGACACGATGCGAGGCCAAAGTGTGTCCGGCCGCCGGCCGTCTTTCGACCGGGCTGATCAATCCCGCTTAGCGGCCGTCTCGACCGGAAATGAGCCGACCGGCGTCGGCAGCAGCGGCGGCGGCGTCGGCGGCGGCGGCGGCTCTGTTGTCGGTGTACGCCTCTACCGATACCTGTCGCGATGGCAGGCCGCCGCCGCTTGACACGCGGCGGCCGGCGGGTGTCACGTGACGGGCGGCTCAGCTGACCAGCCAGCCAGCTGAGCCGTGATTGGCCACTGCGGGCACCAGAGCGGCCTCGCCGCCACGTCAGTCGGCGGTGTATTACCCGTGCGATCGACGCTCGGCTAGATCGAGGTCAGGTGCCGGCTCGGTCCGGTTGCCGGCTCTGTGGTGTGCACCTGTGTCCACCTCTTGACCTACTCACGAATGTACGGCGTGCCCAACACCGACCTGTGGGCTTCAAAGGTCCATAGGCTATGCATTGGCTTTGCTTGCTCTGAAGGTTGGCGGTGGCCCCGCTGACCGGAGGCGTAAACTAATGCTCTTTTTTAGTTCTTTATGTTCTTTTAAATTGATGCTGAATGAGTTCAAACCGCTGAAGATGAAGCAACGCCGCTCCCGACCACTTCGACAGGGAAGTGAACATGCCCACTAAATGCTAGTGCAAATGCACATACTATGTATATATATATGTGTATATATATATATATATATATATATATATATTATATATATATATATACATATATATAAGTATATATATACATATGTATATATATAGATATATATACATATAAATATATATTTATGTGCATATAATTATTGATTTTCAATTACAAAAATGAAGCCCAAACTGCAAGCCGATAGCATTGCCAGACTCCATTGGATAATGTCACGAGCCGAACAGAATAAATATCCTGTCCTGCAATAAGCTTCTTTGGAAGAGCTTCTCCATTGGGTTACATTAGAACCCCAGTGTCTCCAAGCCCCGAAATACATATTACCCCGAATCATTCAAATCATTGAAATCCGCAAACACCTCAAATTCCCGAAGTGCCAAAAATATCATTATTGGAAGGGACTTCAGGACCATCCCAGAAATCGTCATGCTTCAACACCTTGATGTTTCAAACCTCCGTCACCATGAAACCTGGAACTCCTCAATTCACCGAAGCCTCAAAGTACCGAATGCTTCAAAACCTCGAAATTAGCTGACAACGACCAGGCAGGGGTCGATAATGTTCAAGCAGACAACTTTGGACTGCATATCGCTGTGAAAGAGTTGAGAAGTTATATCCCCTCACTGGTTCTGAGCAGCCATGTAGACGTGTTTTTTTTTTGGTGGGTCGGTAATACAGGCACTGTGGGGATATCATGCCTCCGTCCCTCTTTTTCTCAGAAGACTAACTTTCAGAAGCTTCGTGATTGTAATCGGTGTCCTAACCAGCTCCAACCTTTAGTGAGGAGACCACTCATGCCTTTTGCATGCTACTGTCCAGGCTCAGTCCGAATTGTGATCCGCATTGGACTCGTCTGTCATAATTGCTTGCATTTTTGTCTAACTGGTTTGGGGTTTCTCGACCATCCGAAACTTTGAAGCTTGGGTATTAAGGATTTCCAAGTTTAAAGGAAATCGATGACTTAGAACTTCGGAGTTCTGAAGCATTGCGCTTTTGCAATTGCTGGTTTTGAAACACATGCATTTTTTCAAACACTGACGTTCTGAATTTGCAGAACAGAGGCGGTTACCGGCATTCGGAGTGGGGGGAGGGGGGGGTGGATTGAGACACCCGCAATTTGAGATGCGAGAACTTGAGGATTTAAAGTTCCGATACTTAGGGGATGTATCTTAGACAACTTCCCTTAGGCAATTATATTCTTCTATTCTATTAGACATATATTATAATTATACCAGACAATTACATCATACACAACTTCCATTTCCCTTTGTCGTGTCGTGTTGTGTCGTGTCGTATCTTATCGTGTCGGCATCAGTTCTGCAATCGGTTTCCTAGCCAGCTCCAACCTTTAGTGAGGAAATCGCCCGTGCCCTTTTGCATGCTGCTGTCCAGGCTCTGCGGCTGACGACCGCCTCCGCGGCTATAGCATCGTCCTCGGCCGTACCGTCAGGTGTCGTATGGCCCGTGTGACCCGAGTACCGCCCAGCCTGGCCGTCTCAGCCGTGCACCAGGTCACGTCATTGCACCACGTCACGTCACGTCATTTTAGTTACGGGCGCAAAGTGACCCTTGATGTCGACGCGTCCCTAAACTCCAATCCACCACTCACGTCACGTCATTGCACCACGTCACGTCACGTCATTGCACCACGTCATTCGCTGAGTTCGGTCCGCTGGCTACCCGGCCTCGACAGCCACAGATGCTACGACAGCGTCCGGCTGCTGTTTACTGGGGTCTGTCCGTCGGTCACCCGGCCTCTGCCGCTGCAGTATTGCAGATGCCACGGAAGCGTCCACCGAGGTCTGCAGTGGCCGCCCGACCTTCGGACTCGCAATCAGCATCGACGCCGTGCGCCGTCACAATTTTGTCTCGCCAGGCGGCAGCATGCGCTCGGGCGAAGCCGGCAATATCGTGTTCGTTTCTTGTCTGACAGCTTGTCGACCTGCCCCGGGGGATGACGCGGCGGGTCGTTCCAG
Source organism: Imbricaverruca yamaguchii (assembly GCA_034440575.1). Classification (NCBI taxonomy): domain Eukaryota; kingdom Metazoa; phylum Arthropoda; class Thecostraca; family Neoverrucidae; genus Imbricaverruca; species Imbricaverruca yamaguchii. The sequence continues at coordinate 1,773,151 of JAOTOL010001657.1, forward strand.
GGCCGCGGGGTACCGTGGCCGGCGGTGTGCCAGACTCGCCGGGCCGCCGCCATCGGCAGTGCGTCCATTGCCTGGCCGGCGTTAGCGCGCGGCGTCCAGTGTGTTGTCGGCTCGGTCGCGCGACGTGCCCGGGGGCATTATCGGTCCCGGCGGGGGCGTGGTTCGGCCGAACGGTGATGAGTCTCCCGCCAGAGTCGGCGACACGCCCCCTCCCCCCCCCCCGGGTCGGCTCCGTCAGATGGATCGCGTCGCCGCTCGCCGCCTCCGCTCGCTCTGAAAAAAAAAAAAAAAAAAAAAAAAAAAAAAAAAAAAAAAAAAAAAAAAAAAAAAAAAAAAAAAAAAAAATTAAAAAAAAAAAAGGCTGCCGGTGAGGTTGTCAGATTGCCGGTGAGGTTGTCAGACTGCATGTGAGATTATCAGACTGCCGATGAGGTTGTTAGACTGCCGGTGAGATTGTCAGACTGCCGGTGAGGTTGTCAGACTGCCGGTGAGGTTGTCAAACTGCTGCCGGTGAGGTTGTCAGGCTGCCGGTGAGGTTGTCAGGCTGCCGGTGAGGTTGTCAGACTGCCAGTGAGGTTGCCATACTGCCGGTGAGGTTGTCAGACTGCCAGTGAGGTTGTCAGACTGCCAGTGAGGTTGTCAGACTGCAGGTGCGGTTGTCAGTGTGCCGGTGAGGTTGTCAGGCCCCCCGGTGAGGTTGCTAAGCTGTCGGTGAGGTTGGCGCAGTGCCCGCCCATGGCCGGCTCGGCTCACCACTCAATGTCCCGCCGTTGCCGGGCCGCTTTACGACCAATCGAAGCTGCCGGGCCGCGGAGCGCTCCGCCGCCCCCGCGGCAGTTATTGCGCCGACCGGACGGCGCGTAAATCACAGGCTGATACACGGCTGTGGGGGGGGGGCAGCTGGGGCCCCCGATCCACCTGGACGGTCTGATGCGACCGACGCCCACCTCCGGCTGGGTGCCTTGCCACTGTTGTGTCGGGGGGAGGAGTGGCCTAGGGGTAAGTTGCTCGTCTCACAATCGAAAGGTTGTAAGTTCGAATCTGACTTGTCGCTACTCGTCGCCCGCGACCAATCGGCGTGAGAGATTGGCGACGCTACATGACCCAACGGTCGATGTGTCGTAAAACAAATAACAAAAAACACTGTTGTGTCGGGGGTGCTATTGCGGGTGGGATGGGAAGGCACGAGTTCCAGGGTGTGATCTGTCGCTGTTGTCGGCGTGGGTGTGATTATTTACCGGCTCGGCTTCTGGTCGATCCCTGTGTTTGTGAATTAGTTCATGTCAGTTGTCACACTGCGTGCATGGTCGACGTGTTCAGTTCATCAGTGACGCAGTCAGAGCTCGCGCGCAGTCTGTGTGACGTCTAAGTGGCACCGTCTTACGATTCAAATACATATGAGCTCCAACTTCCCAGGCACGTCCAGCAACGGCAACGGCAGGAACAAGGATATTATTAGTATGGAAGAAATAGCTACAGGGGCCATTTTTCAGCTAAAGCTCATCGGTCCCATGCTTAAAGATAAAGACATTGCTATGGTTTATGTGGTATGTTAGTGATGAAGCAAATAAATGGAAGCATCCGTACCTACCTCATTGATTTATAAACTCCTGGATGAGGTGCGTTTTCGCTCGATTTTTTTTCGTGCATCACCATAGGTGTAATGATGCATTCGATTGGAAGTGTGGGGTACGTGTCTCCGTTGTCTCGGACGGTGGAGCGAAAAATAATCATATGGCACATTCACCATGAGCACAATACGAAATATATGCTGTGTCAGAGACCAGGAATCTAAACCGAAGCTAAATAAAAATATAAACTAAATCGAAATCTAGCCTGCGCCCGACCATGAATCACATGCTTGAGCTTCTATCATAAATCATATTGATAGCCAAAGATCCATCTTTGAGCAGGTGCGGTCCATGGAACTGAAATTCGAAAGAGAGCGATCAATGGTAGTCACGTGTTAGTGCACATTCCCCATCGGTACCTATCAGGCTTGTGTGTCACCTGTAAGCTTCACCGCACTGGTATACTTTTCACAGTTTAATCACGAACGCTTCCTCAAATGCGCTTGATATGCACTTTTAATTATGATCAGATTCTGGCCGATGATTTACGGATGTAATGACTATATCCGAAGCTCTATTTAAGGCTTAGGCCACGGGTCAGGTGAGGCTAAGGTTCGACCCCACTTTTCAAAGCTTGATAGAATGTTGGTTCAGGCCACTGTTCTCACTCAGTCAGGCTGAAAAATGGGTGACGAACTCGGATCCAGGACTTCAAACCCCTCTAGATGTTGCGTCAAGCTATCAAAAAGGTATTCCGAGGTCAATATAGGTAAAATACTTCGAGTGGTCTTGGACTGGCACAGAGACAAGGTCCCGACATCAATCCTGTCATCTATTAGCCTAGGCCGCACAAATCGCGTCGCTTTCGGTCACAATGTCCTGTCAAGATGAAATTATCATCGGCTTCGCTTTGTTAAACTGGTCCGAGTTGTTCATCTTCGTGACCGTACAGCTCCGTGACTTGACATGACCCAACAAACAAACAAACAAAAAAATACGAAAAGCTCAGAAAACAACTACCTTGAGGATACCGAACATTTCACTGGGTTTCGTTGAACGATTTCAAAGCTGCCCATACAACTTAGGGAGGTTGCATCACCCCTCCTCCTCATCCCTCCTCCATTAGCGGGTGTTCACAGTACTTTCTTGGCTGTAGAAAGCTCACGAATTTATCACGCATAAATTTATCTCTATCACACACATCCATAGAAAATGATGGTCAACACTAATTCTATTAAAAAAAAACACCAGAAACGTATAAACAACACCAAAAGTTTACATTATGTCTGTCATATGCATTGGAGCAAGGTCGTCCCATGGGCCTAAGACCTAAGACGTTAACATTCCCTACTATTTTATCGTAAGCTAGCCTCGTGACCAAGAAGGCTAGTGAGGTACAGCGTTCAAAGTGGACGAAGAGCCGTGAAAACTAGTATGCTGCAAGCCAACTTATAGGCCAAGGTCATTACGGATCAATCTCGATCAGCATACCAAGTTCGTCAATTCTGGATAAGTTTGTCCGGACACATCCGGTTCGACCGACATTCATCGATGCTATGTCACATGGTTCCCGAATTCACAAAGGTCATTTGATATTTTGCTTTGATAGCGCCCCACACCTGACAACGTCGCCATAATAGCTTCGATGCTGACTGAATTCGACCCGTCAACATTGAACCTGAATGCCCGATATAACAACCAGATGATCGTGCGCTCCCACGAAATACTCGGCTTATTCGAGTTTCGAATAGTTGCCGGGAGAAATCGCGGCCTACGGCCTCTGTGTATCGCCACACACACACGGCTTCTGCATTTCGCCATAAATGTGGCTTCTGTGTATCGCCAAAAATACGGCTTCTGTGTATAGCCGTAAATACAGCTTCTGTGTATCGCCAAAAAATACAGCTTCAGCATATCGCCACAAATGCGGCTTCGATTAAGCCTGCACCATTGCTTCAACGTTGACCACACGTGGCCCACTAATCTTAGCTTTGATGGCCGATGCCACAAAATGACCGCCCATTGTTAACTGTCACACGCCACACGATGATGAACTACGTTTTCAATGGCTGCCCAGAAAATACGCCGGTAGAAGGGAAAATTCTTCCCCCCACTGCGTGTGACCGGTTAGGGACCGAGCCAGTGCAGTGCAGAGGTATAGTGTGGTGAGCAACCACTGCGAATTATAGCATCACATACCATGCACTTTGTCTCAGTGCTCTTCATATAATACAGCATAACTGAGGCGAGGTAGCCGAGATAATAAGGTGCCCGGCCGTGCGCTCCAAGTCATGTTCGAAAAGAACATGACCATGACAAACCATAGGCTGACTCAGCAAATGTTTATGAATACACATTTACACATGCTGCAAGAGTTGTGTACCTTCCATGCCGTGTCATTGCTTCCCTCACCCCTGCCTATTTATAATGATATCGGGCTGCATCTGCAAGCGCTCAATTTGTTGTCTCCTTCTCTCTCTTCCCATCACTCTCCCTCTCCATCACCATCTCCCTCTCCCTCTCCCTCTCCCTCTCCCTCTCCTCTCCCTCTCCCTCTCCCTCCCTCTCCCTCTCCATCTCCATCTCCATCTCCATCTCCATCTCCATCTCCATCTCCATCTCCATCTCCATCTCCATCTCCATCTCCATCTCCATCTCCATCTCCATCTCCATCTCCATCTCCATCTCCATCTCCATCTCCATCTCCATCTCCATCTCCATCTCCATCTCCATCTCCATCTCCATCTCCATCTCCATCTCCATCTTCATCTTCATCTTCATCTCCATCTCCATCTCCATCTCCAACTTCCCCTCCCTCTCCATCCCCATCTCCATCTCCCTCTTCCTCTCCCTCTCCTCTTCCTCTTACTCTCCCTCTCCCTCTCCCTCTCCCTCTCCTTCTCCCTCTCCACTCCTCTTCCTCTCCTTCTCCTTCTCCTTCTCCCTCTCCTTCTCCATCTCCCTCTCCCTCTCCAACCCTCTCTCCCTCTCTCTCTCTCTCTCCCTCTCTCTCGCCGTCTTGCGCGCAAGATGTACTGGAACAAAGAGCACTCTTCTAATCATCACGGAGGCGTGCAGCATTTATGAAATCTTTGATGTCTAAGGCTCTGAAGTGTGTATCTTCCACATGTGTTTTGCTGGCGGTCGAGCACGGAATGCTGTGACAGTTTTTACGTCAGAGTCCGCGCTGCTCAACCCACACCGCCTGTCAAATTGCTCAACATGGCCGAGTGTTTGCTGATTGCCCATTGTAGGAGTCTATTTATTGTGTGTGGACTCGTGTGTGGGTTTTGTCAGAACTCACAGAACAAGCCATTACCATACGCTACAATTGGTAAATTGTTTTGCAAGCAAACAGGCACAGGGAAATGCATTCTCAGTTACGCTTGTGACCAGTGAGCAAATGAGTACCCATCCATTTCGAATGCATTTACTTACAAGTGAAATGTGCAAAAAACACAGCATAGAAAACAACCAATCATGATTCATGAAATAACCTACTCGTAGTGATAGGTGGTCCGACTAGATTTCGGTCAGGACGGATTATCCAAGGAGCCACAGGAGGCGTGTCGAGCTGCCGTGCGGGATGCCCTGTGTACTTGTCAGTTGAAGAGAGCATGGACAGCTTGAAAAAGAAAACAATAACAACCTGGAATCAAGGTTAGAACTCCGCCGAGTTACTCGTTAGTCAGGCATGCCCTGGAATTGCCGATTTAGCTAGTGTGTCGTCGATGCACGGGTGGTATAAGAAGGGATCTTTCAAGCGGAGAAACGTTGAACAAGGCGTATGCTATGTATGCTACATCATGGCAATATTTGGCGAGTTTTTCCATGAAGCCGTTTCAAAAAGAAAAGCAAGTGTTGGGTTACCAGATGTGCCAGAAACATGTTGGATAGGATGCATCAAATTTGGGAAGCAACAATACCTGGAATTTTAAATCTTTCACTGGATGTTACTCAGCGGATACGGCTGGAAAACAGCCGTGTTTTGGTTATCCCAAATATTATCCCCTGCGGGAACGCATCATCTCCATCCTCTCTGGATTGCCTAATGTTACTATTTCTGAGTAAAGTCGCACAAATTGATTGGTCCGTAATGAAGACACCCAACCCTAAGGGATTCTACTATTGTGATTTCATTCTAGTTGCAATTCGCTACAAAGCGGTGGAATAAAACCGGGACTATGGCTAATGATCCTTGACTTTCCTTCCACTTGCTATTCGCAGTCAATTATTCCGAAGATTTAAACTGGAATAAGTTACCTCGCCAACTCGGAAGACAATATGTGGTTACAAAAAGAAATAGAGACTTATCTTCTTTCACGTATATGCCCATCGAATCTAAGCATAGATTGTCTAAATACAAATCCAGCCCTGCTGGACGCCGACCGACAAAGGCGAGATTGTGTGTGTACCTCGTGCCCCCGAGAAAACGTGTCAAGTTGGAAAACATTTAAATCGGTGGGTACTCAGGTCCGTGAGCCATATCTTTATAATGGGAAGAGCACGTCAGAAAAGGTAGCTCGAAGACTTGACATTTGTGATGAATAACGTCCATATCGGCGAATTATATCCCACACATTTCGCAATTTCAACGACATAGATCATCTCCGCATTAAAATGTTATGTGAATAAATGTTCAACAGCTTGAGATTTATGGTGGCTTGGAAATTATAGCATCTAGCCGAAGCCAACTAGTCCTCACCGAACCTAATCAAGCCGAATTGGTCCAGACCCTACCTCACCTGACAGGACCAGACCAAACTGGACCAACAGACACTGACCGGGTCGCTTCGGCCCGGTGCCATTTCCGTTCGGTTTAGGCGACGGTGTTCTAATAAGCATTGTAATCTCTTAATGAAGCTTGCGTCACACTCGTCTCACCACCACTCATTCTAAGCGAACCGTTTAAATACGGAGCATTCCATGGCGAACCACGGGCATAGGAAGGGAATGGGGACGGCCTGATGTGCTCGGACGGATCGCTCTGCCCACATGTGGAGCACTCAAAATCCCCGCATGCAGGAGATTTATAAGCGTGAGTAAACCAGCGTCCAGTGGGTAAGATAGTTCTCAGCGTGCAACCATGCTGCGAACCTCGCGAACTCTTCTCGTGCGAATCTTCTGTAGTGCAAAAGCGCATCATCCAGTAGTCTCTGCCGTTGCGGTATGTGCAGCGTGCGGTACACGCTGTTCAGTGCGCAGTTGACATGGTCATCGGTGCGTGCGGGTGCATAACGTCATGTAAATCATCATCATACGTCATCAGGCTCACACCTTCTGGCGATAGCGGGCGCAGACTCACGCCGTCTGGCGATAGCGGGGGCAGACTCACGCCGTCTGGCGATAGCTGGGGCAGACTCACGCCGTCTGGCGATAGCGGGGGCAGACTCACGCCGTCTGAGGGTAGCTGGGGCAGACTCACGCCGTCTAGGCGAACATGGCGATAGGGGGCAGACTCCGCCGTGGCATCAGGGGGCAGACTCACGCCGTCTGAGGGTAGCTGGGGCAGACTCACGCCGTCTGGCGATAGCGGGGGCAGACTCACGCCGTCTGGCGATAGCGGGTCGATTGCTTTGGTGTGTCTCTATAGTTGCAATTTCAGCCCGCAACCTGGCTTGTTCGCCACCCACGTACACAGCCGTGGATTGGAGTGGGACACAGGATCAGTCAGCAGGAGTGCCGTCAGTGGTCCGCAAACCGTGCTGCGTGTCGTGCTGACGACAACTGGCCGGTCAAGAGACGCCTGTTCAACTCGTCTTGAAGTCGTCTGGGAAGCCGAAGCGTGTTGATAGTCAGATTTGGATTACTGCTGGTGGAATGGCCATGTGAACGCAATATTCCCGTGGAGTTGCCAGGTATTTGGACGTCTTCCGAGTTGTGGATTTTCTTGGGAACTCTGATCTCTCTCTCTGCATCGGACAGTCGCTCTTGCGACACGGTAGACACATTGCAGTGGTGTCAGGAGAGGTGCTGTAGCGGCCGCCACGGGTCCGCCCTGTCCATCAAATATGCATGAGCACCACGGCGGTCGATGTGGGCCACTGCAGAGCGCTCTGGAGGAGAGAGGGAGAGAGGGAGAGGGGAGAGAGGGAGAGAGGGAGAGGGAGGGAGATAGGGAGGGAGAGAGAAAGATGGGTAGAGAGAGATAAATAGAGGGAGAGAGAGGGAGGAAGATGGAGCAAGAACAGAGCAAGAACCCTACTGAATAGGAACACGGGGTCATTGCCAACGAAACTAGAACGACATTTGTAGATGATTCAATAACTCAAATTAATATAATCTCGTCAGAATTTGGCAATGTAACAAGTGAAATGGACATAATACACCATACACATTGAATGTACCATTGACCGTGTGCAGTCCATGGACGCCGTGCCTCCGAGGCATGGGTGTTGCAATAGGCTGTGAAGGCCGAGAATGGCTTGTTGTATGTGGAATGGTACAGTTCCTTCCCCGTGTCTGATATAGTACGGTCCCTCTTCCCATGCGTGCGATATGGTTCGGTCCCTCCTCCAGTGTGTGCGATATGGCACGGTCCCCTCCCCTGTATTTGATATGGTACGGTACCTTTTCCTCTTGTCAGAGCACGGCTGTACACAGCAGACGGAGTTGACGGTGAGTTATCTTCCCCTGACTCGTGAGCGCAGACCTCGCCCCGCGACAACTTGTTGGAAAATATAAACAGAAACGCAAGTACCGATATTCGTCCTTTGTTCATAGGGTTGACGGAGAAAACAAACCGCTGACGACTTGTCACGCAGCGAAAACAGTCCCAACGGCCACCTGGACCGACACCGTCGAGCGTCTCCCACAAGGTGGTGCCACAACGTTCCTCTCGGCACCTGCTGCACATGTCCTTAGGTGCCCTCTCTCTCTCTCTCTCTCTCTCTCTCTCTCTCTCTCTCTCTCTTCTCTCTCTCTCTCTCTCTCTCCCCCTGAATTCAGTGGGCCTAGTTCAGCAACGTGCCCGGTTACATGCTACATCGCGGAAGTGCAGTACCTGGTAACGTAGCGGAAATGCCCGCGCGGTAGGTGACATCCAGCCGACGGGCGTCGGACCTGATCAGGTCAAAGGTCACCGTGTGACACTGCAAAGCGAGCCGTGGTGCGACGTTCGTGCCCCGTTAACTGATGACGTCAGGGCGGGCCGTGGTACGACCGTTCGTACCCCGTCAACTGATGACGTCAGGGCGGGCCGTGGTGCGACCGTTCGTACCCCGTCAACTGATGACGTCAGGACGGGCCGTAGTGCGACCGTTGGTGCCCCGTCAACCAAATGTCAGAGAGATCACATCTGGATCAGTGACCTAGGCTCGAAATAGTGGCTTGGTGTGCATTGCAGAATATCACCGATATGAGTCTCATTATATGCTGCTCTTCTCACAGACCAAGGTAGTCACGCTTGTAAGTGCATCAGAGATCACAGAGGTGCACACAGACACATGGCAGCTGGCCATTGCTCTATTTTCGATGTCATGTGGTCCAAATATTCAATTAATTCATTACCAAGCATAACTGGCCTCGGCATTATTGGTAGCGTTCTTAACCGGTATAAGGCCTTTACGTTATATTGGGGCTCAATTACTGGTTCCTAGGGCTTATGCAAGTGCTTCGACGTCTATGATCGACCCAGCCAACCTTGTCCATGTCTGGACGGTCCTTATTCGCTGGAAACGTGCGACTAGTCCTACTTATCCAACGGGTGGGCACGAATCCCTACTACGTTGGATACGACCTCTAGTCGTCTATATACCCCAGCCTGCCCTACCCTTCCATTTACGGGTTTACGGCATGCCAAGCCCGTCCACGCTCCCTCCGAAGAACTACAAAATCCATGCCCCACGTACATAGAACGGAGGTGGACTAATTATCGGGCAGTGTTTTTCGTCTGTCCTACTATCCGGCGACAGACTTCAGACGAACAGCAATGTCAGCTCTCGTAGCTGCCTTACGTGCAATTGGGCTCGAAGCCCATCTGCGCCCCTGAAGCACAAAGGCTAGAAGGATTTTCCGGTACAAGAACCATTTAATTTGAGCTAATGCCTCAGAAGTGTTGATTTCGTCGGTTGCATTAGCAGTTGAAAATTCAACTAACGCGAACTATATACCGAAATATTAATGTTCTGCACAATTTCGTCTGTTTGGCCTCGCACTGCCATTGTACGAGGACGTTTGTTGGCTTGCAGGTCGGCTTCCTCGCTTGCGAATTTACTTTATCAGCGATTAAATTCCAGGTAAATAATGTAGAAAATACGTCTTCTCGTAGGTACGTGATGAAGTCCAGAAGGACCGCGCGTCGCGATAACTCCCGAAAGTTAAATGACACTGCACTTAATGTATTGTGCAGCTGGGGAAGACAAATCAACGGCAGGAAACAGCAATTCGCACACTTCAAAAGAACGTTGGAATAATGATTCGATGACACCGCAGACAGCAAATGTTATGCGTTCTAAATTTAGGGGCCGAAGGATAGATATTCAATTTACAGATGCGGCTGACCGCGACGGAACCGCGCGGCTTGACGGTCCGGAGCGCTCTGACTAGCGGGGGGGGGGGTTCGCTGGGCGCGCTGCGACCGGAGACCAAGGCTGCGTTCTCTGTGTCATTCATTCCGAGGATTCCGCGGATTGTGACGTCGCACATTTCGTGGACTGCAGCCGCGGAGCGCTCTGCGAAATTTCGCGCCCTATTACTTATGTGAACCATTGGTGTCGCTGTTCGCAAATTACTTATTGTTACGATTAGCATTAATTGCATGCTGTTGCATTAAAGGAATGTGGTTGAATCGCTTCTTGGCAACACCAGTAATTATACAAAGCTTCCACCATATGATTTTATTGTTAGTGGCCACTGATGCCTAATTTAATGCGCATGGATATACAATAAGAAGATACAAATGTGAAACCATTCTGAGACGGATCGTGTTCTAGGTAGATGAATGTCAGACATGTCCATGGCAGCCTATGACAGGCATGTCAAGGGTAGGGAGAAAATTTACATTGGTCATTGCCCAGTGAAGATGCCGACAGCGGATCGACGTCGTTCCGCTATCTGGACGCCAGTGGCCCGCTGTCGGCTGATGAGTGGAGCAACCGACACCCAGCCAAAGTGGGACCGCCGTCAGGCTGCCGTCGGGACCCTAGGGGCCCGCTGTCAGCTGTGGAGTGGGATGTCTGACAACGGCCCGACGTTAGCTGGCCGCTATTGATATTCCGTATTCAATCCGTCAAATGTTCATATTCCAGATCAGTATGCCGATGTCGGGCCGATAGCGGCTCAATGTCGGCATGCCGCTTATGAGATGTCGAACTGGTCCCGACACATGCGGACAGCGGGCCGACATCGGCATGTTTACTGGGTGGAGATGTAAATAATCAAGAAAAGAATCTTCTGAAAGTAGTGTCTAGCTTCCTGCTGTTTCACCTCAACAGTTGAGAATTTCACCACGCTACAAAGGAAAATCCTCGCCGGGAGGAACATGACATTCATTAGTGGCACCTTCGCAAAATCTGGCCCAATCATATCCACTCCACAACATTACTTACGAATTTACAATATCGTCAATACGAATTTACAATACAATATCTTGGCCCGCACATCACTTCCAATGTGCGTCGCCATCTCGAAAAGAAAACGGCCAGGACGGACACCTTTTTTCATTCCGCGCGTTCCCCGGGGAATCCACCAAATCTGGCCGCGGAATTCGTGCGGAATGGACAAAGAACGACACATGACGTCAGAGTCCACGGAATTCGTGGACGGAACGCGACAAAGAACGCAGCCCAAGGCACACGTCACGGTTTCCGGGCCGCAAAAGGCTGATTCGGCTCCGGTGGGTGCCGGCGCCGGACGGAAAAGTACTGGGCGCGACATATACGGGGACACGGTAGGTCGGCTGACTTACGAGGTCACAGCACCCACAGTTACAAACACTATACGGTTAAAACAGTACATTTCTAGAAACTTTGTTACAATAACCAACCACCATGAGTGAATGATCATTTGTCATGTCGGGACTGAGTCGATCGTACCATGCGCACTCCTGCACGCACGGTAACATCCACATCTGTCTGTCGGGAACTGGAGACACTATCCGAGCGAATGGTGCGATGCGTGCTCCTTACCCCAGAGGCACTGCCGGTCAAGCATCACAGGGCGTAAACACTCTCGCCCTGATCACCTGGCCACCGGGGATGTGATATACTATGGGCGCTGGTCCGGGAGAGTCGTATTTCCGACGCCGTCGTCGATTTACTCTGATCCCCACGGATGATCATCCGACCGAGGCCGTTTATCGGCCAACGCCATTTGACCTAAATACTATTGCGTGTATGTTCGTCACACGAGCAAAGCTACACTACAGAACACCAAGCTGAAACTCATCCCTTCAGTCCCTTTAAAGTGTTCATTTTGAAACAAGTCGGGCGGGTACACAACCACGGCGGGTAGCTTGGCTGCAATGTTGATGCTTTAGTATTGCTAGTGTAACGGCTAAGTAAATTTGACGGGGAGGGGAAGACAGGGACTGTTGCACGCACAGTTGTCAGCAATCGTGCTCTCGGACCAAATTATTTCCATCTTGCAACGTCCACGCTATCCCGAGGGACCTACATGACGGATGTTGCTCGCATAGTTTTCAACACTCGTGCTCTCGGGACTAGTGATTATCATCTTGCAACTGCCACGTCGGCCCAAGGGGCCTGCCTGGCCGAAAATAGTAACCAATTTTCTGTACTTCTGACCGCTGGTCTGAGCTGCACTCCATGCACTGTACCCGGCCAGACCGACGTCCTACAGGTTGGTCGTCCACCACTAGCTTACCGTAGCCGACAGAGGGCAGCCGGCCACCTTTGCCAAGTGGTCTTCCGAGAAGTGCACTGCTGAGTCTGGGTTTCTTAAGAGGTCTCGGTTCAGCAAAGAGGCGTTTACCACTTCGGCGGCCGTGTCGACACACAAGACTGCCGATTTTGAACCGATGACGTTGTTCAAGAAAAGCCTCACTATGGTCAAACGATCACCACCCGGTGTACGAGAAGTATCAAGCGCGGGGAATTGTCGGGCCGTTTGGGCTTGGCCGTCCTGAGTGCTCGACGGTCACCATCGCCAAGGAGCGATGCACTAGGATGCGCCAGATCGCTTCTAGGAGCGGCTGACGATCCACCATCAGGAAGACGTCCATGCCACCTAGTTCCGGTTGGATGGCGTAACTCATTACACTGCCACCGCGGCACTGGAGTGGCTGAAGCAGCAGCTGGCTGGAGTGGCTGAAGCAGCTGTTCCACGGCGGAGTCAACAGCCGAACGACGGTGTGCCCCTGGTTGGCGCACTCTTCGAAAGTGACACCATTGACTTCGTCCTCTGGGAACATGTCAACAGCCAATGAAACAGAGCCCAATGACCGCCAAGGATCTGAAGAAGACCATCACACGCGATATTCGACGAATTTCGCGTGAGACGTGTGCCAGATTCATCGTAAGAACAAAGATCAGAGCTGAACCGGGCATCCAACAAGGCGGAGGCCATCTCGGACACGTGTTGTGCTCGTCAGCCTTGTGGTTCGGTGGCTAGTTCGTTCATCGCCAACACGCCTCCATGGAATACTGATGTTAATTGCTAATGTTAATGATACAACAAACATGCCTCTGTGAGTGATGGCTTCCGAACCGTAGCCACGGCAAACGTAAGATATTGTACAGGCTCACCGCCTAGTTGAAATGAAGCCGATCAATAAATACGTATCACCTCGGACACTGCGGTATGAAGTGCTATACTGTACCTCCACGGTCACAGCGCGGTATCAAGTGCTACAATGCATCTCCACGGTCCCAACGTGTGCAGAAGCGCCACCGCTGCCGCCGCCGACAGTGTCGTGTGTGAGAGGGCCGGTTTCCGGAGGCGGAGTACCTACACTCGAGGTGGCGCTCGGCCATCATGCGCCACAATGGCCGACAGCGGGCTGTTTGTGGTCGGGATGGTGTGGGTCGTGATTGGTTTGTGTGGGCTGTGGTCGGTTCGCGTGGGTCGTGGTCAGGATGGTGTGGGTTGTAGTCGGATGATGTTGATTGTGGCCAGTTGGCATGGTTTGTGGTCAGGATGGTGTGGGTTGTGGTCAGGATGGTGTGGACTGCGTTAGGGAAGGTGCAGTTTGTGGTCGGTTGTTGTGGTTTATGGTGGGTTGGTGTGGGCTGTGGTTGGATGATGTGGGTTGTGGTCGGATGGTATGGGTTATGGTTGGTTGGCATGGTTCGCGGTCGGGATGCTGTGGTTTATGGTCGGGATGGTGTGGGTTATGGTCGGCTGGTATGGTTTCTCGTCGGGATGGTGTGGGTTATGGTCGGCTGGTATGGTTTCTCGTCGGGATGGTGTGGGTTATGTTCGGGATGGTGTAGTTTGTAGTCGGATGGCACGGTTTGGGTCGGGATGGTGTGGGTTACGGTCGGTTGGTATGGCTTGTGGTCGGGACAGTGCGGTTTGTGCTGGGATTGGGCGCCGACTTATCCCGCCGGGGAGCACAGGCATGCAGACAAGGTCAGCGTACCCGGGTCAGTCGGCGCTGGGTGGCCATCGACCACCTGCTTTAATCGGATTGATGTCGTCACGTCATCCTGCGGTGAGGCAAATCTCGCTGCCCCAACTTCACGAGTAGTCTAGAGCGCAATTGATGCTAGCCTCAGTCATTTGGTATCTGGGGACATGATGCAATCCAATTCCCATCTTTCTCCCGGTAATCTTTTCTTAACACAAATGTAATTGACAAAATATACTTGATGTCTAGATGTGTTCAACTAGCATAGTGTTATAATGTAAAGCAATAGGCATTACTTGCAAGGGCGGAGGCTCGTGAAGAGATAAATATCCAATACTTTCCACGTTTTCTTCACGCTTGTGGGCGTTGCATGGCAAATATTTAGTCAGTGGCTCTTATCTTATTTGAGTGGTTTTACAATAGTGCTGCATATCTACAATGATTGGAGTGTGGGCTTCGTTTAGGGCATGTCGACCATGAAAAAAACGGTGTAATCTTTACTGGTGGGGCGGGTAGGGTCTATTTGCACGTGTTTGTGGCACGGCGAAACATCCATCACGTGTTATGTTCTTTCAGCCTCAATTAAACTGAACATCAGGCTGTGCTTCGGACTGTGCAGAGAACAGACCTTCGCACACTGCTCCAGTATGTGCAAGTCCGCTTAGGTATTGATGTGCAAGCTCAATGATTCAAGACCCTCTTGCCAGTGCGATAGCCCCTCCGTTAGCGTGGAAAATATCCACTCGGTCGGTGGCAAATGGTCAGTGTTTGCACTTGTTCGTCATTGTGTTTGCCCAGCGGCCATTTGTCGTCTAAATGGCCGCTCTGTGGACTCGTTGGTCGTTATCTGAGTGTGTTGCCTCGTGTCCACAGGTATCTGTTGTCCACCGCTGCACTTCCTCAGTATCGCTGTCGACATGAGGTGTACCCGTGGGTGTCTGATGAACACTCTCTGCTGGCATACCAGCGCTCGTGCGTGCGCTCTCTACAGCCGCTGGGAGCTGTACATTGGCGACGGAACATCCCTCTGATGGCCACATCTCTGTATCTCGGTTGGCTCTGACGCTCCTGTGGGTCTGTTCCCAACCCTGCTCCAAACTGCTCCCAGCGACTGAGAGTAGCCGCTCACGTTTTCCGGCGCAGTTTCGAAGCATGTTGGAGCACCTCCGACCTGCGCCAACGTACTCCGGTCGAGGGCAGGAGCAGCTTGGAGCAGTCTGGAGTAGTACAAAGTGACGAATTTGGTGCTGAGTAGACATGAATGTGGTGCCGAGCACTGCGTGTCTGCTTTGAATATGTTGTATTCCAAAAGCCTTATATTTGAAGGGTTTTGTGAACTATAAGCGGAGGCCATAAAAGGCGTTGTTTTAATCATGATTTTGCTATGCTTCAGGGCTAATTTGTATTTTCCTTCATGAATGAGGTTATGTGTTTTTGCGACGGCACCGCATGTTTTATATTTTTATTAAGGCTTAGTATTTTCTAGGCGTGAAAGTGCATACGCATAAGTCGGTGTCCAAAGCAAAAGTGGGTACCGAAGTTCAACTCCGTTCCGTTCCGATCGTAGGAAATTAATTCTACTATGCTAAGCAACAGTCCAATAATAACTCCCGCCTGCAATGACTGACTCTCCACATCATATGCTGCACATACAATGACACGGCCAGGTGTGAAACACCTGCGTCACATGCTTGGCCATGAACCAAACACAAACAGCTGACTTCTGCTCCAAACTGTTCCCGACATGCCCCAGCTTTCATCTGCTCAGAGTAGCTCCGAACGACCCAAAGCTGCCCAAAGTTGGTCTGCTCTGTATCACAGGGTTAGACACGGACCCATGTTGGTCTCACCCCTCCTCCGTGGCCGTAGCCAGTTATTTGTTGGCCACATAATTTGTACTGGGTGCTCACTCAACAGGAGTGCTCACATTATCACCCCTTACACACATGTGCTCACTTCATTACCGCTATGTTCACCTAACCTTTCCATTGTACATCCTTCTATACCTCTACTCACCTCACCACTCGTCTGTTCATCTTGTGGGTGGCAAGTGATCATTATATTCGGCGCGATCTACAGTCACAGTAAGTACGTAATTACGTACTAGCTTAGTATGTAGTGTACAGCGCGTAATTACTTAGCAATTAAGTAAGTAATTACGTACCAGCGTATTTGATCACCTTGCCATCGCTCCGTTCATCATGCTTCTTACGGCTCCTTCGACAGACAGCCGCTGTAGCCGGAGGATGTTGCCGACGGTATAGCAGGTGCTGTAGACGATGATGTAACAGGTGCTGTAGCCGATGATGTAGCCTATGATGTGGCCGGTGGTGTGAACCGCGGTGAGTTCCATGATGTGACCAATGTTCGAGTGTCGATTCCTCCCGATTCCGCGACGCGCGACTTTCCAGAGAGACTGGATCTTCGGTCCGTGATTTATTCCTCCGCCCTGCTCACTCCTCCAGCTCCAAACGAACAATGCCGCTACGCTCGTACTGTTTTCCCGGTTCCCATTTCCGCCGCAGACGGGAGCACCCAATGGGCCGGTGAGGTCATCTAGTAGCACCGCCACCTAGCGGTAGCATGCGAAACGGAACTTCACATTCAGCTCGCGGCATGCACACTCCAACATCCAAGGACGTAGTTCGCGGTATAGCTGACACGGAAGACGGTGGTGTGGCCGACAAGAAGGACCGTGGTGGTCAATGTCAGCCATGCAACTAGGACACATACATCCAATACACAGGATTCCACTAAAACACCAACATATCAAGCTTGTGAATTGTGAAGAGTTGTGGCTGCATTATAACATTGAACTCAAACTACCTGCAGTGCATCATATTTCAGACCTTTGTAGTTCAGCATTCACAGGATGGTGTGGAAGGCGAAAAAGTAATCCAGCAATGTAGGAACAGTGACAGCAGCTATCACACAGCCTTTGAACATGTTGGCCAACCTTGATCCCACCATAAAATAATCGCAGAACGTTTTGCAATTAGAGTGGTTCCCTGCTCCCGCCTTTATCCTACTTGTCTGCACAGGGACCAAGCCAGGAGCCTGGCTTTGGGCCGGTAGGCGGAGGGGAAAAGTGGAAATATTCCGATCTCGAAGAAAAACATCAGATTTGGACAGCTAACATCCGTCAGGTCTGACTAAGAGGAAATTTCGCCTGTGAAATGTTCTTAGATTTCAAGGGAGTGCAATTTGAGTGCAAAATGCCTCCCGCCCAATTTTATCTCCAGACAGCTGAATGTCCACTGCAGTGGATATATGACGTCCATTGAATACATGGTACTGGATGACGACAGAGGCGGATACAAGGGGCACGAGAGCCTCCTCAACCCCAATGGAAAAATGGCGCCTATGCGGCCGGGAAAGACTCAAGTGTATCATCCGACCCCCCACCCTCCCTCCCCCGCTCAACGGATTTTTCATCAAAGACGCCTCTTTCCAAGGAAAAGTTGTCTGGAGACGAAAAAGCTCCATTCAGTACGATCAAGTGCATCCCCCTTTCTCCACACTCAAAGAAGCTTTCTGCGGAAGGCGCCACTCCAAGAAGACATGCCCCTCCCATAATGTAAATTGTTAGATCTGCCCATAACTAGCGACAGCTCATTGCATCTTGGTATGTCGCCCATCATAAAAACTATACCCCGAGACTGAGGTGTGTTACAGCAGGGCTGCGGTGTGGGGAGCAGTGTTGGCAGAATGACTGCGGTGTTGGGAACAGTTTTGGCAGAGGGGCTGCGCTTTGGGGTACAGTGCTCGGCAACGCCCACATGTCCGCTATGTACTGCCTCGAGTTTGATCAACATACAAACAACATGCATATCAAAATGCCTATCAACAGCGCACAATGCAACAACAACATTGAATGCACGTATGGCAGGTCTGCATGCACACAGCAAGGGGCATCCATGTCTAAATCGATCTGGAGACATTCCCACAACCGTCCAGATGACTAACTGTGCTATGACACGACCCCTGCCCATTGAGGCGCGTCAGAAACGTTTTCCTGGCAGAACTTGGAAGCCGTGGGTCGGAGAAGACGACCTGGCTGTAGTGTCAAGGTCCGGCGAGCTGCCCGTGCCGACTGTGCCTAGGTCGGACGGCGGCGGCCAGCGTTGTCTGATTTGGGCACCCCCCCCCATCCATCCCACCGGCCGACTGACTATTTATTTATTTCACAATGCATGCCCTCCGCGTGCAGTGGCTGTTACGGAGCGAGCATCAGAGCCCTCCGCAACGCCATCATTAGTTGTTGGCATCGGGCTCTCTGTTATTGCCCACCTGCAGTATTGATTGTCGGCGTCGGCGAGCGCGGCCGCAGGTGGGGTCGGCGCGTGCCGGCTGACACAGCGGCTCACGCAGTGGCTGACCCGGCGACTGACCCGGCGGCTGACCCAGCGGCTGACCCAGCGGCTGACACAGCAGCTGACACAGCGGCTGAGCCAGCGGCTGACCCGGTGGCTGACACAGCGGCTGACACAGCGGCTGACACAGCCACCTCGACACAGCCACCCCGACACAGCCACCCCGACACAGCCACCCCGGCACAGCCACCCCGACACAACCACCCCGACACAGCCACCCCGACACAGCCACCCCGACACAGCCACCCCGACATAGCCACCCCGACACTGCCACCCCGACACAGACACCCCGACACAGCCACCCCGACACAGTCACCCCGACATAGCCACCCCGCCACAGCCACCCCGACACTGCCACCCCGACACAGCCACCCCGATACAGACACCCCGACACAGCCACCTCGACACAGCCACCCTGACACTGCCACCCAGACACAGCCGCCCCGACACAGCCACCCCGACACTGCCACCCCAACACAGCCACCCTCCTGCCGACCTCAACCAGTTATCGGCTGACGGGAGGCCACGTGTCGACTCGATCCCGTATTTGCATGATGGCGAGTGGGGACCGGACTCCCTAGAAACTGGGTCATGGAGGTGGCACAGTTTGCCCTCGGCACGTGAAGAGACGCTTTGACTGGGTGAACTAATACGCGTCGCTTTCGTTCACGAACCTGTTCCGTGTCGGAGAGCAAAAGCACGTCGGTAGACCAATTACAATATCGTGCAAATATGTTGGAAGTATTTCGGCAGCGTTCCTGCAGTGCACAAATGAGTCATCATCCTCATCTTTAGCACCAGTGAGTGACATATATTTAACCATTCTTCCATGCTTTCCAGGCCGCTTTTCCCTAGAGTAGGTCTCTACAAATGCGTGTTGACAGCGTTGGTCAGAAGGAGGCGGAGTGGCTGCGACACCCCTAATGATGGGCGTGGACCAGGGCCAGAGGTCCCGACCGGACCAGGGCCAGAGGTCCCCGGTGGTGAGCCGGGGAGCCGGCGGTCCCCGTAGTCGCTGGCCCCAGTGGACAGGAATCGGAATCGTGCTGCTACACAACGATGACAACTGTTAACGTTGCCACGGATTACAACATTCCTATGCAATGTTGCAATGCTGCAATGTTGCAACAGTGCATGCAAAGTCGTGAAAATATATCCCCTGGTGACGTCACTTTTGGGGGAAAATTGTTTTGGGGATGGATCCGGACCCTGCTCGTCGGGCGCATTCCGATGACACCTCTTTCGTTTTCGTGCGACGCTTAGTTTGAATTTTAAAGGGTAGTTTGAATTTACCATACGCCCCCCACCCCCCGAGACGGCGCGTGTGAGGGTCTGACAGGAGTGTGAGGGTCTGACAGGAGAGACGGCGCGGGTTAACGTGGTATTGGGTATCCCGATGCTTTTGGGTAGCATTGATGAAGATGCATTTCCATCTATGACGACACTTTCGTGCTACTGTGCATTTTCGTCGTCGTCATGTTATAGTGTATTAGCAAGTGGGCAGGGATTGGCAGTCACACAAATTAGCTGAATTAATGTACCCTTCCTGTCATGCTGATATGCTATTCCTTATTGCGGCATTGAACGTAATATCGGCATTCCAACCAGGCACATATTATATATAGAATGTTTCCCAATATTTTAAAACATGGAATGGATCAAAATGAAACGAGCCAATCTTATTGTCGTTAGAATTTTGCATTAAACAGCCCTATTCGATGCTACCCTCTCCATCTCCATCTCCATCTCTAGCTCCCTCTCTCTCTTTCTCTTTTTCTGATCCAGACTCTGACTTTACCCTGACTCTGACCCTCACGCTGATCCTGACTCTGTATCTGGCTGTTCTTACTCTTGCTCTTTCGTTCACGCACATATTCAACGAACAACCTGATGTAAACATGGGTTGCACGGTGGGAGGGACCTGATGTGGAAATGTCCGATATTGTCACATTTCACCCCAATCATTTGGAGGGGGTTATGAAATCAATATAGCCATGTCCACAATGCCGACTCGTTAAACTTCGGCTGCCCACCTCAGCATGTTTTCGTGACTAAGCTGCTGAGTAGTAATTATGAAGTCGGTTACTCCACACGTATAATTGCTGGTTGTAGCTTGTAATTCTGCACGAATGTATTTTATGGGTCCAACAAACTCAATATTTCCATACTCACGAACCTACCGTAATGAGGAGTCTTGGTCGTCACGCCCATTCCCTGCCGAAATGTAGCGACGACGCCCGCCTCATCATGGATAATGTAGCCGTTCAACCCACCGGAACTCGACGAGCACGAATGTCGTCCACTGTGCGTCACGTGCCAACTTCATGACGAAACCGCAATCGTGCTCGCATTCTCATTATGCGTGCCCTTGAGCAAGCGCTGTCGCATCCAACTTGCGTGCTGCCACGCTGGAGGATATTTGCGGTGCGTTATGGAAGAAATAAACGAGACGCATTGCCGCCCGGACAAAGCGGGTGTTCTGGTGTCCGTCGAGAGACTGCAAGCGCTGCAATGACTTCCATACCGGTGTCTGTCGGGGTAGAGCGGCAGGCTGGCTAGGTGCTACTGCATCATATCTGGAGACGGAGTTCCTAGAATGTGTGTGAGTGCTCCTCACGGCGTCAGTGCTCCTCACTACATCAGTGCTCCTCACTGCGTCAGTGTTCCTCACTGTGTCAGAGCTCCTCGCTGCGTCAGTGCTCCTCACTACGTCAGACCTCCTCACTAGGTCAGTGCTCCTCACTAGGTCAGTGCTCCTCGCTGCTTCAGAACTCCTCACTACGTCAGTGCTCCTCACTAGGTCAGTGCTCCTCGCTGCTTCAGAACTCCTCACTACGTCAGTGCTCCACACGGCGGTGTGATCGCCTCCCTCTCGGTGGTCTGCCGAGGTACCCGCCGCTGGGCTGGTCGCCGAACATTGGACAGTTGGCGCATGGACAGCGTCTACTGGAAACTGAGACGCTGAGCAGTTGATACATCGTCAACGTCTACTGGAAAATGAGACGCCGGGCAGTTGATACATCGACAACGTCTACTGGAAACTGAGACGCCGGGCAGTTGATACATCGACAACGTCTACTGGAAACTGAGACGCCGGCAGTTGATACATCGACAACGTCTACTGGAAAATGAGACGCCGGGCAGTTGATACATCGACAATGTCTACTGGAAACTGAGACGCCGGGCAGTTGATACATCGTCAACGTCTACTGGAAACTGAGACGCCGGGCAGTTGATACATCGACAGCGTCTACTGGAAACTGAGACGCTGGGCAGTTGATACATCGACAACGTCTACTGGAAACTGAGACGCCGGGCAGTTGATACATCGACAACGTCTACTGGAAGCTGAGACGCTGAGCAGTTGATATATCGTCAACATACATCGTCAACGTCTACTGGAAACTGAGACGCCGGCAGTTGATACATCGACAACGTCTACTGGAAACTGGGACGTTGGGCAGTTGACGCACTGACAACGTCCACTCTGACCTCGGACTGCACGAACGAGTCGCGCAGCGTGC
Organism: Imbricaverruca yamaguchii; assembly: GCA_034440575.1. NCBI lineage: Eukaryota > Metazoa > Arthropoda > Thecostraca > Neoverrucidae > Imbricaverruca > Imbricaverruca yamaguchii. The sequence continues at coordinate 1,795,148 of JAOTOL010001657.1, forward strand.
GCTCGGGCGGGCTCTTGGAAACGTTGTCACGCGCCCAGTCTTGCGAGGACGGAAGGCGAGGAGATCTGCTAACGACCGAGCGTCGGGTGAACTGTCAGCGGAATGTCGGCGCGTCGTGCCGACGGGCCGCAGTTCCGGGGGGGGGGGGCGAAGGAGCGACTGTGGCCCTCGGCTTTACTCGACGGCGTGCTGTTTGTCTGCTGCTCGCTGACCCATTCGGCACAGCGTTACAGAGCTGAGGCTGGGGGGGGACAAACAGCAACCAGTCATACTCGGATTGTATGCGCTGCGAAAGAAGAGCATTGACGGGTGATTAGCGTTGACTTAAGCGAAATGAGGGACAAGATGGTGTTTTACATTATTTGATAATTCGAAGGTCAGCATGAGTGTTTGTTATGGAATTAATCTGTGATAATGCTTGTGGTGTATTTTACCCGATTGTTGCCGGGGTTGCTTTCTGACGAATTGGCAAGGTTCAAGCTGGATTATTTTTGTTCTTAATCAGAATGTCAACACCGACCGTGTGCTGATGTGGTCGAGTAAGAGCGAATGCGTCCCGTGGCACACGCCACTAACCACATTGTGTGTCCAGCATCGTCCTATCGTTTCCGTTGCCCTTTTCCATCAATCCATTATAATGGCATGTTCATTCTTCAACGCAAAGTCCATTCGCAGGAGAAGTGTCCCAGTGCGCTGATCCTCGTCACAAACATTCCTCTTCATTACTCGTCATTCCTCGTCGTTCCTCGTCATTCCTCGACATTTGTATGTTGGAATCGCCAGCCGCCTAGTCTGCTGCCATTCGCATCAGGTTCCTTCGGCCCTGCTGTGCGGCTCACTGACAGCTACACTGGCCAGACGATGATCGCCAGCCGAAGCTGTACTCCGGCTGATGGTGCCGGCAGGACCAGATGGCCTGGCTTCGTTGTGGCCGGCACGTCCTCCGATCGGCAGCGACGCCACCGACAGGGTAGTGCTCACGGCGTTACTGCCGCCCCCCGCTCCCTGTGCACTGACTCCGTCCCGACGCGATATTTTCATTGTGTTCGCACCGAGATTGGTACGCTCGGTAAGCTGCCAGGCGGGCGCCCATGTGACCCTCATCAGCTGGCCTACGATCACATCCTAATGGCCACGTAGAGCATTGGATATCACGTGGCTGGGCGCTCCCTCGCCCCAGGCTTCTTAGCCGGCTTACGATCAAGCCTCGGCTGTCACGTGGCGTGACATCAAGCCTCGGCTCGCCCGTCGTACGTATGTCGATTTCTCATTTTCAGGCCTGGGTGTACGTTTTTGTCACGTGACATCCAAGGGTACATTTGTTGTACATGGTGTACACCGAGGGTATATGTTTGTGGTACATGGAAGTACTTCTTTTATACTTTCTCATATTCCATATGTAATAAATGGCATCGTGGTTCCATGGGTGAGTATAGTTCTTTGGGCCTGAGCGTGGTTGAACCCGATAAGTTGACAAATAGGCACTATACAAATTATTTATGTTTACATACAAGTGGGCAGCTTGATCTGATGTTATGCTTACCTAGCATTGCTGGGTATATAAATGGTTAGCAGTACTTGAAAATGAAACAACAAGGACTCCAATTTATTGCTTCATGCACCGTGCGTGAAATATTTCATTCAAGACACAACACATGGCTGGGACAGGGGTTGCATGTGCATATGATGTAATTCTAGATGTTGCAGGATATTTTTTCGCACTGTCAAATCCGGAGATGATAATTTAATTCTACATCAGACACTAGAGGCTCCTTTGTGCATTTGAGGACATACGGATCTTCACATTTAGATACAATGACGCGAGGAAAATAAAGTGGGCCAGAATACACCCAGACATGCGAGATGCAACCCAAGGTGTATTTCATAGCTATGCCGTGTTCCGAGACTGGACTGGACGATCAGGTCAAGAACCCGCAGGCTCTGATTTTTAAACTAAAAACAAGAAGTTCACGTCATTTGCGTTGTCAAACGGGCCAATTGAACAGGACGACCAGAAAAAAATGAGACAGCGAAGTTGCGAGAGCGTTATGTTCTGGGTGACAGAACGCAAGACAGGGCCGTTTCTCCGACGCTGCCAAGTCCAGACACCGCCTCCTGTACGGTGTGGTCGGTTCTCAAGCACGGCGAGTGCATCCACTCCGCTTCCGCCAGGAGTGACCCGTGTCAGTGGCCGTAGCCGACCGGCGGTCTGTTTACGTCTCACGTCGCCGTCGAGGTCGTGCCGGCTGCTCCCCCCCCCCCCCAGCTCTCCGCCACGTCCGCGTGAGTGATTGGAACGTGGCCGACTGGGTGGGCCGAGGGAACGAGTAGTCTAGGGGTAAGTTGCCCGTCTCACAATCGAAAGGTTGTGGGTTCGAGGCTTACCTGCCGCTACTCTTCGCCCGCGACCAATCGGCGCGAGAGATTGGCGACGCTACATGACTCGACGGTGCATATGTCGTAAAACCAATAACCAACCAACCAACCAACCTAACCAACCAACTGGGTGGGCCGGAGTCCGCTCCAGTGGTCGGGCTGGCACGAGGCAGTGGCACGCAGCAGAGCACAGCCGGATGTGGATGTCCCGGGCCAGGTGCGGTGACGCACACTTGTGTCCGGCGTGATGGGTCCCGACCGGCCCTGTACCGTGATCGGGTGTACATACTGGCGCGATCTGCTTCAACACCGAACGTCAGTCCACCTGACCGGAACGGAGTAAACGGTGACGACACATGGGGCCGGGTTCGAGTGACCCGATCCGATCGCACCTAGTCGTACCTCCCCGACGGCGCCGGCAGACCCCGTCGAGTCGGCCCGGGTAAGGCCGGGTCAGGTCAGCGCAGACCTCCCCGACTGAACCGGATCCCTTCCCGGACCCAGCCGAACTCGATCCAGTCGGTCGGAACCAGACTGAGCAGGACTGAACACCACTCAGCTGGACCGGATCTGAACACAGGGCTGAATTGACTGGGGCCGCGCCGGAAACTCAGTCGGTTAGAGTGGCGGCCTGCACATGTCTCCCTGTCCTGGCAAGACAGGGTTCGAGTCACTTCGCGCGCTCGCATTCAGTCCCCGGCCGGAAGAGTCGGTTGGCAGTTGGCCCGATGAGGTCGGGAACGAGCTGCCGGGTTGGCCGGGTCGGTGCACCGACAGCACGTCAAGCTTTCGGTCGAAACTATGCCGTTGAAATGGAATTCATGGTCCGGCTGGTGGGACCAGAGTTCACGCAACAAGCTCCGCCTCGCAAGAAAATCCTGATCCAAGAAGCCACCCCAGCGAAAATTAGTACTAGGTTTTTTTCCTTTTTTTCGTGGAGCAGCCGAGCTGGCACGACCGGACTACATACCGGTCGGAGGTCGATCACGAACAGCCGAGACCCCGTCCAGGTCAGGCAGGTCAGCCGTGCCCGTCCCGTCCGACCAGATGTAGTCCGACGGCACCGGCACGGGCTCAGATATTCCGCTTGAGTGTCGCCTGCGCCTTTAGATTTGCTGAAGAACTATACATAACTGCCAAGCACTACAAAAGTCGCGGCTATTTATAGCACTCCTGAGGGCTGTTAATGTCACAGTCACGTGAGGCGATGTGAAAGACGAATGTATTTCACCTCCCACGGAGGTTATTTGTGAGTCGTTCTCGAGCCTGAGCCAGAGCTAAGGCTCGCTTAACCTTTGAAATTTCTTTCCTTTCCTAGCCATATGGTTTTACCTCCGTCACAATCGGTAAGCTGTAGTTCTTAGTTCTACCAGTGGTGGCAGCTCCAGGTAAGGATTTAGGTCAGGGGTCCCCAACCCGCAGAGTCCGCGGGCCGCATCGGCAAGTCCGAGATGGCCCGAGGGCCGCACCAATAAAAACCTTGAAGATGACATTATACAGAACAAAAATTTTACAAGAATTTATTAATGGGACACCTGGTGACATTTTTCGTCACATAGCTTAACAAAATCAGCGGTATCAAAGCTTATCAAAATCTAACCAATTAACCTAACCTAACTTAACCTAACCTAACCATAACTTAACGTATCCGAAAACACGTTCTTGAGAAAAAAGATGTTTCAACACACGTTTGGAATGCTGGAGGGCCGCACCGATGACCCAAGAAATGATCTTGCGGGCGGCACGCAATGTTAACCTTGACAAGTGACCGCGGGCCGCACGGACTGACCTCGCGGGCCGCACGGACTGACCTCGCGGGCCGCATGTGGCCCACGGCCCGCGGGTTGGGGACCCCTGATTCAGGTGGTCGTATGGGGACTTTTGCGGGTGTTGTGAACCGCATGCATAGATGTATCCGGTGTGATGCTGCATCAACAAGTAGTTGGCTGTTGTAGTTGTCTACGTTACGAGACAATTGTTCCTTTTTTATGTGACATTCGGAAAATACAATCTGTGGCGTGGTGGTCTGGGAGCCAAAGTGGCCGATTTCATACATGTTACGCTGGAAGAGAAAAAAGCAAATGACATTGCAACTGGGACCCCGAACACATTTTTGCAACAAGCTATAATTGGCTTAGCTCGGCTTAGCTTGACAAGCTACGTGTTTTGATCTGGTAGAACAAGAGATAATTACTGAGGACACCCGGTATCACCGCTACTGTCGACAAAGCTTATGCCGATGTTTGCCCGGTTTGTGGGATGCGCCAGGCGTGTATTTGCTCAGATGAAACTGCTGTGTGCAACTTCGATCACCCGATGCAGTGCAGGGAGTGAAGTTGTGGGTTTGGCGAGTTCCATTCACACGGCTACATGCAAATTGACCGATTCCTGGAAGGCGTTGCCGCATTTTGCCTGATAATTTCTGAAATTTGCGCGACTGACTCCACCATGCAATAAATGTTACGTAGACATCGCGTGAGACGAAATGTACGACCCTCAATATACCAGGAGGTGCTGAGTTTACATCAAAAGTAGCGTTAGGGATTATGCTGTATTACTCAACGTTTCGGCCAGGGGCCATCGTCAGGAGAGGGTAAGGCCGGTGAAGCGGCGTAGTGAAGCGGGTGAAGAGGGTGAAGAGGGTGTGAAATCCTACGTAGTTCCAGACATATGCACGTCAGTAGCACGTCATGAGTTTCGGAGACTTAGCTCAAGACGAAATGCACAGGTGTTCGATATTCTCTCGCCTCCACTCATTGATGTCTTTTCTGAAACATTGCATTGAAAAAAATGCGTACCGGCAAATTGTGGTTTTGATATTCCGTCATTAGAATATGAGCGTGATGAATAACACCCGTCTCCGAATCTCACCGTTTTTAGGTGCCTGAATTCATCCTTAATGCACATTTCTTAGTACTCAGCAACTTCCAGATTGGTGTTCTTTACCACAGTCTATGAAGCTTTCATCTGAAATAAGCAAGCACTATTTCCCAGCATGTAAGTGGTCGAACATACAGCAAAAACACCCACCTGATGTGGCTGTCGTTGCATCATTACCCTAAAATAGATTGCCGGGTACATGGCAACAGCACGGAGGTCATTGTTCTCGTGAGCTCTAACCACTAATCATATGGGTGTTGTGCTGAAAGGAACCACTTAACAAGTAGACTTCCCTGCCCTCTCCGCTTTTCCGAAAGGTCAAACGTTCGTGGTGAAATGCATATTCTGAATGAGCAAATGATAGCATGGAGCTTTCGGAGCAGCTTAAGCACACGGTCGTGATGCGCCGGAAGGTCACAAAGGTCGCGGTGAAGCTCACGGGGTCTAGATGAGAAAAGACGCAAAACATTCCCGTTGTGCTTGCTGCAGCAAATGCAAACAAAAACTGAAATTGAGCCTACTTCACCATACTTTACGTCTGGTTCGTGAAGACCTTCTGCGATTATCTACTGATGGCAACTGTTGCGTGCTGAGCAGTTCCCTTCATCGCAGCCTTCGAAACGTCACCGAGTTGCGTCACTACGCAGCCTTCCGCAATTGTGTGGACGACGTCGTGAGTTCAGCAGCGTCAGCAGTCGAGTGCGCTCCGGACATCAACGCCACCGACACCGCATGTCGCCCTTCCAGCCTGCACTACCGACGGGTCCAGCCCGACTGCAGACGTGTCGCTCCCACGCGCGTGGCGGCTCCACTTCACCTTTGCTGAAGGCACTCCCACCCGCTGGCGTTGGTCCATCACTTTGTGCGGCCGGTGCTGATGAGCATTGCTGGGCTGCGGCCCCCACCAGTCCGTCTGATGGTGAGCATTACGGGACTGCGGCCCCCACCAGTCCGTCTGATGGTGAGCATTACGGGACTGCGGCCCCCACCAGTCCGTCTCATGATGAGCATCACGAGGCTGCGGCCCGCACCAGTCCGTCTGATGGTGAGCATTACGGGACTGCGGCCCACCAGTCCGTCTGATGGTGAGCATTACGGGACTGCGGCCCCCACCAGTCCGTCTGATGGTGAGCATAGAGGCTGCGGCCCGCACCAGTCCGTCTGATGGTGAGCATTACGGGACTGCGGCCCCCACCAGTCCGTCTCATGATGAGCATCACGAGGCTGCGGCCCGCACCAGTCCGTCTGATGGTGAGCATTACGGGACTGCGGCCCCCACCAGTCCATCTCATGATGAGCATCACGAGGCTGCGGCCCGCACCAGTCCGTCTGATGGTGAGCATTACGGGCTGCGGCCCCCACCAGTCCGTCTGATGGTGAGCATTAGACGCGGCCCCACCAGTCCATCTCATGATGAGCATCACGAGGCTGCGGCCCGCACCAGTTCGTCTGATGGTGAGCATTACGGGCCGCCACTAGTTCGTCTGATAGTGAGCATTACGGGCCCGCACCAGTCCATTTGATGGTGAGCATTACGGGCCCGCACCAGTTCGTCTGATGGTGAGCATTACGGGCCCGCACCAGTCCGTCTGATGGTGAGCATTACGGGCCCGCACCAGTCCACCTGATGGTGAGCATCACGGGGCTGCGGGCTGCGGGCGCTGTCACGTCATCTCAGTGCCGGGGGAGGGGCGGTGGCGGTGGTGCGCTGACACGTCTTCTCGATGCCGCCGGGGGGGCAACTCCAGCCGGCGAGCCGCCTGCGGAAGCCATCCGTCAGGCCGTTGTGCGCCTGTTTTGCGGGGGGCCAATCGGAGCGATGTTTGCGTCGTCGTCGACGCGCCGCGCGCCGTGAAGCCGTGCAGCGCCGGCGCCGCCGCCGAGTCGCCGCCGTCGCGCCGGCGCCCCGCGGCGCGCGCGGTTCGGTGTCGCTTTGTCGCACGGTTACGGCGCCGTCCGTGCGCAGCCGTGTCGCCGGTCGGACGGCTTCTGCCGTCGGTGTTCGCGCCGAAGTTAGCCGCACACTCGGGCTCCAGTGCGGCCGTCGGCTCTCGCTCCGGAGAGGACGTGCGCGCCGGTCCGCGGCGCCGGCATCGTGAAGCGGGTGAAGAGGGTGAAGAGGGTGTGAACTCTTTTGGGGATTGGCGGTACCTGCCTTTTGCAAGGCGATAACTGGTCCGCGTGCCGGTGTGCACATTGCGCAATGCATGTCAAACGACGTCCCAGATCATGACGAAACGGGTAACGGCTTGCCTGCGGACGTCCGTGGCGACTATCGGAACTCACGGGGCGGAAGTGATCCACGGCTGAAAGCTCGCAAGGCGGTCGCCCGTTTGCCAACTTTATTTAAGACGATTTTGCCGCCTTATGGCCGGTAAAAGTTCGAATGCACTGTGGCGATGGACCATTACGTGGACTACAGGACGGCGTGGCGCGAGAACAGGCTGCTTTAAATGCAATATCAGTCGCTGTAAAAGTTATGATGTCCGTGAAGGTGACATTTGGCCACCATGGCAGTAGCTAGCAGAAGGTAGAATACGTGATAGCCAGCACAAATGTATGAATCGACTAAGCTCAAGCAACTGGATGGCGTTCTGATTTGGCTCTTATATGGGAATAACACGAACACTGCCAGCCTGTGTTTATGCTCATTTATCATGTCTTCATGCATCCTGTATCCCAATCTTCTGTTTGTATTCCAGCTATATGTATACCTCCTGTAAGTATCGCCCTGTATTTCTACATCCTCTGACCAGTCATCAAAGCCAGCGCGCTTTTTCAGGTTCCGGGATGTATTTTTCGATTTGTTCGCAGCAAAAGCAAACACTTCAGCTGTAAGTGCGTCTTTCGCTCGTCTGAAGTTGGAGGGGGGCTGCTGTCATCTTCACCCAGCCCTGTTGAGAGGTGCTTAGCCTGACTGTGAAACACCTCTCCACTTAGGGGTGTGGAAAGACATTGCTTAAAGGTCCCAATAAGGAGATAGAATATCCAACGGCCACGCATAATTATCAACGTCAAGGAATGAGAGCTTAGTCACAACTGTGAACATCCTATTTTGATTTCATACATTTTGTCACCATAAATTCAACAAAACAGTGCCAAAGGGACGCACGGCTCCAGTTCTAAACAGTTTGGTGTCCGAGTGACACGGCTAAAGCAAGGCTATTGGCGGAAACGGTGTTATTATTCACGGTGGACCTTCACGGAATGAACACACCACTTTTTGCTGTGCACCTTGTTTTCGTTGCACCGGTTACGCCTGCTGTATTGCTATGCCTTAGCAGGCGAGTTTGTGGTTTGCAGTTATATGTGGTTTTAATAACACTGGGTAGGTCGGTATGTATTTATTGGAAGTATTTTGCCCAATGCAACTGGCTCATAAATATCATCGCCTTCGAGCTAGGGCAATCTATTTTGGTATTTTGCAGCTAAATTTTATTTGTTATGGCAATCAATGAATGCCCTGTGCTGATTTGTGAACATCATTAGGTGGAAGCAAAATACATGAAGGCAATGAGCAGGCCCAAATGGGTTGGAGGCACACTCAACAGGGCCCCATGATACATATTGAAATTGTTGGGAGGATAAGCCAACATTAAGGGGGTCGCTTGTCCCCTCAAAGGTACATAAAACAACACCTCTGACTGTGTGGCTTGTAACAATCAATGTGTGTTGTAAAGATGTGAGTTGCAACAATAATTTCCTCATTTTGTATTGTAGTCTAAAACAATTCTTCATATCCGATTCCAAATCATATCCCTTTCCAAAGGGATCAATTCTGATTCACGTTCACAGAAAATGCCCGATATCAGAATCATCTCAGGGATGCTTCTTTCGTAACTATCGGTCATCAAGACATACGGACCACTTCCCCATACTGGGAAGCGCCATGTGAGATTTGCGTGATGAATATCACGCTTCGTCTTCATGCAATGGATAGATTCCACTTAATTCCCCTTGTTTTGGTCTATTTTGGGTCAACCCAAGTTTGTGCGACCCATATTATTAGGATTGGTGGGGTGAAATCATAATTAGTGAAGGCGAAATCAAAGTTGGTGCAGCCAGGGCCCCACCAAAAGAATAGTTTCTTTGTTTACTGGGTTGTTATCGGCTCATATGACGCACTTTATGCCCGCTCTAGGGTAATCACGCACTCGGCGGTGCGCCGCGGGATTAGGAAATATCCTGAATGGTGCGAGCGTTGAACCAGGAACCTCTGGTACCCAGAGTTCAACACCTTAACAACTTGGCCATCCCCATCCCACCAAGAGGAGAGGACGCTCCGCGCCTGTCACTGCCGGTGAAAAGCTTGACCCACCTGCGGCTCATACCGGGAGCGTCCTTAGTCACAAAAATACTGTTGTCGGGTACCGAAACCTAGACACCAACTGAACTCATGGTACTCCATACTCTGAGCCTCCTGTGCCATCTGTGCCACGGGAGCACACCTGGGGTCTTAGCTCGTGTAAATGACTGGCATGTTCGAGCTGTGCTTGGCTTACTTCTACCAGCTGAAGTGGTACATTGTGCTGCAATAACAGAACACACCGCCATAGTCCAAACGCTTGGTCGCATACAGCGCTGGATATAAATTGATTAAGAGAGCGACCTCGATAAACGCTCTTGTGTAAACACTCTTGTGGAACCTTCCCCTGCCTGGTCAAGACTGGCTCGGGGCCCCTCCTCCGCCACATTCGGAGGATGCTTCATCAAGCCTTGTTTTGCGATCGAAGTCGCGTGTCTCACATTAAGAACTGAGAGGCACTATCGGTAGTAAGCCGTTTGCTGGTAAGGAAGTAGTCGGATCGGTGCGCCGTCGAGACCGTCCACTGTCCGCCGACGCAGAATGCATTCCAACGACAGGGATGAACGCGCCAAAATGTGGTTTACGCTTGTGTCGCGGAATGTTGGCGCGACGTCGTTCGTCCAGAGTGTTCGAGTGGTCGGGCTGTGTCGCGCCGCTCCGTGGCGAGGCGGACGAAGGCGCGCGTCGCCACGGTGCAGAGTGTCGGCACAGAGCGAGCGTCGACGCCCGTATGGTCTGGGCAGGGCGCTGCGCCCTGGTGACGCTCCACACCGTCCGGAGTCCTCCGTCTCGTGAGTCTCGTGTCGCCGGACTGCGCGGTCCGGGGGCCGCTCGCGTCTGCCCCCACCACAAGTCCCCCTCCCCGAGATGAGACGCCCTCGCGCGCGCGTGCTGTGACCGCTCGGCTGTGCATTCGCTTCGCTGTGCATTCGCTGTGCATCGGCTGTGCATTCGCTCGGCTGTGCTCGGTCACAGCATTCGCCTTCGCCTCACCGCTCGTGTTTTCACTTGATTGAACCCTGGCTAAATCACGTTTGTAATGAGGGAGATCACTCGGATGCCATTGCAGGTGCAGATCCGGGGGGAGATGGTCAGGAGGGGCCATGTCCTCCTTCTCCTGAAGATAATTTTAGCTGGTATTTTGCACTAAAATGTTATTTTGTCGACACACCAGCACATTTTATTACATAAATGGTGTCTTAAGCAGACCCTACGAATGTTAATGGTTCAATTCTGATGGATTGCTTTCTAAATGAGGTTTTTATTCATACCCCACTAGACGGACTTCTTGATTCGCCCCCAAACAAATGTGATGCCATATGTCATAATTTACATTTTTATTGCAATGCGTCAAGCGTGGTATTTCAACCGTTAATACGTTTCATGTAGCACAATTCCTATTTCTAGACGTCCCTCGGTGTGCTTTGTGTACTGCGTGCTTGATGCTAGTCAATGAAAACATTGCGAAGTTTTGTTTTTCTTACGCATCGTGCTTTACCTACCCGTCCCTCTAGTAAATGAGACGTTTTCCAGATTCCGAGATAAGCTTGCCATTATCTAGGGCACCATAGAGACGGAGTGCCATACATGCACACCCTGGAACATTTCCAAAACTTGAAGACACTTGCGCCCCTCGAATTTTTCGACTTTGCGACTAAAAATGAATACTCGAACTCTGCGTACAAAACGTGTTGAATAATACCCGGAAATCCAAACTTCCAGACAAAAAGTAATAACGCGCCATCCTACGGTACATCGGATATCCTATGAGCGCTCATCGCATCGGCATCGCGTTAGCTAGGACACAGCTCGACTGATCCTCCATTTCCTCGCGGCGAATCCACAACGTCCGCCAGCAGTGACGCCCTGCGGCTGCCAGCTCAGCGCGGCTCTTCGGATTGTGACTGGCGTGGCCAATACCGCGTAATGTGTCCGCCGCGACAACAGGACGCGCGTCACTTCCGGTAGCGGACGAGCGCAATCGGCGGCGATCGGCGCTGATTTCCCCAGCGGGCGCCGAGCCGCGCCAGCCGCCCACTGTAGGGCCTAGGGGACCCCTGCCGCGGCCGTCCCTAGACAGAGGGATCGGACACCCGCGCCGCTGTCGGGTGTGAGTGTCCCAGCGACGGATATCCGGTCTTGGCCGGGTGTCCCAGCAACGGATATCCGATCCTTTTCGCAGGTCCGTAGACGTACAGCCTATGTGTCACACTGGGCTTTGGATGGGATTTATCTGGCACGAAACTGATTCACTGTCCGATACTGTGATCGGACATTCGATGCGTTGTCAGATGGCTGAGGTAGCGGCGGATATCCGATCCTTTGTGTGGTGTCCGGACACCTGGCCCAATTGAATTAGCGAGCCTCTAGTTGGCCGGCTGCAGCGATCGCATTGATCTATGTAGACTGGTTCCCTGCAAGAGCACTCTGCTCGACGGCAGGCTTCGTATATCGTGACCAGGTGGCGTGGGGAGCAGCACAGACCGTGACCCGGTGGTGTGGGGAGCAGCACAGACCGTGACCCGGTGGTGTGGGGAGCAACACATACCGTGGTCCGGTGGTGGGGAGCAGCACAGACCGTGACCCGGTGGTGTGGGGAGCAGAACAGACCGTGACCAGGTGGTGTGGGGAGCAGCACAGACCGTGACCCGGTGGTGTGGGGAGCAGCACAGGCCGTGGCCCGGTGGTGTGGGGAGCAACACAAACCGTGACCCAGTGGTGTGGGGAGCAGCACAGACCGTCACCCCGTGGTGTGGGGAGCAGCACAGACCGTGACCCAGTGGTGTGGGGAGCAGCACAGACCGTGACCCAGTGGTGTGGGGAGCAGCACAGATCGTGACCCGGTGGTGTGGGGAGCAGCACAGACCGTGACCCAGTGTTGTGGGGAGCAGCACGGACCGTGACCCAGTGGTGTGGGGAGCAGCACAGACCGTCACCCCGTGGTATGGGGAGCAGCACAGACCGTGACCCAGTGGTGTGGGGAGCAGCACAGACCGTGACCCAGTGGTGTGGGGAGCAGCACAGACCGTGACCCAGTGGTGTGGGGAGCAGCACAGACCGTGGCCCGGTGGTGGGGAGCAGCACAGAACGTGACCCGGTGGTGTGGGGAGCAGCACAGACCGTGGCCCGGTGGTGGGGAAACAGTGCGGACCGTGGCCCGGTGGTGGGGATACAGTGCGGACCGTGACCCCGTGGTGGATGGTCACAGTACGGACCGTGACCCGGTGGTGTGGGGAACAACACAAACCGTCACCCCGTGGTGTGGGGAGCAGCACAGACCTTGACCCGGTGGTGGGGAGCAGCACAGACCGTGACCCGGTGGTGTGGGGAGCAGCACATACCGTGGTCCGGTGGTGGGGAGCAGCACAGACCGTGACCCGGTGGTGTGGGGAGCAGCACAGACCGTGACCCGGTGGTGTGGGGAGCAGCACAGACCGTGACCCGGTGGTGTGGGGAGCAGCACAGACCGTGACCCGGTGGTGTGGGGAGCAGCACAGACCGTGGCCCGTGTTGTGGGGGTACAGTGCGGACCGTGACCCGTGTTGTGCGGGTACAGTGCGGACCGTGACCCGGTGGTGTGGGGAGCAGCACAGACCGTGACCCGGTGGTGGAGAACAGCACAGACCGTGACCAAGTGGTGTGGGGAGCAGCACAGACCGTGACCCGGTGGTGTGGGGAGCAGCACAGACCGTGACCCGGTGGTGTGGGGAGCAGCACAGACCGTGGCCCGTGTTGTGGGGGTACAGTGCGGACCGTGACCCGTGTTATGGGGTACAGTGCGGACCGTGACCCGGTGGTGTCGGGAGCAGCACAGACCGTGACCCGGTGGTGTGGGGAGCAGCACAGACCGTCACCCCGTGGTGTGGGGAGCAGCACAGACCGTGACCCGGTGGTGTGAGAAGCAGCACAGACCGTCACCCCGTGGTGTGGGGAGCAGCACAGACCGTGACCCGGTGGTGGGGATACAGTGCAGACCGTGGCCCGTGGTGCGGGACCACAGCAGGCTTCAGTGTCGCACCAGTTCCCCTTGGAACATAATTTGTGTGCTTCACATCCAATGTTCCGGAGGTAGGCGAGCTTGAACTTACTTGACCTGACCAAACGGTGTGACCTGACCTGACACTGGGATTTTCGGATGGGAACCAGACACAAACACTTTGCTTGAATGGTCCTGTTGAAAGGATCCCATACATATATTTTTTCTTATTTTCGAGGTCAATCTCCAAGATATAGATCATGCTACTGGGTTGACTTACCATGACCTTTAGCCACCTCATAATGACCACAAATGGATAAATGAGATGTTATTTGAGCTCCAGGCTATATTAGCTTGTCAGTGTCATTTTGTCTTTCTCTAATATGCCTAGTTCCAAAGCAATGTTGAAGTCTGATTCTGACCGGACCTTGCCTGCACTGTCTTGACTTGTTTCACTGTAAACAAAATAAATACATTCACCGATGCTAATTTTTTAAAACCGAATTTCGAATGAAAGCAAGCCCCGCCCTTTCAATGTCATTTCCATTGACTTAAATTTATGTTCATATTGACCTAATATGGCTTCATTTGACATATTCAGTCAAGATGTAAATCTAAGGTTGGGCAAAGATGTGAGCAAGTGTGTTTGTGTGCGTGCATGTACATGTATGTGTATGTAAGTACGCACTCACATGGGTGGAATATGCATGTACACACACACACGCACACACACACACACATACACACACACACACACACCCACACACACACACACACACACACACACACACACACATATATATATATATATATATATATATATATATATATATATATATATATATATATATATATATATATATATATATATATATATATATATATATATATATATATATATATATATATATATATATATATATATATATATATATATACAGATGTGTGTGTAAAACGGAACTGTCGCATCGGGCTCAATCTCTGGACAGGAACGGGACAGCTCGTAGGTGACAGGCTTACCACGACAATGTTAAAACCTCTGGACTTTACCACGAGTGGTAGTTTTTTCAGCCCCCCCCCCCCTGTCCCCTCGATCATAGATACTAAATTGTTTCTGTACGCTTCTGATACATGTACTGAAACAAGATGAGTGCGTATATGTCTGGACGGTTAGGAAATACAAATTGACTGGGTATGTTAAGAGGCAAAACAGCCTGATGATAAATACAATCCATACGCAATGATAATACGGTACCGTAAATTGTCACCATAACCTGAGATATTTTTGAAATATCTGTTACCCACGCTCGTGGCCAAGTAGCCTGATTTTTCCACCTCAGTGGGCACTCATATAGTGCCTAATCTAGAGAAAATAACCCGTGCCCATGGCTACGCGATGCGGAACGACATCTACTGGGAGTAGTTCATTCATTTTTGCCGAACACCTGTCGTTTTCGAGACACAAAATACCTAACTGGGATTGAAGTGAGATTAACACGCGCACCGAAAGGGGGGATTGCGCCCCATAGGATCTTGGTCCTATTAGAGGTGGAGTAACGAAACTCGCAGGGTGGATGGGTACGATAGTGAACTCTATTGTATGCGAATTACATTGCCTTAGCTCAATATCTGCAAGGTCAAATGAGATCACATATTTCACAATGCTCTGGTTTTGCGTGACTTGGCTTGTCATTGTTATGGATCGCTGTGATTATGTTTAATTGCTTATAAATGGGCATTAATGATCTTTTGGACATTACTAATGATGCAATACAGATGTTAGACCCGGTATTTGACTTCAGGTCACCTATATAGCAGGACTTCATCAGGTTAGTTGCCTGTTCCAGTTGCCAGAACCGGGGCGCTCGCCCGACTGCTCCGTCGAGCGGCTCGGCGCAATCGGCTTCGCGAAGAAAGGAGCGAAGTACATGAATAAGTAGTATGAAATCGCTTGGGCACACAATGACAGACAGTAGTTTTCAGGATGTGTAGGTAGTAACATGCAATGTGACATCAATCGCGTGACGGTCATTTGCATTTATGACAACATTCCAGTTGACCAAGTTTGGGGCCACGGCGCCCTTGTCCAAGGACACATCGTCTGAGGAGAAAGGTAAAGGACCTATCGCCTGGCCAACACCGAACAACTCGCATGGTGCTGGGCTGGCCTTTGCTGAAAGTCTCCCTGTCCGTCACCTGATTGGGAAGCTTGATTAAATGCCGGTGCTTTGCTGAAAATAGCTATAAGTGTGAAAGCGGCGTGAGATATCCTTCTGCTTATCCTAAAACACCAAATAGAACTCAACTAACACTGGACAAATTTTGGCCACTGGCCTTCATCAGTAGCAACCGATATGTTAAAAACAATCAGAAGAGAAGTGTTGCATTGGTAATTCAGTTTTATTTAACGTCTGGTGTGAGCAGAATGTTGTTTTACGTCATCACCAATATGGCATTGTATTTTCCATTCACGACTGCACCACACATCGTACTTTACGCCATCATACGATAGCATCCGATTGCTCAAGTTCACTTCTTCCTGGAAATTTGAGGGAACACTTCATCAGCCCTCGGCATCTCCGGCAACAAACTGAACAGAAGAGGGGGAGGAGGATGGGTGGGGGAAAGTAAGAGGAGGAGGAGGGGCGCTCTGTTACTCAGACATGTATTTTTCCGGTGGCGTGCTAGCTGGCGTTGACGCCAATTTTGTGTCACTCAGCCGACTAATTTTGTTTCCTCGACGCACGGTCAGCTGGGAATTGTGCTACCCGGCGGCAGGGCGGCGCAACGGATTTTGGGATGGGGCGAGAAGGGGTAGTTGTTGCTCAGTTGTTCGCACAATGTCATAGGGGTAATGTGAAATTCTGAAATCGAACTACTTTCCGCCTACATGGGTACCATATTTTCGCGGGTTGCGAAATTCGCGTATGCAATAGCATTTCCACCTGATTTTTCGCGAGCGACAAATCTAATTATTCACTGCACTCTGGCTGTGCGTTCGGTAATTGTACTGTTTTTCTTTAGCTTCTGACAATTACTGTGTTTGCGCGTATCACCGGCCAATGCACAGGGCTGGAAAAGGTGGAATTACCTCATACTAGCGGTCAGACCAGAAATGGTCCAGCGCGTCGCCACGGTAGCACCAGACAGACCACCCGCCGTTAGAGCAGGGGGCAGGCTCAGGACCGCACACCTACTGGCAACGCGTCTGTCTTTTTGTGACGGGACAACATGGGGAGAAAAGGGAGTGACAGCCTCGTTGTGGTGGTGCCAGTTGTGCCGATGGTGCAGCGGGCCGCGCGGGGTCGTCGGTCGTGGTTCCCGTCGGCCCCGACGTCATGTCGTCACATGTTGTTCGGCGGCTCGTCGACTGTCAGCTGACCGATGCGTTCTCACGGAGCGGGCGACGGTCGGGCCGGCGTGCTCAGCCGACCGAGACCGGCCGGCAGCTGATCGGCGGTCGTGACGTGTGACGGCTGCGTCACCGGCCGGCTTCGGCACACGTCACTGCCTGGCTGTCGGAGGCTGTACGTCCGCCACGGCGCGTGGTGTGTGTTATGTCAGAGGCTGTGCGTGCGCTACGGCGCGTGGTGTGTGTTATTCGCGAGCCTTCCGTGCGCATTGGTCACTGGTCACGACGACGTTGGTCATTGGTCACGACGACGTTGGTCAATGGTCACGATGACGTTGGTCACTGGTCACGACTACGTTGGTCACTGGTCACGACGACGTTGGTCATTGGTCATGACGATGCTGTACAGTCGGGCCTGTCGGCATGCCGTCGGCACCGAAAGGTGACCTCGTTCCTCCTGCTGGGTGTGTGGGGTCGGGTGGCCATCGTCTGGACACTGCTGCTGAGTGTGAGGTCGGGTGACCATCGTCTGGACACAGCTGCTGAGTGTGGGGTCGGTTGGCCACCGTCTGGACACTGCTGCTGATTGTGGGGTCGGGTGGCCACCATCTGGACACTGCTGCTGAGTGTGGGGTCGGGTGGCCATCGTCTGGACACTGCTACTGATTGTGGGGTCGGGTGGCCATCGTCTGGACACTGCTGCTGAGTGTGGGGTCGGGTGGCCATCGTCTGGACACTGTTACTGAGTGTGGGGTCGGGTGGCCATCGTCTGGACACTGCTGCTGAGTGTGTGGTCGGGTGGCCATCGTCTGGACACTGTTACTGAGTGTGGGGTCGGGTGGCCATCGTCTGGACACTGCTGCTGAGTGTGGGGTCGGGTGGCCATCGTCTGGACACTGCTGCTGAGTGTTGGCTCGGGTGGCCATCGTCTGGACACCGCTGCTGAGTGTGTGGTCGGGTGGCCATCATCTGGACACCGCTGCTGAGTGTGGGGCCATCGTCTGGACACTGTTACTGAGTGTGTGCTCGGGTGGCCATCGTCTGGACACTGCTGCTGAGTGTGTGGTCGGGTGGCCATCGTCTGGATACCGCTGTTGAGTGTGGGGCCATCGTCTGGACACTTACTGAGTGTGTGCTCGGGTGGCCATCGTCTGGACACTGCTGCTGATTGTGGGGTCGGGTGGCCATCGTCTGGACACTGCTGCTGAGTGTGGGGTCAGGTGGCCACCGTCTGGACACTGGTACTGAGTGTGGGGTCGGGTGGCCATCGTCTGGACACTGCTGCTGAGTGTGGGGTCAGGTGGCCACCGTCTGGACACAGCTGCTGAGTGTTGGGTCGGGTGGCCGCCGTCTCCGCTGCCGGCCTGGGCGTCGAGTCGTTACGGTTCCGTGTGCCGTGCGTTCGGCACACAGCCGTGGTGGTGCTGGCGGACTGTGTCTGATCACTGGTCAAGTCAGACTGGGCTAGTTGTGTCAGGTCAGTCTGCACCACCGACCAGCAGTGTCAGGTCAGACTGCACCACCGACCAGTCCTGCCAGGTCAGACAGCACCACCGACCAGTCCTGCCAGGTCAGACTGCTCCACTGACCAGCAGTGTCAGGTCAGACTGCACCACCGACCAGTCCTGTCAAGTCAGACTGTACCACCGACCAGTCTTGTCAGGACAAGCCGTGTTATTCATATCAGGCCAAATTTCTTCACCGTCCATTCCTCTCGGATCGGACTGTGTCACTTGTTGCGCTTGTATGAATCGCAGCATGGTCAAACAGCCTCGAAGCCGCTAATTGACGTCGTAATTGAGTCCGTTATCTGTTCGCGGAATGACTGGTGAAGCGGCTCCAATGAATAATTTCCCACAGCCAATGTTCTGGACCGTGATGCTTGGAGATACTACTGGTCGATGGCCTATTATCCAATGGAAAATAAGTCGCGCCGTAACGCAAAACTATTTCAACATTCATGGTCCAAACCTTTCCTCAAATTCTGCAAAGATGAAGAAAAGCGAAATGCTCAGAGAAGGCGTGGAAAGCCGCTAAAGTCACTTGGACCAATAAGCCTGCTATTTGCCATCGTGTCTAGCTACGATACACGACACTTCTGGTGGGTGTGCGGTGGTGGGTGTGTGCTGGCGGGTGTGCGTTGGCGGGTGTGCGGTGGCGGGTGTGTGGTGGCGGGAGTGCGTTGGTGGGAGTGCGTTGGTGGGTGTGCGGTGGCGGGTGTGTGGTGGCGGGAGTGCGTTGGTGGGTGTGCGGTGGCGGGTGTGTGGTGGCGGGTGTGCGGTAAGGTGTGTGGTGGCGGGTGTGCGGTGGTGGGTGTGCGGTGGCGGGTGTGCGGTGGCGGGTGTGCGGTGGCGGGTGTGCGGTGGTGGGTGTGCGGTGGTGGGTGTGTGGTGGCGGGTGTGCGGTAAGGTGTGTGGTGGCGGGTGTGCGGTGGTGGGTGTGCGGTGGCGGGTGTGCGGTGGCGGGTGTGCGGTGGCGGGTGTGCGGTGGTGGGTGTGCGGTGGCGGGTGTGCGGTGGTGGGTGTGCGGTGGCGGGTGTGCGGTGGTGGGTGTGCGGTGGCGGGTGTGTGGTGGCGGGAGTGCGTTGGTGGGTGTGTGGTGGCGGGTGTGCGGTGGTGGGGGCGCGGTGGCGGGTGTGTGGTGGTGGGTGTGCGGTAAGGTGTGTGGTGGCGGGTGTGTGGTGGCGGGTGGGTGGTGGTGGGTGTGGGGTGGTGGGTGTGCGGTGGTGGGTGTGCGGTGGTGGGTGTGCGGTGGTGGGTGTGTGGTGGCGGGTGTGTGATGGCGGGTGTGCGTTGGTGGGTGTGTGGTGGTGGGTGTACGGTGGCGGGTGTGTGGTGGCCGGTGTGTGGTGGCGGGTGTGCGGTGGCGGGTGTACGGTGGCGGGTGTGTGGTGGTGGGTGTACGGTGGCGGGTGTGTGGTGGCGGGTGTACAGTGGCGGGTGTGTGGTGGTGGGTGTGTGATGGTGTGGGTGTGGGTGTGGGTGTGCGATGATAAGTGTGTGGTGGTTGGTGTGTGGTGGCGGGTGTACAGTGGCGGGTGCACAGTGGCGGGTGTAAAGTGGTGGGTGTGTGGTGGCGGGTGTACAGTGGCGGGTGTGTGGTGGCGGGTGTACAGTGGCGGGTGTGTGATGGCGGGTGTACAGTGGCGGGTGTGTGATGGCGGGTGTACAGTGGCGGGTGTGTGATGGCGGGTGTACAGTGGCGGGTATGTGGTGGCGGGTATGTGGTGGCGGGTGTACAGTGGCGGGTGTGTGATGGCGGATGTACATTGGCGGGTGTGTGGTGGCGGGTGTACATTGGCGGGTGTGTGGTGGCGGGTGTACAGTGGCGGGTGTGTGGTGGCGGGTGCACAGTGGCGGGTGTGTGGTGGCGGGTGTACAGTGGCGGGTGTGTGATGGCGGGTGTACAGTGGCGGGTGTGTGGTGGCGGGTGTACATTGGCGGGTGCGTGGTGGCGGGTGTACAGTGGCGGGTGTACAGTGGCGGGTGTGTGATGGCGGGTGTACAGTGGCGGGTATGTGGTGGCGGGTATGTGGTGGCGGGTGTACAGTGGCGGGTGTGTGATGGCGGATGTACAGTGGCGGGTGTGTGATGGCGGGTGTACAGTGGCGGGTGTGTGGTGGCGGGTGTACATTGGCGGGTGCGTGGTGGCGGGTGTACAGTGGCGGGTGTACAGTGGCGGGTGTGTGATGGCGGGTGTACAGTGGCGGGTGTGTGATGGCGGGTGTACAGTGGCGGGTGTGTGGTGGCGGGTGTACAGTGGCGGGTGTGTGATGGCGGATGTACATTGGCGGGTGTGTGGTGGCGGGTGTACAGTGGCGGGTGTGTGGTGGCGGGTGTACAGTGGCGGGTGTGTGGTGGCGGGTGTACAGTGGCGGGTGTGTGATGGCGGGTGTACAGTGGCGGGTGTGTGATGGCGGGTGTACAGTGGCGGGTGTGTGATGGCGGGTGTACATTGGCGGGTGTGTGGTGGCGGGTGTACATTGGCGGGTGTGTGGTGGCGGGTGTACAGTGGCGGGTGTGTGGTGGCGGGTGTACAGTGGCGGGTGTGTGATGGCGGGTGTACAGTGGCGGGTGTGTGGTGGCGGGTGTACAGTGGCGGGTGTGTGGTGGCGGGTGTACAGTGGCGGGTGTGTGGTGGCGGGTGTACAGTGGCGGGTGTGTGGTGGCGGGTGTACAGTGGCGGGCGTACAGTGGCGGGTGTACGGTGGGGTGGGGGGGTGGTGACGGGTGTACAGTGGCGGGTGTGTGGTGGCGGGTGTACAGTGGCGGGTGTGTGGTTGCAAAGCTCTCCTCAGAGTGATAAGGTAGTGACATTAGAAAACTTTTACATTCTGATTTACTTCACAACTCAATTTAACTTCGGTTATTGAGCTTCCGTCTGGTTTTTGCTGGCAGCAGGCATGCCTGACGGCTGTCGGTGGATTCAGAAGTGGCCGTGGGACATGCAATGCTAAATGAATTGGCCATGGTAACATAATGTGTTAATTATTTTACTACTTGATAGAGCATTGGTTAGTGGGTTCCATTCTTGTTTTCTTCTAATAGTGCCTTCACTTGATATGTTCAATCCCAGGTCTCTGTAGCTTCTATTGGCCTTAAAATGTTATGACATTTATGACCCGGATGTAAAGACGGAGTGTCCAATTGCGGAGAGTGCCACGAAGTAGCAGTAAGTGCTGTACTAAAATGGATTCCAGAGCCTGCAGATAACTATTTGATATCGTCAGTAGGCCGTCGTCTGTCAAGATACCGTTCACACCACTTCGTATAAATTCCAAATATATGTGCCTAAAAATATTTGCTTGAATGTGCGCTAAAGCGGTTTAAAGCAGATATGTGATTTCTGAGTTGATGACACCAACGACTACTGTGTGCAACTCAAACAAAGCATGTGCGTCAAATCCATGGACCCAGTGAACCTGATGTTGCGACACACTTCATCCAACCTTGCTGGTGATGCGGCAACTCTTGATGTCCAGCTGGCAGCTAAGCTTCGTCAACTAGTCGTCCGACCGACTCGCTGCCTTGCCAGACTCCAGGAGCCTGCGACCAGTAGCGCCTACCGCAGCCGAGGAGGCGGTGTCCGCGCTGCTCGTGTGCATTTGCTCCTGTCAGAATCCTCAAACTTCTAGACGCACAATCGGCGGTAGCTGGGCACACCTTGGCGAACAATGAATTCCAAGGTAGTACATCTCCGACAAAGAAAGCCCTCCATCTGTCTTAATTTTTTCCCCTAACTTAGAAAGCGCCACTCATCTTCCAGTTGAGGTGTACTTTAGTGGCCATCTCCGAATGGATGGACTTGTATCTTTTAACCAGATCAGTAAAAAAAGAGTTTGGTCTCGCGTTGTTCTAGTTTGGCGTAGCTAGATAACGTGAGGTGCGCTTCTGATTTCACGATATCCGGTTGGCGTCCGAGAAATTGACAGCATATTTCAATGCGCTTTTTTCATCTGAAGCAACGCCGAAGCTTAGTGGAGGCTGCTTCCGTTGTTCTGAAGCTCGAATTGTGATCGGGTTTAATTAGAACACTAGGTGCTGACTGTGCCCTGGAGAAGGAGCATCATGCCTGCCAAATGATCCTTGACAGCAATGTATTCTAGAAAATAACAGGGTGACCAGTAAATTATTTTGACAACAGCGCATGCTAGATAATGGCATGGTGGTCAGTAAATGATCATTGGCAGCAACGCATGCTAGATAATGGAATCGTGGCCAGTAAATGATCACAGACAATCATGGCGACGGCGGTCGGATGAGTTTATTCATCGACACAAACCCGGGGAGGGGAGCACAGCTAAGTGCACTTACCTGATGAGCATGCATCGTTGTGACGGCTATGTGTATCGCCTGTGGAAGTTAGTCGGTTCAGAATCAAGTTATTGGCGCCAAAGCGTCAGTCTTACTGCAGGTATAGCGGCATTGCGAGGAGTCGATAGTGACGAACATATATTGACTGTTCTTTCCAACAACGCTTTGTGTGCTCTCGCATGGTAGTGTCTCCTGCCGTGGTAATCCTCCATTTGATCCAGTTTCTTCACCCTCCCTCCCGATTTATTCTAGAAAATCATTAGTATTATTTGGCCCGTGTACAATAATTACCCTACATAGCATGGTGACTACCGGTCTATCAAAATTCGCCGAGCTCACAGAATACTTCTGTTTTGTAGAAAGTGGGATGGCGTCCACTCAACTTCAGTGTAAGCTACGTCTTTTTGAGAGAAAAAAAAACGACAGATGGAGCAGAATATTCATAGTATCTACTTGCAATCCTCACCTGCTCACCCCCGCCCAAACCATTTTAATAAACTTACCATTAGCTGTCTGCCCCCCCCCCCATCTCGTTACGTGCTGCCCTGTGTGCACTACTAGGTCCAACGCAGTATCCCTCTGAGCATTCAAGCGCAAGGTCTCGGATCAGGACCTACGAATAGGGAGGAACGGGAGTCGGAGAAAATGTGAAAAATGAATCGAAGCCTTCAGAAGCCCAACTATTTCGGTCGTTGGGATGGGGGTGGGCGAACATTCCACTTCGACGGATAAATTATAGAAATGGGGGAATTATTTTTTCCCTTCAGCCGATTTTTTCCAAATAAATATATTGAAAGCTGCCCAATTCCGGCCGCGTTCTGGTCGAGCTTTGCACCTTACCGACGCTATTCTCCCCACTGCTTGCCGACGCCATCCTCCCCACTGCTTCCCGACGCTATCCTTCTCACGGCTTGCCGACGCTATCCTTCTCACGGCTTGCCGACGCTATCCTTCTCACTGCTTGCCGACGCTATCCTTCTCACAGCTTGCCGACGCTATCCTTTTCACGGCTTGCCGACGCTATCCTCCCCACTGCTTGCCGACGCTATGCTCCCACGGCTTGCCGACGCTATCCTTCTCACTGCTTGCCGACGCTATCTTTCTCACGGCTTGCCGACGCTATCCTCCCCACTGCTTGCCGACGCTATCCTCCCCACTGCTTGCCGACTCTATCCTTCTCACTGCTTGCCGACGCTATCCTCCCCACTGCTTGCCGACGCTATCCTCCCCACTGCTTGCCGACTCTATCCTTCTCACTGCTTGCCGACGCTATCCTCCCCACTGCTTGCCGACTCTATCCTTCTCACTGCTTGCCGACGCTATCCTCCCCACTGCTTGCCGACGCTATCCTCCCCACTGCTTGCCGACGCTATCCTCCCCACTGCTTGCCGACTCTATCCTTCTCACTGCTTGCCGACGCTATCCTCCCCACTGCTTGCCGACTCTATCCTTCTCACTGCTTGCCGACGCTATCCTCCCCACTGCTTGCCGACGCTATCCTCCCCACTGCTTGCCGACGCTATCCTCCCCACTGTTTGCCGACGCTATCCTTCTCACTGCTTGCCGACGCTATCCTTCTCACGGCTTGCCGACGCTATCCTTCTCACTGCTTGCCGACGCTATCCTTCTCACAGCTTGCAGAACAGAGTGCGAGGTGATGCCACCTCCCCGTTAACCCGACGAGAGCTAAGGGCTTCGTTGGCAGAAGTCTGAGGAGTGTTTTGGATGCCAGACATCTGGTGGCGGCGTATTTTGCCAGCTACGGCCACGGGCCGGCCCCCGCGTCCCACGACAGGACCTCGCCGCTCTGCCAACTTGCCGGCAGTCAATGCGGAAACAACGGGACGTTAACTGGTGGTGCAGTCGCGCCGGTTGGCTGCAATTCCAACTGAATGTTACACGTGGCTCTAAGCCATCGCTCGGTCCAATTCCGCTCCAATATAAACACGTGTTGGCTTTAGAATTGCAAGTGGCTAAAGTGGGCAGTTCTCAACCCCCGCTCTCTCTTTCTCTCTCTCTCTCTCTCTCTCTCTCTCTCTCTCTCTCTCTCTCTCTCTCTCTCTCTCTCTCTCTCTCTCTCTCTCTCTCTCTCTCTCTCTCTCTCTCTCTCTCTCTCTCTCTCTCTCTCTCTCTCTCTCTCTCTCTCTCTCTCTCTCTCTCTCTCTCTCTCTCTCTCTCGCTCGTTTGATCAATTGCTGTCTTGCTCATTTTCTCTCTTTCTCTCTTGCTGTCTCTCGTTCTCCTTCCGCTTTCAGATCAGACGAGATGCTTTGGGAGCTGAATGAGGAGTTTGAATGGTCCACCGACTGCAGATAACGAACACAGATCCTCACTCTGTCACCACTTCGCATCAAAAGAACTACATAAGGCTTCGGAAATACGCTCCACATCATCGAAGACAAGTCGCTGCTTAAAGCCGAAGGTGTCCTGTATCATGTAGACGGGTACACAGCGGTATCACTCTGTATGCACCAAGGGAGGTCAGCTGCAGGACAACGTGCATTGGTTGGAAAGACTACGTGATGGTGCGAAACAAGGATGGAGTGATTGATGCAGGGAGCAAACAATTTGGGAAGCCTGAGGGATACTTCTGCTTTGCATCAGGATGATGGCAACACATACTTGCTCAGATGCCATTCAGGCTCGAGGCGAATGCGTGGAGCATGTTTATTACTTCGATATAACGTGCTTTCTATTTATCTGCTTTGATGCATTTGCAATTCCCCCGCTGGTTTACAGTGATCAGCTTGTCACATTTAAATGTTTTGCTAGCTAATGTAGGCTTGATCGTATTGCATGTATGGTCATGAGGTAAATGAAGAATATACGTGAGAAAAAAAAACAACACCTTTCCTGACACCTTTCCCAATACTTTTTTCGTAAATGAGCGGCATAAATTCCGTTAACTGGAGTTCGTTGGAAGGCACCACATAGGGCCCCATGCTAAACGTTGAAATTATTTGGTAGAAGCCAACATAGTGGGCCAGACTTCCTAAAAAACATGCAGATCAATAACCATGCGACTGAATATAATACCAGATTGAATGGAAAACGGCACTCGCTACTTTGCCTGAAGTGTATCCCATGGCAAGCCAAAATTTTAACTGTACGGCGCGGGTGTTTACTCAACTACAACAGATCGCATCATGCGCTAAGATTTGTGTGTGCAAGAGCCGTGACGGCGTTACCAGGACTGAGACAGAGCGTCAGGACTGAGACAGAGCGGCGTTACCAGGACTAGGACAGAGCGACGTTACCAGGACTGAGACAGAGCGTCAGGACTGAGACAGAACGGCGTTACCAGGACTGAGACAGAGCGTCAGGACTGAGACAGAGCGGCGTTACCAGGACTGGGACAGAGCGGCGTTACCAGGACTGGGACAGAGCGGCGTTACCAGGACTAAGATAGAGCGGCGTTACCAGGACTGGGACAGAGCGGCGTTACCAGGACTGAGACAGAGCGGCGTTACCAGGACTGAGACAGAGCGGCGTTACCAGGACTGAGACAGAGCGTCAGGACTGAGACAGAGTGTCAGGACTGAGACAGAGCGTCAGGACTGAGACAGAGCGGCGTTACCAGGACTGGGACAGAGCGGCGTTACCATGAGACAGAGCGGACTCAGGACTGAGACAGAGCGTCAGGACTGAGACAGAGCGTCAGGACTGAGACAGAGCGGCGTTACCAGGACTGGGACAGAGCGGCGTTACCAGGACTGGGACAGAGCGGCGTTACCAGGACTGGGACAGAGCGGCGTTACCAGGACTGAGACAGAGCGGCGTTACCAGGACTGGGACAGAGCGGCGTTACCAGGACTGAGACAGAGCGTCAGGACTGAGACAGAGCGGCGTTACCAGGACTGAGACAGAGCGGCGTTACCAGGACTGAGACAGAGCGGCGTTACCAGGACTGAGACAGAGCGGCGTTACCAGGACTGAGACAGAGCGTCAGGACTGAGACAGAGCGGCGTTACCAGGACTGAGACAGAGCGGCGTTACCAGGACTGAGACAGAGCGGCGTGACCATGACTGAGACAGAGCGGTCAGGACTGAGACAGAGCGGCGTTACCAGGACTGGGACAGAGCGGCGTTACCAGGACTGGGACAGAGCGGCGTTACCAGGACTGAGACAGAGCGGCGGACCATGACTGAGACAGAGCGGGTTCCAGGACTGAGGCAGAGCGGCGTTACCAGGACTGGGACAGAGCGGCGTTACCATGACTGGGACAGAGCGTCAGGACTGAGACAGAGCGGCGTTACCAGGACTGAGACAGAGCGGCGTTACCAGGACTGAGGCAGAGCGGCGTTACCAGGACTGAGACAGAGCGGCGTTACTAGGACTGAGACAGAGCGTCAGGACTGAGACAGAGCGGCGTTACCAGGACTGGGACAGAGCGGCGTTACCAGGACTGAGACAGAGCGGCGGACCATGACTGAGACAGAGCGGTTACCAGGACTGAGACAGAGCGGCGTTACCAGGACTGGGACAGACAGAGCGGCGTTACCAGGACTGAGACAGAGCGGCGGACATGACTGAGACAGAGCGGTAGGACTGAGACAGAGCGGCGTTACCAGGACTGAGGCAGAGCGGCGTTACCAGGACTGAGACAGAGCGGCGTTACTAGAACTGAGACAGAGCGTCAGGACTGAGACAGAGCGGCGTTACCAGGACTGGGACAGAGCGGCGTTACCAGGACTGAGACAGAGCGGCGGACATGACTGAGACAGAGCGGTGGACTGAGACAGAGCGGCGTTACCAGGACTGAGACAGAGCGGCGTTACCAGGACTGGGACAGAGCGGGGTTACCAGGACTGAGACAGAGCGGCGGACATGACTGAGACAGAGCGGTGGACTGAGACAGAGTGGCGACAGCAGCAGTGCAGGCGATAGCGGCAGCAGAGCCAAAGCTGGCAGAGGCAGCTGCAGCGGCGGCAGCGATAGCCGGCTGATGATTGTTACATGTCGGCTTCAACTGGTCAGCGGTCACGAATTGTTCCGAAGTAGTATGTCACGAGGGCATTTTCTAAAAATCACATGTGTTTTTCACAGATACCATCACGAATGCATTCCTTGAACTTCTGCGATCTTAAAAATGCACCAGAAGCTGGATGAAGAGTTATGTCTGACGATGGCGGAGATGCAGACCTTTGAAAAGAGCCTAGGAATCGTGACCTCTCGAATCTGCCCGAGGCCAGGCTATATCTCGGAACCAGTTTGTCAGATCGACCTAAAATTCTGCAGGCGGATTGAGAGCAACTAATTGCCCTACAATAGAATTTTCGCAAAATCCGGCAGATGATGGAGCAAGTCACCGGTTGATCTGTCGTGGGACGCTCCACCTGCTGTACCACTGGATCTGACTCATATTCGTGACATCACTTCAGTGAGCTGCGACCACAACAGCACTACAAACTTTATGTCCGAACTAAAGTGGCAGTAGATCGAGGCGCTTCGAACGACGGCAATTTCGTCTACCAATCCATTTAACGACGAACAAGGTGTCCAACAAACCCGTCGATCTGAATTACCTCCGTATCCCTCTCCCTCTCCCTTTCCCTCTCCCTTTCCCTCTTCCTCTCCCTCTCCCTCTTCCTCTCTCTGTCCCTCTCCCTCTCCATCTCACTCACCCTCACTTTCACTCTCTTTCTCTCTCCTACTTTCTCTCTCTCTCTCTCTCTCTCTCTCTCTCAGACAGACAGGCAGGCAGGCAGGCAGACAGGCAGACAGACAGACGGACAAATCTGTCCCTCTCGACGGCAACACCCCGTCGGTGTATGACACTGCACCGTCATCATCTTCGACCGACGGGTGGGAGGGACTGACTCAGCAGTGGGTCTGTGTGCCGGCTCTACCTGCTGAGGTTCGTGATCGCTGGACTCTGCCTTCCATCACCTCCGGCCGGCGGTGGGGGGACTGACTCAGCAGTGGGTCTGTGTGCCGGCTCTACCAGCTGAGGTTCGTGATCGCTGGACTCTGCCTACCATCACCTCCGGCCGGCGGCGGGGGGGGGGAGGAAGTACCTGCACTGGGTCTGTGTGCCGGCTCTACCTGCTGAGGTTCGTGATCGCTGGACTCTGCCTTCCATCACCTCCGGCCGGCGGTGGGGGGGAGGGGGGAGGGACTGACTCAGCAGTGGGTCTGTGGGCCGGCTATACCTGCTGAGGCCACTGGTCGCGTTGGTCTCTGCCTGTGCTTTCAGTGCCGCATTGCATACTGATTTACTAGCGGTCGATACAGTGGGGGCGGGACAGGTCCGCGCCTGTTATCGCGAAATGGCGGGTCTTCATATTCAACTGCCACCGTGCCAAAGACTGTGTGTGGGCTGAACGCGTGGGCCAGACTTCGCCACAAAAGTAAAAGAGGTCGACATATAACGGATCGCTTCAACTAGAGATACGGGGAAGAGTGAGCTTAAAGGGGTGCCGGACGATAGAGGTCATTTGCGCCACCTTTAAAGCGAGTGGGATTTGCGAGCAAGCCTGGATGTACGTGAAGGGAGTCTTACTTTATAGGGAATGTGACGTTCAGGTGCTGAAGGCGAGAGGTGGGCAATGGCGTCTTCCGGATGTTTGTGGTTTTTAGTTTACTGTTCTCCAAGATAATTTGTGGTCGGGGTGGAGGAGGATTGACGAGAAAGTTGGTTTTGTCAAGGTGCCGGCATCAACCTACTCTTATCGAAAGGCACCGAGAGATCTTTACCGTGGGAGGTAATTGTCCAAACCGTCTCTCACACTAACTGCCGCGTGTTAGTTGTTAGTAGTGGGTTAGTAGCAGCACGATTTCATGCAAGCTTGTGTGTCAGGTTAATGCGGTGTTTTGCAATTCGGCTCATCTGCATCCGTTGCATGCACCTCTGGGTAGCCGTTTTACATTATGAATTGCAAGGCAAATGGGCCCAACTACGTCCGATGGCACCTCTGGGTAATCGTTTTATGCTATGGTAATTTTTCGGGCAAGTCGGCTCATCTACGTCCGACGGCACCGCTAGGATAGCCATTAATTTCGGATGGGAAAGCGAACCTACTCATGTGCGTCCGATGCCATTCGTGGTGATTATTTACGACACTTCCACGATTGTATGCGACGGTATGCAGTGAGCGTTGGATTGCGCGTTGAAGTGTGTTTTGATGTGCGTGTTGGTGATGGGGTGTCCATAATACTCTTGCAAGTTTGGTGGCGTGCAGATAGTCAAATACCAATTACAGAAGTTCCGTAGGCAAGTCTCAGTTTCCTCGCCGGTGGTAGTCTAGAATTTCCATCGCTCCGCGATAACTAGTTCCCGAGTCAGCTGCTTCTCAAGCTTACCAACTTATCCAGGAGAGCCAGCAGTAAGTGAATGTCCTTGTATAGACAGAGCTGATTAGTTAACCAATGAGGCCAACACTTGAGTAATAGTTCTAACAGTTTCTCCAATCCAACAGTGACACCAAACTTTCCAGCGTCCTCATATTGCAGCAGGCTGCAACTTGCTACTCTCGACAATCCAACTGCGACAGATAGCAGGATGTGACCTACACTTGATGTGACGTAGGTATCGCAGTGAGGTGTTGGATAATGTTGAGTCTAGTGAGGATGTCCTCTAGTTGAGGCCGTATTAGTTGTGTGCAACCAGTTCTAAGTCTGGTGAGGATGACTTCCTTTTGGCGGTGTGGTTGGTTCGATGTGTTCCATGCGCCTGACGTTCGTTTCAAGCTGTGGGTGTGGCTGGAGTGGTGCGGTGTAGAGTTGTGTTGTAAACAAGTTTTATTAACGATAATTACCTCTGTGATGTTGTGGGTATACTTTGCAACCACTACGACCCGTCCACCGAATATTCCGTGTTGTGGTAAGTGGTCAGTGCTTAGGTTTGCTTTGTCATCCCGGCTGCTCGCTCGCTTGCCCGTGTGTTGACGTAGCCAGAAATCCAGAGAAAGGAAAAGTATTTTTTCGTTGACGGTCACAGTTCGTTGGATTCGATCAATGATTGGATGCGACTAGTCGTGCGTGTTGTTAATTGACGGAACGACCGACTTAGAATCTGAACTGTAGCGAGGTTCAACTTCGTAGGAGAAATCGAGCCTCAGGAATGCCCACGTGCATCCGGTTGATAAGGCATATCTATGAACTCGTCGGAGAATGTGGCCCCATCAAAATGTGGCATTCCTAACATATCCGACACGACCGCCACCGGCCGGAAGGGCTCCGTAACCTGGCGGGTTGCTATGCCGCCACGCCCCGCCCCCACGGTGCCCCAGCTGCACGGGGCCAACGTCGACGCCCCGCTCGGTGCAAGTACACGGCACCTTGCGACCCCGTCATGCCCCCCGAGCAATGGCCGCTGCCTCGACTGACAAATCATGGTCTGGCACACACTATAGCAACTGCACCGCGCGAATTCTCCAATCAAAACGCTGCTTATTATAAATGATGTATAGTATAGGCAGTGTCGTGAATATATACCTGTACTAGGATGAAAATAAAGAGAGAGACCCCGGAGACGCACAGAGACGGACGCTGGTGTTTACAATATACTGGGCCAGTGCCCGGCCACGTCAGTCGACTGCGTTGGCGACTCTATCTGGAAAATTCCTGGCCGACTCTCTTAGCCGTTTGGTTCCGGAACTTCTGAGCCGACGTGACAACTGAGCGAGTTGTTCTCTACCAAAACCGGGGAATATCAAAAACGCGCAGGTCCATTCCTAGGCTACCCACGGCCAGTGTATCAACTACCTGACAGAACAAAACACTACGTTTCTGGTTTTGCGTCTCTTTAGAGTGGAAACAGAGGCCAGGACGGCCAGTGCTTCAGCGGTGTAGGTTGAAAAGTTATCCGGTAGACGTTTGGAAAGTCCTCGTCCAGTAATACTGATGCGTACTTGGGCCTCATGATTTGGTCCATTCGTGAATGCGAATGTTTTTCATGGTTGAGATCAGCGAATTTGTCCAAGGTGCCAAGACCTTCCGCCGATGTGATATTTGATTTGTTTTCCGGAAGCAAATACCTTAACCTTGGGTTGAGTGTGGGACCAGAATGGCCTAGTGGACGGTCGATCCGCAGTGTTTGGCATTGTGAGGTTAAGATCAGAAAGTGCCGTGGCAACCTGAACGCTAAATGGTGGCAGCTTGCGCCCACACCGCTAAGCGACAAAGCAGGCTTGACACCTGTGTTCTAAATATCCTCTTCGTTGAGCAATTCTTCATTCCGAGCCTGGGCACGAAAACACGAAATGTTCTTGGGCTCCCTCATAAAATGCTGAACAGCACTGGAGTAACGACCGATTGGTGCTGTGCAATAGGCTTCCTCTTGGCTGGCAATCGGGACCTCGGGTGAGACGTGATATTGAAGCATGTCATGTGACGCATCCGATGCCATCGGTGGCGCACGTGCACGTCCAGGCCCGGACGTGTTATCACCGAAGTCGAGGACGAGACAGGCTAGTCTTCTTCCTCTCCACACTCACCAACGGGGAACTTGTGTGCCACTCTGTATCGTGCTTCCGCTGACTTGCAGACAGTAGCCAGACCTGATGCTGTTTCGGATAGCCGCCCGGGCGACTCGGTCGTCTGGCGTAGTGGCAGATCGATCCGGATGTTGACGTACACGGCGAGCGCCGAGGTGATAGCGCCCAAACTTCGCGGGCGCCATTGTGCCGAAACTGCTCGGCTTCAAACGTCGCGACGTTCTCTTTTTCCTCGGCCGGCGCTCCATCAGCCGCGTGTTTCTTTCGGCACGCGAGCATGCATGCAGGCGATTAGCGGTGAGAGCCATCCGACGTACGTCATTATCGGGACAATGGCGCCGGGCGGCGGCGGTGTCCCGGCGGACGCACCTTGAGGCGCGCCGCGACGCGCGCTGACGGCGGCCGGCGCCGTCGGCAAACAGTGAATTAGGGCCGACGCGACGCACTCGACGAGTCGGCGACGGGCGACACGCGACGCCATGGAGATGGGCCGCCGCCGGCCGCGGACGCGCGGGATATCCGCTGCTGTGGAGGAGCCGACGACATGATTGTCACGTGCAGATGAGCGTGATTTGGCTTGTCTGTCGTCGAGTTAGGTCGGCTTGGCCGTTCGAGATATTCGTTAGAATGGATGGTGAGTTGCAGTTGGAGACGATTGGGTGGTTTGTAAGCAATTGAATCCGTTAAGCAGATGGCTGTGTTAAACATACCCTTTGGTGTTCGTCGCTATGTGAAATTCGACCACACTAATCAGTACAGTTCATCACTTTTTTGCTCTTTTTTTCTCTCGTCAATTTATTTCGAATTGTTGCTGGAGAGGCTTTTTAGCTTGAGTCAATGCTACGAGTGAGCGTGTTGTTTCATTGACCCTCTGTAAAACGTATGCAGCAGTTTTTTTCAGCGATAGGTAGGCGACCACTGTGACCACAACTCACAGAGGTCTGCTTAGAGTAGCCATCCTTACCCAGACGCCCCCCTCCCTCACCCCATGTTCCCCGTCCACCCAACCCCATGTGACTGGTTGCCGTTGGATTGATGTAACATTGTATGCTGTTCTGAATTGGCTAGTCACTGATGTGCTGCTGATGTGATGTGCTTCTGATGTTCTCGTCAAAAATTGCTCCCATTATCAGAATACAAACATGGGGAGTGCAGCGTTGGCACAAACCGGCGAAACATCAGCAGGAAGCTATCCGTGTCGAGAGATGTCATCTCCAGATGCACGACACGGGTCGCGAGACAGGTCACCAGGAGACAGCCTCTTCACAGGTCAACGAAACACATCACAGGTCACAGGCCGCGAACAGGTCAGCTTCTCTTCCGAGAGGGCCGGCCAGCCGTCACCATGACCGGCTCGAGATAGTCGATTCTTGCATTGCAATTGCATTCGATCGACCAGATTTGATCGCTTAGCCCCCTCTGCCCCTGAGCTTAGGTACTCGGCCGGCGGCAAGGAAGCAGAAATGCCGACTTTCGGTAGAGATGTATGGTTGAGATGCAAGGCCTAAGCACCCTAAGGCCACATGAGCTATCATTCCACGACATGGACTAAACAGTATTGTAACAGTGTTGCTAGATACGTACTGTTTTAATCGTATAATGTCTAACTGTGGGTGTTGTGACCCAGTAAATCAGCCGACCTACCATGCCCCGCACATGTCACGCCCGTACTTTTCCGTCCGGCGCGGTTCCAACGCGGTCACCGGCCCTCGTCAAAACCGAGTCAGCGTTCTACGGGACAACGCCCGGCAACTGCGACGTGTACCCGGGCTTCCGGTCGTGGTCGAGCCAGGGCGGTGGCCAGACCCCCGCTGTGAGACGCGTTTGGACTGTTGAGCCGCGCGGACCTGTCGCTGTCGGTCGCGTGCGTAAATTAACAACTGTATTTCGGCCTCCAAATTTACAATTGAAATCAATCCTCACCATATATTCGATATACCTATTGCACAATATACCGTGCAGAATACTCATCATTTTTTCCCTCGGAGTTATTGCGGCGCGCTGGTCAAGACCCTAGACTGTTCACGAGCCTAGAAGAAGGTCCTTCACTACAGTATGCAATATTGTGCAGCATCTCTTATCGTTAGTTTCTGATTTTATTTGACATTCAGCCTGTTGTTCATACATCAAAACATCAACACGATGCTGGTGATCAAACGCCACTGCACTGTTTTGCAATCACTAGAGGTGCGCCGGCATAGGCGGTGCTAGCAACGATGCCAGAAGTGTCGAGAGCTACGAGTTCAGCAGATCTGGGCAGAAATGTGCGTGTGTTTTTGTCCGGCAGAGGGCGATAGCCACACGTAGGCCGTCGGTAGTTACTCGAAGTAGTCTGAGAACCGCTAGCCCGGTAAGTCCGATATGTTTTTGTCAGCGACCGTACCTGGAAGACTGCAGGTACCCTGACCTCTGGCCATCATGGCGAATGCAAGGCACCACTCAGCGAGATTAAATCGGCGGTAATAGCTGAACCCAGGCCACAGAATGCCAGCCGTTGGCTGCACGTCGAGAGGTGGCTGGCCCCATTCGCGGACCTCTCGCCCGGCTGTTATTTCTGGCACAGTGGCACGGCAACCGCACAACTCCAGTTGTGGCCCAGGGCAGTGCCGGAAGCGGAGCGACAGACACTCGCTCCAACTGTGCCAGCGGGGCCTGAGGTCGTCCGAAATGTGTCGCCACCACTGCTGCCAGATGACAAACAGCAGTGTTTCGCTGGGGCCGGCTGTCGCAGCGTACAGTCTTGTCTCGAGCGTGAAACTGCTCACGCCGTGGCAAACTTCGCCTATGAATGTGTCCGTACCCGTCCCTCGAAAAATCTGACTGACGAATGTACACACGCACACACCAGTGATAAATTATTCGTGAAATAGGGTGCAATATATCACTTTCTGAATGTTCAATCGACATCTTTCTCCAAGAAGTAACGACATCCTGCTCATTGGAGCCTACACCATCAGCTCGAAGTGCCTACACCATGAGCTCGAATTTGAACCTGAGGCATCAAAAGCATTTTAAATAACACTAATTCCATGGCAAATTTCGAGATCCTACTGTGCTCGTTTCGACATCTCACACCTAACGAAAAACTATTATTTTAACCCTGGCACACGCACACGACTGCCGTGTATACTGCAGGGCGAGTCAGGTCGATAGCCATGTAGCGTCAGAAGTCCCTGCACACTCGGCGCAGCCATCTTAAATGACTGGTGAAAACTGATAACCAATTCAGTTTCGTGGAACTTCTGGCCCCGTCGTGCACTGCTGTCGGACTGCACCTTGTCGCTGAAGATCTTGGCGGTAGAGTGCACGTTGCGCACGCGCCTCCCAGCAGGCGTCAGGTGCCTGTGCCGGCCAGTAGTCGCGTGTAGACGCTCATGTACTGACCAATAGTCGCGTGTAGATGTTCCTGTACTGACCAATAGTCGCGTGTAGACGCTCATGTACTGGCCAATAGTCGCGTGTAGACGCTCATGTACTGGCCAATAGTCGCGTGTAGATGTTCCTGTACTGACCAATAGTCACGTGTAGACGCTCCTGTGTCGGCCAGTAGTCGCGTGTAGACGCTCCTGTGTCGGCCAGTAGTCGCATGTAGACACTCCTGTGTCGGCCAGTAGTCGCGTGCAGACGCTTCTGTGCTGGCCAGTAGTCGCGTGCAGACGCTCCTGTACTGACCAATAGTCGCGTGTAAACGCTCCTGTACTGACCAATAGTCGCGTGTAGACGCCCAGGTGCTGGCCAGTAGTCGCATATAGATACTCATCGGCCAATAGTCTCGTGTGAACGCTCCTGTGCTGGCCAATAGTCGCGTGTAGACGCCCAGGTGCTGGCCAGTAGTCGCATATAGATACTCATCGGCCAATAGTCGCGTGTAGACGTTCCTGTACTAACCAATAGTCGCGTGTCGACGCTCCTGTGCGGGCCAGTGTCTTTGTGACGCTGTACCTTGTGTCAGCGCCGCCAGTTGCCCGCTCAGCGGGCGGCCCATTCAGCCGGCAATCGACCGACGCTGGCCGGCGACCACCGGACTGCGGCCGGGTCGCGTTTGATCATACACACACAGACAGTCACAGCCTGATGCCGTGCGGCGAGAAATCCGAGTCAGACGCTGCCGTCCGATACAGTGATCGAGTCATGGGGGACGACGGTTGGGCCGACAGCCTGCGGCAGGCCGAGCAACGCGCGGCTGTCGGCGCCGACACCGGCTGTCGGCACCGACACCGGCTGTCGGCACCGACACCGGCTGTCGGCACCGACACCGGCTGTCGGCACCGACACCGGCTGTCGGCACCGACGCGCGGCTGTCGGCACCGACGCCGGCTGTCGGCACCGACGCCGGCTGTCGGCACTGAGAACGGCTGTCGGAACCACGAGCGAGACGTAGCGGACGTCGGCAGCGACGGCGGACGTCGGCAGCGGACAGCGGCTGTCGACATCACCAGCAGTGGCGGACGCCGGCAGCGGACGCCGGCAGCGGCAGCGGACGTCGGCAGCGGACAGCGGCTGTCGACATCACCAGCAGTGGCGGACGTCGGCAGCGACAGCGGACGTCGGCAGCGACAGCGGACGTCGGCAGCGACAGCGGACGTCGGCAGCGACAGCGGACGTCGGCAGCGGACAGCGGCTGTCGACATCACCAGCAGTGGCGGACGCCGGCAGCGGCAGCGGACGTCGGCAGCGGACAGCGGCTGTCGACATCACCAGCAGTGGCGGACGTCGGCAGCGACAGCGGACGTCGGCAGCGACAGCGGACGTCGGCAGAGGACAGCGGCTGTCGACATCACCAGCAGTGGCGGACGCCGGCATTGGCAGTGAACGTCGGCAGCTGCTAGCGGCGCCAGCAGCATGGTCCGAGCTCCCGCCTCGGGTTCGGCTTAGTTCTGATCACAGCTGATGCTGGCAAAAATTGAAATTGGCAAATGTCAACACGGAGTGACCGGAAAAAACACAGTTCAAGACTGACTGGTTTTTCGGCCAGTATTTAAGATGCACATCCGGTTTTTAGACAATTTTGGTAACTTCATTTCACACCTTTCGACTCCGAGGGGAGCTTTCAGTGGGCTTGTGCCAGCTCATGGAAAAGCGGAACAGAACACGGAATAGCAAGCGAAATAACAAAGAACATAACGATGATCAACATGCGAAATATGAACAGAATTCAACATTGCTGTTAACGCAATGTGTGAATGCGTTCAACACTTCGAAGACATTTCCTACAACAGTTCATAGACATTTGACAGGGCAATCAGTGTTCAAAGCATAAGTTCGGCGAAGACGGGGCTAATATTCAAGCATCTGCATATAGACTGCTTAGAAGACCTTCATTTAACTGTGCAACATTCGATGGCAGTGCCTCTACTAAGGAATTTCACTGGGGAGGAGGCGATCATTGGTTGTTTTCAGACCATCCCAGCCAGCCGTACTCCATACCCAACCAATGCTCAGACAATGGGGAAAGGTATTGCGCCTGGGCTCCCCCCCCGGCTGCTTATATAGCCGCCTTTCTTGAAGCGTTCATGTAGAGCGCAATTCATTTCGGATTCCATACACTTACCAACTTGCAGGGGCGGGCCGAGGCATCGAAATCGGGTGAGGCAGTCACCACTGCACCCCACACAAAAAATCGTCGGATTTCGACCACTCTATTTTTTCGGTTTCCAAAACTCGGAACGTGTTTGGCCCCTGTGCTTTTCGCACAGGGGCCATGCAATTGTGCTTCAAGTTATTTTGTGGACTCTTAGACTTTTACCAATTTATTTTTTATAAAAGTGATGAAAGCTAGTGTGACCACTAATTTACTCTTTAAATGCTTACTTTTCAGCTGGCAAGCAAAATAAAACACAAAGAAAGTGGCTTTGAGTTAGGTAACATGACGTAATAATAAAGTGTAGAATAAAATGTAATATGCCCATTTCTTAGTCTAACCTAACATTAATGAAAAAAATATAATTTCCCACAAAAGGAAATTTTTGTTTGTTTTGTTTTTCAAAATTAACAACATAAAATCCCAATCCAACGGATCGCTTTTTAATGGAAAAATTAAAACCTGAAATGCAAGCCCTCTATTCTTATAATTATTTCTCTATTCTGTTTTTAAAGATGTTCAATGTGCTGCTACTTACAATGGTTTCTGGCAGCTGGTTCCAGTGTTCTACCACTCTGTTGGTGAAGAAAGACTGTCTTAACCTTGTTCTGTTGTGGTTAACTTTAATTTTGAATTGATGATATCTAATTGCATCATTTCTGTTAAATTCAAACATTTCCCCAAGATATCTCTTCTCCAGACCATGGACAAATTTAAAGACCTCGATTAGAGCTCCTCTCAGCCTTGTATATCTAAGTGAAAACATATTCAATTTCTTCAATCTTCCCTCATATGCCAGGTTGCTTATAGCATTAACCATTTTTGTACCCCTTTTTTGTCAGATGCGGAGTAAAATATTTAACATTTCAGCTATCAGGTCTTTGATTTGATCAGTTACATCCAACTTTGCAAGTGGGTGCCTTGGTATATACCAAGGTGTATGGGGCATTGTTTCATACCAAGGCATCATCTGCATGATAGACCCCATAATGAAGTTAATCAAATTAAAAATAAGCAAAGTAAAAATATGAATCTGGGATGGATGATTGCCGCAAACCACACATGAACAACTCCGGCATGGCCCCATCAACCCTATGAGCATGTGCGTCTCGTTTGCCAGAACACCTCGGATGTTTCACAATTTCATTAAACATTGCTTTGCCATTATGTCCATGCATGCAAAATATGCATGCAAAATCAGTGCAAATCAAGATGTACATAATTTCTTCACATTCACATCAGTTCGCGATCTAGGATACGATGGCCATCGATCATTCCCTCGGAGGCGTGGTCTGCTAAGTTAATCATCGAGTGGCTGATCTATATCTTCGCCAGTCTGCAAAGATGTGGCAGAGCTAAAAATCACGACTCAATATAGTTGAGAAACAGCAAACCATAATTGAACACAAAGGCGGCATTTTGAACCCTAGTGAAGTCGGTTCTACACAGCGTCCACCACAATCCCAATAAGCACATAACCACATGCACACACACACACACACACACACACACACACACACACACACACACACACACACACACACACACATACACACATACACACACACATGCACACACACACAAACACACACATACACACACACAAATACACACACGCACACACACATACATACACACACAACACACACACACGCACACACGCACACGCATACACACACATACACATACATACATACACACACACACGCACACACACACATACACATACACACACGCATACACACATACACATACACACACATACACACACATACATGCACACGCGAACGTGCACACACACACCACACACACACACACACACACACACACACACACACACACACACACACACACACACACACACACACACCGACTAAGGAGCCGATGAACCATTCGGTGAGGCGTGGGATTACGTTGCTTGCGTGCATGTATTTTGCATGTATGCGTATGGTTGAAAACAAACAAATAGCACGCCAAGTGAAACTCGTTATTGGATGCATTGACCCGCTTTCAATTTGTTTGTTTTTAGTAGAGAAAAATTGGTTGCTGCCGACACTGGTCCGTGGCCAAAATATATTCAGTGTTCTTAGGGTTTTAAGTTGGGTTTTAATATGATTAATACATTTTTGCACCGTATCAGTAACAACGTACGGTGTTTAAGGTCGTCCGCGACAGGATATGTAGCCGCCAAACTTTCTCTTTGCACAAGGATACAGAGCAATTGATCAGTAATGCTGGAATACTAATTGGCAAAAATAAAAATTCGAAGAACACAACTGACGCCAAGTTGAATGAAAGTTGAATGAAATTAGAACGCGATTCCCTGCAACAAAATTGCTTCGGAAGAGTAACGGTCGTGCAGGGCCACTCGGATACAATTATATATATATATACATATATATAATCAGCAGATCACTGCATATCCGCGCCAAAAACATTGGGAGGAAGAGGTTTCCATGCCGTACATTCAGACTAGCAGTTCAGTGACATCAGTTGCAACAGTTCAGTGCTTGTATCCGCTACAGGAAGTCTTCCTGTCCTGCAGCGAAGTCCTCCGCATCAACTCGGTGAATATTACCGGCTCGGGTCTCGCGCCCGGGCCTGTGTGCTCCGTGTTTGCTGATCGGCCGCTGAAAGTGCCTTGAGCGTAGGCGGCGGCGGCGGCGGCGGCGGCGGCGGCGGCGGCGGCGGCGGCGGCGGCGGCGGCGGCGGCGGCGGCGGCGGTCGAGCTTGCCTCGGTCGCGACCTCGGTCGCGTGGGCGGCCTATGAGTGGCGCCCGTCGGCGGGCTGATGTACTGGCCGACACGAGCCATTGGGCGCCAATGTAGCGTCGCGTGGCGCCCGGCGCGGCACTGTGTCGCCGCCGGGTCACGGCGGCCGCCCGCACTGGCGCAGCTCTCACTGGCGCGCCGCGTGGGGGCTGACACCGGCTGATACCGGCTGACGCCAGCTGACGCCAGTCGACACCGGCTGACACCAGCCGACACCGGCTGACGCCGGCTGACACCGGCTCACACCAGCCGACACCGGCTGACGCCGGCTGACACCAGCTGACGCCGGCTGACACCGGCTGACACCAGCTGATACCAGCTGACGCCGACTGACACCAGCTGATACCAGCTGAAGCTAGCTGACGCCAGCTGACGCCGGCTGACACCAGCTGACGTCAGCTGACACCGGCTGACACCACTGACGTCGGCTGACACAGGCTGACGCCAGCTGACACCAGCTGACACCAGCTGACGCCGGGTTTTGGCAGCGGCGGCGGCCGGCCGACGGCGCTTCGATGTCGTGCGAGTCACAAACGAGTGACCTCTAGGATAGTGTTTGAAAGGATTATGCGAGTGGTAGCCCCGAGTTGACCTGGCTCGACGGCTGGCTCGCTGGTCCTCTGGCACAACCCAGACGTTTTGTGACCCGGAGAGCGTTCAGAGACACTGTCGAGCCAAGTTGGTGATACGCAGCGGACAACATAACTTGAAAGCTACATGATGCAGAAACAAGCAACACGTATATATATATATATATATATATATATATATATATATATATATATATATATATATATATATATATATATATTATATATATATACGTGCGTGTGTGTGTGTGTGTGTGTGTGTGTGTTTGTGTGCCTGCATAATATATGCATCATAGTATAATATCTAATTATTACGTCCAAAAATTACCCTTCCCGATAGCATTGCATTTCTGAGTAGGTGTTCACCCTGAGAATACCCCAAGCATCCCTAGCGGTTAGCTGCGCGGTTGCTCTATTTTTGATTTGTTGATGCCATTTCCTTTGCAGGAAGTAAACGCTATCAATAATTAGCATAAACAGCAACCATGGCAACTCGAAATGAAGTAAACAGAGGCGGTCAAGAACGAGGCATGATTTTGCTTAGTCAATTACCAAGAAGCGGTGCTTGCGCTTCCTCTTGTGCCATGCATAGAGTAAATGTATTGCAAGGTAGAGGTTGACATGTTTTTTTCGGGATCGTTGTGCGTGTTGCGTGCTGTCTCGCTGGTAATGGCGGATGCTAACAACCCCAGCGCTATCCAGTATGATAATTCGACCTGCCGTTGTGACCGGGAGTGCGACAACTTCCGCTTGTCCATCACATTGATATGTCAGCCCACCTGTCAATCGTATAGATCTGTCGGTCCTCTTCTCGGTCACACCGATACCTGTCGACCGATGCCCGTCGGCCGATGCCTGTCGGCCGATACCTGTCGGCCGATACCTGTCGGCCGATACCTGTCGGCCGATACCTGTCGGCCGATGCCTGTCGGCCGATGCCTGTCGTCCGATACCTGTCGGCCGATGCCTGTCGGCCCTTGTCGCAGGCTTGTCGGATAAACGTTGCATCACATAGACCTGCAGGCGCACCCGTCGAACCACCTGTCGGAGCAGACCACACCTTCCCTGCCACTCGTCTCAGAAGTCCCGCCATAAACCAGACACGGTATTGATCGCGGGTCGGGCAGGACGGTGAGGCGAAGCTGAGCGGGGCGGTCAGGTGTGATGGGGCGGGGCGGTCAGGTGTGGCCAGGCGGGGCTGTCAGGTGTGGTGGGGCGGTCAGGTGTGATGGGGCGGGACGGTCAGGTGTGGTGGGGCAGGCGGTCAGGTGTGGTGGGGCAGGATGGTCAGGTGTGGCCAGGTGGGGCGGTCAGGTGTGGTGGGGCGGGGTGGTCAGGTGTGGTGAGGCAGGATGGTCAGGTGTGACCAGGCGGGGCGGTCAGGTGTGGTGGGGCGGGGCGGTCAGGTACGGCTGAGCAGGGCGGTCAGGTGTGTCCGAGCAGGACGGTCAGGTGTGGTGGGGCGGGGTGGTCAGGTGTGGTGGGGCGGGGTGGTCAGGTGTGGTGGGGCGGGGCGGTCAGGTGTGGTGGGGCGGGGCGGTCAGGTGTGGTGGGGCGGGGCGGTCAGGTGTGGTGGGGCGGGGCGGTCAGGTGTGGTGGGGCGGGGCGGTCAGGTACGGCTGAGCAGGGCGGTCAGGTGTGTCCGAGCAGGACGGTCAGGTGTGGTGGGGCGGGGCGGTCAGGTGTGGTGGGGCAGGACGGTCAGGTGTGGTCAGGCAGGACGAATATAAGGAGGAGGTAGGGCGAGGAATGATATGGTCGATATACGGACCTTGATATAAATCCCAGGAAATGGACAAGGTTGTGTACTTTTCACACCTGATTCGAGCTTTGCGACTTCAACGACATATATACATATATATATATATATATATATATATATATATATATATATATATATATATATATATATATATATATATATATATACATATATATTAGGATGTGTCACCAATCGCAGTGCACGGTGCCCCTATGATTTTATCATGCCCTGTCCATATAGAAACAGCGTGGCACTATTCATTCCCTCTTAATTTTAACCCCCATCTAGCTCCAAGCGAGAGAAGTTCGGCCGATCTACTAACACTAGCGACACTAGCGCCACCATAGCGGGCAAACCGTGAACTAGCGAGCAGTTGCTGTTCGCAGCGCTCGCATCCACTTCTCACTGACAAAAAAGTCTTGCTTGATTCTCTGTTTGGTTTATTGAAGAAAGTATATCAATACTAGGCTCAGATTTACACAACTTACGTAGCAATAATTTGCTTCAGACGGAATCGAATGGGGATAGGGAGGGCTGCAGCAGGAGGTGGCTTCTCATATCGGACCAGACAAGACATTTGCTTTGCATTCCTTAAAAATGCCGCGTCTTAGATACAATGCCAACGAGACAATCTTTCTTCAACCACAACACAATACTCTGTGCCATATCTGACATACAAAGCAATCATCTGGCGACTTTCTCCCTACAGAAACGATTTTGTGCTGATGACCGCGGGCAGCTGCTGCCGGTCCCTGAGGCGGCTGCAGATGTAGCCATGCTGCAGCCATGTTCTTCTCCCACCACCGCCCGCGCCGCGTCAGTAACCACTTTGACGGTACGTTCCACAGCTACAGTGTGCACCGGGAAGGCGCCCACGGTCAGCGGTGCAACCCGAATGCCGTCCAGCTCTGAATCGTTCAGGTCCATGGTGAGCGGCGGTTCGGTGAGAAGCGCAGCGTTCCAGTCCAGCATTTCGGTGAAATTTACGGCATTGAAGTTCACCGCTGGGAGTACGAATGGCCGGACCTCCCCCTGAGGCTGCTGTCGACACTGCTGGATGACCTGCACTGCGCTGGTGCGGAGTTCCGGGTCTTGGTCGGTCACCATAGCCAGCAGTATCGCTTCTGGATGGCACCAGTAGCTGTTACGCTGGATGACAGGCTTCCCTCTGTCCTGCAGTTGTTGAGGCAATGTGCGTAGTAGCTCCAAGCTGAACATCATGTTCTTGGCGCTGCTACTACATTCGCTGTGTTTCCGGATGTGGAACCACACTGGCACGTAGTGGCCCACTAGAAACTTTATAATATCGCAGAGTTGAGGTGATGGTGACGCGGTTGCGACGTACAGGCGGAGTAGCCTTGTAGCCAGAGTGAGCCACCTGCGAAGCAAGAATGTGTTCAGAAACATATTTTATTGCTGTTATTTAGGTAACTCGTGTATGAATGGTTTACTGGTAGACAAACAAAAGTTTTTTTTTTTAAAGAGCACCGTTTGCGATAAATATGCATGAAAAACGACAAAGAGGCGAAGTAAACTGTTCTTACTGTCAAATAACATTGATTTTTAAACTCGTTTATCACATTGAAGCCATGTTTCAAAAGCAAAAGAACCGTCTAACAATTACCAATAAACAAATACTAAAAAAGATCATAACCGGCACATACCTGGCGTGGTTAACTGGCCCAATCCGTTTCCTTGTGTCCTCTTCTGCGAGGTGGCCAGTTTGTATTGCGACAGCGAGCCGATGTAGCAGCAGTTGATCCGCGCTGAGCTCGGCTTCTGCAGCTG
Source organism: Imbricaverruca yamaguchii (assembly GCA_034440575.1). Classification (NCBI taxonomy): domain Eukaryota; kingdom Metazoa; phylum Arthropoda; class Thecostraca; family Neoverrucidae; genus Imbricaverruca; species Imbricaverruca yamaguchii. Next base: position 1,839,782 of record JAOTOL010001657.1, read on the forward strand.
CTGGGAGATCAGAGACGTGACCGGCGATTGGATTGAACTGGACAGGCGGTAGTGCATGTACCTCGGCAGTCACAGCCTTGCCGAGACGTCCAGTGAATGATTTAAGACCAGTGGTTTTTCCATCATATTTCCGAAACACCTCGCGTAGGTTCAGCTCATTGGAATGCAGCTGGCACACGAACCAGTGCACAGGATGTTCCGTGAGAACTTCGAAAAGGCGGCAAACGCCGCCCGCAGAACCGGTGTTGACGGCAGCGCCGTCGCAGCCGAGAACCCTGATGGCGCCTCCGCGTTCGGCGGCGATGTCGACCAACTCCTGCACTTGATCTTTAGCGCGTCCCGACGATGGGGTGAAATGAGTCACGTGTTCTCCCCCAGGCTCAGCTACAACGGCAATGTGCTCTTCAGAACACTCTGTGGATCGGCCGGTGTTAGTGTGGGGATCCTTTCGCCCGTCGAAATACAGAGACTGCAAGGCACTGCCATGCCTCTTGTCGGACCTGGCCTCAGCCGAGGTTCGTCGCACCCTGACTCTCTCCCGCCAAACCTTTTTAGGGTCTAGCGGCAGTGTGGGATTTTCAGAAGAGGCCCTTCCGATGTCCAGCTGGAAAGCATTAATGACGGCAGCTACCGACCGGTTTGATAGACCGAACATGTCTGCAGCCAGCGCTGTATTTCTCAGCGTGTCACAATTTGCGACAAGCGTTTCGCCCGCCGAGACAGTTGCACTATCCTCCGAGACAGTCACACTGTCTGACTGACTGCCACTGGAAAAGTCAACTGAATCATGGGAGCTCTGATCGCCCATTGCGACGTCCGGCGTGTCAGACTGTCCGGCCTCGTTGCGACCGCTCTGGCTGTCATCACTGGGACCAGCGAGGCTTCCCGGTTGTAGCTGTCCCTCAGCTTGCCGTTGTCTCAGCCTTCTAGAAGTTGCAGTTTTACGTCGGGCACTTTCCCTGCGGCCGATGCCTCCCAGGAGCATCTTACGAGAGCGCCTCTGGTCTCTGAGAAAGCTGATCTCTTTTTCGGGCACCTTTCTTTCCCGAGGACATCTGCAATGGCGCATATCTTTACATCGACATAGAGCTATAGTCAAACAGCCTTCCGAAATAGCTTCGAGCTTTCTCCGACGCCGAGCTTTTGGCTTCACGGTCCACCGTTTTGGTTTTATTGAGCTTCTTATACTGGCTGTAGCAGGCAGCGACCTTTCGCTGCACACCTTTTAACTGCATCGACGGGATGCCTTCGTCGTTCCAAATTTTCAATACCCGCTCAGCGACCGGCTTAAATATTTCAGCTGACAGCACTTTCGATCTCAAGTTGGGTTTTTGGCCATGTAATAGCCTAACATAGTTGATGACATCTTTGTTAGCGGGAAATTGATTGGCAGGTAGGTTCTTCGGAGGTCCGAGGCTGAAGTGTTTTGCCCGGCTCCGAAGGGACATCCTGAATGACGGATCAGGATCTGCAAATGACAGAAACTGGGATTTAAAAATGTATTCTAGTCATACGTTGTTCAATTATGAACGATTAACTAGCCGAGAGTTTCGAGGGTCTTCAGTGGCGGATGGATAAAATGCCCCATCGAGATGATGCCTCATAAGACATAGTTTCTAACACTAGAAAAAATCACCAACTGTAGGTATAGTTCCAGTCTCAATTCAAGAACTCAGGACTGCAATGCAGGGAAATGGATCGGATGTCTTCACTCAGCGGGAATGTCATAGGTACTCCCAACAAAACTCAAAAATGTTACAGCCTGTACTTAGTTATTTGACCTTATAAATTATTACAGACTCAAACGCCGCAACGCTGGTCTGCGCTAGTCATATTTCACAAATCAGTGACGAATTGAAAATAGAACGCTGGCAACCACGCAGTTCGGTAGAGACGGCGGACGCGGAGAGGGGCAGAGGGGGCAGTTCCCCTCCCCCAATTTTCCGACGAAGAACATTGGGTTACCGTGTCAGGCGACGGGCGCCTAAAACGAAATGCACTAAATTCGTTTTTTCTCGTTGTTTGTACCTAAGGGCGCCTTTCGGTGGACGTGTATGGGTGCGTCCTGAATTTCCCTACCCCTCAACCTAAAATGCCTTCGGCAGCCGCTGAGTTTGGAACCCCTTAATTAACACCCTCTCCCCCCACCCCACCCCACCCCTGAACACAAAACTAACCAATCGTTGAACTGACCTGTAAAAGACGGCACAGCGCACTCCGCCTCGCTCTGAGTCACTCAGCCGACTCCAACGCTCTCCGCCCGGCTGCGACCCTGTCTGGTAGGCAGCTACTCAACATCGCGAGACCAGGATCCACTTTCGTCAGTGTCATTTAACGTCAGTGTCATTTAACATCAGTGGTGCCAGTAGCGGATAACGCGAGCGAATCCTGTGCGATATCTGAGCCGGCTAGCACGCAGCCGCCGGTCGGAGCCAGACAATGGCGCTGCGTGCTGCTGCCTCAGATGACAGCTCTCTTGCGTCAAGCATTGGACCGAGCGAGGTGGGAACCTTCCGGATCAGGTGCCGAGAGATGGGATGCTCGATGACTCATTGTACGTATGTTTGGCAGCCACCGATAACATGGGTCTTGTTGCGAATCACGTGGGACTGCGGCGGTCCTGCGAATAGTGATTGCTTGTGCTCGGTAAGAGTGAGTTAAATACCTAGTTAAGAATGGGGTTAGATCAATATCAATCGTTTATTATGTGCTCCTTCGATGGCTTAGTCGACGAGGAGTCGGTACACGGTCAAATATTTCAGTTTTGTGACCCGGCGAGTGAAAGAGGCTCTGGAAACGATTGGGAGTCATTAGTTCATACGCTCTCCGCTATGGTGGCGCTAGTGTCGCTAGTGTTAGCAGATCGGCCGAACATCTCTCGCTTGGAGCTAGATGGGGGTTAAAATTCAGAGGGAATGAATAGTGCCACACTGTTTCTATATGGACAAGGCATGATAAAATCATAGGGGCACCTTGCATCGGTAAAAAAGTGCCTGAAGTGACACACCCTATATATATATATATATATATATATATATATATATATATATGTATGTATATCTATAGCATTTCCGTTGATATGAGCCACTTAAAATAGCGATTAAAACGACTCATCTCTGCTGAAATTTAGAGATGTCCGAAGCTACAACACAAAAATGCAATGTGATCTACGTAATTTTTAACTAAAACAGGGAGGTGAGGATATTTAGGTTTGGAAGAGGGCAATCTTCTCGCTCTTCACTGGTTGAGTTGTCATGCACACATCACCAGTGATTGTCAGAGATCAATAGTTGGACCGAGTGAATGTTATTCCAACCACGGAGAGCACCAGTGATTGCCTGAGATCAATAGTTGGGCCGAGTGAATGGTATGTCGACCACGGACAAAAGCATCACATTGGGCGACCCATATCGGCCATCACGAGTTTTATGGCCTGATATTTGTTACAGTTGCTGACTCCAGAAGTAGAACAAAAATAACCTGGGGTACTTTTACGACGCGTTCGACGAATTCGCCTGCCCCCATATAGCGTCGCCAATCTCTCACGCCGATTGGTCGCGCGTGAACTCGGTACTTCCGCCGGTTGCGAGATTCGAAACCGCAATCCTACAATCAAAAGTCGAACGCCATGTCCACTGGGCCACCGCAGCCCTGATTCCATAATTGTGCAGTCATCATGAGCACATAATTATCTATCGCCGTATTACTGTCCACGAAGATGCTGACTTCCATACTTGTCTTTATGTGTGAAGCATAAAGACAAGCACGCCCTCATCAAAGGCGGCATGTTTTCAGTTTTTGCGTTTATATTCAGTGATGTTATTATCCATCATGTCAATCAGGCTGACTAGTGTTAAGTTAGGCCGCTGTTGCCTCGCCAATTGAATCAGGGGAAATTGAATTTGTTCCTCCGCTCCACTAATAATCAGAAACCAATAAATTGCGTTCGGCGCGAAGAGCATGTAAATGTGCTGAGCATTATTGTGATGTCATGCCTGAAGCGTGACGAGAAACATGCTTGCCAGCAGGGTCTTGCCTGCTCCAATTCACAACCACGTCTTGCTGATGTTCAAACGCAGCCTCAAGCTGGGAATTGGCCGACTATCTGCACCATTTCTCGTTTCAGAACGCAGGATGCGCCATGTTGCCTCTGTTCGCGGTGCATTGATCGGCTGATCGATCGTCCCGCCAAGGTGCTGGCAATTAGCGGCTTCCATTCAAGTGAACAAACCGGGCCTAACCGGCGATGTGCTTCCGCAAGTAGTTTAATGGCATGACAAGTTCTCGAGCGGTAGCCGTGTCGAAGCTCGGCTTTGAATCCACTAAATTGCTAACTATTTATCGGTGGGCCGCCATCGCGACGGCATTGACGTATTCGTCTTTGGTGACAAAGACCCCAATTAAAAGCGATAGCGAAACACAAGCGAATCTACGCTCGACAGCGACAACGCCATCACTGTCTGCCGCCCAACTCAGCCCGATCGTGTGCCGGCAGAACGGGAGTCCCAAGCTCACCTCTTCTTGTCTTCGCTCGTTCAGCCTGGACTGTCACCTTGCAGTGGCAACGGAGAAGTAGCAAACAATTACTTTTACAGGCTAGTGTTATCAGCTGAGGCACAGCCAGTATTGTCACCTGAGCCACAGCCAGTATTGTCAGCTGAGCCACAGCCAGTATTGTCAGCTGAGCCACAGCCAGTATTGTCAGCTGAGCCACAGCCAGTGTTATCAGCTGAGCCACAGCCAGTATTGTCACCTGAGCTACAGCCAGTGTTGTCAGCTGAGCCACAGCCGGTGTTGTCAGCTGAAACGGGAGCGGAAGGTGATCGGCCTCTGCCGCGAGCTCGCTTGCGCTGCCGTCCCGCTCCCATGGCTCGCTCGCCGGAACTGCACCGAACGCCGCCACTGCCATAGTCGGGCCGCGATACCACAACTGCATTGGGAGACCTTCGTGTGGCGCCACGCGCCAGCTTGGCGGCCTGTTCTCGGAGTCTGGCCGCGTTGCCACAGCTGCATTGTGTGAGATTTTCGTGTGGCGCGTGGCGCCCGCCCGGCAGCCTGTTCTCGGAGTCGGGCCGCGTTGCCACAGCTTCATGGGCCAATTTTCGTCTGCCCGCATGGCGGCTGTTTCGCGGCAGCCGCGCTGAACTGCAAAGCCGGCGGCCCATCAAGCCACTTGAAGATAAGTGGCTGGCGCCTGGATGGCCCGTGAGATCTGCGGAATGCATGCGCTCGCGCGCTTTCTGGCGGATTGTGTAGCACTACTGGGCGGCAGCAGGGCTTGTTGCGGAGACGGTCGACCCATGTAAGTTCAGATTGAAGTTTCGGGTTCGATTGTATGTCCGCCGGCCTTTTGTCAGATTGTTCATGGCGATGGCAAAAATGACATGGTCGGGACATTGTCACGACAAAACATCATGGGGATATTACCATGGTATCACAGATTTGCATGAAAATCACTCCAAGGAGCTTGGACCCATAATTCACTTCAACGATATTTATGAAAATCAAGGGAAGGGTTAAGAAGATACGGGCCATGAAGCGGGTCAGGTTACGTCTTACAACATTGCAAGGTTGTCTTACAATGTCTTACAATATAACTGCGGACCAGTACCAATACGAAGACAACCCTTTTGCTGTCTCCAATAAAAAGCTGGAATTCGACATCTAATTCGTTGAGGAGACGCACAGAGATGAGAAATCTGAACCATGTTTCATGTGCAAACGGAGAAGGAAAGAGATTTGTGCGCATCGTGTCCATTTTTCCTTTAGTTGTGGCGAAGCGATACTTCTTAATCCAAGCTTCAAGATCGAGGTTGTCAGTCAGAAAATGCTCTTCATGACGACTTATAGCCTCGCGTCTAGAGGAAAACGACGCCGCAGTGAAACTGATTACTATTTACGAAGCCATCAAAGATAACCCTTTCATTTTCGAATCCGCGTTTGAGGCTTGTGCGGACATTGGGAATTGCCTGTCATGTGTGGAGGTAACCTGAACCTGTGTCCCAATCTGAACAACTAATTAGTCGAGCGCGGTGACCACAAAGTTATGTTAGGGTATAGCTGTCGTTGAGAAGTGCATGGCTGCATTTGTTCTTCTAACCTGATGATCCGGAACGCCAATGGCGACGACCGAAGGCTCGTGTGATCCTAAATTGGAGTTCGGAATATAATTTCAGGGTGAAATCTAGAACGTTTATATCCCTGCTATTGTGTTGTTTTAGGTATGGTCTATTGCTAGACGCATTGAGAACTAGGTCTGATAACCAGACACCTTGACCTGATTGACATATTTATGGGGTGGCTATTTTCGAGTCTCCAAATGGCTCGAAAGGTTCTGGTTTGTTTCAGTCAAGGTAAAGCTTAGATTAGTGGCAACCAACGAATACCTTATGCACCAGGGACCATCGGTATGACCGATGAGCTGAACTAACTAATCACTGAAGTGTTGTGTGCATTGATCCAGGAGCAGTGCAGCGAGTGTTTGATCATCGCCAGGGCTGCCACCGGACGGCACACGATATTGCTCCCACATTTGGAACACTGGATTTCATCGGAACCAATTGCGCCGGTTTATGACGCTGGGCTCTAAGACGCATCGGCTGCATTGGTCATGTGGCGGCTATCAAACGCTACCTGGAAGCCAGATAATAATTGGTTGGTTCACTGGCAGGCCTTCCTCATTAATTTCCTGACAATCTTACTGCCATCTGGTGGTGACCCGTGCTATTGACAGTTGACGCTCTTCTGCTGCCGCCTGGGCTGATCCATTCTGTGCCGGCGCTGTGCAGACTCTTACTGCCATCTGGTGGAGACCTGTGCTATAGCCAGTCGACGCTCTCCTGCTGTCAATTAGCAGAGACGTGAGCGGTAGCGGCGCTGAGAGACTGCTGCTGCCTGCATCTGGTGGTAGCCTGTGACATGAACAGACCATCCTCTCCTGCTGCCATCTAACGGTGCCCTATGCCATGACAGCGCTGTGCAGACCCCTGCTGTCATCTTGTGGTGACTTGTGACATGAACAGTCGATCCTCTCATGCTGCCATCTGGCAGTGACCTGTGTCGTGATAGCGCTGTGCAGACTCCTGCTGCCATCTGGTATGGAGTCGACGGCAGTGTCGACTTGCGGCCCCTACCTGGATGCCGCTGGTCTCGCAGCATCCTAATCACGATGTGGTGATGAGGTAATTGGCTTTGTAGTGCCCTTCCGCGCGCCACCACGACGCTGATTGCCGCCTGCGTCCAGATCCTGTTTGTCGCTGTATCTTGCCCGGACACATGTCGCATACTGAATAGGCCAGCCCTCTTCCTCTCTCCCACCTCCCACCCCAGCAAACAAAATGTGTTTGTCCTTGTATAGGATATGCAGGATATGCAGAACATGCCTTTCATTTCACGCACATGGAAACTATGCGTGTGTTATATGGCGAAGAACGCAATTTGCTTGCTTGTTTTGCTTTTGCTGTCAATGGCATCGTCATGTTGATGCGGCGAACCGCGGCAGGGTGTGGTCATGGCCGGCAGGGTGTGGTCGTGGCGGCAGGGTGTGGTCTGGCCGGCAGGGTGTGGTCATGGCCGGCGGGTGTGGTCATGGCCGGTAGGGTGTGGTCATGGCCGGCAGGGTGTGGTTGGCTGGCAGGGTGTGGTCATGGCGGAGGGTGTGGTTAGGCAGGGTGTGGTACGGCGGGTGTGGTCATGGCCGGCAGGTGTGGTCATGGCCGGCAGGGTGTGGTCTGGGGGGGTGTGGTCATGGCCGGAGGGGGATGGCTGGGGGTGTGGTCATGGCTGGCAGGGTGTGGTCATGGCGGAGGGTGTGGTTAGGCCGGCAGGGTGGTCATGGCCGGCGGGTGTGGTCATGGCCGGCGGGTGTGGTCATGGCCGGCGGTTGTATGGCCGTTGGTCTGGCTGGGGTGTGGTTATGGCCGGCAGGGTGTGGTCAGGCCGAGGGGTGGTCATGGCCGGCAGGGGTGGTTTCGCGGTGCGGCCGGCAGGGTGTGGTCATGGCCGGCAGGGTGTGGTCATAGCCGGCAGGGTGTGGTCATGGCCGGCAGGGTGTGGTCGTGGCAGGCAGGGTGTGGTCATGGCCGGCAGGGTGTGGTCATGGCCGGCAGGGTGTGGTCATGGCTGGAAGGGTGTGGTCATGGCCGGCAGGGTGTGGTCATGGCCGGCAGGGTGCGGTCATGGCTGGAAGGGTATGGTCACGGCCGGCAGGGTGTGGTCATGGCTGGTAGGCTGTGGTCATGGCTGGTAGGGTGTGGTCACGGCCGGACCCCGAGTCGCACTGCGAGCTGCCGCGACAGGCACCTCTCCTTTTCCCGGCGGCTGTGGTGCTGTCGCTGGTGTAGCGCTGTTGAGATGGCCGCCGGACGCTGGTCTGTCGCTGACCTGACCCTGGTCCATGGTCGACCTCCCGTGCATAAGCAGGTGGGCGGGGCTAGCACAACTCCGCCGGAAGCCGTCCAGGGATCGCGCTGTGCACTGTTTGCGTGTAGCTCACGGTGCGATGCGAATGAATGCGACGGTCAATAGGGAGCGGCTGGTGGTCCACGGACCATGACAAACAGGGACACAGCTGGAGGCACAGCTGGACCAGCTGGTGGCCCCCGGACCATGGTCAGCAGGGACACAGCTAGAGACACAGCTGGACCAGCTGGTGGCCCTCGGACCATGGTCAACAGGGAGTAGCTGGAGACACAGATGGACCAGCTGGTGGCCCACGGACCATGGTCAACATGGAGTAGCTGGAGGCACAGCTGGACCGGCTGGTGGCCCACGGACCATGGCAAACAGGGACACAGCTGGAGGCACAGCTGGACCAGCTGGGGCCCTCGGACCATGGTCAACAGGGACGCAGCTGGAGACACAGCTGGACCAGCTGGTGGCCCACGGACCATGGTCAACAGGGACACAGCTGGAGACACAGCTGGACCAGCTGGTGGCCCTCGGACCATGGTCAACAGGGACACAGCTGGACCAGCTGGTGGCCCTCGGACCATTGTCAACAGGGACACAGCTGGAGACACAGATGGACCAGCTGGTGGCCCTCGGACCATGGTCAACATGGAGTAGCTGGAGACACAGCTGGATCAGGCAGTAGCCCTCGGACCATGGTCAGCAGGGAGTAGCTGTACCCACAGCTGGATCAGCTGTGGGTACAGCTGGAGCAACTGGGCATGCACGGACAATGCGTACACGCGGTGCGCAAGCATGCACGGTTAGCGTAGTGCGCGATTATTTGCATTTTACTGAGGGTCGCCCGGCCCGCAGCGGCTCAGGCCTCCAGTGGAGTTGTTGGTGTGATGTGTCATTCTCACGAGCGACCGCCCTATTCAGGTGCTTGTATTGTACACATTGATGACATACTTCGAGAGTCGCGGCGCTTGCATAGCTAATGTAGTATCGAGGCAATTTAAGTGGCCCCTTTAGACGTCATTGATACCGTGCTCCTGATGCATTTCAAACGCAATGCAGTTACTGTAATTTGTAATTAGTGTCATGCCCCTTAAATTCCGAGCTCCGGGTTGGTTATCAAGCATGTCAAATTCCTCACATCGTCACGTCACATCATGAATCGCGTCGTCACGCAAAATGCTTCCGTGTAAATTAAGGTAGCACGCAGGACCAAGTGCACACAAAAGAACACAGCTGTGATAAGCATCGGTAAGGCAAGGATAAACCATTCAGCTTTGGCTCGGACCGTACGACATGTGCGTATGGCTTGACAGATCACTGCATTGCAATACGAAGTGTGTGCTGCTATTGGTGCTCGGATGGTTATTGGTGATCGGATGGTTATTGACGCTCGGAGGGGTTGATTAGCTTGGCCATTCGATGTCGCCAGTCCCTCACGGCAATTGACCGCCATCGAAGAGTGGCGAAGATTAGAACTCGAACCAGATCCGTTCGGTTTGGAGACGATGAAGTGTGTGTATGTGTGATGTGTAGGTGTGTATGTGTGTGTGTGTGTGTGTGTGTGTGTGTGTGTGTGTGTGTGTGTGTGTGTGTGTGTGTGTGTGTGTGTGTGTGTGTGTGTGTGTGTGTGTGTGTGTGTGTGTGTGTGTGTGTGATGTGTATGTGTGTGTGTTTGTGTGTGTGTGTGTGTGTGTGTGTGTGTGTGTGTGTGTGTGTGTGTGTGTGTGTGTGTGTGTGTGTGTGTGTGTGTGTGTGTGTGTGTGTGTGTGTGTGTGTGTGTGTGTGCATGTGTCCGTGTTTCGTGTTTCTCAGCATAGGCTTCCTTGCACCTTGACTCGTTTCCTAGTTAATCCATTAACGGCCAGCGTTCATTTTTGCCTCCTGACATTGAAGGTCCGTATATCCTAAAGCCGTGGGCCGGAACCTCCCTCTAAAGCCAGACTGAGCATGCAGCCGAGGCGGCGTGACAAATTTATGTCCGCAACAAAATAGTGTCCCGCATTACAGCGGAGCGGTGGCTTTCATGTGGCCGGCACGTGGTGTCTGGCGGGCCCGCCACCCACGACTGCAGGCGCTGTTGCTCGGCTGAAGCGGGGTCGGTATGCGCCGCGGCGGCCGACGATCATAATACTTCAGGATTTGGCGAGATTAGGCGGGACGTGCTCCTCAAGCTACATCGCCCCAGCCGTGGCGGTGTTTGACGGACGACGGAGGGGGTGCTGGTGAAGGTCCGCACAACCACCAGCCGGGGCGGCTGGTTGGTTATTGGTTTTACGACACATCGACCGTTGAGTCATGTAGCGTCACCAATCTCTCACGCCGATTGGTCGCGGGCGAAGAGTAGCGACAGGTGAGACTCGAACCCACAACCTTTCGATTGTGAGACGACCAACTTACCCCTAGGCCACTCGTCCCCCCAGCCGGGGCGGCGCGTGACGGACAGCGCAGAGACCGGGACCGGAGCGGCCGCCGTCCCGCCGCTCCTGTCGGGGGTCATGCAGATGCTGGGCATCGCACCCGCAGTGAGTTGTGCCTCGCCAGCTGTTTGGACTCGTGAACACCGTGTGCGTTGTCCAGCTGACAATGAACAATATCGTCCTGGTGGCGGGCCTGCCCATGCTGCGTTTGCAGTTGGCACAAGAGTAGGCACAATGTTTGAAGCTAGCACAGCACCGCGATCGACAGACACCATTGTTGGCATCAGGGTGCACTATGCCCAGCTGCGGGAGGCAGTTCATTTATCTATCAAATTCGTGCACTTCTGCAAAACTTTGACGCAACACGGCGGCACTTCCAACACCCGATTGATAAACCCGTCGATCACGTGGATCCCATGGAGCAAGCCCATCTGTGCAGGGTGACAAGGGCGTGCAGTTTCGGTCGGTCCGCATCCTCCCCGACACTGTGCAGGTGACAGGCCCGTGTCAGCACGGGGCACGGGAGCTGCACGGCCCGCCTCCCACCCTCGCCGGCCCAGCGCCTGAACGGCGCCTGATGCTGATGCTGATGCTGATACGGCGCCTGATGCTGATGCAGGGGCGATACAGGCTCCTGTGCGCCCGAACCGATCCCAGCGCCACGCCATTCGAACCTTCCTCTTCATTACCACGGTTCAATTCCAGATTTACTTACACGTAGCCAGACACGCTCTTTAAATCTGGCTGGGTGCCAGTTTTTGCCACAGCACGTCGTTTTCAGCTGCGGCAGTTTTTCTTCCGAGAACCAGTCTTTAGACGCCCGGACAGCGCATCACACCACCTCCACTGACCCGACGGCCTCCATGAGTGACCACGAGAGATGGGTGTGGTCGCAGCTTCTCTGGCCACAACCGTATGTGATGTGGGATCCTGTGTTCGCGGCGCGGGAGCTATGTAGACCGCTCCCGCTGTTGCTCATCCAGCGCCCCGAACGGTTCCTCGTAATGGTGCGTGCACAACACCGCACTTCACTGCTTTTGAGTGCTTGGCAACCTGGGTGAAGGGTTCCATCCAATGTCCGTTGGCTGGTTGGCTGTGACTTTACGACGACTCAACAGTTTAGGCCATATTAAAGTTGCATGGCGTCGCCTGCCCCTCACCCTGGCAGGAAGGGCGGGCGCCGCGGGGAATCGAACCCGCAATCTCCGTCGTGCCAGACGCTCAGCTTAACCACTGAGCCACCGACGCCCCTGTTCAGTATCCGTGTCGTGCGGCGTGAAGCCATATGTGTATATGTAAACCATGCGACCTGGTGAGCCAAGCAGCCTCGTTAGGCAGTGGAAAGCCGTGAATGCCGTGGTGGGAAACTGTGCCTGATATAGCGCGCCATCCATTGTTGTTGGTTCACCGCATAATCGTTTAGCGGAGCGAAGGCATTAACCATGCAAGAGTTCACCCGGCGATATATAGGGCTCGAGAACTCTGGCAACCCCGAGGAATTGGCAAGCTCGTGACGTAAAGCGATGCCACTGCCACCTTCTGAACATTTCAGTGCGATGGAAGTTCTGAGATGCAGAGTGCGGTATGAGAATAACGGGCGCAATGCGCATCAGGGGAGGGAGCAGGGGAAATATGTTTTGCCATCTCTGGTTGGGATCTAACTGCTGTAATGCTTCACCAGGGTCAGACTTAAGTCCGTACACGAGCAATTTCCATCCGCGGAATACCAATTATAGCGCAGACCAGACAAGTAACAAATTCCCCTGCACGATGGCACCAGGGACCAAATGGTGAAGGTGGGCGTTAGCTGGCCCAGCATTCGGAGAAATGCACGAGGGGCACCAGATGGCCGTGTAATAGACGAGTCCCGAGGGCCCGATAACTCGCCAACGAGGAAACACACGCAGAAGGCAGCATCGCAAGGCTGTCGCATTTATCCATGCTGTACGTTGAGCCAATGAAGTTCCGCTCGGGACAGGGTGGCATAGGTGTGTTCGGAAGGCTTTGTGTCGTGGTCGCGTCTCGCCGTCGGCGTTTTGGACCGGGAGTGTGCTGCAGTGTTGCCAGCCACAAGCAGCTGGATGTCGACGTGAGTGAGCTGGCCATCTAGGTCAGACTGTGAGCAGTGGTGCGGGATTGTGCAGTTTGGGGCAAATTACATCAGCTGGCACCTCGGACAGGTGGTGATCAGTGGTGCAATACTGTACAGTTTGAGGCGTACTGCACCAAGCGATTCGCTGTGTGCTACTCGCTTTTTAAAGTTTTCACAGCGAGCCGTAATCTCCCCTCGACGGGTAAGCTGGTAATGGAGAGGGCGGCCAATTTATTACCATGCTGTCACGTGCGGTCCGTACTCTCCGAGCGGCAGCATGAGTTCTTACTCGGCCGCGTGTGCACTTCGAACCTGAGTGCCTTGCTTAGCATGCCCTCCGACGATATTTCGGCCGGCTTCCAGGAAGTTTTGCTTGATGCAGAGTGCAATTGGGCCTTTCAAGGTGCAAATAGTTGTAGTACAAGTTACTGCGGCTCAAATCAGCTTACCGTATATCCCGTACCGCATGTTCTTCACCAGGCTCATATCTGTAAAAGTGCAGCGGGTAAATGTTAATGGCCGGCTGAGGGCCATTGACATTTACCATGGCCCACCCGTATCTCTGGCCCTCCAGGAGACGGATCGCGCCCGCTTTTGCGCCTCGCCTGCTTCATAACTCATGTCCCGGATAGGCCCCAGGGAAGCCGGCTGATGTTCACGGACGATGTCCATCTGCTCGGCCTGGCGGATGTGCTACATCTCCAGCGGCAGCTGCGGCAGCGGTCAGGGAGGGATGGACGATGTCAGGGGTGGAGGATCCAAGTGATGTGCTGCATCTCCAGCGGCAGCTGCGGCAGCGGTCAGGGAAGGGGTGGACGATCCAAGCGATGTTCTGCATCTCCAGCGGCAGCTACGGCAGCGGTCAGGGAGAGATGGACAATGTCAGGGGTGGAGGATCCAAGTGATGTTCTGCATCTCCAGCGGCAGCTGCGGCAGCGGTCAGGGAGGGATGGACGATGTCAGGGGTGGAGGATCCAAGTGATGTGCTGCATCTCCAGCGGCAGCTGCGGCAGCGGTCAGGGAGGGATGGACAATGTCAGGGGTGGAGGATCCAAGTGATGTGCTGCATCTCCAGCAATATGCCACTGTGGTGACGGCCAGACACCCACTCTGGTAATGGCTGGACACCCGCCTTGGTGATGACCGGATAAGCCACTCTGGCGATGGCCAGACACGCTCGCTTTATCTGATTTTGCTGATATAGTTCATCGAGAGGCGAGCTATCCTTTTGTAACAAGGCTTCGATGTTGTTGATGTATGTTTGCCTATTGTACCAATGAATGTGAAATTACTGTCATGAATGGAACAAATGTGTAGGAAGTAATGCCATTTTAAAAGGAACGAACTAGACAGATGTTGGAATACAACTGTTGATGTTGAATGCTGGCTCGGTTTAAATACTAACAACTTATTAAAAAATATAATATATCATATCACATCGTGGCGGATGGATGACCGAATGGTTACACTTCGCCTGGATCCAACTGGTCCGTGGAAATTACTAAAATTGTCACATGGATATGTATATATATATATATATATATACCTATATATATGAATGCATACCTATATATATATATATATACGTATATATATTGATATATATCATTTATTGATAAATGTTATTGGTGCCCAAGTTGACGACTTGCTATGCCATGATACACCTAATTGGCATCGGTCGGTATAATTTAAGTGATAATAATAAATAATCGATGAAAAATGAGATACGAAAGGATACACGAGACTTGTGTCGATTGTTCCGTTGCTGTCAGTGCAATGCCGATAATAAAGCGGTAGCGTATTGAATGCCGGCTGTACAGGCTCTCTGATGAAGTTAGGCGATGTCGCTCTGTAATTATTCCCAGGTTGGATGACTGACTGCATGGGTGAAGTCATCGTGCCAACAGGTGGCGCTCCACCACCATCAACTCCGGCTGAGCACCGTCTATAGGTAAGCACAATACAGGTTTAAGACTGCTGGAATTAGGATCGTGTTAAGTCGTAGGGGTATGTTAACGTGTGAAGAAAATATGTTGTGAATCACCCGGCGGAAGAAGGGACAGGCCAAGGAATTCCAATGCAGCTGAGCATTCGTCTGGTGGGCTCGACGCCATCTCCCCCGGGGGAATGCGCAGCGCAACCAATTGAGACAAATGAATGGGATGTGCCCACACCTCGCCAAAGGGCCAGTATTTTCCAGCGAGGTGACAATGACTGAAAAAAGAAAGAGAACAGGCTGCAGCCGACTGTTCCTGGGTGAATTCCGTTCTTTAGTCACCCTCCTCTGGATCCGAGATAATTTTTTAAGGACAAAACCATCTTCACTGGGAGACGATGATGAGAAGATGGTCCAAAACTGCAGTACTTGGTCGAGAGTTGTGACACTAAAATCGCAACATTTGTAGATGATTGGACGCATTTTCGTCCCCAGTTAGCATGTCAACATTAATTAATCTGTTGAATCCGCCACTAGGCTCAAGTTACGCGGGTGAAGTGGCCGCAACCACAGCTCCAGGTACCGCAACCAAGATCAGTCTTAGTGACTCTAGCGGCGATGCCGGGCAAGGTGTGCTGTGCATCCGTACAATCATTTATTTTAATTCACTAGCAGTACTGAATAGAGGACCATAAAAAGCATGAACATTCGCTCTAGTCGTGCACAACTGTTAGATGCAGCGCTTGCCTGTTCATGTTGTTCTTTTTTAGAAGCATGACGCCTGTAGATAGTAAGCGGGTTTAGTGAGCTCAACAAGGGAGGTGCGACCCCTCCCCTTGCTCGTGCAAGGGGCGCAGCGCCTCAGCGCCCCTTGCGATCCGCTGCCTCTCATCATTAGCATGATTTAATAATAAACTGAACTAGCAGTACCAATTAAATGCGTAAAGCTGTTGTACTCTTATCTGGGGACATTCGTAGCTCCGTAGATAATTGCATTGCTGACGACTAGATACTGGTTTGTCTCCCACTCGGCCCTCGAATTGGCAACGGCTGCTACTGCTGTATGCAGCAAAGCAAAGGAGGCATTCCCCGGGATGTCATATGGCAGACGAGATGCGATGGTCTATACCTTGCGGTATGCTCTTGCTATATGTAATCTAATATATGAGATATTACGTTCGTAATTTTGAGAAATATATTGCCTTTTGGAACAATACATTGCCAACACTTATTCAGCATTCATTTAAGCAGTGTAAATCAGCATTAGCATATATTCTCAATTGCTTCTGAGTTTCACAGGAAGCACTAATCAACTTCCATTGGACATTCATGGGCACAAGCGAGGGCTCATTGTAGTTGGCACACATACTAATTCACATTTGTGGAACCCAGCCTCAGTCCTTGCATTCAAAGATGATTCACTAAAATCGATGGTATTGCTCGGGTATGCAAATTGGCCGGAATAAGAGTTTGATTCGGCGTACGTCATGCGATTTACTGGTCTGAATAATCAAGCAGTCTCACGAACTCACAGATACAGCTCAGCTTGACTCCATGG
The DNA here is from genome assembly GCA_034440575.1 of Imbricaverruca yamaguchii. Lineage (NCBI taxonomy): Eukaryota > Metazoa > Arthropoda > Thecostraca > Neoverrucidae > Imbricaverruca > Imbricaverruca yamaguchii. The sequence continues at coordinate 1,856,194 of JAOTOL010001657.1, forward strand.
ACAGCACACCCAGATCCACAGACCGCAGAGACAGCACAGCTAGATCCACAGGTATGGCTCAGACACCCACAGAGATGGCTCAGACAGACCCACAGAGATAACTCAGACTGACACACAGAGACAACTCGGTCAGACCCACATATATGGTTCAGACAGACCCACACAGATGGCTCAAACAGATCCACAGATACAACTCAGACGGACTGACAGATATGGCTCAGGCAGACCCACAGAGGAAACTCGGTCAGACCCACAGAGGCAACTCGGTCTGGACCACAGAGACGGCTCATTCTGACCTACAGAAACAGCTCTTCCCGGCCCACATACACAGCTCTGTCTGACACAGAGACAGCTCCGTCTGGCCCACAGAAATAGATCTGTTTGGCCCACACATACAGCTCAGCCGGGTCCGCAGAGTTAGCTCGGTCAGACCGAGCTGCCTGACCTACATTAATGTCCTTGGTCCTGTCTGACTGAGCTGTCTGACCTATATTTCTGTCCTTGGTCCTATATGGCTGAGCTGCCTGACCTACATTTCTGTCCTTGGTCCTGTCTGACCTACATTTCTGTCCTTGGTCCTGTCTGACTGAGCTGTCTGACCTACATTTCTGTCCTTTGTCCTGTCTGACACGCAGAAACAGCTCTGCCTGCCCCAGGAGGCAGCTCTGTCTAACTCGCAGAGCCAGCTCAGCCAGACTCACAGATACAGCTCCGTCTGACCCTCCGAGAGACGGTTCAGCTTGATCCACGAGCAGTTCAGGAGCAGTCCAGTCGGCCCGGCGAGACCCAGCTCGCAGGCGGCGAGATGGGCCCGCCGGGACATGCGAGTGCGATAGCAAATTTCGGCCATCTCGCGTCATGAGTGCGGCAGATCTTGCCGCCGCCTTGAACGCGGGGAAATTGGCGGCGCTGCCTGGCGGGGCGGGACTTCCATTTCCGGGAGGCGGGCTGGGACTCGTCACGTTGAGCGATCATTACTGGACGGCGTGCTTTTCCATATTGCATCGACCAATTCCCCACCGCATCGCGGATTATGTCAGAACTACACGGTGGACCAGCCACGGACCACACGGTGGACCAGGTCTGGATCAAAAGGCGGATCAGGTACGGACCACACTGTGGACCAAGTCCGGACCACACAGCGGGTTAGGTACAGACCACACGGTGGACCAGGTACAGACCACACGGCGGACCAGGTACGGACCACACGGTGGACCAGGCACGGACCACACGGTGGACCAGGTACGGACCACACTGTGGACCAGGTCTGGATCACAAGGCGGATCAGGTACGGATCACACTGTGGACCAGGTACGGACCACACGGTGGACCAGGTACGGATCACACTGTGGACCAGGTACGGACCACACGGCGGACCAGGTACGGACCACACGGTGGACCAGGTACAGACCACACGGTGGACCAAGTCCGGACCACACCGCGGACCAGGTACAGACCACACAGTGGACCAAGTCCTGACCACACCGCGGACCAGGCACGGACCACACGGCGGGCCAGGTACGGACGATACGGTTTCCATTTTCCACGGTTGTTCGTTTCCATCATTTGCATTACTTCCAACGTTGCGTTGTATGCAGTCGGTTGGTGCTGCTCCATGGGCGCCACCTGACAGGGGGGAGATGCGGAACCATCGGAGAAGCCTAAGGCAGGATGTGGGTTCGGCCGACGAGCAAACAAACCATGACGAATGTGTCGCGTTAAAAGAGAACAGCGTCCAATATGCTCTTCTTCCAGGCTAGACACCGGTAGACAAATGCAAATTTGATTAGGCCATGTGAAACAAAAGTCAATTTTTTTTTGTTGTCGAAAACAAGCATGCAAAGTTGGTTCATTTATTATATTCTAATCGAAATACATATATGCCATCTGACTGATCCTGCCTGGCCTAGCTGATGTGTGTGTGTGTGTGTGCAAGTCACACGGACGTCGATGATGACTGCGTGGTCAACATCCAAAGAATATATGTACCAGAACTGATATGAAAAGAAAGAGGAAGAGATACAGTGGGAGGATATAGGGTGGGGAGAGTGCATTCCGCTCACTGGTGACACCGAATAACTCGGCCATGGTAGACAACTGTTCGGCCAGAATGGTGCGCGGCATTTTACGCCGAGAAGACATCTCTGGAAAGAGCTACTTTGCATGCAGAGCAAGTCCACAGGTCCGCGAGCAGGCTGCGGCTTAATCTACCACGCACTCAGCCCGGGACGGATGTGCCTCGGTTACTCAGGTGGTTTTGATATCCGAGTGTTGCCGGCCCTCGGCGCATTAACGTTTTAGGAGACCGTACGAGGGACGGTGCAGATGCGGTCGGTTATTGGTCGCCTTTTATTCGTACTGAGGCAAGTGTTTTCGAATGCCAACTGCATATGGCCGTAACCTGGCCGTAAATGTCGTATACCGGAGAGTTTGGGCAGAACGCCATTCATTACTAATATTTCCAGCATCTCAGAACTAAATAATAAAATGCACTTATTCGGAGTCATTAACAATCTGTACCTAAGCGACACCTTTCCTGCCGCTTCGCGGGAAAGCGTAGTCATACCATTACCAAGGCCGTACGAAGACCGTTCCACCCTAAACGGGTATAGGTCTAATTCACTTACTAGCTGCGCAAGTAAGCTGGTCGGGCGCATGGTCAACACTCGATTGCAACACTTTCTAGAACACAACGACCTGCTCGACGAATTTCAGTGCGGCTTCCAGCGTCAAAACTATGCCACAACCTCCTTTGGATAATGCACGCCATCAAAAGTGTTCACGCATCAAACGCACCAAGCTGCATACTAAGACTGCTACCTTCGACCGAGTACACAAGTCCGCACTAGCACACAAACTTCACAAGATATGCCTACGTGGACACATGTCACGCTTCGTTCTCAACTTCCTCAGAGACAGGACCTTTAAGGTCAGGTGTCGCAGCTTCTCATCAAGCCTTACATTATCTCTCCCCAGGATCATTAACCTCACCTCAGGATCAGGGCATGTCACAGTGGAGCGTGCTCTCGCCAAGCATCTTCCTCATCATGATTAACGACATGCTTGATCACATCGACACGTTCCTTCAATATTCTTTTCCAAGACGACGTAACCATTTGGACAACAGCAAAATGCTCCCTAAACGCTGAGAAAATCGTGCAAGCAGCTCTAGACCACATGACAAAGCGGTGCAAAACTTGGGGCTTCGCCAAGTCTGCAGAAAATCTGGTACTGTCACATATATTCCCCTCCGCCCCATGCAGACAAATTTCCTTAACACTGAAGGCAAAACCATCGAACAGGTGAAACGTTCTGCGGAGTAAACATGGACAAAAAACTTAACTTGAACACACATCTCGAAGAGAAGCGCGAAGTGCGACAACCTATTCCATACACTTGCGGCCATATCGACCGTGAGAAGAGCGTAGGAAAAGTGGAAAGGCAGATTAATCCGTGTGGATGGTGATGCATTACGTATTTGCAGATTGAGATGCATAACATGGATGGAGCCCTTTGCCACACTGAAATATTTTCGATCATCATATCTAACGCTGTAGCTAAATGCAACTCTTCCGTACAGGAAAATATTCATCGGTCACATGGATGTTTTCTATTCACAAATACCTCAGCGCGACCACTGAGGGAGCATGATTTTCTGACTATGCATACTCGACATTGGCAAATTTCCATTGTTTTGGTCGAACCACACTGTCCTCAAACAAAGCACACGCACGCATGAACGCCCACCTTCTTTGTTAGATATTTGCGCTTTAGGGCGCTTCGACCGGGATTGATCACTAGCGTGTCCACGTTCTCACCCAGTGCCGCTAATTGTGTGTACAATTTAAGGGCATGATTAGATGCTTTAACTATGTATGTGTTGTCTGCCACCGAGGGGTCACCATTTTTTAAAGCATTGGGTGCAATTGCCATTAACAATGGTGGTAATGCTTGTGATCATGCCAGCTGAGTAACGATAGCAAAAGAGAGCTAACGATTAAGAGGATTTCTACGATTTCTACGATTGGACATACATACATGTAAGACACCTGAGCAGCGAAATAAGGCATCCAAAGTGCGTCCGATTTGTGCGTGCTCCCCGGCTATACGGTATACATCACACAATGCTTGCCTTTAAGCAAATACTACAACACGATGTCTTGCAGATGAACAAAAACGAAACCCATATCCGGAAACTGGCAACATCCTAACGCAATCCGCAGCACCATAAAGGTGAATAGACCAAGAACGAAACTTTTTCACTTTATTCAAGCTAATCTCCCATTTTCACACTGTGCAGTGGGACAACTCAAGCTGTGAAGACATCCGCTCGTCGAAATCGCTGGACGTTCTCCAGGTATTGGCCAGTAGTCCGTAGGATGTGCCGTTATAGCACGCACTCCGTGAAGTGCGGCTTTGCTGCCATCGCCGCCCTCCCTCCCTGCAATCTAGTGAGCGACATGTGAACTTTAAATGCCCGCCTCGACCGTCACGGCGCGAGCGGTGAAACAGCCTGAGACTTGCAGAGCCGCGCCTTTAAATCGCTGGTCTGATCTTAATATTATCTTTGCTTCACGATATGGTGTGATGTAAGACTAGCACAGAAACATTTCGTTTTTTCGGGTGTATATTTTCAGTAATGATCTCGTGAAGTCATCGCATATTTTAAAACTATAGCTGCGTGTCTTCCGTCGATAATACCTCATTGCAAATGGTGCTGGCCCAGGGCTGTGCGAGGGCCAACAGCACCACCGCATGCATCGAGTATTGTGGTTAGATTGCAGCGACTGTCGTAGGTCATACAGTGAATGATTTCACTGTGTCCGTCCAATAAGTCCGAGTCGTGGATTCAAGCCGCACGAAGTTATTTCAGTGTTACCTCACGATTTTGGTTTCGCCGTTGCTACCGCATCGTATCGTCCAGCCAACGTGCTACAGCCGCCTTTCCTCGAGCTGGCGATGCTTTGTAGCGATGCCGACAGCACTCGGCGATGCACCTGGCCACAAACACGTCCGCCGGTATAAACGCGCCGGCCAAAGACCAGCTGTGCTGTATTTACACGCGTAACCGTCAGCGGCCGCCGGCATCGAGCAGCAGGCCGTCCGCCTCGGAGCGGTTCTCGACGAACTGGCGCGCCGCCTCGCGCACCGCCTGCTGCTGCTCGACGGTGCCGTGCTGCTGCTCGAATTCCAGGTGCCGCTTCAGCAGCGAGCGCATCCGGCGCGCGCTCAGCCGCACAGAGCTGGCGCGCTGGAAGATCTGCCTGCGGGGCAGACGACGGCGTCAGCGGGCCGCCACAGACAGCTGGACACCGGGAATGTGAGGGAAAGGTGGCATATACATGGTACACTCTGTGGCACTATGCTTTACGCGGGAAGGTTATGTAAAAATATAAATATATAAACATTTATATATATATATATATATATATATATATATATATATATATATATATATATATATATATTATGCATGGTACTCTGTGACAGGGGACGAGCAGTCTACGGGCAAGTTGCCCGTCTCACTCAATCGAAAGATTGTGTGTTTGAGTCTCACCTGTCGCTACGCTTCGCCTGCGGCCAATTGGCGTGAGGGGTTGGCGACGCTACATGACTCAACGGTTGTGTCGCAAAACCGGTCACCAACCAACACTCTGTGACACTGCGTTTTACGCACATAATCCATAATCATTAGTTTCATTGACAACAATCTTGTACAGATATTGGTGAATTGAGCAACAATGACCATTAATTATTGGGAATAAACAAAGTAAAAAGATAGAAGAAAATAATGGTGCAAAGAATGCAAGAAATACTGTGTCAAAAGAATTAACTGTACAATCGTTCCAGATAAGAGCACAAACTCAAATTACCTCAGTTGAACAACACCACGAAATGATTCCAACGCAAGCCTAACCAGCAGCTTTCAGGCTAGCCACACCTAGTGGCACGAACCCACACACCGTGAGAAAACCGGCCATTGTCGAACGGATTCGTGTGCATGATCAGAAAAGCTCGGTCCCCGTTCGACATCTGCACCCTACGAGCCGACATCGCCCCACGCAGTTCCGCGCGCACGGCCATACCTGGCCGCGTCCAGGTCGCCGCTCTTGACGAGCTGGCCGATGTAGACGTTCCACTGATCGAGCCGCTTGGGGTAGCTGGAGAGCAGGTGGTCGAACATGGTGCGCCCCCGCTCCGGGTCGCCCAGGCGGAACTCCAGCTGAGCGAACTTGCTGATCACCTCGACGTCTGGCGGCGGAGGCCAGGCCGGTCAGTCCGGCCGGCGGCGGAACAGGGCGCAGCTGGTCACTTAGGAGAGCGAGTGGTGCTGGTCACCAGAGGGGAGGGAGTGGTCCTGGTCACGCAGGGGGAGGAAGTGAAGCGGAGCTTGCCACGAGGACGGGGTTTGCCAAGCGTAGCGGAGAGGTGTTGGTTAAGAGAGTGGACGGAGCAACGCTGTGCAGAAGGGGTGGAGCTTGCCGAGACATAAACAAGAAACACAAGAACAGAGGCGGTATCCGTCAGAAGGGACGGCGTAAAGTTTGCGAAGAAATGGAGCTGGTCATGGGGGAGGAACAAAGCGGAGCTGGTTACGAACGGGCATGGAGCGGGACTAACTACCGGGAGGGGACAGAGTCCGGTCGGGTATCTTCACGCGCGGGAGCTTCATTTGTTTTTTTGGTCTCCATGAAGACATTTGTGGAAACACCGAGCATAACCAGCACTTCAACATTGAAACGGCCGGCAATCTAGCCCATCCCCTGCAACCGAGAACAGCTGAACACTCGCACGCCGAAGAAAAGACCGCTATTGCCGGCAAGCAGGAACTTGCTCCACCACCACGGGCGAAGCATCCAACACACTGCGGTTGGCCGTTCCCCTGCCGCTCGCCGGCCGACTCGGCAGCCTGAGCCTGCGCAGTACTCACGGTCGCGCCGGTCGAGACAGCGCAGCGCGCGCTGCATCAGCGCCCGCGCCGCGTCGCACCGCTCGGCCTGCATCAGGAACACGCCGTAGCGCAGCCAGGCGTCCTTGTTGGCCGCCAGCTTGCGCACCAGCCGGTTGTACATATGCTCCGCCTCCTGCCGGCGGCATCGGCGCCGACTGAGCGGAGGACGTCGGATGGGAGGGGGGGGGGGAAAGCACAGGATGGCTTGCAGCAGAGGTAGCCACCGGCGCGGCGGTTGGCGGTTACGGCCTGGGAGCTATTGGCTGGTTGTGGCTTTACGGCGCACTCGGCAGCTGAGGCTATATGGCGTCGCCCGCACCTCACCCTGGCAGGAAGGGCGAGCGTCGCGGGGAATCTGACCCCCGCACCTCAGGCTTGCCAGACACCCAGCCTAACCACTGAGCTACCGACGCCCCTACACCAGAGAGCGACATGCACTCACGTATCATTTGCGATCATGGAATACTAATCATATGAAATCAATATAATCCTCCTGTTCCAAAATTGCTTTGAAAACGAATATATCGAAAACGTGCTGCAGGGCGTCATAACGGGAGTTATGCACTCGACGAAATGTGCGGCAAAAGATACGAGACGTGAAAGAGATGGCGTAAGATGTCATCCAAGAATAAATTCAATTTATGATTATCGATGCACTTGAGCGTCTCCGGGGCTCCGGGACTACGTAATGACAGATACGAATACTGCACACGATATAATGTGACATGACAGAACAAAACGGCCCACTTACGTCCAGTTTGTTGTTTGCAGCGTGGATCTCGGCCATTCGAATGTGCACCTTGAACGTATCGTTGGACTGCAGGGCCTCGTGAAGTACATTGCTCAAAGTCTCCTGAAAACAATTCACACGTTTCACAATTTCGTGAATCGTAATAAATGCTCTATGGCTTTCGTCCATGTTAATTTGAACCAAAAACTGCGTAATCCGTTGCCTTCCAGAGTAGGAAATCGCAGCACGCATAAACTTTCCAATTTAATGCAAACCAATCCAGTGCAAATTTGAGTAAAGTATTACCATCAGCACAACTGTCTATAATATGTCACAAAGAACATACACGAACACTCCCACACATAATTATCCCACTATTGTGAATGATTCGTCAATGCACGAAGTCAATGCATAAGTTCGCATTCCGTAGAGGAAGCAGTGCCTTTTTTCAAATAATATTACCGCCTGGCAGCGGTTGCCTAACCTGCGGTCGATATAAACTGGCATTTGTGAAACCATTCGGACTCGCGCGCCCACACACCAGCCAAATCACGGACTACAAGAGCAATTCATCTCGATGTTTTAGTTCTGCCGTTCGTTTAATCCGACCAATGGTTACGATCTGTCTGTTGAGCGGTGCAGCACCCGGGAAGCGGAGGTCTGGAGAGGCCGAATTTCGAGCTAGACTTCCTGGGTCACAGGGAACGTTTGTTGAAAATAATTAAACGCATTTCAAACCCTCGTATTTACTTTTAAGTACTAACCTAACACACATAGCAAGCAGACATGTTTCACTTTTGTCAGAATGCTAGAAGGAGCTTCTAAGTGTTGTTGAACATGGACCGAATATAAGCATTAGTACCTGCATGCTACCAATATTTGGCACCAAAACATCAATACACAATTGTGCTTCAAAAACGGTCCCGGTGCATAACTTGGAGTGCGGATGGCCAGTGGCGCCGGTCCTGACGCACCCCGCGCCACCCGCGCGTCACCTGTGTGCCGTGCATGCTCTCCAGGTTGAGCCAGGCCACGTAGACGTTCAGCTTTTCGTTCTCCTCGCGGAAGTTGATGGTTTTGAGAGCGCGTCGCGCCACGCCGCGAGCCTTCTCGATTTCCGTGGCCTGGCCGACGGGGAGGCTGGGTAAGTCGCCGTGTTACGTGGCGAGGCGGAGGCCGGGTGTCGGCTGTACAGTCACGCGACTCGCGTCAACCCACCGTCTCTCGAGAAATGAGACGGCGAGCGTGAGCTGTGCCGTCACATCAATGAAGGAGGACAGAGGAGAGGGTCGGGGCTAGCTATACCGTCACGTGACAAAGGACAGAGGAGAGAGTCGGGGCTAGCTATACAGTCACGTGACAAAGGACAGAGGAAAGACCGAGTGTTAGCTATACCGTCACGTGGCAAAAGACAGGAGATACAGTGTTCGCTATACCGTCACGTGGCAAAAGACAGCAGATACCGAGTGTTCGCTGTACCGTTACGTGACGAAGGATGAAGGAGAGGCCCAGCATCAGTTGTACAGCTATGCGACAAAAACAGTTTTGAAAGCACTTCAGATGGAGCATTGCTTTACTTATTTACTGTGGAGCAGTACTTACAAAGTTCATCTTACAGTGCTTGAAGTTAGTACGAATGAAAGACCAAAATGAAACATTCCATGGACGACTACACAGCACTGCAACAGCCCATAGTAACTAGACTGGACCTCAAACAAACAAAAAAGCCATAAAAAACATTGACCTTGATGGTTTTAATGCAGAACAGTAAGTATGCAATGGTAAGAATGCGACATGGCAGTGAGCTTCGGTAAGCAATGTCCGGCCTTTTGGCAGAAAGTGATACATTTTATGGAGAGCACATTGCTCTCCATGACAAAAAATCAGCATGAAGATGTTGTTACATGCACATGAAAGCCGTTACACATCCAATAGTGTCATTCAATCAGATGCAATCAGATAACAATGACTGATTACTTTGGCTTAAGGGCGCGCTGACTGCGAGGTCATTTAGCGCCCAACATCAGATAACATCATACCATATCATATGTATTATTTAATTCCACATCAAATGCGCTTCCAGTTCAGCAACAACAAAATAACTACATGGCCTCAAATGCATGACGTTCCAAGTGCTTCAGATCTTTGATGCTTGGATCATCCATAGAGTCGCACTCGCAACGCGACCTGCCTTTTATCTAGAAACAAACACGACCTACAGCTATCCCGGACAGCCTGGTACCTGCACAGTTAGCATCTGCACCTGACTGAAAGATGATGCCATACCTGCAGGAAGTAGGACATGTACCTGATCCAGAGACTAGCATCTGCACCTGATCAAGAGATGACACCATACCTGCAGAAAGTACATGTATCTGATCCAGAGACTCACACCTGCACCTGATCAAGAGATGACACCATACCTGCAGAAAGTACATGTATCTGATCCAGAGACTCGCATCTGCACCTGATCAAGAGATGACACCATACCTGCAGAAAGTACATGTATCTGATCCAGAGACTCGCACCTGTACCCGATTGAGAGATGACACCATACCTGCAGGAAGTAGGACATGTATCTGATCCAGAGACTAGTTGATCAAGAGATGGCACCGTACCTGCAGGAAGTAGGACATGTATCTGATCCAGAGACTAGTTGATCAAGAGACAACACCATACCTGCAGGAAGTAGGACATGTATCTGATCCAGAGACTACTTGATCAAGAGACAACACCGTACCTGCAGGAAGTAGGACATGTATCTGATGCAGAGACTAGCATCTGCACCTGATCAAGAGACGACAATGTACCTGCAGGAAGTAGGACATGTACCTGATCCAGACACTAGTTGATCAAGAGACGACACCGTACCTGCAGGAAGTAGGACATGTAGCTGATGCAGAGACTAGCATCTGCACCTGATCAAGAGACGGCACCGTACCTGCAGGAAGTAGGACATGTATCTGATCCAGAGACTCGAGTCGTCCGGCGAGGCGACCACCAGCCGCTCGTAGTCGTCGGCCGTCTCGGGCGTCCGGCCGGGGTCCATCAGCCGGTGCTCGCGCTCCTGCAGCGCCAGCTCCTCGGCGGCGGCGCGCTGTCGCCGCTCGTGGCGCGACAGCTTCACGGCCGACTGTCGGGCCAGGTCGGCGGGTCACACGGCGACCTCTGGGGCAGGTCTGGTCAGGTGATACACTGACCTCTTCGTCAGGTGAAACGGTCACACGGCGACCTCTGGGGCAAGTCTGGTATACTGACATACTGACCTCCTCGTCAGGTCAGAGGGTCACATCCTGAGTGTTGGGTCAGGTTTGGTCAGGTCCCATGCTGACTTCTTGGTCAGGTCAGAGGATCACATACTGACTTCTTGATCATGTACAAGGGTCACACAATGACTGACTGGTCAGGCCAGGCCAGAGGGTCCCACATTCGTAGGCCAAGCAATCAGCATACAGTTGCCCATTGCACCCCAACCCCAACCCCCTCCACCAGACACGACACGTACCATGAACTTTAGGCCGCCGGCAAGCAGCCGCCGCGTGTGCCGTACCTGCTGTTTGACGGCCTCCTCGTCTTCGTCCTCGCTGCTGGAGTCGACCGTCATCACGACCGGCACGTCCGCCGGCGGCGGCTCCCACGAGAAGCCGCCGGGCACGCTGAGCCGTGCCGGCCGCAGCACTGCGTCGGCGCTGCCAGCCGCCGACCCCCGACCCGCCGACGGGGCGACGTCCGCCTCCGCTGCCCCGCCGGCCCGCCGCCGCCGCCTCTTCCTGGCGGCGCGCGCCGGCGCGTCATCTGTGCGCAGGCTTGACATCGCCTTCGACAGCCGGCCGAGCGCGGATCTTTTCCGCGCTGAAGCTGTTCGGCGGCCGGTGGTGTCGTTCTTCCTTCGTGTTGCCTCCAGCTCGGGCGTCTTAGTCAGCTTCTGCTGCTTAGCTTTTCGTGTATCCTAAAACCAGCCGGCGCAATGGTTGGTTGGCTATTTGGGCTTAGGGGCACACCAACTGCTTTGGTTATACAGCTACCATCAGGTACAATGGTTTGGTCAGTAATAACAACAGGCACAATATGTGAATACATGAACAGGAAGAAGACCCTCAGTTGATGAGGACAGTCAGAATGCAAGTTCAATGTGTGGGTCTTGGTCTACCACATCAGCAACATTGACATCTTACAAATCAACTTGATAATGTATTACTCATACTCTATATTTTATATTCCCTCCACCAGAATACAGCAATTCACCATGTTTCTCATATGCACATATGGCAACCAGCTAATTACTCTATGGAGCAGTCCTTCTGCAGCTTGGTTAAGCTCAAGCTACTGGTTGACTTGCAAAATACACCTTAAAGATCCACCAGGGAGCCATGTCAATGACAGTAGTGCAATATCACATGCAACAGAGTTTGAGGGATGGCATTCCCCATCCAAACTGTTATTCTAGTTGAAGAGCAAACATATACATAAGCTGCAGGTACATTGTGGTCATTGCCAGGTATGGATAACTTACCTTGATATGCTTAGCATTTTGTGGTGATAGTGCTTTTTTAGACAGTTCCTTGACATCAGACATATCTTCTTTGATAAGTATATGTTTCTTGTTAGGCTTAGCCTTGCATTCCTTTATCATGATCTATGATCCTACCTGCATAGCAGAATATGCACAATTTATGATCCAATTACACAACATTGCATAATGGCATGGTTTTCAACCAAAAACAATGAAGACAAAAGGGCACTGCATTTAAACTGCCAAGATTGCATTACCAGAAATCAAACAACCCATCCTATGCCTCATGCTTCACTGTAGTCTCATCCTGAATCCCCTTGATGGAACAGTATGACACACAGGTCCAGTCATGTCAAGTATGAAGACCAATCAGTGGCTGGTATACAGGGCAGCTGTCATGGGTTAGACAATCAGGGTCACAAGGTCATGTCATTGATGTGAGTGCAGATCCTACAGATTGCGTTAACTGCATACAAGATATTCCAATTACCAATTTCACTATAGGTAGCTTTGTGAAGCAGCAAATAACAACAAATTTTGGCAACATTCTGACACACTCCACAGCATCCTTGGTGGCTTTTGCTAGACATAAAGACATAAAGACATAAAAGATTAGTGCAACTATGAGCCACAAGGGCCCTTCTTGGTTGCACTCTGTACAGAGAACCAGTTGCCCACCAAATCTGTCAATCAGCCCTCCCTGTAATACTGAAAAGCAAGCCCTCTATTCTTATAATGATTGTCTATGCTGTTTTTAAAGATGTTCAATGTGCTGCTACTGACAATGTTTTCTGGCAGATGGTTCCAGTGTTCCACTACCCTGTTGGTGAAGAAAGTTTGCCTTAACCTTGTTCTGCTGTGGTTAACTTTAATTTTGAATTTATGACCTCTAATTGCATCATATCTGTTAAATTCAAAGATTTCCCCAAGGTATCCCCTATCCAGACCATTTACAAATTTAAAGACCTTGATGAGATCTCCTCTCAGCCTTCTATATCTAAGTAAAAACATATTCAATTTCTTCAATCTTTCCTCATATGCAGGTTGCTTATGCCATTAACCATTTTTGTAGCCCTCTTTTGTACTCTCTCTAAAAGCCAACAATCTTTTTCATAGCTAGGAGACCAAGCTTGGATAACTGGATAACTGGAGACCAAGCTTGGATAATTGGATAAATTTTGCTGACACAATGCCAGCCACAGCAGTTGGGGTTGCCATTATATGACAATTGTAACATCATCTTCTGGCTGTTATACAGATGCTGTTCATGTCCTTATATAAATAACATATATAACTTATCAGATAATTTCACACAACAGAACTCTTAGCAGCAAACTGACACTCCCAACATCATTGATGGCTTTGACACATAATTATCTGTACCTGGTGTGTTGGTTGGTTATTGGGGTTTAGGGGTGCATCAACTACATTGGTCATGCAGCAGTCATGCAGACTGGCATGTAAGATGTCATGAATTGCATTGACCATGGTTGACTTAAAAGTAATCATTTTCTGAGAAAATAAGTGGTCACATCATCTTAATCATGTCAAAAAGGATAGTACTCTCCAAAAAAAATCCCAAAAATCAAAACTTACCTTGATTGTATATTTACCCAGGTTACTGCATTTGACTGTATCTGTTTCACACATTGCAATGCTAAGTTTGGTCAGGCTTTCCTATTTATTTATCATTCTTATGCACTTATTTTGGTATTATCATTTGCCAAGGTGTTCAGCTTTACACACCTACTTTCCTCCAGTTAGCTCGTTATTAGGGCTTTAGGGCACACCAACTGCGCATTAGGTCGGCTTTAGGGTCATATTGTGCCCATCCTACTTTCCTCCAAAAAGCAAAGAATGAGGTGGAGTTATCACATTATGTTATGCTTCATTTTTAAGTATTACAACCTTGAAGGATGTGCCTATTAATTTGCTACAAAGTATCTTGAAAATGCTTTAATTCTTGAAAAGCAGGTTAGCTGGTAGGTACATTTGTGCCCCAAGTTCATGTCTGCATTTCATATTCTTAATATAACTTGCCCTTATCAATAACTTGAAATGCTTATTCAATGTTTCAAGGTATCTAGGTAGGACCTACCTACTACATACAAAATTATACGCCGGCCCTATCGCATGTTGTAGGTAATAGAAAACGGTTACGTTTCAAACCCGGACTTTATTTAGATCATTCTGGGATACCTAGGCAGGGAGGTATAGGTACCTACCTACCTACATACTACCTGAAAACCGACTTGTATTGTTTTGCTCCTCAAAATACTAACACGGTATGTCCCATTCACTCACCCAATCCCACCGCAGCCCATCCAACCTCCCCGACACGTTCACAACGCGGCACGGCGCACGCATGCACGCACGTGAGATCCTGAGCCCTGAATGTCACCCAAGATCCAACCCATTCAAGCTCAACGAATATTATTGACACAGGTTAACAATGTCGAAGTCTCATAACGACAAAATATGGAATCAAGGCTTCACTTAATTTGCAAATAATATATTTTTTAAACATGCCAGTGCCATTAGTAGCGGTTCTTCCAAGAACACTGAGTGGACTAGGCCACAAGAACCATGACGGATATTACGGCATGTGGGATTAGGCGAATCAGACCATCAGCAAACATCGGAAGTTTCAAAATTTCAAGATTAATAAACCTAACCTACCTAACCTAACTTAACCTATCCATTTTTCAAAAAGGAAACCAACATTTATTGGAAAAATGTTTAACTTTAAACAAAAATAATATCCAACAAAAAACAAAACTGACCTGGCTTAACCAACCCTCAGATGCGTGACCAAATTTGCCTTTATCTTACTTATGCAGGTGAATATAAGAGCAAAAGCCTAGATTGTCTTCAAAATACTTGTTTTCCTTACATTGAATATAATGAGAGCTTTCCTCATGAATAATAATCCACGCCGTGATCAAGAAAAGCTCAATATTACTCTGAACTCTAACATAAAAGTACTTTACAGACTTCTTGGGCCCCGAAAAAAACACGCCAATGCAGTCAGCTGGTATTTTCTCATTCGTTCGGCACTTTCGGCGGAGCACTGGCGAAAGGCGGTGGTGTGGGTCGTGTGTAGGATCATTGTCTGCAAATATGTTGGGATCCGTCGGTAGAGTCTGTTCGTCAGCTTTAAAAGTAATAAAACCAAATGGCGTTGCACAAAAGCAATTACTGCCCGCCCTTTATCATTCCAGTAAGTGATGAAAGCTAGTGACCTGTACTGATTCGTATTATTGTGCATTAAAATGCCTAACTTCCTTGGTAGTAACAAGATGGGTTTTTACATACATTTTCCTCCATAAAGCAAACAAATTTGTTCAGCTTGGTTAGTACAACAAAGAATGGCTCTTAGATGCTCCTGGGTTTTAAAAATTTCATGAAAAGAAATATATGACCTTCAATATAGGTACTAGGAGGTGCTGAGTTTACACCAAAAGTAATGTTAAGGATTATACTGTATTACTCTACAGTAATGTACAGTACTGTATTACTCTACAGTAATGCAGTATATTTCTTATCATAATATTGAAGGTTGTATATTTCTTCCCACTCAGCTTGGTTAAGTTAGTTTAGGTTTTTTTATGTTAGAAAACTTCAAATATAAAATAACAATAATGTATTATAGTTTTTTGTTCAAAAGTAGGTGGTGTTAGATTAGGTTAGGCTGATCAAGTTTTTATCAGAAAATACATTTTTGAAAATTATTCCAATTTTATTCATGGGATTTTTTTTATCCAATGGGAGGTTAGGTCTTTTAATGTATTGTTGCATTTCATGTTTTTAAAGCATTTGTTTCATGCTTTGCTTCATAACTAACTAAAGGTACCCTTTTGGTATAGTTTGTTCACAGCCTAAAAAGTAAGTGCTTGCACAGAAAATGAATGGTCCCATCATCTTGGTTACATACATAAACATTGGATTAGAATGATACATTCAAAGAATTCATCAAATGTCCTAAAGCACAAATTTACCACTTATTATAGGTATCTAGTAATTTAGTGCTTACCTAGTTGGTTTAGTAAATTTGCAATTGAAGGTAATCTATCATTTCTTGTAAAATGAGTAGATGAATGTGATTGTGCTTGAATGTGATGTGACAGTGTTATTCAATGCAATTTTTATGTATGTGCTTAACATTATTTGACCACTCACCTGCAAATGGATACTGGTTTGGTTAAGTTAGGTTGGGTTAGGCTTTTGTTGCAAGTTAGATATATTTTCTCCCTTGAGGAGGGAGTAATGGATTTTTGTAACTTATATACAGTTTAAATGGACTAACTTAAGCCAGGCTAGGTTAGGCTTTTTAAGTTGAGTTTTTTCAGAAAAAAATGTTAAGATATTTCCTGGTAAAAATTATGCTTTCTTGTATGGTGGAAATTTGGGAGTTTGAGGAAATTTTTGATACCTTGGAATTTCTCTTTCAATGCAATGCTTATGAATGTGCATAACATGTGACTACCCATTTCCTTTCCAAGTGTATACTTTTCCATTGGGATGCAATATGACACCAAAAATTACAGCTGACATGAAATTGGGTAGCATAGCATCAAGAGTTGCATTCCAAATCCAACTTTAAGCATCTATTAGTCCCTACAACAAAAGACAAACCTAACCTACCTTAGCCAAACCTAAACCATTTGTATGCTTCATGGAAGGGATAAATGTATAAAACTTACCTCATGGTTACCTTAAACTGCAATAATACTGGAAGTTTTAATTTAAATATCAATTTGTCACATTGCCAATGACAATATAGCATCAGTAGATATGTTGAGTGCAACATTTCATCCAGAGCACATAATTGTATTCCCCTGTTTTTCAATTTGTTGCATGTATTTGATCTCCCTGGTGTGCAGTTTTGGGTATTACTGCATTTTAAAGTAAGCACAAAACATATTTAACATATATTGCCTCCATGAAGCATACAAAGTGGTTAGCTTTTGTTAAGTTAGGTTAGATTAGGCTTTTGTTGTAAGTTTTAAAAATAACATTGTTTGAATTTTTTATTTTGTTCCTCAAATTATGATTTTTCTTTCAAAACTGTTTGGGCTAGCTTAGCTTAGGGTAGGTTCAGTTGTTTTTATATTGGAACATTTATTATATTACATTATATACAAATTGTTTGGAAATTTTCCATTAAAAAGGTATTTGCTTTCTTCCATGGAAGGTTAGGCCATGATCGATTGGGTTATGTTGCATCTTTTTTCTTGATTACTGTTTGATAATATACAGTGTGTATATGATATGCATAACACACAATTTATTCTGGAGAAGAGTTTGGCTCATATATTCTGGACATGACTGGTGCAGCCATTGTGACTGGTTACAATTGATGCAGAGTATGCTATAGCTCATGATGGTGCAGTTGTGACTCGTGAATCATTCAGACTGCTGACTGTGACCCTGCTGTTGTAGCTGCTGTAGCCCAGGTATACCTGCTGTGGCCCAGGTATACTGCTGCTGTAGCCCAGATAACATCTGACCCGGGTGGCTCTGACTGCATGCCAGCCTCAACTGTGCTGCAGCTTGTAGCTTGCAAGTCAGACTGTGGCCATGGCCATCGTATGTGTGACCTTCGTGACACCTGTGGCCTGCAGGTCGGGCCAACTGTGCTGCAGCATGTGTAGTGCAGGTCAGTCTGACTGGCCATGACCATGCTGTGTGTGACCTTTGTGACACCTGTGACCTGCAGGTCGGACCGACTGTGCGGCGGCGCCGGCGGCTGCTGCCGCTTCGCGTGGTCAGATCGTGGCCGTGATCGGCGCCGTGGTGGACGTCCAGTTCGAAGGCGAGCTGCCGCCCATCCTCAATGCACTGGAGGTGAAGAACCGCCAGCCCCGCCTCATCCTGGAGGTGGCGCAGCACCTTGGTACGTAGCACAGCACCTGGGTATGTCGCGCAGCATCTGGGTACGTGGCGCAGCACCTGGGTACGTGACGCAGCACCTGGGTGCTTGGCGCAGTACCTCGATACGTGACGCAGCATCGGGATACGAGGCACAACACCTGGGTACACGTGGCGCAGTGCGGTGGTGGCCAACTGATTCCCGCCGCCTCAAGGTCAGGCCGTGACACCATTTGTGGCTGTTCGGTCAGGCTTGGGGAGGATTCTCAATTGTGTCGTATTGTAGCTACCGTTGCAGCTTCTGCGCTGGAAGAAAATGTTTTAGGCCAATGACTAACTGGTGCAGAAAGCTGGGTTGCACACGATGCTTGCATAGCGTCTTGCCCGTCCTTGTTAATTATATCCTAATGTACACTTGTTAAACGGCAGTTATGTTGTACTATTACGTGATATTAAGTCATCCTGTAAAATACATCTTAAATGTAAACGACTGTAGTGCTTGTTTACTTAAGTGTATATGTGTGTGTGTGTTTTATGACTATTGGAAATGTGGGGCGAGTAGCCTAGGAATAAGTTGCCCATCTCACAATCGTAAGATTGTGGGTACGAGCCTCACCTGCTGCTACTCTTCGCCCGCAACCAATCGGCGTGAGAGATTGGCGACGCTGTACGACTGAACGGTCGACGTGTCGTAAAACCGATAACCGCCGACTACTGGAGACGGTATGTATTGCTGTTGCTCGGCGTGCCTGCGCGCCGTGTCGGTCTGACTGCCGTCACCAGCTCGGCTCGGCCGTGTGCCGCAGGCGAGAACACGGTGCGCACCATCGCCATGGACGGCACCGAGGGGCTGGTGCGCGGCCAGCAGGTGGTCGACACACTGTCGCCCATCAGGATCCCGGTGGGGCCAGAGACACTCGGCCGCATCATCAACGTCATCGGTACGTCGTCGCCGGTGGTTTGTTTTGGATGCGTGGCTGTTGTAGACGGTGCGGACTCTAGAGTGAAGCATGGGACGTCGTCTGGCGTCCGGTGTCCGGTGTTTTGTCGTCGCGCTGCTCTGTTGCTTACCGTGCTCGTGTGTGCCCATGTTTTGTGTGGTGTTTCTTTTCGATTGTGTCGCGACTTCGGCGGTATTTTAATCCATTTCATGGAACCGGTTTGTTACGATTGCACGCAACAATAATCGCGTGGGAAGTGCCCTCCGACACTCCACGAAGTGTACGAGTAGCCTAGGGGTAAGCTGCTCGTCTCTCAATCGAAAGGTTGTGGGTTCGAGTCTCGCCTGTCGCTACTCTTCGCCCGCGACCAATCAGCGTGAGAGATAGGCGACGCTACATGACTCAACGGTCGACGTGTCGTAAAACCAATAACCAATAAGTATGAGTAGATTGAGGTTTGTTTGATAATCTACATTGCTCGACTATTGTATGTGTTTAATATGTTGTATGTACATAAGCCGTTTCCAAGGTTAAGGCGTATTTGCGTTATTGTGACCTCATGTCTTCACGAGACATGTTTTACACACATTTTACCCCCATAAAACAGAACAAAAGAGGGTAGGATAGTTGAGGTTATGTCAGATTATGTTTTTAAGAGGGAAAGTTGAGAGAGAAACCTTAATTCTTCTATTTATTCTTATAGCGAAGGTTCAGATGAGCTACGTTAAGTTATAGTGTGTTTCCAAAGTTGTAACTTTATAATTTTTCTTTAGATTTTATTTAATCTAAAAACAGGCTACCAACTGCTTGCAAGCTGAAAAGAAAGCATTTCAAGCAGAAATAAGTGGTCACATTCTCACCTTCACATAAAAACCAATAACCAGCCAGCCAACGGCACTTCACGGATGTCCATATTCGAGCATGATGTTTCGATCTGATCTGACCGGCCTTTGCTTCGGGTCAGACAATGGCTGTGAAGAAAAGGAGCAAGACTAATTTTCCATCACCTGAAAACATGCTCTTAGGATGCATGCATGAGGAAATAATGAGCATCTGCATTTGGGAACAATGTGAAGTGCCCATGTCAACTAATTGAGCATGCCTTTTAGCCGCACATAACATGTCTTCTCCAGTGTTTATGTTGTGCTTTGCTTTCGCCAGAACTTTCCACACGGACTCCAGAAGTCTGATCCCAAAATCCGACCTAGGCTCTGTTGAGAGGCTGGCTGACTCGTTTGTGTTGGATATGGCCGGACATAATGTATGCTGTTTTGTTTGTGTTGAATAGGACCGGACCCAACGTAAGCCGACTCGTTTGTGTTAGATATGATCAGACCCATCATAAGCCAACTCGTTGGTGTTAGTTAAGACCGAACCTAACGTCACCGGACTCGTTTGTGTTAGATATGACTGAACCTAACGTCGGCCTACTGGTTTGTGTTGGATGTGACCGAGCATCAGTGTAAAATAATTGACCATGAGGCCTGGAAAGTCACAGTTAATGGAAGTGTGCTATTTCATCCTTGTCTTAGGTTTTTACCATTTTGCCACATGTGTGGGCAGTCATTATACACATAACTGCTAAATAATGTAAAATGCATGTGACTGAAGTGAAAGGCATTCCGCTTTTTTAATCCTTAAGTGGCAATCCTTTATTTTCCTCCAATCTTTCACTATTCCCAAGCAACTTCTTTCTTCATCCACACAGTTAATGGTGAAGTAATTTTAGGACACTGCCGAGCATAGCGTAGACCGACTCGTTTGTGTTGGATATGCCCGGACCTAACGTAAGCCGACCCGCTTGTGTTGGGCATGGCCGCACCTAACGTCGGCAGACTTCACCTACTCTTATCCAATCACTAGTTGGCCTGCTGTGCTCACGGCAGCCGACCGACGAGTATCCTGTGACCCGGTCTGGCGTCTGTTGGTGACCGACGTGACCTTTGCCGACCTGACGTGGCAGGTGAGCCCATCGACGAGCGCGGCCCGGTGGAAACCGACAAGCGGGCGGCCATCCACGCCGAGGCGCCCGACTTCGTCGACATGAGTGTGTCGCAGGAGATCCTGGTGACCGGCATCAAGGTGGTCGACCTGCTCGCCCCCTACGCCAAGGGAGGCAAGATCGGTGCGTACGTCGCCGACGACCCGACCCAGGCCGGAGTCTCCGGGTTGAGTTGGCAGACTGGTCTGCAGCTTGCACGGTCCCGCGACAGGCTTCTTTTGTAACTTGCTGGCAGTCCTGATATTTTCCTATGCATGCCTATGGATATCATAGCACAAATTTACAATGCATATATGTATAAATTCTCAATTATCTCTTTAGTTCTTGTTCTTGTTGGCACTTCAATCTGTCTTTTCCGTTTTCATTTTAATTTCCTCAGAAACTCATTTTAGCAAATAATTCGGCTGATACCGGAAATTCTGCGTGGGACATTTATTTTTTCATATATGAACGCTGAGTTGATTACTGTGGCATGAAATTTAACAGTGGTATGATCAATGTTGACAGAAGGACAATGAACATGGATGGGATTGATCAAACAGTTATCATTCAGATACAGTAGTCATTACTACAGACACGTTTTACATATAGAGCGATGCTTACTATATCAACTTGGCGCAGGGCTATTGATGCCCAAGATGTGGGGTAAGTCAGTAGTTGAGCTTTGCGCAGATGTATTATATATATATATATATATATATATATATATATATATATATATATATATATATATATATATATAAATGATCATCACACACAAGTGATGATCCAATTCCCGTCGCATCCTTTTGTCGTGTGCGCCTGCAATGCAAAACTGAGAAGGCTTTGATCCGATGCGCCTTTGCCTTTACTCTGCTGTGCTCAGACAGTAGTGATCATCTGCACATGTCATGGAATTGTTGAGTAAAATCACAAAACCTTCGGAGATGAGCAGTCATGTACCCAGTGAGTGCCATTTTTTATGGCTTGTTCTACATACCTCCATCTTGAAGATATATGCTCTTCTGTCAAATACGTGGCCTGCACCTCGCACTTCGACGCAAGGTTGTGGAGCTTGATGTGATGTCGAATCGCTGGCCATGCATGCGCCCATCGTTTTTCTCAAATTGAATGATTCAAGATGTACATGATGTGCGATTTATTTGGGGGGAGGGGATAGAACTGTCGTTCGTGTAAGTACCGCCTGTTTCGCACCACGGCGACTTCTTAGAAACTACACGTCTATTGGCGAAAGCTGCTATTGCGGTCTTCCCGGTTCCCAAGCCCACTTCCCAGGTTGCATGTGGACAACACATGCCCGCATATGTGTCTGAAGCTGACCAGCTTATATGTAGTTGGAGTCACAACTTGAATGCCTAGCTAGAACTAAGCCCATTACAGTAATATTGCATAATCACGAAACATGCATAAATCCCTAGTCCGTCCAAAGTTTGTATTAGTGTTCCTTTTCAGCCACTCTGCACAACAATGTTGTTTTACATGAGCTGATGTCATTCCCGGTGACCCATGCATTTTCGTGACCGTCTTACGCCCCATTAGACCTGACCTTCCCCTCCCCCGCCAGGTCTGTTCGGCGGCGCCGGCGTCGGCAAGACGGTGCTGATCATGGAGCTGATCAACAACGTGGCCAAGGCGCACGGCGGCTACTCGGTGTTCGCCGGAGTGGGCGAGCGCACGCGCGAGGGCAACGACCTCTACCACGAGATGATCGAGGGCGGCGTCATCTCGCTCACCGACAAAACCTCAAAGGTCGGCTGGGCGGCGAACAGGGCTGGAATTGTGGCGTTGGGCTGGATGCCTGTCATCCATAACACTGTTCTATCTCCGGGAGATTGTTCACTGCTTTTAGCGAAATGATGCGTGAAGTTCGAAAATGGCCGGACGTCCATTGCTGTCTGATAGACGTGCTCAGACCCGACTGAGAAGCGCACAAGGACGTCGTATGTCTGCAAGATAAAGATGATTACCCTTGAACTTGGAATCTCCCAATTTTCTTTCTGTCCATGTGGGCGCTGCATGACCTCTGCAGTCTATGCGCCCCTAAACCCCAATAACTAACTAACTTTCTGTCCATGTATATTCGACGTACATTCGTCTGTGTATGCGGTGAGCTCCTCGGCCTGGGACGCCGACGCCCGAAGCTGACATCGGCAGCGTCCAACTGGCGTGGTCCCGCCCCACCGGCCGCGGTGTAGCGGACGGCGTGTGACACTCTGTTTCTCCGTTCCGCCGGCAGGTGTCGCTGGTGTACGGCCAGATGAACGAGCCGCCGGGCGCGCGCGCGCGCGTGGCGCTCACCGGCCTGACGGTGGCCGAGTACTTCCGCGACGAGGAGGGCCAGGACGTGCTGCTGTTCATCGACAACATCTTCCGCTTCACGCAGGCCGGCTCTGAGGTGTCGGCGCTGCTGGGCCGCATCCCGTCGGCGGTGGGCTACCAGCCGACGCTGGCCACCGACATGGGCACCATGCAGGAGCGCATCACCACCACCAAGAAGGGTTCAATCACCTCCGTGCAGGTGGGTGGCGGCGCGCACACGGGGGGGGGGGTCGTCTGACGAGTTGAATTTCTTTCTTGGTGCATTGGTCTTTCTTGGTCAGGTCGAAAACAGCCTCTGAAGTAGATGGGCATGCACAGAGATTAGGGAAAGATAATAAATAGCATATTGGCGTATTTAGTGCTGGTTTTAGCAGCATGTTTTGATTACCCACCGGTGCACCCGCCCACCATTACACAAACACTGCACAGCAACTGTAGTGTGCATAGCTTTGTTCTTGTTGCATAGCTTTCAGTCGTAAATCTAAACTCAATGCAAGCATCCTATTTCTCGTCCCAGGTGTTTTCATCATACCTACAGAGGTACAATTGCATCATGAATGTGATACACTTTGGTGAACGAAGTGACCACACAGAACAGTTGATATTAAGAGTCTGAGGTGCAGAATTATAGTATATACGGAGATCGACAGACCACGTTATGCAGCTTTGTATTATTACGAGGTGCAGAAAGCACCGAGCTTATTGATATGCACAGATATTGGCATATGTATTTATTGCTATATAACACATGCATGATGTTTTTTTCCTATCTTAGAATAGTGATTGTTATCATTCATGTACTTTTCATGCCATCCTTAAATGTTTCTGCTGGACGACTGAATTTCGAGAATATATTCCTCTAGCTGAAACTGTTATAAATGGCATTATGTTCCTGGCTGTGCCTTCTGCTGACCTAGAGAACACATTGTGTATCTAGTGCGCGTTTTTTTAAACAGAAAAGAGCTTCATTACCTCCGTTCAGGTCACATCAGGTTTGTTTTGCTCAGGATAAAAATGCATCATTGTTTTGTTGGGTTATTTTTATCGAATGTCCTCAATCTGAAGCCTTGGGATGCATGGCTTTGACACGGCCCCGTCCGCAGGCCGCGAACGTGCCAGCCCACGACCCGACTGACCCGGCTGTGCCCTCAGGCCATCTACGTGCCGGCCGACGACCTGACCGACCCGGCGCCAGCCACCACGTTCGCCCACCTGGACGCCACCACGGTGCTGTCGCGCGCCATCGCCGAGCTGGGCATCTACCCGGCCGTCGACCCGCTCGACTCCATCTCGCGCATCATGGACCCCAACGTGATCGGGCCGCGCCACTACGGCGTCGCCCGCGGCGTCCAGAAGATCCTGCAGGCAAGTGGTGGGGCGGGCTCGGGTTCGACTCCGACGGCCGGCAGAAGTGTTCGAGGTTGGGACGTGTGTGCTATGACGAATTTGTGAAGCTGACTCAGCCTGTAAGCTGTCTGCCGCAGTTGGTGATCAGTGAGCAATGTCTGATACTATGCAGATTGACATGGTTCAATGGGCGGTTGCAAAGATGCGGAAACGCTCATGCTGTATACGACTGGCAGAGCACGCTTTGCAGACGCGCAGTCCACAGAACTTGCAGTGGATCACCACCAGGCAGAGTGCTTGGATGTGTACGTCACTGATTTGCATAGTATTGCGACGCGCTATGCCTGTATAGCAGAGGGATGCTTTATAGCGCGGTGCCGCCGTATATCGGAAGGGTCCTTTATAACGTGGTGTAGCTACACATCAGAAGGGTGCTTTGTAACATGCAGCTGTATGTCAAAGGGTACTTTATGACAGTGCGTGTATATATCAGAGGGGTACCTTACAACGCGGTGTGTTTATATATCGGACGGATACGCATTCGCATAGCACATGGCACGGCGGTTAGATCCAGGGCTGGGTCTAACTGCAAACCCTGAATTGAGCGAACATTTCAGTCAGCACGGAAGGGCGCTAAATGACCAAACCTGGTCGATGCGCCCTGAAGCTCAAATATCCAACCAACCAGCCAGTATGGCTCGAACTGTCAGAAATCAGTGAACAGATCGATGCCGATGGACTTGTTTATTGGGTGGTTCTCGACGCACTTTATGCACGATTACGGTTAATGACGCCGCGCACTCTGTATCGCCGGGGGGCCGCGGGATTGGGAAATGTCACGAGAGGTGTGAGTGTTGAACCCTTTGTTAACCAAAGGATGGGACCTCTGGTACTCATAGCTGAACACCTTAACCACTCGGCCATCCCCGCCCCAAGCCGATTAGCCTATGACGACCGGCGGCGCGGGTGACAGTCTGCGGCTCTGCGCAGGACCACAAGTCGCTGCAGGACATCATCGCCATCCTGGGCATGGACGAGCTGAGTGAGGAGGACAAGCTGATCGTGTCGCGCGCCAGGAAGATCCAGCGCTTCCTGTCGCAGCCCTTCCAGGTCGCCGAGGTGTTCACCGGTGAGAGATGTGACCTCGCAGCCCTTCCAGGTCACCAAGGTGTTCACCGGTTAGGGATGTGACCTCGCAGTCCTTCCAGGTCGCTGAGGTGTCACTGGTGAGGGATGTGACCTTGCGGCCCTTCCAGGTCACCGAGGTGTCACCGGTGAGGATGTGACCTCGCAAAGGGTGTCTTCGCAGTGTGAAAATATTCGTTTTTCATTAGGTGGGCGAGGTCGAAAACCAAACGACAGGATGTAGAAAATAATACAGGGATGTCGAATTTTACTGCGAAAAGTACATAAATTTCGTGTTGCAAGCTTTTCCAGATATTTTACATAGTCAACAACTACTTGGAGTCGTTACGCACGCATGTACAATGCTGCAGGCCTTAATTCCTAACATTTCCAGGTTGCATCCTGAAGAGAGGAGTGTCCTGGTGTCGCAACCGATTACCGAGTCCTTCTCCATCTGGAGCAGTCCTGGTCCCGGATCCTTTCCCGGGCTGAAGAGTACCTCGAGGGAACACTAAGCATATCGCCAAGCGAATGGAATGCAGATGCCCTTCCCATTGAAAGTGTTAAAATAATGTTTTTTTTTTTTTTTTGTTAGGTGTGAGATGTCGAAACGAGTGCCATATGATGTCGACATTCCCCGTCGGCACGATATCATTCAGCATGACTGATAATTTCTTCAAAGACAATTCTGATCCAACAGCATACTTCTACATGCATCTTTTCCCTTTGTTTCGAGATATCTAATTTATGGGTGACTATTTTGCCGATAACGATACGAAATACTTACACTTGTAGAATGATATTGTATAACAGACCACATCATATGTAATCATATCATCTGGAATTGTGCTAAGAGATGTTCGTGCATCACAATCCGCAATGGTGAGCATCAGCATGATTGTTTGTTTATTGGGTGGCTCATGACGCACTTTATGCACATTTACGGCTGATGGCGCCGCCCACACTGTTCCGCCGGCGGGCCGCGGGCATC
Source organism: Imbricaverruca yamaguchii (assembly GCA_034440575.1). Classification (NCBI taxonomy): domain Eukaryota; kingdom Metazoa; phylum Arthropoda; class Thecostraca; family Neoverrucidae; genus Imbricaverruca; species Imbricaverruca yamaguchii. The sequence continues at coordinate 1,882,985 of JAOTOL010001657.1, forward strand.
AGCATGATACTTGATCAACAACAAGATCAACAATATACTGTTAAAAATTAGGTGTGAAGACTACATGACGATTCATGAGGCAAGATGTTGATACTCTGTTGGGAGGAATATTAATTCAGTGCCCAGAAATTGGTATATTTCACCATATTTCACGAGTAATTTATCACTGTGGCTGTGACTGTGGCGGTGGCTGTAGTTGTGACTGTGATTGTAACCAGCTGTGGCTGCGACTGCAACTGTGATGGTGGCTGTAACTGGCTGTGGTTGTGACCGTGACTGCTGACTGTGGCTGTGGCTGTGACTGTGACTGTGACTGTGGCTGTAACTGGCTGTGGTTGTGACCGTGACTGCTGACTGTGGCTGTGGCTGTGGCTGTGGCTGTGGCTGTAACTGTAACTGTAACTGTGACTGTGACTGTGACTGTGACTGTGGTTGTGACTGACTTGGCTGTGGCTGTGACTGTGACTGTGACTGTCGGATGAGGCTGTGACTGGCTGACTGTAACTGTGACTGCGACTGTGATCGGTGCTGCATGAACGGCAGTAGAACTGCCCTGCGGCTGCGGCGGCCTCGCTGACGGCGGTGTTGGGCCGCCGCCAGGTTTCGCCGGCAAGTTCGTCACGCTGGAGCAGACAATCGAGGGCTTCTCGCAGATTCTGGCCGGCAAGCACGACCACCTGCCCGAGGCGGCCTTCTACATGGTCGGCCACGTGGAGGAGGTGGTGACCAAGGCCGAGGTGCTGGCCGAACAGACGGCCCTCTAGACCGACTGGCTGGCGTGCGTGTGTGTGTCGGAGGCTGTCGCAGGTGGTGTGTGTCAGAGGCTGTCCGCTGTGGTGTGTTCGTCTGCCGGCTGAGGATCGTGCGTCGGAGAGGGGCGGTGAGCTCGGGCCACCCCGACGTCCGCCGGCTGGCTGACACGGTGTGGGGTGGGATGCTGCTGCGGTGCCCCAGTGGAGGGCGTCGGAGTGGGTGGAGTCTGTGAGGTGCCGGGCGATACTGATCTTGAGTCCGTTTTGTGGTAGTGTCGTGGAGATGTGCTCAATACATATGTTGACGCCGGGCCGCAGTTTCGTTTGTGGTGGGAGATGGAGGTCGTGGCGGGGAACGGTCGAGGTGGTCGACTAGGTGTTGCATTTGCTGGGCGGGGTGGTTGGTTGGATTGCTCACGAGAACCAATTGTGGTCATGGTCATGGGTGTAGGAACTGGGATCATGCCCCTCCTTTTTTCTTTTTTTTAGCGATAATTATTTGGTTGGGCGCTACATGACCAATGGAGTCGAAGCGCCCAGAAGCCCTTATAACTAACTACATTAATGCTATGTCGATGCATGGTAAAAATCAACGTCAAGAGGGGTCCCCCATGCGCGCTTTGGGACGTTTCTACGCCTCGTAACAATGGTGTGGTGATGCTGCGCTGACGCATCAAGCACACTGTGCATTTCCATAGCAGTTATCTGAAGAGAATTGAAGTAAACAATCGCTGGCGTCAGCGAGTGATGTGGCTGGCATGTTTACAAATTAATGTGCTTTTTACGGGAGTAGAAAAACACGCTTGATGACAAACTGGCTCTGAGCTGCCCCTCAAGGCAGATCTAATATGATTATGAGTACTAAGATCGCGGACACAAGGTGGTGCACAACAGGTGGTGTATACACCACCGCTTGGCCTTCACGTATATGTGAAGGCCAAGCAGTCTCGCAAAGAACATGCGAACTCCGTCCGCGTATCAAGCACGAGAACAGACTTGGCACGCAAGAACAAGAGACGCCTCCGAACTGTAAACGCCTCTTATGCCAGGGACAGCAGTTGCTGATGGCAGCAGATGCATCGGCCAAAGTCCCAAAGACGGCACAGTGCCAATTTCACATTCGGTTGACAATACTCCCACCTAGATGTTCATTTTTTCATCGTCGGTGTACAAACGCTGGTGTTGTGCTTGGGTTTACACGCATGGTTCAGGTAACGAAATTGTATTCAGTAGTAGAACACCAACACTCTCTGGGATACACACTTCAATACGTCTCGAGAATTGTGGCTTGGAAGGGAAATGCCACCCAACTGCCGATGAAGTATGTTGATCTGTTGACATGGTGTCTACGCGGGTTCAAGACCAGTTCATAGTTCGTCTCGCAAATATTGTTTCTGCACGCAATTTCAATCAGTAGAAATTCAGACATCCTGTAAATGCCGAGGCTTCGCTGGGACATCACCGGACACTGAAACTTCTCGGGGGAGCAGGGTTCACATCAATACACTGATGAATATCCACTGGCAAGGTTCTTCGCTTTTTGGTCGAGGAACTTAATTTAGTAACATTCCATGCCGACACCAACTTGGAATTTTGGAAAATTTCAGGTGGTGCTTTTGCACGGCCGTGCGATTTCTGGGTGGCGCTTTTCATGCGTCCTCACAGGTTGGTCAATTTCTAAAAACTAGGTGGTGCTTCAGGCACTGTTAAGTGTTGCTCAAGCGCCGCCCATTAATACTTAAATTCCAGAAATTTGTCCAATATCTGGTCTGTTTACGCTCAACAACCAACTCCTATGTTGGTTGTTACTTTTCCATCACCATGCCAGTCACTACAGTTGAACTCTGAGCAAAGTTGATTTTACAACTCAAGGCTCCGGTTCAGAAAACGTGACTGCGGGACGTTTTTGCTGTCGGGGTACCAGTCGTTGAATAGCGAACAAAAAACATTAACCTCACAGTGATGCTTGTTCACTGGGGCCGGGGCGTGCCTGCGTGAAAAATTACACCGCCGCGGGGGAAACTTCTTCCGCAGCTAACATGCCATCCAAGGTCCAACTACAGAGAACTTCATAACTAACGCCAACTGAAAGCTGGCCGCATTCCATGCGGGGCAAACCGGTCACCATGGAGGAGCATATGCTTTTAATATTTATTGGGTGGTTCAATATGCACTTTATGCACGATCACGGCTAACGACGACGCCCGCACTGCTCCGCCGGTGGGCCGCGGTATTGGGAAATGTACCGAGTGGTGCGAATGTTGAACCCTGGACCTTTGGTACCCAGAGCTCAACATCCTAGCCATCCGGCCATCCTCGTCCCACGAAGGAGCTGAGCAGGTGAGAGCCGCGCCATCTGACGGGAGAGAGACGTGACCATCAGCAGAGCCGCAGCCGGGAGTCGCGTCAGGCCGCCTGACGCACCTCGGCCTCCCCGGTGCGCATCCACGCCGCCGCAGCGTGCAGGCGGCGGCAGCGAGGTGCTGCCGTCTCCGGCGGCCAATCGCGGCGCACGTCACGCACCGGCCCGCGCCCACGCGCTCTGGCCGTGACATGGCGTACAGCACGCCCGCCCGCTGTGCATACCACACGCCCGGAGCCCGCGTTTCGTTCTGCACGCGCCACGGCCGCGACTCGTACACGGCCTCGCTGTTGACGGCCAGCCAGTCGCCCAGCTGCGTCAGGCGCTCCTGGAAGACGGGCATGATGACGCCGTCGGCGGTGCGACCGGCGTTGATGAGCACGTTGCCGCCGCAGCTGACCGTCCGACGACGGTGGCCAGCAGCCGCTCGATGGTCAGGCAGTCGGCCAGCCGGGTGCGCCGGTCGTAGCCCCAGGCGTGCAGGTCGAGCGTGAAGGCGTTCTCCCACTTGCGCGGCTGCAACCGGCCCGGGCTGTAGCGGTCGTGGCAGGTGAGGTAGCCGCCGTGGTGGCAGACGGTGCCGCGGCCCCAGCGGTCGTTGGTCACGACGACGTCGCGCGCCGGCGACTCGTTGCACGGCCAAGCGAGGAACTCGCGCGGGCGCCAGTACTCGGCCGAGTCGTCCCAGTCGCCGTCCGACCAGATCAGCGCCGGCCGGTACGCGCTCACCAGTTCGTGCAGCTCGGGCAGCACCCTGCGCATCACGAAGTCGGACCGGCTGGCGGCGCGGTCGGCCGGGTATAGCGGGTGGTACCACTCGTACAGCGAGTGGTAGAGGCCGAAGCGCAGGTCGGTCCTGTTTCGCACGACCGCCGCCGGCTCGCCGACCAGGTCGCGGTGCGAGCCCACGTCGGCCGCGTTCCAGTTCCACGAGTGCCGACTGGGCCACAGGCAGAAGCCGCTGGGTTGTGTTTGGCGGTGAGCACCACGTAGCGGGCGCCCGACCGCTGGAACAGGTCGGCCCACTGGTCGGCGTCGAACAGCTGCGTCGTCAGCTGCGCCGTCAGCTGCGCCGCCAGGTCGGCGCAGCTGGTGCGCGGCGCGAAGTTGGCGCGCATGAACCGCACGTGGTCCGGCTGACGCTCGGTGCGCCACCGGTGCCAGAACCAGCCGCCGTCGAAGCTCGGCACCGAGTACAGGCCCCAGTGCACGAAGATGCCCACCTTGACCGCGTCGTACTAGTCGGGCAGCGGGCGCGCGTTCGGCGACTCCCAGGTGGGCTGGTAGCGGCCGGCTGCCGCCGCCGCCGCCACCAACAACGCCAGATACGCCACCGCTCGCATAGCAGCGGGGAGGAGTGGCGCTGCCAGACCAGGGAGAAGTGGCGCTGCCAGGCCAGGGAGAAGTGACGCCGGCCACCAGTCAGACCACACTGCAGCTCGAAGTCACAGCGATTGCAAACCGCAGAACGCCGTCGTCCGACATAAATGCGCAAGCTTTGTATAAACAAACACCACAGGGGGGGGGGGGAGCGGGCTAACAGACTCGTAACAAAAATGTTTAGCACGATGTCTCTTTGACGAGTAGATCTCTCCGACTTGTTTTCTAATGAACTGTTACTATGCGCTGATTTAATGGATTGGATATTTTCCAGACTTAACTGATCATTTGACTCGTCTTTGGATGGCAGAGGGGAACTGTAGGACCTGCCAAATTGGTGTTCAGTTAAAACCCAGCGGTGTAGGTAATGTGAAGCATATGTATTGCATACCGAATTTCTAGAGGGCACAGATCAATGGTTAGTTGCACACATGGAAAGTCGCGATACTACAAAATAAAGCAGGATTCAACAAGCACAATCCGCATTGAAAGATATGGCCCGATGCATTCTGGACCAGTCCTGCTGCACTGAAAATAAATCCAGAATTATGAAATGGTGCGGCACTACGTGCAAGGAGGCAAATAACATAATTTTGCATCATACCAAATCCGTGCGACACTGTCCAGCAACTATGCCACATGACGCGCACAGTCCAGGTCGGGTAGAAGCGCCGTGCTATCCGTGCGTGTCGCGAGCGTAGAACAGAGCATCTCACGCGGTGCGGGCCGGGCGGAAGAGGCGCGCTATCCGCGCGCGTCGTGAGCGAACAACACGTCCGACGCGGTGCTGGCCGGGTAGAATGGGCAGAGCACCGTGTCGTTGACGTCGGAGCCGGGCGGCGGCGCGGCCCGCCGCACCAGCTGATCGGCGAACTGGCCCTGCTCGGCCAGCCGGCCCTCCTTGCCGTGCAGCGCGTGCGCGCGGATGAACGCCACGACCAGCTCGGTGCTGACGCGCGCCATGCGCAGCACGCAGCCGTGCGCCACCAGCGCCAGCGGCCGGCGGCCGTCGACGCGCGGCGACGGCGTCACCACGTGCTTGAAGAGGCAGCGCGCCAGCACGGCGCGCAGCCGCCGCAGCTCGACGGGGTCGACGCACGCGTGGTGCAGCAGCACGACGGCGCCGTGCTCGACGCTGTGCAGCCAGCGCGTCGGCGGCAGGTAGCGGTACGCGCCGTAGACGGGCCACAGCGGCCGGTGGTGGCCGTAGGCGGGCACGCCGCCGCCGTAGTGCACGCTGGCGTTCATGCACACGTGCCGCAGCGGGATGTCGTCGGGCAGCGGCCACTGGCAGTCGGCGAGCGCCACCAGCGGCGCCGGCGCGCCCAGCCGACGGTGCGCCGGGCACACGTGCGGCCGCGCGCCCTCCCAGTCGCGCGTCAGGTTGGTGCGGCCGTCGTCGCAGCCGGCGTCCGACACGCCCATCGGCACGTTGTGGCGGCGCGACACCCTGGGCAGCTCGGAGGCGCTGCTGACGTGCAGGCCACGCAGGAAGGCGGCGTCATAGTCGACGTGGTAGCGCACGAGGACGCCGGAGGCGGCCGGCAGGCGGCGCGCAGTGCGCACCTGAGGACGCCCGACCGGCGACCGGTGCACCAGCTGCGGCGTCCGCGCCGGGCCCGCCAGTCGCACGGAGAGCGCGCCCAGCGCCGCGAGCACGCACAGCAGCATCAGCTGGACGGACCGAAACTGCATCAGCTCAATCGACCCTATGCACTGCATCGACTTTCACAGAAAGGAAGCAGAGCAACCTATCGGCACACATCACGCGTACACTCCAAGAGCCCACGTGCGAAGAGTCCGGTAGCATCCGTCGGGTAGCATCCGGAAAGTTCACGTCGGTGCACCTTGTATGTGTTGCAAGTCCTTTCACTTCGAAACTTCGCGGGTTGTCGGTGCATGGGCTAAAAATAGCTAACACTTATATGACCGCGAGATTCAAATTATGCACCAAACGACAGCGAGGTCATCAGATGCAATTTCATTCAATCTTGATTTGAAAAAAGAGAGAAATCACGTGCGTTTTTATATGAATCTACTTGCATGTGGATGCGCACCCCGTTTCTAAACCGAGTACCGATAGTAACAGTGAGCCAATCATCAGAGGGCGGAGAGCAGAAGGCCTCACGGTAGCGGAAGGTATCACGGTGGCAGCCGGCGGCCATATCGTGAACAGCAAGAGAAGAAAATCTACCCATTCCAGAGGATTTCTTGCGCAAGTTTGCTACATTAAATGCACATGCAGAGTTGTGTGGATTGTATTGAAACGTCGAGTGTTCTACCAATACACACCGCAGGTAACTATTACTGTTCTTCGTAAGGAAAAAAACGCTGCAATATTAAGCATTACTGTATTTCATCACTCATGTCAGCGGCATATCGGGATCACATGTGCGGAGCAGCCATTCAGGTTCGCGGGGTGACTGCACTAGCAACGCTGCAACCACCCGGCTAATTTTGGACGTTGGCCTCGTGGCGCTGCTTGGAAGTTGGTCGTCAAATGTGCCAAGCGTCGTCTTTGGCACTGCCCAGTCCCAAGTTTCTGTACACATGCGCCGACCCGGAGCATGCCGACCATTGCGAGAACACAGAACACAGCTCGGACAAGAGCCCCGGCCGGATCGCGCCCACTTCGCTGCGAATGCATGTGCACATCGTCCTGCGCACGCGGCACGCGCACACACTCACTCCGACAGCGGCGGCACCAGTGTGCTGATACAAGCCTGGAGACCCGCCAGCATCTCCTTCGTGTCCTCATCCAGCTCGTCAGGCGACGTCACCTCGGTCAGCTTGTCGGCCGTCTACCGAACGCGGAGCACCCATCAGCGCACACTTTCGACGGAAGCCATCGTCTCAACACAGATATAACACGGACAATTTTAACGAATTAGACGATGCCGTGCAATTAGCCGTGCAATTTCACGTTAAAATGTAACTCCAAACCTGACAGTCTCTAATCATATCCACTTATAAAACATCCTTGGCGACAAAACCATCTGAATGCCGACTCAAGCAGTTATTCATGTAGCATAAAAAGAAACACAAGACGGTTATATTACGGAGACCACAATACTGTTGATCAGAAATTGTTGACACATCTGCAAATCGTGAAACGATAGTCAGGCTAGTTAAACTGCAGTGCGGTACGTCACCTAAGGCGCGCACGCGTCGATCACGGGCCACATAACCAGCGTGTGTGCCCAGACCCAGACCACGGTCGACATCACCAGCGTGTATGCCCAGACCCAGACTACGGGCCACACAACCAGCGTGCGTGCCCAGACCCAGACCACGGTCAACATCACCAGCGTGTGTGCCCAGACCCAGACCACGGACCACATAACCAGTGTGTGTGCCCGGACCCAGACCACGGACCACACAACCAGCGTGCGTGCCCAGACCCAGACCACGGACCACACAACCAGCGTGCGTGCCCAGACCCAGACCACGGTCAACATCAGCAGCGTGAGTGCCCAGACCCAGACCACGGACCACATAACCAGCGTGTGTGCCCAGACCCAGACCACGGGCCACACAACCAGCGTGCGTGCCCAGACCCAGACCACGGTCGACATCACCAGCGTGTATGCCCAGACCCAGACCACGGGCCACACAACCAGCGTGCGTGCCCAGACCCAGACCACGGACCACATCACCAGCGTGTGTGCCCAGACCCAGACCACGGACCACATCACCAGCGTGTGTGCCCAGACCCAGACCACGGACCACATAACCAGCGTGTGTGCCCGGACCCAGACCACGGACCACATAACCAGCGTGTGTGCCCGGACCCAGACCACGGTCAACATCACCAGGGTGTGTCTCCAGACTCAGACCACGGACCACATAACCAGGGTGTGTCTCCAGACCGACGTAACGTTCCCACACCGGAGCCAGTACCGACCAGTCCAGCGCTGGACGCGCCGAGAGCACGTGACGACACCGTCACGCTGAGAGCACGTGACGTCACCGTCACGCCGCCGTCACGTCGAGCCGCGGCGACGCCGTCCGGCCGGCCGGCGCCGGCGCACTCACCGCCTGCAGCACGCTGCGCAGCGGCTGGGTGGCCATGCCGCCGTCGTCCTGCACCGGACTGCCCTTGAGCGACATGACCAGCTCGTGCGGCCGCTGCCGGCGGATGGTGGAGGGCGCCACCTGGCGCACGGTCAGCGGGTCGAACTTGGGCGCCACGGCCGGCGTGCTGGCGAACAGCGGCTGCGACAGCTGCTGCGGCGTGGCCAGCTGATCATCGGCCGGCCGGCCGCACGCCTGCCGCGCCGACCGCTTCTTCTGGTTGGCCTCGACCGCCTTCAGCATCTCGTCGACGGCCGCCATCTCGACCGGCAGCTGTGAGGCAGGTCACGTCAGGTCGGGCCAGGTCAGATCGATGTCAGATCAAATGACGAGTAACTAGGATTTGTGGCGCACCAACTGCATTGATTATATTACGCAATATACAGATCAAATGACAAGGCGCAGTTCCAGCGAAAGGACATGACTAAAAACGTCAACAAAATAAAATGCATGCCAAAAACTGGTGAAAATGTATGAGAAGGAAGTCCAAATAAGCTAAAGAAATTGTAGTTAGAAACTGAATCAAGAATGCTGATGGCGATAGAATCGTAGTTATCCCACAGTAACTATGCATATTTCAACGTCGTGCATTCGTGTTGGCAGTTATACTCTTACCTCACATAGACCGACCTCATCTCCCGTCGTTGGTGGAACATACAACCTGACGGAATCGAATTCGTACGGAAAAAATTACGGACGAATATGACATCGCATACTTCTGAACAAAAATATTGCATATTTTACAGGCACATACAGCAAATGTTTAGTTCTGAAACGTTACATGCCTTGCATTTCAACATTTTCAGACGAACATGTAGCACCGTAAATTATGAAATGTGCAGAATGTTCAGCTCCTTAATAGCAGCAAAAAATAATGGAAACCATGTTTGCAAAGAACCATTTTCAATGCGTTTATTTCTCATTCATGGTTTGTGTGTGCGTGCGCAGGTTCAATCAGAATATGGAGTTCCAGTTATAGTTCTTCCTGATTTCTTTTTCGACTTTCATCATTTACCCACAGCATCATATTTTATCAAATCCATGCTGTAGGCGTGGAGGATTGCTCATTACCATCCTTTGGATATCGAAAAACGTGCAGTCAAAAGGCCAAAAGAATGTCAAGCCGACCAAACAGTGAGTGTGAAGATCCACCGTGATCCGTGAAGATCACAACCCACCAACTGCAAATCCAACCCGGTATAGTCCATGAGAACCATCGTATTTCCACAGCATGTATTGGACTAGATTCGCACAAGTTGCGGATAGGGACTGGTAGTAGTTCATTGTCTTGTACACCGAAACTGGTAGGGGTCTATGGTCTTGTATACTGAGACAGCAGCAGTGGCGCCATTATAAATTGGAAACCCAGACTGAACGGCACATTTATATTCTCTGTCCTTTGCTAGATGGGATCCATGGGGCATAATCAGACCTCAACTACTCTTCTATTACTAGTCTGATATGGGAACTAGCAATCCAGTTCCTTTGCAGTTTTTGCAGTCATGCAATGAAAGCAGTGATAAATTTATCGTGAAATAAGGTAGAATATACCACTTTTTGAGCACTGAATAGATTTCACTTTTGCCATATTTGAGTCGCCATCAGAGCGTGGACGGCAACAAAACCGACTGGTGCGCTACCGCCTCACCCTGCCGTTGTTATTCCACAGCTGAATCTTCACGGCCGACGGCATCCTGAACTGCGCCAGCTTGAATATGCCGTCAATGGAGGACACGGCTTCCTCAGTCTTCCTCCGCATCTCGTAGAGCCGCCGCTTCACTGCCGGTTGCCGGAGCCAGGGTCTGGTTAATGCCGAGGCCGAGGGGTCAAATGACCGGCTAAGACCACGTGACGGTGTCAAATCTAAAGGTGGGTCTTCGAAATCGCTTTACGTCACTGGTCTAAAATGCAAGACAATCCAGACAAAGTTGGATCAGAGAACGTGGCCCTGGTGTCGTGACAGAACATGAGGTGTGGTGATGTCACAGGGACACATCATCAGGTCACATGATGAGATCAAGAGGTAGATCACAAGCTGAAGAACGTGAAGTTGGCCAACATGGTATGTCATGCACGGAGGTAAGGATCACATATTGAACACATTGAACACATCGCATATACACACATATGGCCAGATCACATATTGAATATTGGAGGAAACACTGTGGTGGTAGATTGGAGTTTAAGGGTGCGTCGACATCAATGGTCATTTTGCGCCCATAACCGATTGGAGGAAACACTGCAAAACGTTCTTCATACTACATAAAAGTGTTGATAGCTATGGATAGCTTTACACCAAGGAGTTAATAATAAGTTGCATTTCATTGCAGGTAACATGGTAGCCTCGTACCCACAATGCTACACATATGTCCTCTACCACCACAATCTTCAGTTGAACATTACCTTCCATGTCATACTGTTTCAGCAATGACTTGAGTTTTTGTTGCCGTACTTCGTCTGCCGAGCACTTTCTGGCCACCTTCTTCCGGGGCATTTTGCTTGTGTGATGAATAAGTTATTGAACTGGAACATGAAAGCAGGCATAATAATAGCTTTGAAAGAAAGACACTGATTTCATGTATCATTGTATATGGTATGTATTAGAAATGAAAAAAAGGGGAAAAAGTGATACACTGAAGTACCTACGCCATTGGCTAAATTTGAGTTGAATACATCAAAACGTCTTCAAATTGCATGTGCAAGGGAACATTCCCACCCATAGAGCAGGATAATGAAACTAATTTCACATTTCTTCCATTCATATCTGGTCCTCATTACATTATTGAAATTAATGTTCTTCTATAGTATGGTATTCTTCAAGTATATAGAACAAGAGGAGCATGGTTGCAGTATACATGCCTGGTTGAATATTACAGCACATCTGATATTTAAGATCTTTTGCATGCTCTCAAGTCTCTGTACTATGCTCTGATATTCAAGTTGAAAACCAAACAATACATTGACAAAGTTCTTGTGAGATGCATCATTCATCAATTCAGATTAATATACACAGTTAACCATTTGACCAATACCCTCCAAAGCTCTGGTGAATTATTACAATAATTGTGTATTTTTACAAATTACTGGAAAATCAGATAAGTACTTGTTTACTACCTTTTAGCATTATTGAGCCTTCCCTGTGATTTTAGCAAATATTAATATGTAGTTGTCAGTCACCTATAATTACAAACCACAGTATCCTTACACTATACATTACCCCAGATAAAGTGCCCCTTTTGTTATTCTTTAACCATACCAGAGGTATTAATAAGACATTCCTGTGATCAACTCAGATTGATCATTATCCATAGAAAGATTTGCATTATGTTGTGGTGTATTGAAAAATAAATTAAGTTTTACTATGAGTAATGAACACCTACTAGAGGCTGCCCCATTGATGACATTTTGTATGTGCCAGAGTTTGGTACTATGAACACCCATATGCATAATTTTACACCCACATGCATAATTTCAGGACTGTTTGATCCCAGCTGCTACTGCATGTGAATTTGATCTGCAGGCTTTATATTTCTCCCACAATGCTTGCTTGCTGAGTTTCCAGGTGGCACCATTCAGGCAAATTTTGAGCAGAGGTCTTCAATTAAATGATACTTTCTTCTCAAGGAAATCTGAGTTAGTTATTAGGGCTTCAGACACATCAACTTCAATGGTCATGTAGCACCAATAAGGAAACATCATGTCAACAGATGACTTCAGCAGGCTTATGGTGACCAGGCCATACCACAGGTACAGATGTAGGTACTGTTGGCTTTCAAGATTCAGCAACAGACCTGACAATCTGCGACAAAGCAAGGACACTGAAATTATGCACTGGGTGTCCAACTCTGCTATGTAAAACATACATATTAATATAGCGGCCACTAGTTCCTAGGTAGGTAGGTACCTATGGGGGAGGTGGGGGGTCCGAACACTTAAGGTAGCATGAAACTCAGATTAGACATGTCCCCCAAAAGCAAAGACGCAAAAGAAGGGTAGGAAAGCCAGCATGGCTTACACCAGACGTGATAAAAGCAATTAGGGCTAAGAAAACTGCATTTAGAGTTTTTAAAGAAGCCTCAAATGTCATTAATCTAAAGGCGTATCGAAAAGCTAGAGACACTGTGAAGCAAAAAACCAGAGCAGCAAAGCGAGCAAAGGAACTGGATTTAGCTAGAAACTGTAATGGGGACAGTAAAAAGTTCTTTAGTTTCTACAAGCTGAGTAAAGTTTCTAACACAATTGGTCCACTGGAAGTAAACGGGACTACATTGGGTGAGGATAGTGAGATGGTTGAGGAGCTGAGCAAGCAGTTCAAATCAGTGTTTACATTGGAAGATATGACCAATCTGCCGACCGTACACCATAGTTCAGATACATGGGATCTGACAAATGATGTTGATTTCATTGGTAGTGATGTTGTTTACAATCATATCAGGAAAATAAAGCCAAATAAGGCAGCAGGACCTGATGATATTTATGCTAGGGTGTTGCGGGAAACTGAAAAGGAACTGGCATTTCCACTTAGTATAATATTTTGTAGATCAGTTTCACATAATGAAATTCCAACCGATTGGAAAAGGGCAAATGTAGTTCCTATTTTCAAGAAAGGAGAAAGAGGGAAAGTTGAAAACTATAGGCCAATAAGTCTCACATCCCTAGTCTGCAAGGTACTCGAATCAATTATCAAGGATAGAATAGTTAGTTATCTGGAAGGTAGCAGATTGATTCAAGATACTCAACATGGATTTAGAAAAGGACGATCGTGTCTCACAAACCTCTTGGACTTTTTGAACTTCGCCACAGAACAATTTGATCAGGGAAATCAGGTTGATGTAGCATATCTTGACTTTAGTAAGGCCTTTGACAAGGTACCCCATAAACGGTTAATGATACAGCTTCAGTCCCATGGTATTGCAGGTAGCATCCTAAAATGGATAGAGTTGTGGCTTTCAGATAGACAGCAAAGAGTGATGCTAAATGGTACAAAGTCATCATGGCAAAATGTTCTTAGTGGAGTCCCCCAGGGGTCAGTACTAGGGCCATTACTGTTCATTATATTTGTAAATAACATTGAAAGTGGCCTAAGCAGTAAAGTTTTGAAATTTGCAGATGATTTGAAGGTCTTTAGGGCAATAACAGGTCAGGATGAGCATATCTCGCTGCAAAAAAGACTTAGACGAACTTGTGAAGTGGTCCGAAGAATGGCAAATGAAATTTAACTTTGATAAGTGCAAAATCATGCATGTAGGTAAGCAGCATATGAAGGCTCCATACTTGAAGGGTGCCCAAGTGCTATCAGTGACTCAACAGGAGAAGGATTTAGGTGTTATTCTAAACACAAAATTGGGGGCATCAGAACAGACCAAGGAAGCCAGGAAGAAGGCACTGAGAATGCTCGGGGCAATAAATAGGAATGTATCATACAGAAGTGAGGAAGTGATCAGGAAGCTTTACTGTGCATACGTCAGGCCACATTTGGAATACTGCATCCAAGCTTGGTCTCCTAGCTATGAAAAAGATTGTTGGCTTTTAGAGAGAGTACAAAAGAGGGCTACAAAAATGGTTAATGGCATAAGCAACCTGGCATATGAGGAAAGATTGAAGAAATTGAATATGTTTTCACTTAGATATAGAAGGCTGAGAGGAGATCTCATCAAAGGTCTTTAAATTTGTCAATGGTCTGGAGAGGGGATACCTTGGGGAAATGTTTGAATTTAACAGAAATGATGCAATTAGAGGTCATAAATTCAAAATTAAAATTAACCACAGCAGAACAAGGTTAAGGCAAACTTTCTTCACCAACAGGGTAGTGGAACACTGGAACCAGCTGCCAGAAAACATCGTCAGTAGCAGAACATTGAACATCTTTAAAAACAGCATATAGACAATCATTATAAGAATAGAGGGCTTGCTTTTCAGTATTACAGGGAGGGCTGATCGACAGATTTGGTGGGCAACTGGCTGAGTGTACAGAGTGCAACCAAGAAGGGCCCTTGTGGCTCATAGCCGCACTAATCGTTTATGTCTTTATGTCTTTATGCATGAAAATAATTGCATCAACAATAGATGGCTACAATGATGTAAACTTGCCAGGAGCGAAAATTGCAAGGTATGTCCAATTACTGAAAATATGGCTCAGAGTTGCACTGATCTTTTATGTCTTTTTATGTTTTTATGAAACAAATAGCTCTACTGCTGCTTCTGTATGGCTGAGCCAGTAATTGCACTGTGCTTACTGGACACAAAAACAAACAAGTTATAGATATTCAAACAGTTCCTTCCAATGAAAATCCTCGAACAACTTGCAATGAGCAACTTCAAAACAGATAATTACTTTGTAGTGGTTTGCCAAATTGTGAACAAGAAAATGTGTGCAGGATTGACTTACTGTAGCTGTTATGGTACAAGCTATTAGTGGCCACAAAAAATACTGCTGTAATTGCAAAAAGAAATATTGAAAGTCACTTTATTTAATCTTTAAGCTTTTGGAAGCCTTAAATGGTGCCTGTGAACTTCACTAGCTAGTTAGTTAGTTATTAGGACTTAAGGGCGCATCGACTACATTGGTCATGTAGCGCCCAAACTTCACTAGCTCCATACACAAATAATTGGCATAACTACACAATCAGACTTTCATATTTTGTTGGAGACAGGTCCATCATTTATGAATACCACCATCTTTTTGTTATTTATTTGCTGAATATGATGTGGGAAACATCCAAAAGTAGGTGTTCGGGAAACAGAACGTGTTCAGATACCCCCTATGTGCCCCCTATTTCCTTGCCCATTTGAGAATAAACCTTCCTGAACACACCACATAGGCATGATGTACTTGGCATACTCATGACACATAAAAAAAATCACACCACTCAGACAAATAAACGTTATTACAGCTCATGGATAAAGCGGGAAAATGGATATGACCGCCACCCATACTTTTCTTTCTTCTTAATCTTCCAAAAAGCACTGAGGACCGAGCGAGTATCCCGCGAAAGTCACTGAAAAACACACCACCGACCTCCAAATAGCATTACCCTTTATGCTAAAATTAAAAAAAGCCGAACAACACCACAGACCACCACACAAAACAAACACAGGTGGTAAAAAGGATTTCAAATATTGGCGCTTCAATGTAAAGAAAAATTGCGAACGAAAGTTTCCCTTCAATTTGGTAGTAAACCAAGAATTAATTGCGCTACTTTTTAAGTTGACATTTCTCAGTAGCCTACCTCGTCTTGCATTTTCTCGCATGAGGTGAGATCAATACGGCTATCGGAACTCGCATTCCTGCTTATAAAAATAATCACTTACTACTGAATATGGCCACATGTTTATTTCACCTGGTGCTATATGTTAAATGACTTAGTTGCGCCATATTTGATATTTGACAAAATATACATCAGCGAGAAATTAGTAGCATACGTGAAGTCAGCGAAGCAGCTACGTGTAGGGTCACAAAATAAATAGTCACCATAGGTGGGTAGGTGTCTAGGTAGAAACATAAGGCTGTATTTTCACATGTGAAACATTGCCATTTACTTTTTCATGTTTATGCAATCAAAAATAGAAACTTGTACGGTATTGCGTGAAAATATAAATATAAATATAATAGAAACAGAAATGACTTAGAATCTTAGAATGCCTGGTTCCCCAGTATATTCTAATATGCACTATATCTTGGGCTGGGTAATTATTTGTTCAGTAGTTATTGAAACTGCTTTCCTGCACTTTGCTTCCTCTCCCATGTGACCTTTTCAATAATAGCTTTCAGTATGAATGTGCAAAGTCAAAATGGATTTTTGGCCCATCAGGCAAGATGTGTCTTCTGAAGAGGCACAGTAGGTTTAAGAATTCAAGTTAATCAAATGATTCTGCCACCTCAAGATGAGATATTACTTCATTCTTTGATTTTTTTCTTTGTTTTACATACCAAAGATGATAAGGTGATTATTCAGTAGGCAGAGCATGGGAGGTACTCTTGTGCCTCTATTGTTCATCTGATCCTTCTAAAATTTCAGACTTTAAATTTACCTACACTCTGGAGCAGTCTTTCATATATTATTAGAACAAAATATACATTTTTAATGCTGGCCTATTGAGTTTTTAATTGCTAGCCCTTCCCAATGTTTCCTTCATGGCTCTGCCTGTGAGTACAGATTAGATGTCATCTGTGTTTCTACACCCATGAACTCTGTACACCCACTTGCCTGCACTATATTATGCAACACTACATGTGACTGCAAACATACTTTGCACCACTGACCATTTTTGATTTGTTTCTATTACTTCAGAAGCTTCTCAGTAGGTCAGTTTAAATGTGAATCAGAAAACCCAACTCCAATCCACAATGCTCTCTGAACTTTTGAAAGAACATCAAGCAAAGCAGCAAGTCCAGAAGCAAATTCAGGGTAAGTTTAAGAATTGAAAAATTGTCAGAAAGATGTACTCATGCAGAAAGAGACCCATCCACCATCCCATGCTGCAGTTATTCACTCTCCTGCTTTCTGATTCTGATGGCATTCATGCACCACTGGTTCACCTCATTAATCTCAGCAGAAAGAGTGGCTAAAGACTTAGTGTTCATTCCCAGCCTGATAAATGTTTGCAGAGTTAATTCCAAGTTATGTTTCACACATTTCATTCCTCAACCTCAGGTAGGGCAGAGGTTGAGTGCTGGATGGGTAATTGGCCAATGGTAGTGACTGTGGCCAAACAGGTAATTAGCCAGTGGCAGAGCATGTATGTTCCAGTTTCATATGGTACATATGATTCTGAGCAGCCAAGTTCATCAAGAAAACCGGCAGGGACTGCCTGTGCTCCATCAATGCATTAACAGAACGTGCAGCAATTGGTGAACATTCTGTTTCTAACCGGAATTTCGCTACAGGGCTGATCCATGGTCAAAGTTCAAGGTCGGAACAGGCTCTGCTTAGTCTGGTGTCTACCCATGTAAAACCGATCAGACACATAGTCAATTTCAATTACATGCTTGCAACCCATTGACTCCACTCCAATGGATTGTATTCATGCTGCACAGCTGCATTGATTGCTCATTTTCAGATGGCCGCAAGAAAGAGGCACTTGCAGCATCAAGTGAACTAACGACAGCACTGGTGGACCACCTGAATGTGGGGTGAGTGTCAGGAATAGAGTCTGGTCAATGACAATGTGATCACATACATATTGTTTAGAACTTTTGTCCACTACTTTGACATTGGGTCAAAAAAGGATGCCAACAATCAGTGATGGCCATCCTGAGCAGTGCAGCACACAGATAGCCTGGTGTGCAATCAGCTGCCTATGTCTGTAGTCAGTGCTCACTGATGAATTCATCTAACATTTTCTTGTTACTTATATGACTCGACTTAAAATGACTTCAGTAGTTGATGTGCCATAAAACCAGAATAATTAACATACTTATATAAAATGAGTGCAACATACGTCTATTTCAAGTTCAAAAGATGTTGCCATGCAAAATATATTCTGTCAAGTGACTGTGACCGACCGTTACTCTCTCGTATCAGAATCTAAAGGTTGTGGGTTCGAGTCTCACCTGTCGCTACTCTTCGCCCGCGACCAATCGGCGTGAGAGATTAGCGACGCTACATGACTCGACGGTCGATGTGTCATAAAACCAATAACCAACCGACCGTTACTATAAGCTGAGATCTCGGTGGCGGGAGGATTGCCCGTAACGTCGCGAGACCGGCCCTGCTTCCGTCCGCAGTGTGGCGCAGGCGTACCTGAACCAGAAGCGGCTGGACGCCGAGGCCAAGCAGCTGTACCAGAACGCGACCGCCTTCTCCAAGCAGAGCCAGCAGTGGATGCAGCTGATGGAGGGCTTCAACACGGCTCTGAAGGAGCTCGGCGACGTCGAGAACTGGGCGCGCACCATCGAGGCCGACATGCGCATCGTTTCCGACGCCCTCGAACTCAGCTACAGAGGTGAGCACACGTGGCGCTCGCGCTCAGCTGCGAAGGTTGCCGCACGTGGCGCTCGGATTCAGCTACGAACGTGGGTGCACAGGATGATTGAATACGGCTATGCAGTTGGACAAATGGCACACTCGAGTTAGCTATAAATCTTACCGCATTGAGCGCTCGTGCCGAGCTACTAAAAACCTATCTTGGCTGACTACATTAGCATGAACATGTCTTGCCCTGCTTGTGGCAAGATGTACTCGAGAGCCACTAGTATGTCGTGAGTCGAGTATGTCGAGAATCAGCTGGCAATCAGCTAAATTCTGTCGAGGCTGTGGTCAGCGGATGCCCGTCTTTCCAGCTTCAACCCCACGCTTCAAAGGCTGACTGTGATGTGCAGCTTTCAGTATGTGGGAACTAGACTCGCATAAACCGGTATTGCTTTCAATATCTGCGAATCAAGCGTTGCTAAACGTGAACTCTGATCCAATGTCAACACCATTTGAAGCTAAATTTCGAGGGGGTATTGGTTTTACGAAACGTCTACTGGTGAGTCATGTAGCGTCGCCAATCTCTCACGCCGATTGGTCGCGGGCGAAGAGTAGCTACAGCTAATGCTCAATCGGCGTGGGGGGGGGTATGGATACTCTTCACCGTGCTCTAGCCTCAGACGTGGGAACAAAACACCTCGGCCACACCGGCGTCCAGTGTGGTACCGGTTCGGCCTCCGCTAGTGTCGCTCTCCGATCCCACATTCCACGAGAGTGCAGTGTGAATCATCGCATGTCTGCGGGGAGTGTTTACCTCACCAACTCCAACTTCACGTCCCAAGCGTATCCAGCTTCACGTCAGCACACCCAACTCAACGAAAGCTTACCGATTGTTCCCAACAGCCAGCACCGATTATGCCATACCGGCCAGCACACTCTTCGACTTGACAGCGACAAATCCAGCGGCAGCATCATGACCCGGACCTCGGCCCTCGGCCCCGTAGACACTGCCAACGGAACCCTCAGGGGGACTGGCGACCCGATCCCCATCAACTCCCATGCACGTGCTGTAGCAGTTAACAATTGCTCCCCTTTCCAGCGCATCGCCAATCTACTCAGCCGACTGCACATCCAAGCTGAATGGGACGACGTGAGGAAGACGGCTGTCTCGAAGAGCGTGGACCATTCGCCCGCGTCGATGTACGTCATGCCTGCAGCTAGGCGTGGATCCGCAAAATCCCACTCCGCAGTCCCGCAGGCGCCGGTCTTTTGATGGCTACATTTGACACACCCCTACACTTCGTCATTCAACTCCGACTTTTCCATGCTGGATATCGATGGGACATATGCTGGACCATGTGGACTACATGGAACTGGAACATGCCATCTGCCACGGGCCAATTACCGGCTTGGCCACGGTCACTACCACGGGTCAATTACCTGCCCTGTCAGGCGTACTACACGGGCCGATTAGCGGCCCTGTCATGGACACTGCTATGGGCCGATTACTGGCCGGTAAAGGTCACTACTACGGGCCGACTACCGACCGGCCAGTAACCAGAGTACCACAGGCAAATTACCGGTCCAGCACTGAGAATGCCGTCTTCGGAACATCTCCGATATCGTGACGAGACCGCCTGCAGCTTGTGTGCAATGGAAACCAAAAAAGCAAGAGTGCAGTCGCTGATGCAGAGCATCGCTGCACGTGATTATCAAATGTGACTGTGTTTATACTGTCCGTGTGCATCATATGTAGTACAGCCGGTCGCCTCCAGGTGGGTGGCGTGGTGACCATGTCCTGCAACAATACATGGAGGAAACATTCTCACCGGATGAACGTGAGCCCGCTTCCTGGAGTTGTGCCCCATACATCTGGGAATGATTATCCAGTGACGATGTGAACAGCTGTCGTCGCGCCCATGCCGCCCTACCAGCTGTGTTCAGTGACCGGCCAGCAGAGGCGCATACTAGGGGGGGCTGGGGGCGTGCGCCCTGATGCATGTTTATTAGGGTTTATGGGCGTATAGACTGCAGCGGGCATACGGCCCCCCTCCCGATCCATGAAAGGTGACACCTCCGGAAGACTAGAGTGTACACCGATTTTTTTTCGGGCAGAGGCGCAGCTCCAGAAACAAAGTCTCCCATTCCCAAATTCCTGGATTATCCTGATTATTTGGACCGAAGGGCGCGCCGACTAAGAGGTCATTGAGCGCCAGTTCCTGGATCAGCCCCCACCCCCGACGGTCGGGGACGTAATTACGTTTCTGTTATTTGTTATATTCGTTACTATATCTGTTGATCGTAAACCTGAGAAATGCATGATATATTTCGCAGTCTGCAATAGTTCACGGCGACGTCAAGCGCAGTGTTCATGGAAATATTTGAAAATGGCAGTCGTTCGTGTGATAATCCGATATCCGCATCTCCGGAACACTGCTGAAAAACGTCTGAAAATGGTCCATGTTGTACCCAGATACAAAAAAGCCTATACATCTTCAGATTCTACTACAGCGCCACAAGAAGTGTCTCGACAAGTGTTTCTATATCACAAAAACAATGAGTTCCGACAGAACGCTGATGTCATAATCACGACGCGCAGAAGTAGGCATACAAAAATGGTATTCCAACGCAGCCTGTACGAAGCTACAATGAACCGAGCACTTCTGCATGTGCGCGTCCATCCGAGTTCCGATGAGCCCCCGAATGATTCCATTGCAATCCTCGTCCGTCTTTCGATTATGACAATGCTGATGACGTTAAGGGATGATAGTATACCGAGGTGATTGTCATGCTGCCTCAGTTACGCCATCTATCCCACTCCGCCTCCCCATCACCGCAAGCAGTAACAGCACCAACCAAACATTACACTGGGTGGCAGGAAAATCAGTAAATGGTACCGACGGAGTAAGAATTCTATCGTGGCATACTCCGACGGATCACCTGACATCCAAAACAGGGTCCATCAACCAGGTGATACCTCACAGCTCAAGAAACGGCTTGATCGTTCACCACCCTTCCCGGCCGTTCCCATTCACTCGCCGACATCGCTCGGGGCGGGATAAACACCAGCACACTTCACACGCAGTCCTGCTGCCACGACACGACCGTCCGCGCCCGCACCCAAGACGGGCCGCACCAGCCAGCGTCCGCACTACCTGCCCAGTTCCCGCTCAACGGCTCTAATCTCGTCCATGAGCGTCTGCTTTCGCTGGATTTTGGCCTTCTGCTCGGTGTCGGGAGTGACCTGGCCCGACCTGACCTTCTCGGCCAGCGCCGTCACGTCCTTCAGCTTCTTCTTGAGGTTCTTGAGGCGGGCGCGCCGCTCGGCCAGCTCGGCCTCGGTGGGTGGCAGCTCAGGAGCCGCTGCGATGCTCGACTTGGACAGCTGCTCCTACCAGGCTCTCGTCTATCGCCACCGGAGCGGGCGCCTCCTTCTTGTCGGTCTTCTTCTTGGACTTCTTTTTCGTGGATTTTGCAGGCACTGCAAACAGGAGTAACGTGAGTTAAGCTAATTGCATGTATGTAAGCAATGAATCACCACTGGAAAGACAACTTTATTTACTGCTGGCAAATGATAACTTAACAGGTGATGACTATACCACAAGCTGCTGCACGCCAGCGCTGACATTCAGGGTTTGAAGTTATGAACCATAACTGGGCCTTGATATCGATGCGTAGTTCTTCCGGTCTAATCAAAGCTGTTCTGTAATAAAAATGGGCCCTTAAGTTGCACACAGCGATATTCCAAATGGTGGGAACTTCTGAACATAAATCTAAGACCTTCCACTGCCATACTTTATATGCAATGCAGCTCTGTCGCGTAAGGCTCTTTCAGGTGTGAAATGCGCTTTCCAGGCGAGCGAAATAATAAATCATTAAATTTAAATTACTTCGTTGAAAACAGTTTCAATTGACTAAATTTGCACCTCACCATTCCCGAGATCTAGTTCTGCGCCAGATTTGAGGGATGGTCAGGCTAACATACTACGATAACAATGATTACTGGATGACGAAGAAGACAATTCGATCGTCCCTGGACAACAATCAATAATATGTTTGCATCATCGGTAAACGTCGGTTACATCTGCAACTCCTTCATAGAAAGACATACTATATTATAGGAACTATGTGCTTTGGTCCCGTGTCAGCTTCTCATGCGGTGGCATCTCTTTTTAAGAGACGTTCGCCTTATTTACCAAATGACTACCTGTCCAGTTGACACCGCACCTGCGCCATTCGGGACCACGGCCAAATGTCCGTGGCAAGAGTGGGGACAAACGCCAGTGCTTTCACTGATGATCGACAGTTACGGAAACTAGTACACAGCGTTCGTTGAAATAGATAGCTGGGCAATGAACCATTTTCCTCGAATCCAGTACTGAATACGTCTCAGACTGTACAAGGGGGAACATGCTCGGTCTACGCTGGGCCGGTAGCCCGCGATCGCTCACTACCCGCCTGGTACGTTATGGATGGCGCTGTCTGACTGATCGGATGCCCGCCAGCCAGTTCACGTGATACCCACGGGGCAGCCCCGGACACCCACTTGACAGTTCGTGTAATCCCCACCTGGCAGCTCCGACAACGCCCACTTGGCAGCTCAGTGGTTAAGCTGATCGTCTGGTAAGCCAGATGCACGGGGCTCGATTCCCCGTGATGCCCGCCCTTCCTGCCAGGGTGAGAGGCAGGCGACGCCATATGGTCTCAGCTGCTGAGTGTGTCGTAAAGCCACAATCAAATCCACCTGGCAGCCCTGACAATGCCCACGTGGCAACTCTGGCAGCATCCACGTGACAGTTCCGTCGATACGCACCTGAAATGCCGGGGATGGACGTCTCCGTCGACACCCACCTGAGAGGCCGGGGATGGACGTCTCCGTCGACACCCACCTGAGAGGCCGGGGATGGACGTCTCCGTCGACACCCACCTGAGAGGCCGGGGATGGACGTCTCCGTCGACACCCACCTGAGATGCCGGGGATGGACGTCTCCGTCGACACCCACCTGAGAGGCCGGGGATGGACGTCTCCGTCGACACCCACCTGAGAGGCCGGGGATGGACGTCTCCGTCGACACCCACCTGAGAGGCCGGGGATGGACGTCTCCGTCGACACCCACCTGAGAGGCCGGGGATGGACGTCTCCGTCGACACCCACCTGAGAGGCCGGGGATGGACGTCTCCGTCGACACCCACCTAATATGGCCCGAGATGCCGGGGATGGACGTCTCCGTCGACACCCACCTGAGAGGCCGGGGATGGACGTCTCCGTCGACACGCACCTGAGAGGCCGGGGATGGACGTCTCCGTCGACACCCACCTGAGAGGCCGGGGATGGACGTCTCCGTCGACACCCACCTGAGAGGCCGGGGATGGACGTCTCCGTCGACACGCACCTGAGAGGCCGGGGATGGACGTCTCCGTGCCTCCGCAGGTGAGGCGCCGGTCGGCCTGTTCGGCCAGCTGGCGGCCGGCGCGGTGCCGCTCCACGTCGTCGGGCGCCAGGCCGACCGGGTGGTCCTTGCGGCCGCGGTTGAACTGGCGACCCTTGCTCTCGTACCTGTCGGACACGAATGATTAGTGGCAGCCACAGGTTGGTAATTGCAGTGACTCAGGCTGCAGTCGCCAACACATTGCACTGAGGCCGACTCATCGTCTCACTCACATTCTGCCTACACCCTATCACAGGGTTAGAATATTGTTTTTTCTTTAGGTGTGAGATGTCGAAATGAACACAGTAGGATGCCAAATTTGCCATGAAATTAGTGTCCTTTAAAATCCTTTTGATGTCTTCAGATTCAAATTTCAGCCAATGGTGTAGGTGTAAATGACGTCATGGCATCACCTTTATCATTTGTTTTGAGATTAAATTTAAGAAGAGCTATAGTCAGGATAGGGAGAATAATAACTATAATATAATCTGGTATTACATGTCATATCACATTATAGTTAGTTCCTTTACCTAAAATTGCATTGCAAAATCTTTGTGTACCACCATTCCTTATTGAGAGAATGCACATGAGATGCTACTTATAAATGAGATACTGTCAGAAAGGAGACATGGCATGTATGGCATATGGCATACAGAATAAGCATGTATCAAGGAGCAGGATGTCAATACTTCTTGGAGAAGGATGTCAACTGAGTGTTCAGAAAGTGGTATATTCCACCCTATTCCATGAATAATGTATCACTGCCCTATCATATGCTGGCCAAGAATAATGTGCATCCCATTGCAATTGGGGTATTGTCTAAACTTACAGTGCATGCTTCTTCAAACTGGTACATTGCCTGGATATCCTTGCTTCAGTACTGAACAGCCTGCTATGACCACCACCAATCACCTATGGTCTTATTGGAATTTGTGGAATGTCATCAAAGGGCTGCAGTAGTTCAGTTGGTTTGGAGTCAGACTCTTGATGAACCTCACAACTAAAAGATTTACCAAGTCTGCCCACGACCAATCAGAGTGAGAGGTTGGTGATGCTTTCTTCTTCCACTTACAAAGGCATTTCCTCCTGTGGTATGTAACCCTCCTTAACCCTACGAGGTTTTCGGAAAGTTCCATCTGGCCGTCTTGATCCTGGTATGAACAAATCCCCTGTAAAATAGAGTACTTTTAGTTCTATAGCACCATAAATATGGAAATAGCATCAGCAACAGACAAGGTGCAATGTGTCTAAAAGACTATACTGAACAGAGGGTGTTTATCTTTTCCTGTGTAACATACTAAGCAGTAACATGCTTGCCAGTTGGCATCCCATGCCATGAATATAATGGAATATGGAACCACTATCAACAAGTTTTGCATAATTGGTTTTTGGTCAGGTTAGATTACACTTTTGAGTTGGCAAATTTTCCAATTTTTACATAAATAATTTGCACAGAAAATAAGTGGTCCCATTAGCTGTCTCCTTCATAAACATGGTGTTCCAAAGAAAAAAGAAAAAAACACCTTTTAAGACAATAATACCCTTGGGGATGGGCAACAGCATAAAAAAGTAATGTTCAAAAACAAGAAAAAGTAACATAACTTAACCCAACCTACAATAACCTCCCATCAAAGAAATCAAGTTATTTTTTGGGGGAAAAATTTCCAAGCATTGTGTTTCATCTTTTAAAAAAATCAAGCTAAAAACCGCACATAACCTGTGATATCCGGGAGCCTAAATTTAAACTGCAAAAGTACCCAGCCTCCTCCATGCGCCATTTCAGTCACAAGGGCAACACGCAATATAAACTTAAAACTGGCACATTCAACGATCCGACTTCGAACGTTACGTACTCGAGGGGAATTATTACAAAACAAACCGACACTAACAGCATAAACCTGAGTAAATCGGTCTAGTCAATCAACCTACCATTCTCATCTTTCATGTACTGGACCTGCGCCATTTCGCTAACTAAGCTACAAACAAGCCGAATATGGCAGTGTCATAACGTCGAAATATTATAATGTTCAAACATTATGACGTCCAATAACCATGAACAATAAGTGCGTCAAGTCCAAAAACTTTCATAAGGTAGTCTATGTCCAAATTTCAAAATTTTGTGATGCAAGTTTTAAAAGCACCCCTGCAGCTGTTTCTTCTATGAAAAGAGGCAACTTGTATTTTGATTTGTGTCCCTTTTGTTCTTCAAAACTGACGCCCGCCATCCATAAGCTCACTTTTACCACGTATTAACTTAACGCAACGGCAGAAGGAAGCAATGTAACATTCACATAAATATATTTCAAGCAACTCACATCGACACTCCCTGCCATTGCATGCATCATGGTCATCATGGTTTCATGAGTGTCTCACTCAATCAGTATCAGGAGCTGCCGGAGGCTGTCCGTGCATGTCAATCAAGACCAAAAACCGTTACTTAATATACTCTAGACAAGACAGCTTCATATTCAGATTAAAATGGATATTTGCATTTAAAATCGGACCCCTACGAGTTCGTTAAAAATGTTCAATTAGTCTGCGCTGATCAATTTCGCGCCAGTCAATTCCCATTCGGCCACCTTTGGACCTCGAGGTTCTTAATGCGATGTACATCGACTGCTACCACTATGATCAGCACTAGTGCTACGGTCTGTACGAACATCCTTAGCCAAGTCGTAAGGATCCGGCTTCAAATGTGAATAGTGCCCAGCATCCGAACCGTTCGTTTCATGGCACTCCTATGCTCGTAGCTGTTGGACATTCTGACCGTTGGATTATTTGACCATTTGCCGTTAAATCTGTGGCTTAAACATTGGGGGAGGGGGTGTCCTTTTAAAATTCTTGTTTTTGTCTTCTATACCTTGGACTTTTTTTTAAACATCATGGTTTTGAGAAGGTGATGTTTTGAATTAGCGTGATCAAGAGCAATCCCCATAATCATCATTTGGGGATTTTTGTGCCTTCGGAAATTTTTCCTTCGAAGTACCTGCTATGCATTCATACGTTGTTTGACTGTAAGTTTCCATTTGGATTCAAACTGAGCTACTTAAAATTATTACAATTTTTTTATTTACGATGTTATAATGTTTAAAACACGTATTGGGCTACCATTAATACGACAAGAATTTGAATATATACGCGCCATAATTGACGATACTTGCGCAAGGGTGCACTGGGACGGCGCATGAAAACATACATCAGTCGAGTTGTGGTTTGGGTGGGTAGGTATTTTTGGAGTAGTTGTTTATCTGGGATATTATTCTGCAGAAGTCTATATCGGGTTTGTCCTAATCACAAGTTTTTTGCATGTTCAATTACACACCAACACACGCATGCTTCGTGTTTCACAGTAGACAAGGGCTGTTTAGTCCGATCTCATCGAGCTTGAGCTGAAATAACACAGGGTGACTACAAATAACTACACTAACATACACCTACCTACCTACCTCAAGATGGGTAATCAAATCACTGTTCAGGCCAGAATGTATCTAACCTGGTTTTGAACCGGTTCAGTGTCTTGGAGCAAACTACTTGTTCTGCAAGATAGTTCAATTCCCTGACTGAGTAAACACAGATGGATTCATCTCACTCATAAATGCAGCAGAATGTTAGGCACATTCAAGGGGTGCCATCTGATGGAGGAGTGTGGTGACAATCAAGTTGGATGAGTGTGGTGACATGTCTTCTTGGCACAAGCTGAGATGACCATGACCATGCATCACCTGGTGCATGAGGATCATGTCACAACAATCCTTATATTGGAGTGAATTGCATTTGCAGAGTTGCAGCATTTGTAGGTGGTCTTCATAGAGAGATGTCAGATTTCCATCACTAACTTGCTTGCTTGGGATTGTACTCTCAACCATTTGCTTGTCTGCCTCATTGAAAAGATCCCAAACTGCATTACCAAATTCTGGACAAAATTCTGAACATGTCACAACAATCCTTATATTGGAGTGAATTGCATTTGCAGAGTTGCAGCATTTGTAGGTGGTCTTCATAGAGAGATGTCAGATTTCCATCACTAACTTGCTTGCTTGGGATTGTACTCTCAACCATTTGCTTGTCTGCCTCATTGAAAAGATCCCAAACTGCATTACCAAATTCTGAACATGATGGTGAGCAAATCTTGACTGAATAGGCATGAAGCAGCTTGTCCAGCTTAGTTCAGTTGGCATAGGTGAGGTGTGTAGGTAGGTATACAGAGGAATGTGTGTCAGAAAGTTGCACAAGTTTATGTTGTCTGAGGATGTTTCTAATGAAGCACAAATCAAATTTTGTATGTCTGGGAGTTAGATAATGGCTTTTGAAATGTTGTAGATCATTCTAAGATGGGATGCCCTAGTGCTTTAGAGTCAGGTGGCATTTGGAATAAGTGCCACATCAGACATTTGTGTTGTACTCAATAAACATTTACAGTGTGGGTGGTAGTGATGCTACCTAAATGATGCTGATGTATTGTAGAATGTAATGTGCATTGGTAAAGTAGGTATGCAACAATTGTAGTACTGCCCTTGAATTTGGAATGCTTTGTTCCAGTCGGGAGTGATCACAAGCAGACACTTTTCCCTTTTCATAAGATGTGAGTGATGTGATTAATGTGAGCTCCATATGGACAAATGTACAATTTGTTTAGCATCTTATCATTGTTTTTGAATTTGGAGATGTTTGCCTCTTTCCATTGGTTGGGAAATATTGCTGAACTTCCTGAAAGGTTGAATATTTTGTTGAGTTTCTCTATACATTCACAAATTATGCCATACACACACTGTCTAGTCCACAAGCCTTGTGAAGATTGATGGACTGCAGCCAAGGCTGAAGATCACTAACCAAGACCAGGGAAATTAAAGTTATTATTTTCACAACATATCTACAGATATAAAATGGTCAATGACAACATAACATTTGCAAGATTACAAACCAGAGTGTTTGAACCTTCAGACCCATCCATAATTGTCAGGGATAACTGCAAAGCTGTGGCCACTGCTGTTTCTGATATGCTCCATGTAGCCATATTGATAGCTATGAAGGAGGATTCAGAGGGTACATCGGTGCAATGATGTACTGTTTGACTGCTGATCCATCAATTTTGTGGCAAGCCAGTATGCAGTTTGGTTGAAGATATCTGCCACTATGGAAGGGTATGCTTTGCAAGGGAGGTAAGTGCATGTTTTGTAGTAATCGAATAAGATCCACAAGGACCAGGGTTAAAATATCAGTTTTTTGTTTAGTGTTAGATGTGAAAGTGAGCACAGTAGGATGTAAACATTTCCCATGTACTTATTGCCATTTAAAATGCTCTTGATGTCTGAGACTAAAATTTGAGCCAATGGTATTGGTACTTATAATTGTATCTTTATCAATTGTTTTGATAATTCATAATTTGTGAAGAGCAATCTTTGGGGCAGGGAGAATAAGAACTGTGCCATAAACTGCTATTGCATGCCATATCACATTATAGATAACCCCTATTCCTGAAATTGCATTGCAAAATGTTCAAGTACCACCATTCCTTGACAAGAGCATGCACATGCTACTTGTAAACAAGATGCTGTTAGAAAGGAGACACAAAGACTTAATAAGCATGCATCAAGGAGCAGAATGTCAATATTTCTTGGAGAAGGGTGTCAGTTGAGTGTTCAGAAAATGATATATTCCATTTTACTAATAATTTTGTGCTGACAAGGACTGGAATGTAAACTCACAAATTTTGATTGTCAGCATTTTGCAGGCACCTTAAGTCAGATAAACATTCATTTTCATCATATATATGTTGATATTTGTTGTATCACCTTGAAGTTAAAATATTTTACAAGTAATTGCACCTCTGTTTACTAACTGGTTGATTGATTGTTTATTTGGGCTTAACCTTCCCATCTCAGGGGTCTTCAGCTGCCCCCTCAGATTTTTCACGGATAGTGGATGAAAGGGGTGTGACAGTATGCCCAAATTTGGCATACATAAATTTTCCCACATCAATTTGGCATTCTGTTTCAAAATTTTGAAGTCAGGTCATCTAGGGTGAATGAGTTAGTCAAGGTCAAGTGAGGTCACCTCCAAAAAAGTTGAATCAGTTGTCACACCTTTAACAGATGCAGATATTTTAATGAAACTTTCAGCATTTGCCTATCCTTATGGATGTAATAAAACATGAGTGGAATTTTTCTCTTTTTTCCATTTTTAACTACATATAAATTTTGCATATTTGCCAAATTGCAGTTCAAATAGAGGATTCTGGCTAAAATAAGCATTTTTTATTAGGACAAGTTGACTTAACAAGTTGACAACCTAGCCCCCCTGGAGACATCACTTTTGTTGGAAAATTGTTTTGGACCCTACTCGTTGAGCGCTTTTTTCCGATGATACCTCTTTCGTTTTCATGTGATACTTAGTTTGGATTTTAGATGGGGTCTTCATTCCCCCGCCCCTGAGACAGGGTGTGAGGGTTTTGCCGGAAAAACGGCGCGGGTTAAAGGCACGCCGTCTACGAGATCATTTAGCACCCAGCTAATTGGAAAATAATCTGCAATAAGCAAATGCTACCAGACACCAGCAACTTTTGATGGCATGAATGACACAATATACACCTACAGGTGTTGGCTGAGGTAAAGCCTACATGCATGTATGCTAGATGACAAGCATGATATTTGTGATAAGGACAAGGATAAGTGTGATAAATTTGCATCTTCATGTTCAACAGATTTGTACAAAGAAATGTTAGAACACAATGTTCATGAGTGTGATTTAGTGAGTGTGTGACCACCCACTGCCTGTTGGGAAAGCTAACTTCAGTTGGCAAACAAAATAATTCCAAAAATGAGGCTTTAAGTGAGGTAGTATATAATGGAGAACAATGTAAAATGAAAAATGTCTAACCTAATCCAACCCAGCTTAACTTCACCAAAATGTGCTGTTTTGCACAACTTATAAAATATGAACTTATATAATAATGTATCATATAATACCTAAGCTAGCCTAACCTTCTCCAATGATCAGAATAAAAAGTCCATAATAAAAAATAAAAAATAAAAAATATTAATTTATCCTCAAAAGTGTCCTCATTTCCCAAAAGCTATGCAGGCAGGGGCTCTGACAACATGCTTCTGACAGGCCAGCACCACCACAGCACAATATGGGTCATCAGCACAGACCAAGTGCCGCTGATGTTGAGGGAGATCCTGCACCAGCTGAGGAGCCGATGGACACTGATCAGCCAGTGCTGGAGGCTGAGGATGACGAGGAGGAGGGTGGGATCCGAATCGGCGACATCTACCTGCCGCCGCCGCCGCCGCCCGCCTGCACGTTTGAGAGCAATGGGCCACGCCTCATCATCACACACATTGAGAATGAGAACTTCAAGAGCTACCTGGGCAAGAAGGTGCTCGGCCCATTCCACAAGGTCAGTTGTGGTCGCTGTATAAGCCATGCAGTTGATGTGTCCCTAAACCCCGAAGTGGCATATGGTGGTCATGAGGAAGGCCAGTGCAATATGTATGTCTCACCTGGCATCAGCACCTGCTGTTTATCGATACCTGGGTGGATGTCGGCCGGCAGGGTTAAAATAATGGTTTGTCGTTAGGTGTGAGATGTCGAAACGAGCACACTAGGTTATAATGCTTTTGATGCCTCAGACAAAAATTCCGGTTGATGGTGTAGGCACTTCGAGCTGATGGTGTAGGTTCCAAGGAGCAGGAAGTTGATACTTCTTGGATATTTTACCATATTTCACCATATTTCACGAATAATTTATCACTGTCGGCCGGCCTCCGTGGGCTAACTGTGTCGCTGCCGGCAGAGCTTCACGTCTATCGTCGGCCCAAACGGCAGCGGCAAGAGCAACGTGATCGACTCGATGCTGTTCGTGTTCGGCTACCGGGCCCAGAAGATCAGGTGGGTGTGGCGGCGGCTGCCGGCTATCACGGCGGTGCGTGACAATCAGACTTGTGCTGGACTCGAGTTTAATCGAGAATCGACTCATGGATCAGAGGTTTTTGGATGAGTCGCAAGTTGACTCGATTCTTTTCCCCAAAATATATCTTGAGTCATGAGTTGAATCAAATATTTATAAAAAATTAGTAAATCACGAGTTGATCATTCAAATATATTGTGCGGGCAGTGCACACTGAATCATATGGCTCATGAGTCTGATACCACTGAGTCGGATCTGAATCTATTCAAATTTATGTCGGTCTGTTTGAGTCGCGAGTCGAATCAGATCTCCTGAGCTGAGTCACATGTGAGTGGACTCAAAACATTTGAGTCGAGCACAAGTCTGGTGACAACAGCCTACTGCTGATGACTTGAATGCCGGGGAAGCTGGCGTTGAGTCTGACTCGCCCTACAACTCAACTCAATGGCTATCTCGTGCTCAGCTGTTGGACCACCATGTCGATAATTGGGCATTTAGTATGGTGGTATTTATGTTGGGTTCATTGGGAATATTTTTTTGTTTGCCCAGTGATTGCCAAATTTAGCAATTACCACGTCCAGTTGGAGTGAGATGTGATGGTGCGATTCTCACCGTTGCGATGTTTAAAAGAATCTTGTCATCCCTGACTGTTGAGCTTTGCATCGCCAGATCGAAGAAGATTTCGGTGTTGATACACAGCTCCGACAACAACGAGAACATCCAGAGCTGCATGGTGGCCGTGCACTTCCAGAAGATTATCGACAAGGTACGTCTCCACTGTCCAGGTAGCTCTATTAAATTAGCGGACTATGTGCTATATAGCTTGGTGGCCTCGAATAACACGAAATCAATTTTAACTTAAATTTGATTCAAGTTTCACTACTATTCAACAGATATGTTAAATTGCTAGGTCATACCTTCATTAATGTATTACTTATCCTATACAACCTAAAATATCAAATTTGACCCTGTCCGGTACTGGGAGTATTAACTGCTAGTAACTACTGAGGTGGAAATATAAGATTGTGTCCCGGCCTGGCGTCTGTCATGGTGAGCAAGGGCCAATGAGCAGGTGACCGCTGGTGGTCTCGCCGGTGGCCGCAACCGCTCACCGGCAAGACCACCCAGGTGCCTGGCGACCGCAACCGCTGGTGGTCCCGTCGGTGAGCCGTTGCTCCCACAAGTCGGGGCGAGCTATCGTTTCGTCCTGACGGCAGTGTGGCGCTCAGGGCGACGAGGACTTCGATGTGGTGCCCAACTCGCAGCTGGTGGTGGCGCGCACCGCCTTCAAGGACAACTCGTCCTTCTACACCGTCAACGGGCGGCGCGCGCAGTTCAAGGTGGTGTCGCGGCTGCTGCGCGCGCAGGGCATCGACCTGGACCACAACCGGTTCCTGATCCTGCAGGTGGGCCGACGGCGAGCCCGCCGCGATCGCTGGCGATATGCGCGACGGTGCACGCGACGCTTCCGCCACAGCGGCAGTCCAGACTGTCGTCGCCGGCCTCGCTCGCACCGTCGTTCCCGGCCCGCCACTGCCAGACTGGTGGTCTCAGACTGCTGCTCCCCAGACTGTCACTTCACGGGCTGTCAATTTCGGATCGGTGGTCTCACACCGCTGCTCCCCAGACTGTCACTCCCGAACCGATTTTCTTTGATTTCCGCTCTCAGGCTGACACTCTCGGACTGCTGCTGCTCATCTTGCCAGTCTTGGATTGCCACTCCCCTTCCTACCACTCCCCTTCCTGCCACTCCCTTCCTGCCACTCCCCTTCCTGCCACTCCCCTTCCTGCCACTCCCCTTCCTGCCACTCCCCTTCCTGCCACTCCCCTTCCTGCCACTCCACAGATTGCTGCTCCTCGTGCCTCAGCTCCTCATCTACTGTTCCTCATCATGCCACTCCAACTCACCCAGACTACCAATATCAGGCTTTCCCTTCTCGGACCGTTACTCGCAGCCCGTCGTCCTGTAACATCTGTCTCGTAGCCCAATATTTTACTAACTTTCTGAAGGGCGAGGTGCTTAGTCTGTGGTGGTGGTGACCACTTGCCCAACAAACGCATGCAGTAAAGTCCCCGATATCGTTAATCTCTTCCCCACTCTGAGCAGCCCCAGGGCTCGTTTCTGGAAGTCTCATCTTCATGATTTAATGACTGGCTGCGTACCGCCATGCCGCCGCTGGACACGTCTTCAAACTGGAGGCGCACTCGTCTGTTCGAAGCGGTTTCGCCGCCTGACGTGGATGACAGCATTTAATTTAATCTAACATCGTGACGGGGGACGAGTAGTCTAGGGGTAAGAGCTGCCCGTCTGATAATCGAAAGGTTGTGGGTTCGAGTCTCACCTGTCGCTACTCTTCATCCGCGGCCTATCGGCGTGAGAGATTGGCGCCGCTACATGACTCAACGGTCGATGTGTCGTAAAACCAATAGCCGATTAACGTCGTGACGTACTGCCGGCTCGTGTTCACTATGCGTCTGTTCCCGTGTCCGCGTGTGACGCGCTCGCCGACGTGCTGTCCCAGGGCGAGGTGGAGCAGATCTCGCTGATGAAGCCCAAGGCGCTGACCGAGCACGACACCGGCATGCTGGAGTACCTGGAGGACATAGTGGGCTCGTCCCGGTACAAGGTACGGCGGGCGTAGCCACGGCTGGTGTTGTGTCTGTTCTCGCGTGCTTTGCACGCTACCTCCTGGGCGTGACCTGGCTTGGACGTTCGGGTCGAGGTCACATACCGGGGCGGGGATGGCCGAGTAGCTAAAGCGTTGAGCTCTGGGTGAAAAAGGCCTCGGGTTCAGCACTCGCACCACTCGGGACATTTCGCAACCCCGCGGCCCACCGGCGAAACGGTGTGGGCGGCGCGATGGGCCCTGATCGTCCATAAAGTGTGTCGTGAACCACCCAATAAACTGGGTCAAATGCCCATTTCCCGTGTATTGTGATGCTCTATGTGCTGCCTGGCTATGCTGTTCTGATCAGAGCAGTCCTGTCACACCTGATCTGACGGCGACCTGACCTGACCAGAATAGGTTGGTGGGCAGCCTGATCCGGTGCCCACCAGATGTTCACGTGGCCCCGTTGAGCCGGAGCGCGCCGAACTCTGGGTGTGGCCTGGCGTGACCTGACCCGGGGCATGACCGCAGGAGCCGATCGAACTGCTGAACGGCCGAGTGGACCAGCTGAACGAGCAGCGCGCCGAGAAGCTGAACCGCGTCAAGCTGGTGGAGAAGGAGAAGGACGAGCTGGCCGGGCCCAAGGACGAGGCGCTGGCCTACCTGCGGCTGGAGAACCGCATCGCCTGCAGCCGCAACACGCTCCTGCAGAAGCACATGTGGGTGCGCTGGTGCGCCGACCGGCTGTGCCGCCCGGAGATGTGACTGATGACTGGTGAAATGGGGTGAAATACACCACTTCCTGCGCACTGAATGAACGTCCTTTCCCAGGAAGTGTCGAGATCGCGTTTGTTGGTGTGTGCTTATAAAGTATCCACGACCCGTTTCTAAGAGTATATCATGTACGATATGCTTATGCTTACCATTATGGGTTGCGATGCACAAGCATCTCGTGACACAGTTCCAGGTTCAGAGATTATCTATGATGTGGTCTGCTAAACAACAGCATCTGTTGATGCTGTGGTATTGCAATCATTTTCATATATTTCAGCATCCCACTGTGATACCATACAATCGTTTCGGCATATCGCAGGCATCTAGCTAAAAACCGTTATTTTAACACTGGAGATGGGCCGTGCTGTGCCAACGACCGGCACCGTTGGGTGGTGTCGGTGCTATTACTGGTGCATGGCTTATCAGGGCGTGAACTTGGAGTGAATGTGTCTTAGAGTGAACTTCTTTCAGCCAGGCTTGGTCGTACTGTCTTCGGTGTCCTTCATTTGGACATGATGGGCGCTAAATGACCTCGCAGTCGGCGCGCCCTTAAGCCAAAATAATCAATAACTCATTTGGACATGTGTTGTTTATCACTACCGTGTCTTTTTGTTATTCACTACGGTGCCATTTTGAGCACCCTTGGTCCCATGGACCTCTGAAGAACTACAACGTCGGTCCGGTGTGAAGTGGTTCTGGCAGACCACATGTGAGCATATATTAGTACTCGCATATACATTTGAGTAATTTGGAAGGCCATTATCTTTTGAAAATGAGCTTGTTCAAGAATCATCCACCTTATTATGTTAGAAGTGTGTGGCTGCTTATGTACTTATATTATAAGCGTGATGTGTAGGGTCCGGCTGAGAAATGGCGTGTTCGGTGATTTCAGTCTGGAGAGCATGAAGAACGCAGAGCAGGCCCAAGTCAAGAAGCAGGAAATCGACGAGGGCATGGCCGACATTAAGAAGCAGCTGTCTGATTTGTCCGACAAGAGGCAGGAGAAGGAGAACCAGATGAGGAAGCTCGGAAAGTAAGCAGTGCACAGGGAAGCAGATACGTGCACCATTCGCTGTCGCCAATAAATTGGAGTTAGTTAGGCATGATGCATTCATCACAGGGGCGGTTGGTGCTCCGGCGCTTCCGTCACGTTAATTTTTAAGGGAGTTCCTCCAGTGGTATATTATCTCAAGAGTACACCTATGTTGGTGCTCAGTTTTGTAACTTGAAGCTACTGATGTTTCATATGCCTGGTTGTGTTGTGCACTCCCGTGGTAGGGGGATTCTTGGCGAAAATGTTTCTTTGACGTTTCTTTCACTTCATGCGAGTTGCTGGCATGATTGTTTTATCGGCGCTGTCATCTTCAGCTGATGGCGCGTGGTCCATCCTGCCCCAGCGCGAGCCGCACGAACCCAGTGCGGCCCGTGGTGCTGACCCGAGGCTGACAAGTCGTGCAGACAGGTGCCCCGTGCACAGGGTCGGTGTCGTGGATGGCAATCCTGGATGTGGAAAGGAAAATGTTGGGGAAATCAACGATGGAGATGGTGCTTTTCCTCACAGCTTGCACACCAGAATCCCGGTTTGCATTTTCCAGTCATCTTAACGGCTTTGTCACAGAGTCCGTTCAATCTCCAAATGAGAAAAGTGGGAAAGGAAAGCATAATGTTCTGGATGAAGAAAAAAATAACAAGCAGCCTATATTTCCAGTGATGCTCATGTTCGCAATACTTCCCGGGTTGTCGAGGCGCGATACTGCCGACAACATCGATCCGATCCATTTCGCCACGACGACTCGGCTTAGTCCACGTCGGCCCGCCGTGAATTTGGCGCCATTTTGGACGCGCCCGCTCAGTGGGCGCTATATGATCAACATGGTCAGTGCGCCCCAAAGTACAAATAACTGACAGACGCGCCCGCTCCGGCCGCCAGGAAGCACGAGACGTTGAGCGTGCAGTGGGAGGAGAAGGACGCGCTGTTCAAGCGGCAGCAGACGGACGACCTCCAGCTGGAGGAAAACCTCAAGCTCACCAGGACCAAGACGAAGAAACTCAAGACGGGCCTCAAGACCGAGGCAGAGAAGGTGAGCGCTACTCGATGACGAACTCTGCTAAATTGTGCATGCAACCTGAAGGACCACACACAGGGAGCACTTCTTCATCCGGAGTGTTCTTAGCACTTGTCGTTATTTGTAATGGATTGGCGTTGTTGCATGGTATCACGAAAGGAATAGGTTCGACAAGAACCGGCGACCACGTCTGCTGGGGCGAGGATGTCCGAGTGGTTACGGTATTGAGCTCTGGGCACCGAAGGTCCTGGGTTCAACACTCGTACCGCTCGGGACATTTCCCAATCTCGCGGCCCACCGGCGAAACAGTGTGGGCTCCGCAATCAGCCGTGAATGTGCATGACGCGTGTCGTGAATCACCCAATAGACACGACACTTCTGCTCTAACGTGACATTGACTCGGAACAGCTGGCTACACTGGAGGAGGTGCCCGCCCAGAACCGCGCCCAGATCGACGAGCTCACCGACCAGAAGGCGTCGCTAGTCATCGACCGGCAGTCGCAGGACGAGAACTTCCAGCGGGTGATGGCCTCCATCAAGTCGGAGACTCAGCAGTACCAGGACCAGAAGGACCAGCTGGAGGCGGAGCTGGGCGGCCTCAAGGAGACCGTCAACAAGACGAAGCAGACGGTGAGGATTCGCTCGCGTCGCTGGGACTTGTATGTGGAAGGGGCTTCACACTTACTGGGGGCTTGGATGAAACAAATATCGACGCTTGGTGCAGGCTTGGATGAGGGAGGAGTTCCTCGCTTGTGGGTTTGTATGGAAGAGGGACTATGTTTGGTGGGGGGTCCTTGGTGATAGAGGGGTCCATGCTTGGCGATTTTGATGAGAGGAAGTCTCGGCATGTGGTCGAGGCGTGGATGAAGAGGCTTCATACCTGGTCGGTACTTGCACGGTGGAGGCGTCTGTGGTGGCGAATGAGTGCCTGGCAAACATTTTCGATTGACAGGTTCCAGAGCTCCACTGATCAGTCCACTCACGACCTGGCTGTAGGGTGTTGTGTGATTGTGCCTGGTCAGAGCTCCACTGGTCACTCCACTCACGACCTGGCTGCAGGACACTGGGACTGTGACCGGTCAGAGTTCCACTGGTCGGACCACCCACGACCTGGCTGTAGTGCGCTGCGATACTGTGACCGGTTAGGGATAGGGGAGGATGAAAGCTCTCCATTGAAGGCGGCTCCATGTCATTGTGAACATCCGAGGTGGTTCGGTGGTAGGTTGTCACCAATTCGCCTCGGGTGTAGCACATGCCCGACTAATGCCACAAAGCATCTGACGAGGAGTGGCAGCTCCAGCTGAACTTGCCGGGCGGACCGTGGTCGCAACACCAATGTCCCCGTGCCGATGTGCCCGGGCCGATCCTCGGAAAAAGACCGGCATCGCCGTGGCCGGTGCGACTGCGGAGCGGTGACCGGGCACACTGGCGGCAGATGGACGCGGCCAAGTACGAGCTGGACATGTACGTCGGCAACGAGCAGTCGGAGCAGGCCAAGCTGGTGCAGATGGAGGCGGGACTGGAGACCTCGCAGCGACACATGGCCGACAACAAACGGTGGGTGGTCCGGCCGGCCACCGGCCAAACGCTCGACACTGGATCATCAACACGTACCCTATACTGGGCGGATGCAGGCCGTGTACGGAGAACGTTCAGAGCCCCTCCCTTTTTCAGAACGGACCACACCGGATATATCACGCGCTGGGATCGAATGTTCGCTCAACTAAAATCTGAATATTGGTCAGGTATGGACAAGGTGAAAACCAGATATGCCCATAATCGGTATCCTCTCCTCTCCTCTCCCTTTCCCCTCTTCGCTCTTCCTTCCCCTCTTCCCTCCTCTCCTTCACTCTTTCCTACCCTCCCTCTTCCCTCCCATCTTCCCTGCCCTCCTCCCTGACCTCCTCACTCTCCTCCCTCTTCCCTCCCATCTCATGTCTTCTCTCCTCCCCTCTTCCCTCCACTCCCGTACCCTATCTCCCCTCCCCTCTTTCCTATCCTCTCTACCCCATCATCTCTCCTTTGCCTGTCCTCCAATCTCCTCTCCATCCCCTCTCCCTTGCATACCTCCCTATCCTCTCCCTTCCCATCCACTCTTCTTCCCTTATTCCTATCCTATTCTCTTTTCCTCTCCTGTCCTCGCCTCGCTTGCCGTGTCCTGCTCTGTCCTGCCCTGTCCTTGCTGTGCTTGTCATGCCATGTCCTGCTTTGTCCTGGCCTGTCCTGCTCTGTCCGGCTCTGTCCTGTGCTGCTCTGTCCTGGCCAGGCGCGGTGTCACCAGTGCCGGCACTTGTCAGCATGTCCTACCATGCAGTGTCCTGTCATGCCGTGTCCCGCTCTGCCATGCCCTGTTACACCCTGACCTGCCCTGCCCTGCCCTGCCCTGTCTGTCCTGCCTGCCCTGTCCTATCCTGTTCTGTTCTGCCCTGTCCAGTTCTGTGTCCAGCTCTGTCCCCAGCTCTGTCCCGGCCCGCCTATCCGGCCCGGCCCGGTGTGACCAGTGTCGGCACTTGTCGCCAGCGTGTTGTCGGAGCTGGAGCGGGAGGTGCCGCGGACGCGGCAGCAGCTCGATTCCGCGCGCTCCGAGCTGCAGCAGACGTCTGAGCAGCTGGCGAGCGCGTCGGACAAGCTGCGGCGCGGCCGCGGTCGGCTGGAGGAGGTGCGCCAGGCGCAGCAGGCCGGCAGGGGGCGCGGCGCCGTGCTCAACGCCATCATGGAGCAGAAGCGCAACGGCTCGCTGCCGGGCGTCTTCGGCAGGCTGGTACGTGGGGGGACGGCCGTGGTCTCCCCGTGGAGCTGTGCTGCGGCTGGTATGTGAGTGGGGCTGGGTTGTCTCCTGGTGGAGCTGTGCTCTGCCTGGTATGTGAGTGGGGCTGGGTTGTCTCCTGGTGGAGTTGTGCTCTGGCTGGTATGTGAGTGGGGCTGGGTTGTCTCCTGGTGGGGCTGTGCTCTGCCTGGTATGTGAGTGGGGCTGGTTGTCTGGCTGGTATGTGAGTGGGGCTGGGTTGTCTCCTGGTGGGGCTGTGCTCTGCCTGGTATGTGAGTGGGGCTTGGTTGTCTCCTGGTGGGGCTGTGCTCTGCCTGGTATGTGAGTGGGGCTGGGTTGTCTCCTGGTGGAGCTGTGCTCTGGCTGGTATGCGAGTGGGGCTGGGTTGTCTCCTGGTGGGGCTGTGCTCTGGCTGGTATGTGAGTGGGGCTGGGTTGTCTCCTGGTGGAGCTGTGCTCTGGCTGGTATGTGAGTGGGGCTGGGTTGTCTCCTGGTGGAGCTGTGCTCTGGCTGGTATGTGAGTGGGGCTGGGTGGTACCCTGGTGGAGCTGTGCTCTGGCTGGTATGTGAGTGGGGCTGGGTTGTCTCCTGGTGGAGCTGTGCTCTGGCTGGTATGTGAGTGGGGCTGGGTTGTCTCCTGGTGGAGCTGTGCTCTGGCTGGTATGTGAGTGGGGCTGGGTTGTCGGCTGGTGGAGCTGTGCTCTGGCTGGTTGTGAGTGGGGCTGGGTTGTCCCTGGTGGAGCTGTGCTCTGGCTGGTATGTGAGTGGGGCTGGGTTGTCTCCTGGTGGAGCTGTGCTCTGGCTGGTATGTGAGTGGGGCTGGGTTGTCTCCTGGTGGAGCTGTGCTCTGGCTGGTATGTGAGTGGGCTGGACTGTGGTACCCTGGTGGAGCTGTGCTCTGGCTGGTATGTGAGTGGGGCTGGGTTGTAGTCTCCTGGTGGAGCTGTGCTCTGGCTGGTATGTGAGTGGGGCTGGGTTGTCTCCTGGTGGAGCTGTGCTCTGGCTGGTATGTGAGTGGGGCTGGGTTTGTCTCCTGGTGGGCTGTGCTCTGGCTGGTATGTGAGTGGGGCTGGGTTGTCTCCTGGTGGAGCTGTGCTCTGGCTGGTATGTGAGTGGGGCTGGGTTGTCTCCTGGTGGAGCTGTGCTCTGGCTGGTATGTGAGTGGGGCTGGGTTGTTCCTGGTGGAGCTGTGCTCTGGCTGGTATGTGAGTGGGGCTGGGTTGTAGTCTCCTGGTGGAGCTGTGCTCTGGCTGGTATGTGAGTGGGGCTGGGTTGTCTCCTGGTGGAGCTGTGCTCTGGCTGGTATGTGAGTGGGGCTGGGTTGTCTCCTGGTGGGGCTGTGCTCTGGCTGGTATGTGAGTGGGGCTGGGTTGTCTCCTGGTGTCTGCTGGTTTGAGGGCTGTGCTCTGGCTGGTATGTGAGTGGGGCTGGTTGTGCTCTGCTTATGGGGAACTGGACTGTGGTGCCCTGGTGGAGCTGTGCTTTGGCTGGTATGTGAGTGGGGCTGGGTTGTAGTCTCCTGGTGGAGCTGTGCTCTGGCTGGTATGTGAGTGGTTTGTCTCCTGGTGGAGCTGTGCTCTGGCTGGTATGTGAGTGGGGCTGGGTTGTCTCCTGGTGGGGCTGTGCTCTGGTGGTATGTGGGGCTGGTTGTGTCTCCTGAGCTGTGCTCTGGCTGGTATGTGAGTGGGGCTGGGTTGTCTCCTGGTGGAGCTGTGCTCTGGCTGGTATGTGAGTGGGGCTGGGTTGTCTCCTGGTGGAGCTGTGCTCTGGCTGGTATGTGAGTGGGGCTGGGTTGTCTCCTGGTGGAGCTGTGCTCTGGCTGGTATGTGAGTCGGCTGGACTGCGGTACCCTGGTGGAGCTGTGCTGTGGCTGGTATGGAGTGGGGCTGGGATGCCCTGGTGGAGCTGTCTCTGGCTGGTATGGAGTGGGGCTGGGTTGTCTCCTGGTGGGGCTGTGCTCTGGCTGGTATGCGAGTGGGGCTGGGTTGTTCCTGGTGGAGCTGTGCTTGGCTGGTATGGAGTGGGCTGGATGTGGTCCCTGGTGGGGCTGTGTTGGCTGGTATGGAGTGGGGCTGGGTTGTCTTGGTGGGGCTGTGCTCTGGCTGGTATGGGGGGGCTGGGTTGTTCTGGTGGTACCGTGCTCTGGCTGGCATGTGAGTGGGGCTGGGTTATCTCCTGGTGGGGCTGTGCTCTGGCTGGTATGCGAGTGGGGCTGGGTTGTCTCCTGGTGGAGCTGTGTGTGACGGATGTCTGGCTGTGACCTCTGGAGGGTGGGCTGTGAGCTCTGAAGGGAGAGTTGTGTGTGATGAAATTGGGCTGTACGATGAGCCCGATTTCAGTGGGCTGTCGGCTGTTGGTCCGGACCCGTTGATGTGGCTGTCAATTGGCTAATATGCTATTCCATAATGCTATAGTATTTGAACGCAAGGATCGAGCAGTGGTTGCAAGGTCACCGGACCACATGCCGTGAGGTTGGCTGGTAGCCCACAGCCTGTGGCCGTGGTATAGCTATGGATATGTATATATATATATATATATATATATATATATATATATATATATATATATATATATATATATATATATATGGCTATATACCGGTCCACTTCCGGCATGACATAGCTCCGGACGGACTGGTCACCCGTGATCTAAAGCCACTGACGCGGAGTCTACTGAGCTGGGTGTCTCAGTAGAGACTCCGCGGTCTCCAGTAGAGTCTCTACGGAGTCCCAATGTGAGCCGCAGCGCGACGTTACCGTACCGGCCGGTGACCGGCAGGGCGACCTGGGCGCCATCGACGAGAAGTACGACGTGGCCATCTCGACGGCGTGCGGCCCGCTCGACAACATCGTGGTCGACACGGTCGAGACGGCGCAGGCGTGCATCCAGTTCCTGAAGCGCAACAGCGTCGGCACCGCCACCTTCATCGCGCTTGGCAAGATGGAGCGGTGGACGCGCCACACCGAGACGACCATTCAGACGTGAGTGTCCGCGGGGCGGGATGGCCGAGTGGTTGAGGTGTTCAGCTTTGCGTGCCAATGGGCGCTGAATGATCAACCGTGGTCGATGCGCCCTACAGCCCTAACCACCCTGGGTTCCAAAGGTCCGTGGGTTCGACACTCGTACCACTCGGGACATTTTAAAATCCCTCGGCTCGCCGGCGAAACAGTGTGGGCGGCGCCGTTAGCCGTGAATGTGCATGAAGTGCGTCGTGAAGCACCCAATAAACAATGCACGTGAGTGTCTGCACACGGCCGTGCAGACAGCGAGCCGCAGCTGCGGTGGAGGTCCAGGGCCGACGGGAATCTGCAGCTGTTCGTGGTCTTGTGCAGCTGTCTGACCGGCGACGCGGAACGAAGCTGGAGGTTTGGGGACGAGTAGCCTAGGGGTAAGTTGCTCGTCTCACAGTCGAAAGGTTGTGGGCTCGAGTCTCACCTGTCGCTACTCTTCGCCCGCGACCAATCGGCGTGAGAGATTGGCGACGCTACATGACTCAACGGTCGATGTGTCGTAAAACCAATAACCAACCAAGCTGGAGGTTTGTCTCGTTGGGTCGTTCGGAGCGTTGGAGCGGTACCAAGGACGCGGCCAGCAGGTGGTCGGTTCCCGTGATCTGATCAGATCCGATCAGACCAGACCAGGCAGTATCGCGAAAGGTGTTTGGGCGCTAAATGACCACACCTGATCGATGCGCCCTAAAACTCAAATAACCAACCAACCAGCGGAAGGTGTTGCGGTGTCACCGCGCCCGGTTGGCGGAGAGCTGTCACCCCACGTGCTAACAGGGCCAGACTTCGTGACGTTCGCACAGCGGTCGCGGTTCCCGCGGACGGCCGTGATGTTGGTCGGCTGCTCGCGTCACGCTGTGCCGATTCAACCAAGGAAGTGTTGGCTGGTTTCTGTAAAGGGGAAAGTGCTCGAGATCGTGTGCTCCGGAAGGCACGCTTGCGTTAGTTGGCGATAGGAGCTGTTTTTGTTGGGTGGTTTTCGACGCACTATGCACGATCAGGGCTAATGACGCAGTCCACACTGTTTCGCCGGTGGGCCGCGTGATTGGGAAATGTTGCGAGTGGATGCGAGAGCCTGCAGTGATTATTTTCCTCAATGTCTGACTAAACACGGGCTTGTGTACTGTTTCGAGTTCAGTGTAAT
This sequence comes from Imbricaverruca yamaguchii, assembly GCA_034440575.1. Taxonomy (NCBI): domain Eukaryota; kingdom Metazoa; phylum Arthropoda; class Thecostraca; family Neoverrucidae; genus Imbricaverruca; species Imbricaverruca yamaguchii. Next base: position 1,927,170 of record JAOTOL010001657.1, read on the forward strand.
CCCCCGGTATATTTAGCCCTTCATGGGTCAAGTGCTCTTTCTTGAGGCTGACGTTCTGTGCTTCAGCGTGTGGAAACGTCAGATAAAATTGACAATGGGTCGACTGCGAGGCCGTAGCATTAAGCAAACCTTGAATGGCCCACTAATTTTACATTTTACATTAGATTGTCTGTGCTGCGAGTGTCCTAAACCAATTCATCCGTCTTGAGAGCATATGTGTGCTCAGTTATAGTTCAGGATGTTTTACCTGTTGCACGTGCACACCAACATCGAATCCGGACAGTTAGTGAAAATCCTAAGTCATGCACAATATCGGATGAGTTGATATGGTCAGCTCACTATGTTGCCCAGATCTACATGCGTGATGTATGTATAGCTCGTGTACCCAGAGCTGTTCCTGGAACTGTGGCAAGTATTTGCTACCCGTTTGTGTGCACCATCTCTGTATCCGAGACGTCGTGTTTGACCTAACCTGTGTGTACCGCACCTGACCTGAGCTGACCTAACCTGCCGTCGAGACACGGGATGGGTTTCCCGGACCTGTGCATCATATCTGCCCAGTTGACCTCTGACACGACCTGGTCGGACCGCGGCAGGCCGGAGGACGTGCCCCGACTGTTCGACCTGGTCACGGTGCAAGACAAGCGCGTGCTGACCGCCTTCTACTACGCCCTGCGCGACACCCTGGTGGCCACCGACCTCAACCAGGCTACCCGCATCGGCTACGGTCGCCAGCGGCACCGCGTGGTTACCCTCAGGGGCGACCTCATCGAGCCGTCAGGTCAGTAGGGCAACGGTACCGTGTGATTAACCCCAGGGGTGACCTCATCGGGCCATCAGGTCAGTAGGGTAACGGCATCGCGTGGTTACCCTCAGGGGTGACCTGATCGAGCCGTCAGGTCAGTAGGGTAGTGGTGCTGTGTGGTTACCCTCAGGGTGCTCTCATAGAGCCGTCAGGTCAGTAGTACGCCAGGTTAGGTCAGCATGGCAGCGACACCTCGTGGTTACCCTGAGGGGTTGCTGAGCCGACAGGTCAGTAGGATAGTTGCACCGTGAGGCTACCATGTGGGGTAACTTCATCGATCCGTCGGGTCAGGTCAGTTGGGCAGGGTGCTGCACGATCACAGTCCAGGACGACGTCGAGCCGTGAGACCGGTGACAGGTCAGGTTAGTTGCAGGACGGCAGCATCGCGTGGCCACAGTCGGGGACGACCTTATCGAACCGTCAGGTCGGTGCCAGGTCAGGTGACTAGGCAGCGGCACTGTACGGCAGTAATCGGACGACCTCAGTGAGCTGTCAGGTTTGTGATCGCCAGTTGATGTTAATATCCCGGGGCGTACGAACCGGAGGAGCTGACATAGTGGCATTGAACAAACGTCAGTATTTGACTCGCCAGGTGATACTCCTGCGGGCAATGTCTGGGCGCCATGCAAACGACACCAAAATGTGACGATGTGTCGAGCCACTACCAGAGAAAATCGGGACATCCAGTATGCACTGCGGTGATGCCAGAATTTCTGATGTGTGGCCTCGTCACCAGGCATGCGCCAGCCAGGCCTATGCGTCATACGCCGCCGCCACGATACATAGCACATACGTTCACGTCAGCGCGCGTCACCTGGGGCGTCGGATTTGTATGGGTGGCCTGTCGCACGAGAGCTTGCAAACGCGAGACCCGGACAGTGCGGTCACACGACGTGCACCCGTGGCCGGACCCCGTGGCCACACAACGTGCACCCCTGGACAGACCGTTGTTGGTTAGTTTGTTATTGGTTTCACGACACATCGACCGTTGAGTCATGTAGCGTCGCCAATCTCTCACGCCGATTGGTCGCGAGCGAAGAGTAGCGACAGGCGAGGCTCGAACCCACAGCATTTCGATTGTGAGACGAGCAACTTACCCCTAGGCTACTGGTCCCCTTTGGACGGACCGTGCGGTCACACGACGTGCATCCCCGGGCGAACAGTGCGGTCACACGACGTGCACCCGTGACCGGACCGTGCGGTCACACGACGTGCACCCGTGGCCGGACCGTGCGGTCACACGACGTGCACCCGTGGCCGGACCGTGCGGTCACACGACGTGCACCCGTGGCCGGACCGTGCGGCCACACGACGTGCACCCGTGGCCGGACCGTGCGGCCACACGACGTGCACCCGCGGCCTGACAGTGCGGTCACACGACGTGCACCCCTGGACGAACCCCGCGGCCACACGACGTACACCCGTGGCCGGACCGTGCGGTCACACGACGTGCACCCGTGGCCGGACCGTGCGGTTCACGACGCACCCGTGACCGGTCCGTGGGCGCGTACGGTGACCGTGCGGTCACACGACGTGCACCCGTGGCCGGACCGTGCGGTCACACGACGTGCACCCGTGACCGGACCGTGCGGCCACACGACGTGCACCCGTGACCGGACCGTGCGGCCACACGACGTGCACCCGTGACCGGGCCGTGCGGTCACACGACGTGCACGTGGCCGGACCGTGGACCCGTGACGTCGTGCGGTACAACGTGCACCCGTGGCCGGACCGTGGCCACGCGCACCCCGGGCGGCACACGACGTGCACGGACCGTGCGACCGTGCGGCCACACGACGTGCACCCGTGACCGGACCGTGCGGCCACACGACGTGCACCCGTGACCGGACCGTGCGGTCACACGACGTGCACCCGTGACCGGGCCGTGACCGCTCTGCGCGCGCAGGCACGATGAGCGGCGGCGGCAAGAAGACCTTCTGCGGCCGAATGGGCACCCGGGTGGTGCAGGTGGAGGTGACGCAGGCCGAGGTGGACAGCGCCGAGGCGGACGTGACGAGCGTGTCGCAGCGCTGCGGCGAGCTGCGCCGCCAGCAGCAGCAGCTCGAGCAGGCCGTCGACGCGCTCCAGAAGAAGCTCGACAAGCTGCAGATGGACCAGCGCAAGCACGCCATGGACGCGAAGGTTGGTCGGCCTCGAGGGGGCCTGCAGGCGCGTGCAGCTGACCGTTGGCTGGTTGGTTATTTGGGCTTAGGGGCGCAGCGACTGCTTCGGTCATACGGCGCCCATGCAGCTAGCTATGGCCGGATGTAGAGTTAAGTATGTGATCATGTAGTGTTTGTGCCGCGGTGCATTGTTAAACGCTGAGCCTTACATCGAAACAAATGCGAAGGAGATGTTTTTGGATGTTTTTAAGTTTTTGTTGGCGTCAGTTGTAACAATTAACTGCAGTAGCATTTGTCACTTTTATCCTGAGCTTCTGAGGGATATACTAAATCTGTTGCAAGTATCGCGTCCAATATTCCAATATTATCCCACAGTCGTTGTAATGCTATTAAATATTTTCCTTCAATACGTTTGATGTCATTTTATATCTTTTCTTAATGGGTTCCGCCCTACAAGGTGAGGACTTTCAGGACAATGGCATAATGTGCGCCGCAAGTTGGCTGCTGCCACAACGGCGTCGCATCACACACGACTTGGCGTCGTGGGACGGTACCACGCGCTTAACGGTGCGCTGTGTGTCCAGTGTGATGCCTTCTGTGTGGTGCGTCACTTGTGTCAGTCAGTGCCGCTATGTGTCATTGTCTACCCGTGCTCTGTGTTTATGTATGATGCCTTCCATGTGCTGCTCTGTACCATTGTCTGCCCATGCGCTGTGTTTATGTGTGATGCCTTCCATGTGCTGCTCTGCACCGTTGTCTGCCCTTCCTCTGTGTTTATGTGTGATGCCTTCCATGTGCTGCTCTGCACCGTTGTCTGCCCTTCCTCTGTGTTTATGTATGATGCCGTCCATGTGCTGCTCTGCACCGTTGTCTGCCCTTCCTCTGTGTTTATGTATGATGCCGTCCATGTGCTGCTCTGCACCGTTGTCTGCCCTTCCTCTGTGTTTATGTATGATGCCGTCCATGTGCTGCTCTGCACCGTTGTCTGCCCTTCCTCTGTGTTTATGTATGATGCCCTCTCTGTAGTGCGTCACGTGTGTCGGTCAGTGCTGCTCTGTGCCGTCGTCTGTCCGTGCTGTGCGATGGTCGCCACAGCCCGTCCCTCGCCGCTTCCTCCGCCGATGTCCCGGGGCGCTTGCCGCAGGCGCTGACCAGCCAGCTGGCCGTGCTGGAGGCGCAGATCGGCGACCAGCGCGAGAAGGTCAAGCAGGCCACGCCCGACCAGGCCAAGGTGAAGCAGATGGACGCCGTGCTGAAGAAGGCCACCAAAGGTGGGTTGGCAGTCGTGGAGCCGCGCAGTTACAGCGGCGTGCATTCCGGGCCGGAGCGCCGTCACGCGGCGGTGTGACGTGTGACGGCGCGCACAGTCCGGCGTGTGCCCAGGTCGTGTCCCCGTCCTAGAGGCCGCCAAACAGCTTACTGAAAGTGCGTGGCCGTTGCTCACACAGAATGTTCCGTCTCACCTGTCGCTGCTCTTCGCCCGCGACCGATTGGCGTGAGAGATTGGCGGCGCTGCATGACTCAACGGTCGATGTGTCGTGAAACCAATAGCCAGCCAACGGAATGTTCCGTTCGCTATGCAAGTTCTGATGTCTCCTTCTGGCGAATTCACGTTGATGGGGGTGGGGATAGCCGGTGGTTATGGTGTTGAGCTTTGGGTACCAAAGGTTCCAGGTTAAACATTCACCACTCAGGACATTTCCCAATATTGCCCCCATAGGCGAAGTGGTGTGGGGGGCGCCATTAGCCGTGGTCGTGCATAAAGTGCCATTATTACCATATAATATAACCACGGTTCGTGATCTCATGTGCAGAGTTTGAGAAGGCGGAGAGTGCTTCTGATGCCGTAGAAGAGCGCGTGAAGTCGGTGCACGCCAAAATCATGGAGATCTCTGGCGGCAAGGTGAAGGCCGCCCAGAAGAAGCTCGACGACGCCACTAAGAAGCTGGAGAAGGTCAGTCGCTGAAGGGGCTGGAGCTGCCGTGGTGTGACGTCACCGGGTTTTGACATCACCTGGGTCACTGCAGGCCCACGCTTGCTCTCGAAAGCACAGTATCACCTGGGACACAAGCACACACATCACGTATGGAAGTATAAATACACGTGCACTGTTTATTGTCTCATCCATCTCACATGTTCCCTGTATTGCGGAACGCACGCTTCGTTTGCCAGCTCTCGCGGAGTTATTGCTCTGTCGGGGGGGGGAGGGACTGGGTGATCTGGCGGCAGTACGTGCGTCGCCTGTGGGCTGAAAGGTTGCTTGCAGATTAGGCTACGCTTGAGATGAGTCGGCTATGGCGGATATTACGGAATGTCAGCGCAATATGACCAGAGTAGTCGAAGCGCCCGAAAGCCCCAAATAACGGAATGTCAGCTGGGGCGTTTGACCAGTTAGTCTGTGGGTCGTGATATGTCATCGGAGTCCACCGGTTCTTTTTGTCACATCGTTATTGACGCGCCCCACAGCCCAAATAACTATTTGTCACCGCTAAATCATTTATTCGCTCTGCCTGTGCGCTAAAGTGGTGACTAGCATCAATTTAAACTTCTTTTGAATGGCATGGGATGTGTGATAAATGGTTTAGTCTATGGTGTTGCAAATGATCGAGATATCTGGAATGTTCGTGAGTTATTCTTGGGGGCGAGAAATGGAAAGAGTAGCGCCGTTTGTATTGTGTGGCATGTGGTGTGCCTGGTGTGTTGGTTTCACCAGGTGAGCGGTGTTACCGTGCGGCTGGGTGTACGGAGGTGGTGCTGTTGTGTGGCGTATGTGTGAGGTGCGACCTGCGTGCTCGTTTTGCCAGGTGAGCGGCGATATCGTCCGTCTGGGCGTGGCCATCAAGACGGCCGAACGGAACGCCACCAAGTGTCGCGACAAGATCGCCAGCATGGAGGCGGAGCAGACCGAGGTGGCCGCCGAGAAACAGGTGAGGACCCAGAAGGACGCTGGCTCACTGGTACGGGCCCGGGCGGACTGGGGTCACAGATATGGATCTAGGACACTCCACATGTGCGAACATAGACAGACCCAGAGACGTAGGCGCGAACCTGGGCTGGCACGGAGGGAGGAGTACGGATCGAGGCAAGTAATATGACAACCGAGAGAAGTAAGCACAGACTGAGTTAGATACTGAGAACGAAGCACGGGCAAAGAATGTCCGGCAAATAGATGCAAACTGGGACGGGAACCCAGTAATGGTAACGCGGATAACCAGGTTCGATCATGACGGACATTGTGGAAATTTGAAACACACATGTTCGCGTGCTGACCGAGGCGTACACCGATTGGTATATGCGGACGGACACGGGCGGACAGGTACGGACGGACGCGGGTTGGTAGGTTCGGACCGAAGCGGACACTGGTGACTGGGTACGGTCTCAGGCACACACGAGTTAATAGGTACGATCTGAGACGGGCACGGGTTAATAGTTACGGTCCGAGGTAGACACGGATAAATAGGTGCAGTTTTAGGCGGACACGGGTTAAATAGGCGATGTCTGAGATAGGCACGCATTAATATGTACGGTCTGAGACAACCATAGATTGATGCATACGGTCTGAGGCAGACATTGAGAGGCTCAGTGAGGGGCGGGGATGGCCGAGTGGTTAAGGTGTCGGGCTATGGGTACCAAAGGTCCCGGGTTCGACTCTAGCGCCACTCAGGACATTTCCCAATCCCGCGGCCCACCGGCGAAACAGTGTGGGCGGCGCCATTTGCTGTGAATGTGCATAAAGTGTGTCGTGAACCAACCAATAACCAAAGAGAAACTCAGTGGTTCGTGTCCACGATCAGGAGCAGGCAGACGACGAGAAAACTGAACCTGCGCAGATCGTGCGTACACACTCATGCGGGCATTCTCCCCAGATGATTGTAAAGTGTATTGGTTGCAAGAGAGTGACAGCAGTGATGGGTGCGGCTTGAATGCAGAACCTGCTTATATCGAGCCTGCCATCTTTCCATATAGCCAATCATGGACGTTGCATGACCGACGCAGTCGATGCGCTGCTAAACCCCAATAATCATACAGCCAGTCAGTATATTATTTCGACCGATGTCCACTTCCGATCCGGAGGCCATGGGATGTATGAACTCTAGCAGCTTAGTTTTATTCTTTCCACTGTTTGAGTGCTTTGATTGATTGATTGATTGATTGATAGCGCTATTTTGTAATTCATTCGCAAGCTTGCACAAGCTTCTGCTGCCTTTGGTGACGTGCATCTGCGTCTGCGTTGCCAATGTGTGCTTTATTGCGGTGCACCATGACCTCGGGTTTGACACGAGCTCGACCCTGACCTGCCCACCCGCAGGCACTGTGCGACCAACGGGAGACGCTGGAGAAGGATGCCGGCATGGTCATCAAGGAGATCCAGGACCTGGAGGTGAGATCGTCAACTGTTTAATCGAGTGTCGTAAAATTCCGAATTTTTCCCGCAAGCCAATCCGCAATGGACACTCTGTAATACTGAGTAAAAGTAACTAGCCGGAGGAGAGCAGGGCAAGCTTTTGCTTCCTGGAGTGATTTCGCCAGTGCAATGCGCCATTCGACACTCTCCATGAGCGAGGACAACACTGGAGGCTGTCCTGCCGATGGTTCTGGCTGGCGGGCCACACCGAGGGAGGGACCTTGCGTTGCAATCGGCCGACTGCAACTGCACTCCCGTAAAGTCGGCACTTGACGTTGGTAGTGGTCGGATGTGACGGATGGTCAGACCATCCGGTCGGACGGTCGGATTATCCGGTCGGATGTGACGTGATGTGACGTGACGTGACGCGCTCCTGTCAGCGGCGGAGTCAGGGTCAGCGGGTTGGGTGGGTGTTGTGTACAGCTGCTCAGAGCAGGAGTCAGCGGGTTGGGTGGGTGTCGTGTACAGCGGCGGAGTCAGGGTCAGCGGGTTGGGTGGGTGTCGTGTACAGCGGCTCAGGGTAGTAGTCAGCGGGTTGGGTGGGTGTGTACAGCGCCTCAGGGCAGGAGTCAGCGGGTTGGGTGGGTGTCGTGTACAGCGGCTCAGGGTAGGAGTCAGCGGGTTGGTAGGTGTGTACAGCGCCTCAGGGCATTAGTCAGCGGGTTGGGTGGGTGGGTGTCGTGTACAGCGCCTCAGGGCAGGAGTCAGCGGGTTGGTGGGTGTCGTGTACAGCGGCTCAGGGCATGAATCAGCGGGTTGGGTGGGTGTCGTGTACAGCGGCTCAGGGCATGAGTCAGCAGGTTGGGTGGGTGCCGTCGGCAGCGGCCTGGTGGCTCAGGGCCTGTGGTCCGGCGGTGAGATAGTGAATCGGTATAAAGGCTGTCCAAATGCAGATTCATGTTCACTTCATATCTATGTTTGTGGCCATTCAGGACCTTATCTTCTCCGAGAAATTATACACTCATATTTTGTTTTGCCAATAGAGAAATTGGGTTGTTTTTTAAATGGCTGCAGGCTCAATGCTGTTTGTGCAAAAAGTTAATTAAAAAAGATTAATTGGTGTACAAGAAACGAGACAAAATTGTTCGCTCTTTCCTGAAATTCACCAAATTTTCCTCTTCAGAACCGGGAGTTCAATGCATAATTCCACCTTTGGCTGCGACTGCCTTCCGTCCGTTTGCCTCTAACCTTCAGAGTATTCTTCCGACCACTGACCGATACCCACTGGCCTTCAGAGTATTCTTCCGGCCACTGACCGATGCCGGCCGACCTCCCACTTGCAGGACAAGCGAAAGGAGCTCGACCAGTGTCTGTCGGCGCTGAAGGAGGAGTGCGACGCTGCTGCTAGCGACGAGGACCGCATCAAGGCGTCCAAGATCGAGGTCGACCAAGAGATAGAAAAGTACGACGGCATCATCAAGGAGAACAAGTCCCGCGCACACCACTGGAAGAAGCAGGTGTGATATATGTGCAGACCCCTTTGGCGCTGAGTTGTAATTGATGGACAGTGCACCATCAAACTAAATGACGGCAAACAAGCAACTTGAGTTGTCGGTGCTCTGCGGCTGTTTGAAATATCAGTGTGTTTTTGTGTGCTTGTGTGTGCGTCTGCCGGCTGCTTGAGGTGTTCACACACCGCAACTGCTTGTGCCGTCCATGTTCTGCATCAGTCTTCGTCCGTTCATGTACCCCTGTAGTTCTCTAACATGATTGTATATTGACTATATAATTTCTCTGTCGGTCGCTGGCTAAGCTGTCAGGGTAACTTGTGGGCAATTGTTGAACTTATGTATGGGATTGGACAGTTTCGGGATACGGGTCTCGTCCGTCCCTCAACCGAGCGGCTGTGTGGTCGCATCCCACGCTCTGTCGCTTTTCACACGCGACCATGGCAGAGCCGAGATCGGTAGCGTCGGTGTGGCCGTGGCAGCAGCTGCGCGAGAAGCTCCAACGACCGACACGTCGGCAGCCGTTGGTCGGTCGGTTAGTCGACGCGCCCCTAAACCCAGATTCATCATCATCGGCAGCCGTCCGACCCCTGTCTCCGTCCCGGCAGCCGTCTGACCCCTTCCCCGTCCCGGCAGCTGGCCAAGCTGGAGCTGCAGTCGCTGCCGGTGTCGGACCCCCGTCTCCATCTCGGCAGCTGGCCAAGCTGGAGCTGCAGTCGCTGCCGGTGTCTGACCCCCGTCTCCATCTCGGCAGCTGGCCAAGCTGGAGCTGCAGTCGCTGCCGGTGTCTGACCCCCGTCTCCATCTCTGCAGCTGGCCAAGCTGGAGCTCCAGTCGCTGCCGGTGTCGGACCTCCGTCTCCATCTCGGCAGCCGTCTGACCCCTTCCCCGTCCCGGCAGCTGGCCAAGCTGGAGCTGCAGTCGCTGCCAGTGTCGGACCCCCGTCTCCATCTCGGCAGCCGTCTGACCCCTTCCCCGTCCCGGCAGCTGGCCAAGCTGGAGCTGCAGTCGCTGCCGGTGTCGGACCGCACCGAGGAGGACGTGACCGAGCTGCCGCAGCTGTCCGAGCAGGAGCTGCGCGCCGTCGACGAGGAGGCCGTCAAGTACCAGCTGACCATGCAGGAGGAGGAGCTGAGCCGGCTCAAGCCCGACCTGGCCGCGCTCGCCGAGTACAGGAAAAAGGCGCGTAGCCGGGAGCACGGCTGCCGGTGGGGTCTGAGCCGCGACACTGTCGGGTCTGACTTGGCCGTGGCCGCGAGCACGGCTGGCGGTGGGGTCTGAGCAGCGACACTGTCGGGTTTGACTTGGCCGTGGCCGCGAGCACGGCTGGCGGTGGGGTCTGAGCCGCGACACTGTCGGGTTTGACTTGGCAGTGGCCATGAGCACGGCTGGCGGTGGGGTCTGAGCCGCGACACTGTCGGGTCTGACTTGGCCGTGGCCGCGAGCACGGCTGGCGGTGGGGTCTGAGCAGCGACACTGTCGGGTTTGACTTGGCCGTGGCCGTGAGCACGGCTGGCGGTGGGGTCTGAGCCGCGACACTGTCGGGTCTGACTTGGCCGTGGCCGCGAGCACGGCTGGCGGTGGGGTCTGAGCCGCGACACTGTCGGGTCTGACTTGGCCGTGGCCATGAGCGCGTGGCCGCGAGCACGGCTGGCGGTGGGGTCTGAGCCGCGACACTGTCGGGTTTGACTTGGCCGTGGCCGGGAGCACGGCTGGCGGTGGGGTCTGAGCGGCGACACTGTCGGGTCTGACTTGGCCGTGGCCGGGAGCACGGCTGGCGGTGGGGTCTGAGGGGCGACACTGTCGGGTCTGACTTGGCCGTGGCCGCGAGCACGGCTGGCGGTGGGGTCTGAGGGGCGACACTGTCGGGTCTGACTTGGCCGTGGCCGCGAGCACGGCTGGCGGTGGGGTCTGAGCCGCGACACTGTCGGGTCTGACTTAGCCGTGGCCATGAGCGCGTGGCCGCGAGCACGGCTGGCGGTGGGGTCTGAGCCGCGACACTGTCGGGTTTGACTTGGCAGTGGCCATGAGCGCGTGGCCGCGAGCACGGCTGGCGGTGGGGTCTGAGCCGCGACACTGTCGGGTTTGACTTGGCCGTGGCCGCGAGCACGGCTGGCGGTGGGGTCTGAGCCGCGACACTGTCGGGGTTGACTTGGTCGTGCTGTTTCCGGTGGAGGATTCTCTGTCGAATGTGCTCGTACGGGATGTGTGTCGTTGAAGAAGGGTTCCTGTCACTCCTGATCCGGTTGGAGATGTAGCCGAATTTGCGCTGTGGTCGGACCTGTGCTCAGCATGTGCTACCTGATAGCGTGTGCGAAAAAAATCCACCCAGCTCGTGTGCAAGGACCGCTGCCCGACACGTGAGTCAAATTGATCTGACCTGACGTTGCTCGTCGTGACATCAGGATGATCTCAGCCGGGTGGATTTTTTGTGTAACCCGACGGAATAATCTGACCTGATGTGACCGGTGGCATCATGTTTGAGCCTGAGCTGGGTGGAAAGACTGTCATCCTTTGCCAGTACGCGACGACCTGACCTGACCAGTGAACCCAGGAGGAGACGTCTCTGAGCCTGTGCAGGGCGTTCCCTTCGACGTGTCGCGACTTCACCTGACATTACTCCTCCGGTTACCGCAGGAGGAGATCTACCTGAACCGGGTGGCAGAGCTGGACGAGATCACCAGCCAGCGCGACACCCAGCGAAAGTACTACGACGACCTGCGCAAACAGCGGCTCAACGAGTTCATGTCCGGCTTCGTCATCATCACCTCCAAGCTGAAGGGTGCGTGCGCGCGCCTGTCCCCGCCCGGCGGCGGCGACGTCACCAACCGGGGGCTGCGGCCTCGAGACGCGGCGGCGTGCTCGGTTGTGCTCTCCTGGCCGGTGGGCGCGATGTGTTGGTGATGCTGAGTGGTGCCGGCCGTGGATTGCGCCTTTAAGTGATTATCTTTAAAACAATTCATAAGGGCAGTACATGACCGACGCAGTCGATGCGTCCATAAACTCTGATAACAACATAATTCATAACACCCTCGAGCGTCAAGTCTTTTTTTCCTTCAAAGTATCCGATCGATTAATATATTTTGCTTCCATCCTTTTTGCTAACAGTTTTCTGCGGACTGAGCTACTAAGATGGGTACCGTCTTTCAACTCCCCCGCCGTCAATTAAAACATTTTTGGTTAAGGTCTGCCTTGAATACACTGAAGTGGGACGTCCACAGTCCGTACATTGCGAGGCAACATTGTATGGCTACTAGTCTAGGTATCATTTTCCAACTCTCTAAAGGGCGACCAAAACATTTCCGCAGTGTAAAATAATTTACGATGTGACCTGGAAATTGACAGTTAATGGATTTGTGCTATTTCATCCTTGTCTTAGGTTTTTACGAGTTTGCCACATGATGTATGGGCAGCCATTATGCACACGACTGCTAGATACTGTAAAATGCATCTGACTGAAGTGAAAGTAATTCCGCTTTTTTAATCCTTAAGTGGCGATCCTTTATTTTCTTCCAATCTTTCACTATTCCGAAGCAACTTTTTTCTTCATCCACACAGTTAATGGTGAAGTAATTTTAGGACACTGCATTTCCGGTGAATATCGGCTTTAAATGCACCGAATTAGAGTGCTCACATTGACGTACATTACGATACGACGTAGTATTCTTTCTTTACTTATTTTTGTTGACCATCGCAGTTTTTCTTCTCTCGAATGCAATGGCCAGCTAATTCCGGGCCTGCACTGTACACCCTGTAGATGTTCCAGCTTATCATATGGCCAACAGGAATGTACCTGGTGATAATCTGAGTGTATATATGTACCAGATGATAACATTCTGACGGTCAGAAGAACCAGATGATTACTTTTTGGCGGTCAGATATGTACCGGGTGATAGCACTGGTGATCGGGGAAGTACCAGATGATCGCATTCTGGCTGTCGGATATATACCAGATGATCACCCTGTCGCCGGCAGAGATGTACCAGATGTTAATATTCTATCTGTCACGTATACCAGATGCACATACTCTGGCTGTCAGGGGTATGCCAGATGTTCATATTCTGGTTGTTTGGTATGCCAGATGAACATACTCTTGCTGTCAAAGGTATACCAGATGATCGTATTCTGACTGTCGGATATGTACCAGATGATCACCCTATCGCCGGCAGAGATGTACCAGATGATCACCCTGGGAGGTGATGCGGAGCTGGAGTTGGTCGACACGCTCGACCCATTCTCCGAGGGAATCGTCTTCAGGTATGGCTCAGTCGTATCGGAATTATATGGACGTGAGGTTAGAGTTGCAAGGTGTGCTGCAGAACTGGATGTAAAATATCGCTACATATTTTATATTAACACCATACTCGTATTTGTACTTAACCGACTCAACCCCCTTGGGACTGTGCACAACTCTGGGATTCCGAGTGTAAAGAGTGAAGTTTCACAGAGGTTATGTCTCTTCGTCACACTGACACGCCCGTCACACTGACACACCCACCACATTGACACGCGCCACATTGACACGCCCACCACACTGACACACGCCACACTGACACACCCGTCACCCTGACACGCGCCACATTGACACACCCGTCACCCTGACACGCGCCACATTGACACACCCGTCACCCTGACACCCACCACACTGACACGCCCGCCACACTGACACGCCCGTCACACTGACACGCCCACCACACTGAAACGCCCGTCACACTGATACGCCCGCCACACTGACACGCGCCACATTGACACACCCGTCACACTGACATCCCCGTCACACCGACACACTGACACACGCGCGCCGCTGCCGCAGCGTGCGGCCGCCCAAGAAGTCGTGGAAGAACATCACCAACTTGTCCGGCGGCGAGAAGACGCTGTCGTCGCTGGCGCTGGTGTTCGCGCTGCACTACTACAAGCCGACGCCGCTCTACGTCATGGACGAGATCGATGCGGCGCTCGACTTCAAGAACGTCTCCATCGTCGGCAACTACATCAAGGTCTGGCTGACGGCGGTGCTGTGACGTGATATCGTGATTAGCATAGGGTGTAACGTGCACGTGTGACGGTGACGGTGACGGTGACGGTGGACATAGGCGTGACCCTGTTTGTGATGAGTATTTGGGTACAGCGCTGAGGGAGAGGGGGAGTTGATGCATGCGAAGTATGATGGTTAGATTGGGTCAGGAGGAAAAATTCACTGAGGGGCCAGCCCTAGGGTACCACGTTAAGTCGCGAAAGCCGTGAGGAGATTGTGGGAGTCACCACTTGAGGTTCAGGGCCTCTCAAGGAGATGTCATCCTCACCATGATGGTGGATACATGGCATTCAGAACCATGGTAGATAATCGTGATCATATGATTGTCGAGTGATGATTTCATGGTTTTTTACTTTGTTCATTTCATGGCCATTTATTCTTTGGGTGTCAAGTGAATAGCGGTGCCTAGCAATGCGCTGATTGCTGATTTGATTGCGGCGCAATGTATGTCATTTTCTAGCAGTAAGTGCAGCTCATTGCACTTACTGCAGCAGTAAGTGCAGCGTATTGCACTTACTGCTGCTATATATGTGTTTGTTCTTGTGATACGTGTGCGACTGACCGTTCCGGGTGACTGCTCACACTCTCGATGGCCGGCAGGACCGCACCAAGAACGCGCAGTTCATCATCATCTCGCTGCGGTCGCAGATGTTCGAGCTGGCCGACCGGCTGGTGGGCATCTACAAGACGCACAACGCCACCAAGTCGGTCACCATCAACCCGGGCCTCATCGGCCAGTCGGCGGCCGCCGGCCCCGCCCCGGGCGTGGCCTCCGCCTCGGGCCCGGCGTCGCTCGTGTCCGAGGTTGTGCGTGCCGCGCAGACTTGACCCGGCCGCGTGCTGTAGTGGGCGGCTCGCGGGGTCGACCTGACCGCGGCGGTACAAATCCGGCCGGGACGGGCCCGGCCGGAACTGTGGGATTTTCCAGGAGCTGGGATTAGCCCGACTAGTGTGGTGCATGTTCGGATGATACTGACCCGACTAGAGCCGTGGGACAGCTCGGATTAACATGACTGGTGCTGTCTGAGTCCAGCAGATTTGGCCCGGGTGTGACCTGGAGTCGACATGGCAGTTGTGGTCTTTCGGCGCCGGCCGAGTACTGGGGGCGGTTGGTGGCTCGGTCAGACATGGTGCGGCTGGTGGCGCTCTGTGACGGCGCAGTTTCTCCCGGTGGCAGCACCGAGCCGGCTCTGTGTGGCTGCTCAGCTGCCGCCGCCGGCGGTGTCCAGCCGACACCGTGGCGTCTGGGGGCCGGCCGCCTACGACGTCGAGCCAAGTGTCGCCCGTCGGCAGGTCGGGCATCTTGTGGTCGCCGGCGCCGCCGCTGCTTCCCGCGTCTGCGCCACGCTGTAGCTCAGGGCAGGTGTTGCGCTGCTGCGCCCGGCCGACCAGCGAACACCGGCCCGGTCGCCGGCGGTGTGACGTCCCTCTGTGCGCCGACATTGGTTGTGGCTCTGCTGCGTGTTTGCTGCTACGGCCGGTGGACAGTCGGTGGTCAGATGACCAGCGAACACCGGCCCGGTCGCCGACGGCGATGGCCCTCTGTGCGCCGACGTCGGTTGTGGCTCTGCTGCGTGTTTGCTGCTACGGCCGGTAGACAGTCGGTGGTCAGGTGACCAGCGAACACCGGCCCGGTCGCCGGCGGTGTGAATGCCCTCTGTGCGCCGATGTTGGCGAAGATGCCGTCCGCGGCATCGACTCGGAGCTGCGAGCATGGAACTGTGGTGCCGGGACACTGCTGAAATGCTGCGCGCCGCCTCGCTGCTCCCGAGCGGCGTCGTCAGGGGTGTGGATGGTAGCGGGTCACGCGACACGTGCTACTCAGAATGTTCGATTGTCATTCAGCATTCCAGGTGCGTTTTGTGAAGCTGTCAGTGGGGGACTGTCCAGTGAAGGTCATGCGCCAGTCCCGTTTCGACTGGGAGTAATACAGCCCGAGTATTGTGTACACCTTGTTTTGTTTTTGCTTGCTGATCGGCCTCGTTGCGTGTCGCCGAGTGCGTAGTGTGGACTGCAGCGATGTTTTCATATCCCAACGTTCTTACCGTTGCAAAAAAAATTACATATGCTATGCTTAACTCTTGCTGTTTTCGGGCCACCACCATTTTATCCCATGGGGCTAATAGCTTAGATCACGAAAAGTGTGTGCGGAGTTTCATGGTCCCTGACCCCCACCCTCCTACGCTTATAACCAAACCACTGGCTTGCCCCATTCCCGAGGGCCACTTTCGCGACGCGCGCGAGTAATTCATTGACGTCGCCATAGATGTCGAGTCATGGGCGCAACGAGAAGGGTTTTGGATCAATGTTTTCCATGCAACGTCGTGATGGCGTGATTAGAAATTGCACGAAGCTTTTGAGTGGGTGGCGCGTCGGTTCCACATGTTGGCCACCCGGGGGAGGAACAACGCGGTCCACCGAAGCAACTTATACCATGAACTGATCCGAATGTGATATTTTGATACGATGTTCCCGCACCTCGGAAATAAACCCCACTCATACCCAGCCACCCCCTCCCGCGTCCATTTCGTCTCAAAAGGGTTAAAATAAATACCAAATATTGCTTACAGTCAACAAGAAAACTAAATGAACAAGAAGCTTCGTTTAGAACTGAAGCTTCAGCGGCTGAAATGATCGATCATCCGAGGATGATCTGATGTATTACAAAATATGATATTCTTGACGTTTTTATTTCCCATAGTACCATTAATTATGGTGACAATGTGGGTCCCGGGTCGACCTACATTCACTTGAGCATCTTTGTAAGATTATAAATGATTTCTGGGTTACCGAAGCAACTTACCCTCAATAACCTCGCTGAGCTTTTATTTATCGTTCGCATCAACATACTCGGTCCGTTGGTCACATATACGGGGAGCGCAAATCGTTACTCCCAGCCCAGTTGTGACATATTCTACATTAATATCACGCGAACAACAATATATGTCGTCAGGTGGTTCGAATCGATCGACAAATATGCACTGCATACTGTTGACACCATGAAACTCACGAATGCAAACACCGCACATGGTACGATGCTTCATGTAATACAGGACCACAATTTTCGGATTGAAGGCGCCGGTATTTCAATAGTGAAGCGGAGTGTCCATGACACAAAACAGGTACGGGGCTGAATTTATCGCGATGTCCGCCCCGCCTGTTGGGGTGAGAGGCTGGCAATTCCAAATGGCTTTAGCTTTTGGACGCATCGTAAAGTCAAGACCAAGCAACCAGTCAATTTCCGAAGCAAACTACCCTCCCCCATCCCGGCTACTTCATAATACAAGTAGCAGATCCCAGTTAGCACGCCGACAGCGACCCGACG
Source organism: Imbricaverruca yamaguchii (assembly GCA_034440575.1). Classification (NCBI taxonomy): domain Eukaryota; kingdom Metazoa; phylum Arthropoda; class Thecostraca; family Neoverrucidae; genus Imbricaverruca; species Imbricaverruca yamaguchii. The sequence goes on from JAOTOL010001657.1 coordinate 1,944,311, forward strand.
TCGGTCAGAGACTCTACCCCACGTCGGGTCGATGTCGAATGTGAACGGTCCACTGTCCACTGGGAAGTGGAATGTCCGCTCATGGCGACATTCAGCCGACACTCAGCCGACATGTAGCCGACGTATGGTCGATGTCGGAAAGATGTGTTGCTGTCCGGACACTAGCGGCCCGTTGTCGGCTCGGGAGTGAACTGTCGGACAGCGGTCCGACGTCGGACAGGGCTGGCCGCTATAGATATGCCAAACTGAACCAGACATATGATATATTTCAGGCCAGTTTGCCTATGTGGGGCCGAGAACGGCCCGATGTCGGTATGTCGCTTACGAGATGCCGAGCTCGCTCCAACACATGCACACAACGGGCCGACATCGGCATGTTTACTGAGATGAGGCTCAGCGACAGAAGAGCACTGGTGTCCAAGGGGAATCAACATTCTGAGTTCCTCCCTTGGCCAAGTCCTGGATCCGCCACTCGTAACTCAACGTTTGCTTCCCCGTAGTGAGAACATTTATCCGCGGAGCACATGTTAAGTGAGCTTTCCTGTCGCTCAGGGACGTGTGCAGAATTTGGCCAGATGTGGGTGGGTTGGGGTGGGGGAATGCAGAATGATTGAGCCTCCTGGACTTTGGTGTGCACGTCATGCATTGTATTTGCTGACTGTTGACCATGGTGAGGCTCAGGGACTCTTTAAGTGATCCCAATCAGCCCGTGCCTTCCAACCACCCCGAACCGCCTCTTTATCGTCGGATCGGATACCCTTCACATTGAGGACCGGAGCCCTCAGCGTCATGCACATGGGGACTACTCTCCGTTGACTGGGGGCCTTCTTCATCGGCCGAGTCCGAGTCCGAGGCTCCTTCCATCGGCCTTGTGCGCTCAGCACTCGTCCGAAGGTCCCCTGGTGTGCCATATTTATGTTTCGTCACGGCCTATGCTGAATCATATCTTCAACAGCGCCCTGGGCCCCGGACGGATCTAAGGGGGACATACCCCATGATCCGCCACTGAAGCAGCGGCACAATGTCCAAAAGCTAAAAGTATTGGACTGCAATGTACAATCGTCAGAATGTCCGAGTACAAATCAGCCCTACAATCAGCGTAGGACTCTGTGTTTTGCACCTTCTACCGCACTCTCCATTCTGCGTCTTGGACATAACACCCCAGCCCAGGGCACACACGCCACCCACAATCAGCTCTTAGTTGTTGAGCATTCTGCAGTTTGGACAATATTCTGCTGGGACATTCTGAGCGTGTTCCTCTTCCAACAGTGCGCAGAGTGTCATTCAAGATGGAGGCGCTCGCCGTGGAGGTGCGGAGGGAAGATGGAGGATATTACAAAGTGAGTGTGTTTTGTGAACTTAATGATCAAACGAGAGATGTAGAGAAGGTCTGTGGTCATTTTCATTGGTGTATTTGATATTTCATGACACAGTTTCACAACAATTCACCTATTAGTTATTGCGGCGAATGTGATGCACATGGCCTCGCGTTTGCCGGTGCTTAATTATGATGTTTTAACCATTAAGTATTGGTTCATCAGCATTGTATGCATTCAACTTCGTTGTTCCTTTAAATTATTTTTCGTATTGTCATATTAAAATATTGAGCTTAAGGTATGAAAGTTGTGTACAAATGTCTTACTGTGGTAAGGCCATTCAAGGCATGGGCTGAGGATTTGGTGTAAGTTACTGACCTACTTAGGTATTCACCACACTGTAAAGTGCAAAGTATGACACCTTCAACAAGGCATTGTTGGTACATAGTGGGCAGCAATTGGTGCAAGATTGGTGCATGGTGTGGACAGGCTGACTATCCACTGAGACTACACAGCTTAACAGATAACAATAATAAGAAAATCACAATTGAAAAACCAAAGCAAAGCTAGATGGAACACTATATCTGCCTTACTTGACAGCTGCCAGACGTGCTTAGCACTAAAAATCCTGCTGTCAAATTCATTTATATGCTTCATGTAGCAGTGTTCCAGAATTACTTTGCCATTAACTGTGGGGATGAAGGAAGAAGTTGCTTGGGAATAGTGAAAGATTGGAAGAAAATAGAGGATTGTCACTTAAGGATTAAAAAGCAGAATGGCTTCCACTTCAGTTGTGTGCATTTTACATTATTTAGCAGTCATGTGCATGATGACTGCCCATACATCATGTGGCAAAATGGTAAAAACCTAGGATGAGGATGAAATAGCACAGCTCCATTAACCGTGAATTTCCAAGCCACATGGTGAATTATTTTACACTGTCATGTAGTTCTAGCAGGAGGGTAGTGTGGGACTTCTGCTGTAGTAATAGCAGGATGGTTGTGTGGGAAGTTGTTTGCGCTTTAATCATTATGATATGTACATTTTATATTTATTTGATGTTTGACATATTTGTATTTCTTGTGGTTCATTTCTCCATTGCAGTATTTATGAATGTTCCTGATAGTGTGATCACTAATTTCTTCTGCAAATGCATGCTTTTCAGTTGGGAAACAAAATAGCATCCAAACAGGATCTTTGAGTTAATTAATGTAGCATGAAAAGTAATGCTCAAAATATAGAAAATTTAAGAATGTAAGAAATATAAATAAAAAATGTTTCTAAAAAATCACCTATCCTCACCTGGCATAAGCTTGCAGGCAAGAAACAATTTTTTTTGCTGGAAAATTTCACCAGTTTAAAAAATAAAACATTTAAATTAAAATGCCATCCCCAACTTAGCCTGAGCTGATTGTGAAGAAAAAATCAATAAAAAAATATCTAAAATTGAGGAACTTTTCCTAACTTAAAACCTAAAATCCCATATGATCACCAATCCTAACTCCCTTTCTATGCTTCATGGAGTTCAAATGTGTGCAAAGGTCATCATGGCTACCTTGAACTACAATCATACCATCTTTGCATTTGGTTCATGTATTCAATCCCCCTGATGCATATTATTACTATCCTGGTTTGTTTTGGGGCTGACTTTATCCAAGGCTCATGCACCTTGTTGAGCTGCTTGCCATATTTTGCAGTTGGCCAAATCACTGAGGAACCATTGTGTCTGCTACCATATCTGACCCTTGTCAAAGATTCTTTGGATATAGTTATGTTTTGAATGCATTTTGTATATTGTCACAAAGATGTGTATAAAGGATGCAATGCTATATAATGCTATATAACATTAACAAATTGCTTGTTACATTATTCAGAAGGTCTGCATTATTATCCTGCAAACAGTCATACCACTACACATTTTTTCTCTGTGTGGATAGAATTTGGCAGCAGGTTTCAGGCATGCTCGTTGATCACCAAGGTCTTTAGATTAGTCCTTGCACATCAAAAGCTTGCAGGATAACTGAGTACATCTGCAACAAATTGGTATGGGACATTGTGATGACATGTGATGTTCCAGTTTACTTTGTTGTGAAGGAACCCAAGGTTCATCTTACTCACATTTAAAGCCAACCTAAGGCACTAAGTTCACACACACACACACACACATATATATTATATATATTTTATATATATGTGTGTGTGTGTGTGTATATATATATGTGTATATATATATATATATATATATATATATATATATATATATATATATATATATATATATACACATATTCAATATATATATAACATATATATAGTGAAGACTATCTTCATCATCTAATGTGTTGTGTCCATGAAATGAAAACAAAGATTTATATCTATTCTATGGTTGATCTGGAACCAGCAATGGCCAAAGCAAAGAATAGCCAGCTCTTTTATTTTCTTTTTTTGCTTTCACATTGGGTATGTTGACAAAGGATGGATCAATGGGAAGCAACACCAAAATCAGCTTCTACATGTTGCATCACTTTGATACTACAAAAGTGCAAGAACATTTGAGGAGAGAGAGAGAGAGAGAGAGAGAGAGAGAGAGAGAGAGAGAGAGAGAGAGAGAGAGAGAGAGAGAGAGAGAGAGAGAGAGAGAGAGAGAGAGAGAGAGAGAGAGAGAGAGAGAGAGAGAGAGAGAGAGAGAGAGAGAGTGAGAGAGTGAGACAGGGAACACAATGCTCGGTAATTGATGTAATAGGCAGATGACATCGATAATAGACAATCCACTGTGTCCCATTTCTGGTGTCACAAAAGTTTGACTCATGTTTCTTTTGCAAATTGCTGCTGGTCTCTGTTATTTTCATGGATTTTTTTTGCCTCAGTTTTTGTGGTATCACCTAATTTATTTAACAATTGGAGTGCTGTAGCACTTTTAAGTATCATATTTTGTAAAAGTGTATATTATGTATATTTTCTCTTGATCACAGCAATCAGAACTTGCAAGATGAGATCACAAACATATGATATCCCTGGACCTAAATATGTGGCCAAATCCATGTCCATGTCTGATTGTTATATCCCCCAAGCTCTGGCTCCTAAACTATTAAATTTCATGAGTGCATTTACCCTGAACAACATCCCAGCCTATATTATTGCATGAATGCAGAATGAACAGCATATGGGCAGAATATGAGAAGAGTGCAACACAATGAGAGGCACTTTCAGCATTTGTTTATATGTATTCATGATATAGTTGGTCATCATGCTTTATACTAAGCAAAGTAGTATATATTCATGCACATCAGACTTTTACCCTTTGAATATGTGTATGCAGCCTTTTTATCCTCCTGGATCTACTACTGTTTAGACTTGCCATCATGGTGTCATCCTGAGGTGTGTGTGCTGTGTTTGCAGGCATCAGTCGTCGATGCAGGACGAGGGGATACAGTCCGGGTTAGATTCGATGAGTAAGTACAAGAGAACATCTGTGGTGTCAGTGTATCTGATAGGTACTAGTACAGTGAAGGGAGGTCGTTAAGCATATCACCTAACCATTGTCCTTGTGTCTGCACATTTCCCTAAGTTGCTGTTAACCATGGGAGTGTATGGTCAATCATGGCACAGAAAAGAAATTGAGGCATGAGGAAGTTGTTATGAATTCATGCTTTTATATCTGCATTGCCTGCAGGAACATATTTTGAATATTGCACTTTGTTCTTTGCATATCTTCAAAGCCCATGGTTTGGTCTCTAGTTTTTCTTTCTTTTTGGTTTTAGATGTAATTGTTCACCAATGACTTTTGGTTATCAGTGTTTACATGTATTCCACACAAGTAAAATACACTCAGTGTTTGTTTTAAGCATAGTTTAACTGATAATTGATCCACAGCAAATCCATGTTCACCTACCTGGGCTCTTAAAAACCACCCCACCATGCTAACTTGCAATGCAATTATAAACAGATTGTATTGTATTTGTTGCATGATTGTATTGTGTTACATTCATTATAATGATCATGTGAAGAAAAGGACGAGCACAGCCCAGTTGGTAACTGACCTGGCAAGGTCTGAAGAACAGGTGGCCATGTCCAGGTATGTGGCCACACTTAACATTGGGTCAAACTTGTGCTAAAGTATTAGGGTTTCCTGATCCAGAGGTGGATGTTGAGTCAATGCAACTAGCTTGAATTTAGCATTACTTCTGATTCTGTAGAATCTCGTCAACAACAATTCGAACAAAAACTGTTTTGATCACCAAACCTCAGTTTTTCCCTCAATGTGGTAAGAAAGACCTGTTAAAATTGTACATACCTCACGTCAGTAAATTGAACCTTAATTTAACTTTAAAGAAATCAGAGCTGTTTGTCTTGAAAGAACAGCATGATCAAGAGTTCAGTGTTGAAAAGCTGCAACTATTCTGACATATTTTGGCAGCATTTTGCAACTTCTAAAGCATTATTGGAACATATTTGAAACAGTTTGGAACTCAAACTCTGTTTGAAACATGTTCAGAACTCGAATTCGACCCATCCCAGGTACACAGCCTTAAAATTAAATGTTTGCAAGCTATGTAAAACCGATGTATGCGAAGTTACTGATATTTTGTGTCCCTGCATCTACTCATTCTGTCATCTCGGGTGAGCTGAAGGGAATGCTGTTCGAGGGTGGGCCTTACATAGGCAAATTCACTAATTTGTTTATTTTCCACTGTTTGCATTATGTTCAGGGCATTCATGGTGCAAAGCACAATGACAAAGTGTATACCGAATTATTTACCAAGTATTTCCCACTTAACGTAGACTACAGCTTGTTTTCTAATACTATTTGGGTCAGTGGCATTTCTTTTCTGATGGTGAACTCTTGCTGACCCAATGTGGCTGGGGTTTATTGGTGATCACAAAAATGTATCAGGGCACTGACCTATCATACATAAGTGGGAACATGTTTGGCCAAGCAAATATGTCTGCATAGATCAGGCACGGTGACGGCTGAGTGGTTAAGGTGTTGACTTCTGTGTTCCAAAGGTCCCAGGTTCAACAATCCATTCGGAACGTTTTCCAATCCTGCGGCCCACCAGCGAAACAGTGTGGACACGTCGTTGGTTGGTTGGTCATTGGCTTTACGACACATCGACCGTTGAGTCATGTAGCGTCGCCAATCTCTCACGCCGATTGGTTGCGGGCGAAGAGTAGCGACAGGCGAGACTCGAACCCACAATCTTTTGAGTGTGAGACAAGCAACTTACCCCAAGACCACGTCGAGAACCATCCGATAAACAAACCTCCATAAGTCGTTGAACTCTCCAATCATCTTAGACTATTGACCTCAGATAGCAAGTGCCCTTCCAAAAGCATGGAAAGCTGCGCCCCTAATTGGTGCTGATACCGGTTCTATTACCGGCTTTACGCGTAACATGGGTTACGATCCGTCCATTCCGTTCTGTTCATATAGTTGTGGCAGTATAAAATGGAATAGTTGAATATGCACAAGAGTGGATCCAGGATTGCTCATGGGTGCAGCTTCCTCGGCGAGGGCCTCTGACAGGAAAATTCATTTAACGAGGGAAGGGGTGTACACTGGAGTCATCTTGAAGGGGCGCCTTTATTGGCCGGATAGGGGAAACTATTCCTTGGGGTAGACAGGGTGGAGTGGGCACATGCCACCTAGTATGGCTTCCTGTAGCCGTCTATGGCCAGGCAAGACATCTTGTTTCATTGAGATATTTTGTGGACCTCCTATTTGGGAATGGATGTGGAGGCGTAATGTCTTTTTCAAAGAGGTAACTCAGTAATAAAATACGACCAATGTTTGATGAGTAGGTAGCCAGAGGCATCAAAGCGCATAGGTTTTGGGGAGAGTAGGATTTTGACACTGTATTTGTATGCAAATCACATGGGGGCAGTGTAAAAGTGGACGGAAAGAGCGGAAAGCTGACTGCTCCAGCGGTTGTCGTGCCCGCACAGGTGTCGGGGACGAGTAGCCTAGTTGCTCGTCTCACGATCAAAATGTTTTGGGTTCGAGTCTCACCTGTCGCTACTCTTCGCCCGCGACCAATCGGCGTGAGAGATTGGCGACGCTACATGACTCAACGGTCGATGTGTCGTAAAACCAATAACCAACCTAACCAACCGCGTAGGGGTCGATGTATGCCTGGTTGAGCTCGTGTGCGATGCGACGTGATCAGACCGCGCGCGTGTGCCGGCCGGCAGTGGACAGCTGGCGGAGGCGGACGTGCCGCTGTCGCAGGCGCGCCTGCCGCCGGCCGCCGCCGACCACCACCTGCCGGCCGAGGGCGACGACGTCGAGGTCTACGCCCGCCTGAAGGACGACTGCGCCTTCGGCTGGCTGCCGGCCGTGGTCAAGGTGAGTCGCCCGCCGGACCGTCTGTCGACTCGCCGGCCGACCGCGCTCACCGCGCCGGCAGCGTCCCGACTGACGACCTGGGCTTGCCAGTTGGTGACTCCAGCACTGGCAACAAACGACTTATTCTGACGACTTATGCTGACGACTTATGCTGACGACTTATGTTGACGACTTATTCTGACGACTTATTCTGACGACTTATGCTGACAGTGTCCTAAAATTACTTCACCATTAACTGTGTGGATGAAGAAGGAAGTTGCTTGGGGATAGTGAAAAATTGGAAGAAAAGAAAGGATCGCCACTTAGGGATTAAAAAAGCGGAATGCCTTTTACTTCAGTCACATGCATTTTACATTTTTTAGCAGTCGTGTGTATAATGACTGCCCACACATGTAGCAAAATGGTAAAATCCTGAGACAAGGATGAAGTAGCACAATTCCATTAACTGTGAATTTCCAGGCCACATGGTCAATTTTTTTACACTGTATGCTGACGACTTATGCTGACGACTCGTGCTGACTACTGGGGTGTCGCTGTTCAGACGACTCACCATGATGAGATGCTGCTGCACTCAGAGTGGGAATGTGGCTGCCAGCTGGATCCAGCGGGGAGTGTTTTGCAATTAGAACACCTCTTTTTTGTTGTAGGCAGAAATTTGGTATTCATGTTCGCGTTGGTGTGGCACGAAATAAACGTGTCTGCTTGGTTATGCTCCCTGGTCAGATATATAGCTGTTCTGAAACTGGGGAAGAGTGGGCTCGACCTCACACCAGGAACAGTGGATGTTATCAATGTTGAATGCTATGATGACATTTCCCCTCCTTTGTATGCATGTTTGCCCAATTTTCCTCGTTCGTAACCAAGTAAGGGTGTATGGGTGTAAGGCTAACGGACATGTCCTCCAGACCGTCAAGGACGACTGGCGTGGGACCCAAAGACCGTGAAGGATAAACGGCGTGTGACGCCCAGACCATGTAGGGTGTCCCCCGGATCGTGAAGGGTAGGAACACCGGTGTCGTGTCCCACAGACAGTCAGGGTGGCCGATGTGTGACCCCTAGATCGTGAAGGATGCCCGGCCTGCGACCCACAAAGCGTGAAGTATGACTGGTGTGTAACCACCGGACCATGCATGGTAGCCGGTGTGTGATCCCAGACCGTGAAGTGTGACCGGCGTGTGATCCCCAGATCGTGAAGGGTGACCGATGTGTGGTGGAGTTCACCGGCCTGGGCGATGCGCGTCGCACGGACATCATCGGCCAGGACGAGATCCGGCCCAAGAACACCAACCCGCCCATCACGCCGACGTCGTTCCACTCGTGCTACATACCTGTGCCAGAAGACCTGCTGGAGTAGTGAGTCGCGCTCGGCGCTGTCCGGCGTGGGAGGGAGTGGTCGGGAGTGTGCCGGCCTGCGCGTATCCGAGGTGCGACGTCGCCGGCCCTGCTGTCGACTGTTGCCGAGGGCTCACCAGCTTCCAACCGGATGATTTTCGGCCATGTTAAGCGAGCTTCGTAGTTGATTGCGTCTTGATTGTAGTTTGATTGCATCGTGGTTGTTTGTTGGTGGCATCTTGATTGGCTTAGCTCATCGGCTCGTATGTTCATGATCAAGCGTCTCCTGTGACTTGTTCACTGCTTTACAAAAAAATCATCCAGTTCTTGACACGATGGTGTTATGAACCAGGGTTTTATTGCTAAGAAGAGCTTGTCACATGAACCCTGGCTCCACCACCCGATCCATGAATTACATTTCAACGGCAGAATTTTGGCCAAAAGTTTAACGTGTTGTCGATGCACCGACACGGCCGCCCGGTAGCTCGTCCCCGGCCTCATTGGGCCAGCTGCCAACTAACCCTCCCACCCGGAGGCTAAATGCGAGCGCGCGAGGCGACTCGAACCTTGTGTCGCCAAGAAAGGGGAAACCAGAGCAGGCCAGCGCTCCAGCCAACTGCGCTACCGGGGCGGCAAATATTTTGTCCTGAATTTGTATGCGAATGGTTGGGTGGCTGAACGTCAATGTTGTTTATATTTTGTATATCTGATTACAAAACCATCTTTGTTCCACATATCTTATTACGAATAATAGAAATAGACTATGGTATGAACAAGCGATATCGCCTTGTCTGCAACTTTCTGTTGTGCATCACGAGTGGGCCTTCGAGTAGACGGTTGGTTGTTTATTTGGGCTTACGGGCACATCGACTGCGTTGGTCATACAGGAGTAGACAGTTCAAAGGTCGATGTGCATCCTGACAAAATTGCCAATTAGTTGCCACTTGCTGTAGCATGATGGTGTGGCGTCATTTCCCCGATAGTTGTTGCAGCTGGGTGACTCAGGTCAGTTTTACCCTGCGACACAAGTGTTGGGAGCGTGACGGTTGGTACGTTCTGCTCATTCAGCTCACCTCGTTTTAATGTACTTGTGTCAGTGCCATTGCTAATCTCGATTGCCTGCGTGTGTTTTCAGTGCACATCTACAGAACGCCCACAAGGAGTTCCAGAAAGCCTGTGGAGCTGCAATATGTAAATTCATCCCGGAGAAGAACAGCCTCTTCCTGATGGTATGCTTGAACTTAGCATATAGTATAGTTTTTCTTGTGTGACGAAACCATGCAATAAGCAGTTTTCTGAGCACTTCCGTCATTTTCTTTTTGGTGCGATTTCGATTCCCTTTCTCTGGGGGTGGGGGGACGAGTGGTCTAGGTGTAAGTTGCTTGTCTCACAATTGAAAGATTGTGGGCTCGAGTCTCGCCTATCGCTACTCTTCGCCCGCGACCAATCGGCGTGAGAGATTGGCGACGCTACATGACTCAACGGTCGATGTGTCGTAAAACCAATAACCAACTAATCCCTTTCTCTGGATTGGACCTCGATGCGCAAGAGGTGCATGTCGTTAGCACGCTGACGTGCGGTGTGACTTGTTTGCTGACTCTCGGACCTCGCTGCCGGCAGGGCCGAGCGCCGAACGTGAAGAACCGCGCGAACATCCTGTCCGACATGCACTTCCGCGGCCTGAAGCAGAAGGCGCTGCTGTTGTCGCGTACTCAGGAGGCATCCCGCCACCTGGAGTCCACCAAGGCTCACTCTCGCTCCGGGTGAGTCCAACGTTCACTTACGCGCAATCCGATGAGTCCGTAGTAGTGTGCTTATACATTGCCAGAATGAGATTTGCTCCTGCTAAAAGCTTGGGGACTGGGGAGGGAGGTCTATGGGCTTTTCAATTGTTTTATAGAGGCGTCTCAATCAGCCACACTTTGCAATGCAAACTGTGGCTATAAAAAAGGTCTTTAGGATCCGCTAGAGAGTCACCAGAGAGTGTGTGGTCGAGCGCCTAACTTTACGCGACTAAAGCTGACTGAAGCTGAATTGGAAACGTGCACAATACTGTGTGTTTTCGAGCTCCAATGTTGTATGTAGACCACTGTTCTAACAAGTGGTATATCTGAGGACGTCCGGTCTATCTAAGGACGTCCGATCTATCTGAGGACTTCCAGTCAAGTCAAGTCCAGTCGTGCTGGACTCGGCTTACGTCATCTCACATCATCTAGCATCTCAGCCAAGTCCAGCTCAGCTCTGTTCTGCCATGCCATGTCATACTATGCCGTGACCTGCCCTGTCGTGCCATCCTTGGTCTGCTCGTCTGGTAAGAGTTGCCGCACAAGCTCTGCTTATTTGGCAGTCTCACTGCGTTTTTATATCATGTTAAACAAAGGAAATCGCGACCACCCAGTCCTGTTCATTAACCACCGAAGCTGTGATCACACTGGATCTGTCTTTAAGTAACATAAACAAAATTTGGATGCATTTCGCCCTTCTATGCACCTCCTAGCATCAATTAATCAGTCTAATTATTCACTTACACGGTGTCTGTGCACGGTGTGACGTGATCTCGTGAACGTTAGCTTAATATCACTAAATATAGTAATTTCTCGCAATGTTCTTTTCCTAATCTCGAAGAGTACGTCATATGAAATTTCATCATTATACTATGTTTATTCAATTGAGTATAAAATATTGCACGATGAACTAAATATGCACATATACAATTTGGAACTTGTGTAATATGTAAAACGTTTTCCGGTTATTTCCCGATATCCGCTCTTCATCTCGCCATCGACTTCTGAAAACGCCGTTCGTTTGCTGTTGGCTTCGAATAATAATCTTGCCCGCACGTGACATAAGAAATCAGCCACTGCTCACCGCAGTCCCGGACGGGGTTACCGTGGGAGGAGTGAAGGCTGCCAGCTGACTATGTGCTGTCGTTGATAGGCAGTGTAAAATAATTGACGATGTGACCTGGAAATTCACAGTTAATGGAATTGTGCTATTTCATCCTTGTCTTAGGTTTTTATGAGTTTGCCACATGATGTATGAGCAGTCATCATGCACACGACTGCGAAATACTGTAAAATGCATCTGACTGAAGTGAAAGTCATTACACTTTTTTAATCCTTAAGTGGAGGTCCTTTATTTTCTTCCAATCTTTCACTATTCCTAAGCAACTTCTTTCTTCATCCACACAGTTAATGGTGAAGTAATTTTAGAACACTGTTGATAGGCAGGTACACTTAGACGTTCTCCGTGGTGGAGGATCTCATGGGACTTGTGTGAATGCTACCAGTGGAGTGAAGGCGTCCATCGGAATATGAGCTATCGTTGATCGACAGGAACACAGAGGAGTTATCCGTGGTGGAGGATCTGATGGGGCTTGTGTGAAGGCTGCCAGCTGCGTGAAGGCTCCCATCTAAATAAGCGCTATCGTTGATCGACAGGTACACAGAGGAGTTCTCCGTGGCGGAAGATCTGATGGGGCTTGCGATCGGCGCTCACGGGGCCAACATTCAGCAGGCCCGGCGCCTGGAGGGCATCACCAATATTGAGCTGGAAGAGAAGACAAGTATCTTCAAGATCTACGGAGAGGTGAGCCGCACAGTGTAGCGACAGCCCGAAACTGGGGGCGTTTTTGTTGCAGAGGGAGCCAGACATCCGCCGATTCTGTGTTGCGTGTGTGTGATTAATTTCGGGGCTCGGAGAACGTGCCCGGTAGATTGTGCTGCCAAAGTTCCAAGTTCGCCGCCAGATGCCACCACTTGTATCCAACAGACTGGTGGTGTGCCGCGAGTTTACCGTTTTGTGAACTCCCGCAACGTGATCACGTGGTAGTCGCACACAGCCCCCCAATGGCCAGGTGGTGTTTTTTTTTTTGGCTGTGTTGGGTGCTGACTGCTTCATTTGACACAACCATACTGCGGGCGTGGGAAACGTAGACTACTCCAGCCGAGCTACACTAGTGGAGTGTTGATTCTGGACGAGTGTAGTGCGACGTTAATTGTTAAGTTGTTGGTTCACCATAGGTTTATCGTTTCCAGTCTGATGGTGTGGCAAATTTTGCTCGCTGTTTCGTCACGCGGCCTTCATGCTTGGGTCGAGTACGCTGTCGAGTGAGAGGCCGTACGCTGTGTTTCAGCACTAAAAGCTTTTTGCGTTGCGTTGGCGATCCACACGTGATCTCCGAGATTGTAGCCCGGCATGATGCAGGGTTGAATCTTCGTTTTCGGCTTGTGCTGCCTGACTGCAAAATTCTGGCAGGGATAATATAAAAGTACAGTATATATGTAGTAGTATGAGAAAAAAAAGTATAGTATGCATTTCGCAACGCTTATGATGAAAAGAGGCCAATCTGCATAGCAAATTCATTCGGCTGCTTTGCATCACTGCCTGTAAGCTCAGATGTTTATTGTATTGTATTGTATTGTATTGTATTGCTCTACTTATTGTAGAAGCAAAATAGTATGGCATTCGTCGGCGCGGCCTTAAACCCAAATAGCTTAGGATAAATATAGTATTTTAGTATTCTAGATGACATCGCAGTCGCCGCGCCCTTAAGCCCGAGTGATTTAGTACTCCCGGTGTACAGTATTTGGGTGCTGGCGTGTCCGGCTGCCGCTTGTTTTGCGTGTCCATCACGGACCGCGGGGGCGGCGGGCATCGCACCGCTGGCGTGCTGACCCCGGCCGCTGTCCGCCACAGACGGAGGAGGCCGTGAAGAAGGCGCGCAGCATCCTGGAGTACAGCGAGGTGTCGATCCAGGTGCCGCGCCAGCTGGTCGGCAAGGTGATCGGCAAGGCCGGCCGTATGGTGCAGGAGATCGTCGACAAGAGCGGCGTGGTGAGTTGGCGCCGGTCCGCGCGAGCACGTGCCTGCGGTGGCCAGACTGTTGGCCGCAGGGATGGCGTCGTGACCGATTCGAGTGGATGCCGACCGGGACTGTCGCGACGTGAAGCCAGTTGTGATTCGATTCGACACTGTCCTTGCATGTGGGTAAAGGATTAACATCTGAGTGAGAATGTGAGTGGTCCTGCGTTCTTGTCCTTGCGACTATGTGCTTGCCTGTATGTTAGGATGCAGCTGGTAAGGAGTCCAGCGATCTCTAGAGGAAAAGTGGTTACAACCGGTAACTAACGGTGGACGACGGACGGTGGACGGTGCTGGATGCCGGACGGTGGGTGACCGGCGACAACGACGACTTAGACCATTCGAACGTAGATTCCATGGTGCGATAGCTATTGTCCTAATTGTCTACAGATTGCCGGCGTCCGCACGCTTCGTAGATGTCCGATGCGTATCATCTGGCGAGTAATCCGTGACACAGCTCACTTGGCGTGTTTGTCGCGACAGGTACGGATCAAGATCGAGGGCGAGAACGAGCCCAACCCGACCACACCGCGTGAGGAGGGTCTGGTGCCTTTCGTGTTTGTCGGTACTATGGAGTCGATCGAGCTGGCTCGCGTGCTGCTCGAGTACCATCTGGCACATCTGCACGAGGTGAGACTGCGGCGAGACCACCCGAGAGTCGCCGCGTGATATCAGGCTGGGGTTGCCGCTTCCACAGAGGTTCGCATGCGAGTGTATGCTGTATTTGTATTCGTGAAAGTCGGAAGTTTCGCCTGAATGACCTACCATGGTCGATGCGCCCTAAAACCTCAAGTGTAAGTTTCGCCGTTGTCAGGGCCGTTTGGATGGTACAGGTATATTTTGCAATGTTTTGGTACATGCAGTTACTTGACGTTATTTCTTATGATGGTCTGACTTTTTTTATTGGAGTAAATTGAGTAAGAGTTGCTTCAGCAACCTGCATTTGCTAAATTTCCAGAGTTCGAGTAGTTGTCCTTCAACCTTCAACCCAGTGCTTTCAATTTCGTGGCCAAACCAGTCTGACCAGTTTACAGTGCTAACGGCATTGAGACTGCTGTAGTTGTCAGGTGTGTTAAAATGGAATACCAGCAGTGTTCCATCATATACACTACGAGCGCAGCGGCCTGAATATTGCCAGCGGAGCCTGTACTAGTAGCCTAGAGCCACTGACATGCCCTAGTACTATGAACATTTACGTAAAGCATCATTGTGTGTGGTCGTCGCTATCGAGATCACAGAGTCCCGGCGGCGGCCGCTCTGTCCCTGGCGGCGAGCCGCCGACAGGGGGACGAGTAGTCTAGGGGTAAGTTACCCACCCGTCTCGCAATCGAAAGGTTGTGGGTTCGAGTCTCACCTGTCGCTACTCTTTGCCCGCGACCAATCGGCGTGAGAGATTGGCGACGCTACGTGACTCAACGGTTGACGTGTCGTAAGCCAATAACCGAAGCCGAGCCGCTGACGGACGCCGCTGCGGCACCAGGTGGAGCAGCTGCGCCAGGAGAAGCTGGACATCGACCAGCAGCTGCGCGTGATGAACGGTCCGGCGGCGGGCGGCGCGCCGTACCCGAGCCGACCGCGGCCCGAGCGGCCCTACGGCGGCGACGCGGACGGCGGCGGCGGGAGGGGCCGCGGCGCGCCGCCCTACCGCGGCCGGGGCCGAGGTCGCGGCCGGGGCGGCTACGACGGCCGCGACAACAGGGACTCCAGGGACTCCAGGGACAGAGACACCAGGTGATGACTGGGGCCGGGACACCAGGTGACGGCAGGGCCCGAGACACCAGGTGATGACTGGGGCCGGGACACCAGGTGACGGCAGGGCCCGAGACACCAGCTGATGACTGGGGCCGGGACACCAGGTGACGACTGGGGCCGGGACACTAGGTGACGACTGGGGCCGGGACACTAGGTGACGGCAGGGGCCGGGACACTAGGTGATGACTGGAGCCGGGACACCAGGTGATGACTGGGGCCGGGACACCAGGTGATGACTGGGGCCGGGACACTAGGTGATGACTGGGACCGGGGCACGAGGTGATGACTGGGGCCGGGACACTAGGTGATGACTGGGGCCGGGACACCAGGTGATGACTGGGACCGGGACACCAGGTGATGACTGGGGCCGGGACTCCAGGGACAGGGAAGACACCAGGTGATGACTGGGGCCGGGACACTAGGTGATGACTGGGGCCGGGACACCAGGTGATGACTGGGGCCGGGACACTAGGTGATGACTGGGGCCGGGACACCAGGTGATGACTGGGGCCGGGACACCAGGTGACGGCAGGGCCCGAGACACCAGGTGATGACTGGGGTCGGGACACCAGGTGACGACTGGAGGCCAGGACACTAGGTGACTGCAGAGGCCGGGGCACCAGGTGACGGCAGGGGCCGAGAGACCACGTGACGGCTGGGGCCGGGACACCAGGTGATGACTGGGGCCGGGACACCGGGTGACGGCCGGGAGGCCAGGGACACATACACCTGGTGACAGCATGAGCTGGGGAGCAGGTGAGGGCAGGTACAGACACACCAGGTGACTTGACCATAATTTAAGGTACAATATAATGTGTCCTTTTACTATGCACTAGTAATGTTGCTTTGTGATTAAGGACAGTCAAGTCGCAATATGATGCCGTTAGCTGAGGACGGTTGTGTATGTCTGCTAGATGTGGTGGTTGATGCTGGTTGGTGTGTGTCTGTTACATGGGGTGGTTGGCGCTGGAGTGTGTGTCTGTCAGATGGGGTGGTTAGTGCTGGAGTGTGTGTCTGTCAGATGGGGTGGTTAGTGCTGGAGTGTGTGTCTGTCAGATGGAGTGGTTGAGGATGGTGTATGTCTGCCTGGTGCCGTAGAAGTTGTATACCTCGGTATCGGCTGGGCGCAACCTATGCGGTGTTGGAGCTGGATACGGCCCCGGTATAGAGATTTAGACTGATCGATCGAGCATTGTGGTGGAATGAGCTGGCTATTTTCTGATCGTGTGGCTGTTACTCGGTTGGCTGGGAGGAGTGTGGCATTTGGCTCGACTGTGGGCGGCGGCATCAGCCGTGGTCGTGTATGAAGTGCGTCGAGAACCACCGAATGTACAAGCACTTGTCTCGACTGAATTGGCTGTCCTGACAGCGTTCCCCCCGCGTCGGCAGATACAACGGCCACGCGGACGAGCGCGAGCGCAACGGCGACGGAGGCGGTCGCGCGCCGGGCCGCGGCGCCCGCCGCGGCGAGCCGCGCGCCAGCCGCGCCAAGTAGACACTCCGCCTCCCACCTCCACGTGCGCGCCTCCGTCTGTACCGAGCCGGGTCGACCACCGGACCTGTCGCGACCTAGCCCCGGACTGGATCGGACCCCGACCTGTGACGCGGACTGCCCCACCACGGCGAGAGAGAGAGAGAGAGAAAGAGCGAGAGCTGGAAGTCGCGAGAGCCGCGGGAGCCGCCGCTCCCCAACCCGTATCTAACCACACTCGCGCAGACACGGACAGACACGGCCAGACAGAGCCACGCCACACTCCGCGCACACCGGTCGTCACACACACACACACACACACACAAAAACACACGTCGCTGCGTGACCGACGCAGTCGATGCGGCCCTAAAACCCAATAACCCCCCAACAACAGACACAGACACACACACAACGCACAGATGCAACACACAGACACACAGACACTCCTGCCGCCCTGGAGACTTCGTCACGTCACGTCACCACCGTTGGCTGTGCGCAGCACGGTGTCGCTACTGCACCACTTGCCCATCTACGCGCCCTTCGTCGCCAGTCGTGCCCTGAACGGCTGCTTCTGCAGCCGTCGAAACGTCTGCTATCAGCCCGCCAGCCGCCTAGCCGCGCCTCTGACGTTTCTTTCCCGCCCAGGTCCGTACTCGATGAGCCGCCTGTTTTGCCGGCTTTGTCCACCCGCAGTGATGTCATCTCGGGCCTGTTGAAAACCGCGTCTCGTCCAACGGAGCGAGGCGAGGAAGCGCTGCGCTCGGTCGGGCGAGCCGCCCGCACCGCCCGCCGACAAACGCGCGCTGAGCTTTTGTCAGCTGACGACGCGTGACACGCCCCCGCACGCACGCGCACACATGCTGCACACACCACGTCACACTACGTCACACCACGCCACAACCACGTCACACCACCCGTGCTCGCCACCACACACGCCCGCCCACATCGGCGCTGACACGAACCTTTCGTTTCTCTTTTCCTTTTATTAGCGTTTCTTGCATGCCGCTGCTAACAGTTTGTTACATTGGCGCGCGCTGGGCGAGCGTGCGCCCATCGGCTGTCGGCGTCGCCGCCGGCCTCACCGCCGGCGCCCGCCCAGCGCGCGCCCCTCGTTGGCGCCTGTGTTTTTGGCCGTCCTGGAGACGTGAAGATGATGATGACACGATGCCGCCCGCCACGGGCGGCAGCGGCGGCGGCGGCGTCTGCCGCCGCCGAGCCCTGCGGCGACCGTCAAACCCCGAACTGAGAGAAGAGATAGACAGAGAAACAGAGAGCCGGCCGGCGCGGCGGCGCGCCACCGGCCGCTGGCGCCGCGCCCTCTCGCCAACCGGCACGGATCATGTCAGCTGCTGAAGAGTCGGACGATTCTGTTCAGTTCGCCTTCGTGTACTTCGATTTTCTAATAAAATTGTATATTGTTGCGCGAGGCTGCGTTTTCGGTCGCGTTTGGTGGCGGCTGGCACGGACCGACGCGACGCGCCTCCGGCAGAGGCCTTTGCGGGCGCAGACGCGGAGATGTCTTTCCTGATGCGACCTGATGCGCCCGATATGGGCCCAGTCCAATGCCGGAAGTGCAACTGGTGTGACTGCTCCAGTACTGCTTGCCGGGGACCGGTGGGTTGTGTGCCCGTCCACGTGCTGGGCATGCGAGTGTGGCTTCGTGCATCCTGGTGGGTGGCGAGGTCCCCAGAAGCCTTAGCTGCACTCTAGTAAATAAACTTGTTCCACGCGGAAAATAGCGCTGCCTGCCTTTCGCCTTCGAAGGTGTATTTTCTACGCGTTTCCGTATCCGATCATGCTGAGTGACCTAGCTCCTAATATGGTACGTTCGCTCTGCTATACTACTTTTTTTAGTATGCCAATCTTTTACACCATGCGCGCTGCATGACCTCTGCAGTCGATGCGCCCTTAAACCCCAATAATCAACCAACCAACCTTTTGCACCACTTCTGGCAGAAAAAAAACTTCACCAGCCATTCAATCGATCGACTCCTGGCCAATTTCCGGTCAGACGTGCTCTTCGGTGCTGGCGAGACCGCCGCGATTCACAGAGGCCGGTGGGTTGGCAGTGTAGTTTATTGTCGCGGACCACGGACCGGATGAGCACAAGTGAGACATGGCCGCGGCCACAGCCGAGGTAGAGTTCTGTTTCGCGAGGATCCCGACATGGATGCGGCAGTGTTCGAGCCTGCGGCGGCCACCCGGCAAAAGCACCAGTCTGCCTGTAAAATCGCACCGTCCGCACAGACGTCAACCTGCTCTGTAAAAGTACAAATACACAACTTTGCAATGGAGCGACTGCCAAGTATGAGGGCATCCAACGCGCTCCACTCTTCTACGAAGGTGGTCGCGCGCGTCGTGACAGCGAGCGAGACATCTGGCGCCCGTTTTGAGAATCATTGGTGTGGCCTGCACACACCGGAGCGGGTCTGTTACCAGTCAATGAGCACTAATTGCTTGAGCGGACACCTCAATGTTATACACACGCACCTATTGGCCTGTTCCTGTTTTTAGCGACGTCAGGACGGCATAAGCCATCTCGGGACAGGTCATATTCTGGAAACAACAATTCATGTGTACGTGGATGATGCTAAATACGGCGCTATCGCGCTTCAATGGAGTGGGTACAAATGGTCGGGTTGGATCTGTCTTTGATAACTATTAATCAGTAGGCACCTGCAGGACCTGTCGCAGACAAGGATCAAATGAGTTGGAGGGGAGAGACAGGGAACGGCCACCATTCCAACCAAGAATGTGTACGTAATTAATGTACACACCGTGCATCCCTTCCTGGGGTATGTGCGGGGGAGGGCCAGCTCACCGGAGACCCTACTAGCTCCACCCAGCCAGACAACACAACCGTCGCGCTCTCACAACAACACATTCGGCGCATCTCCGCAGCGCCGCAACATCCCACACGCCGACAGCGCTCCAGTCGCGAGCGCGGCTCCAAATCCGCCACGAGCGCTGCACACACACACACACACACAAACAGATAGACTACCAAATAAATAACACAATCGCGTCGGCCCGGCGCGCGCAACACAATCCGTGACGGCCAGAGCGATGATCTCGTCGGCCGGCCGGGCAGCCGCAGTCGGCATCGGGTGAGGCCCTGCGGCGGCGGCGGCCGGCCGGGCAGTGGGTCGGGCAGTGACGCGCACGGAGTATTGACTACCAGTGGCAGTGACGTTGACGGCGGGCGGCCGGTCGGCACCCTCGGAGAGACCTATGGACGGCACCGGCGGGCGGGGGGGGGGTCGTTGACCGCTCGGGGCGGACTCGACGACCGGCGGGTCGGCTGCGCCGGCGGCGCGTGACGCCGCGGGGGGGGGGGCGTTACGACGCCTGTAGCTTGGCTTGTGTTGAGATCTGCAGTTGTGGCAGCGCCTGGCGCCTGGCGCCGGGCGCCAGACACGAATCAGCCGGCGGCGGGTGGGCCGCGCTCAGCGCCACCTGGACGGTCGTCGGCCGCTCGGCTGGAGACGACGACGGAGATCGGCCGCGGGGCGTGTCGCGGGGGCGGGGCCGACCGCAGACGAGGCGGCGTGTCGCCAGTCACGCCCGCTCGGCCGGCGACGGCTGCGGACGACAGCGACAGCACGTGAGCTCAGATTCCCGGCAGTGGAGGTCGGGCAGCTGGGCGCCCAAATGACCCTGCGGTCGGTACGGCCTTAAACCCAAATAATCAATACAGAGATCGGAGCGCGGCACAGTTGACAGGTATGACGTCACACGCAGATGTGTGCAGATGCGTGATTACAACAGAACGGTCGAACAACAATCTGGGAAACCCACCAAACTCAGCCGTTTTCAGTTGGCTGAAATAATGATTTGAGTGAATTAAAACTAAAGCACGCGCGCCATTCACACGGGGATGAAATAGCATAATAAAACACATGCTTTATCCATATGCGAGGTGAAAGAGTATACTAAAGCACACTACATCTACACACGGGGTGAAATAGCATACTAAGACACACGCACCATCCATGTGCGGGGTGAAACAGCATATTGCAAATGCATGTGCCCCTTCAAGTATGGTTCATGTTTTCGGAAGTGACGAAAAACGGCAACTCAGCGATAAATCTTCCGCCTGCCGATACGCATGAACGCACACCTCAACGACTTCCATTTCTCAATAGCGCTGCTGGCAATTAATCCCGTTGCTGCTGCAGCAGAAGATGAGCCACGCCTGTCCGTGTTCAGCAATAGGCGTGATCAGGGGACGGCGCAACAGACAAACTGAGCAGGACGCGGGAAAGTTATCCGCTTCAGAGAATGGACACCACAGCGGGTGCAGAAGCGCACACACACGCACACACGCGCACACATACATACATACATGCATGCACGCACATACACACATGCATACATACACACATACACCCACCCCCACACATGCATACATACACACACACACACACACCCCACACACACACATATTATATATATATATATATATATATATATATATATATATATATATATATATATATATATATATATATACACCTCCTCACACACACACACGCGTGTACTCACCACATGCAATATGAAGCCATCGTACACCTCTTTGAGTTCATCTAACGGATACTCCTCAAGGCAGACGAATCCCACCAGCTTCGCCGACTGCCGGTAAGCGCAGTCCACGCAGTACACCACCTTCCGCTTCTCGTTCTCCTTGACGAAGAGAATGTTGAACACCTCCAGCTGAAGCAGGCGTACACAGGACGTCAGATATGCCTTATCGGTGGGCATGAACAAGAGCAATGCAGGAACAACGTTCGACGTCGGTCAGATGTAACGTCAGGCTTTATCAAAACAGTCGAGACACAAGATGTCATGGGCCGGGTGAGAGTCACGCAACTGGCGGGGAGGTGACGTAGTATCGCGACTCGAAACTGGTGGACTCTGCCTACAGAAGTGCTGCTGATGCTTAAAGGGGAGCTAACAGGCTGCAGATGCCAGTGGCGCCGGTATTGCTTCCGTCGCAGTGTTATTGTTCGTTTATTGGTTGGCTCACGACACACTTTATGCACATTCACGGCTAATGGCGCCGCCCACACTGTTTCGCCGGTGGGCCGCGGGATCGGGAAATATTCTGAGTGGTGCTAGAGTCGAACCCGGGACCTTTGGTACCCATAGCCCGACACCTGAACCACTCGGCCATCCCCGCCCCCGTCGCAGTGTTGTGCACACTCACATCACACGTGTCGCAGTAGTGCGAGCTCTCGTTCTTCCCGCGGCCGTGGAAGCGTATCGGCGCGTCGCAGGAGCGCGCCAGCTCGGTGGTCAGCAACACCTGTCGCAGTCCCTGCAGCAGCACCGTCCTGCGGCGAGGTTCATCGCGTCACGAACGGCGTCGGCGTCACGCCGCGGGCCTTCCATCAGTCAGCACTGTGCTTCAGCGGTCGCAGATACAGCGTCACAATGCCAGCTAGCACGGGACTCCCAGAGCCACGTGCAGGACATGGCTACAGAGGAACACGGCGTCCAGTACCAGTCAACACGACGTCCGAAGTCATAAGGCAGGATCTCAATGCCTGTCTATTGTTTATTGTTTATTGGTTGGTTCACGACACACTTTATGCACATTCACGGCTAATGGCGCCGCCCACACTGTTTCGCCGGTGGGCCGCGGGATTAGGAAATGTCCTGAGTGGTCTCAATGCCTGTCACCACTGCGCTCCGTCAGTCACAAATACGGCGCCTCAATATCCGTCACCGCTACGGTTCAACAGCCACAAATACGGCGCTATAATTTTGTCACCGCTACCCTCCAACAGCCTCAATATCCGTCACCGCTATGCTTCAACAGTCACAAATACGACGTCCTAGCATATTGTTAGGAAACAGACCCAATGGGTGTGTAGGAGAAAGAATAGGCCATTAGGGGGATAAAAAAATAGCAGACTTGATTATATCAAACCCCTATCCCTGTGGGTCCATCACCAGATATTTCCCATGTGCATATATGCCTCACCCCTGTATATCCACCTTGGATATCCCAAATGTGCATGTATATAACACACCCCTGTATATCCACCTTGGATATCCCAAATGTGCATGTATATAACACGCCCCTGTACATCCACACTGGACATCGTAGAACGACGGAACGCACGAACACTTCATATTTTGTGGCTCCCTCCTCCAGAATCAATCCTTGCTATATCTTTGCTTGGAGTATTTAGCTGATATGCCAGTAATTGCCAGTACTCGAACCGGGACGGGAGGAACAGCC
This sequence comes from Imbricaverruca yamaguchii, assembly GCA_034440575.1. NCBI lineage: Eukaryota > Metazoa > Arthropoda > Thecostraca > Neoverrucidae > Imbricaverruca > Imbricaverruca yamaguchii. The sequence continues at coordinate 1,967,638 of JAOTOL010001657.1, forward strand.
TACCGCTGCGGTAGGCTGCCGGTACGTCGCGTCACTCAGTGTGTGGCACCGCGCCGAGTCCGTATTTACCGGCTTTACGACGTGCCGACGCTGTGCCACACAGCATCGCCAATCTCTCACACTGACTGGTTGCAGGCGACAGGTGAAACTCGAACCCTATGTGCTTGCCTATGATTGACGGCTGGTTGAAATACGCACTCGCCTATGATTGACTGGCTCAAAATAACCAGCACGAATTGCGTGAGACTCGAACCCACGACCTCTTGGCTAAGATAGGGGCGCCTCGCGCTCGCCGCGCCGCGCCGCGCCCAGCCTCACCGGACGCTGGCGTGCAGGTCCGGGTCGGAGACGCGGATGTTCCTGGCCAGGTTCCAGCTGAGGTGCTGCATGGGCACGATGCTCTTGTACTTCTGCGTCTTGTTCCACTCGTAGCGCTCGACGGCCAGCCGGTGCTGGCGCGCCGTCAGCGGGCCCACGTTCCAGGCGATGTTGTTGCACCAGCCGGCCGCCTGCACCCAGTGCACGCAGCCCGTGTTGACCCAGACCAGGTCGCCGGGCCGCTGCAGGAACCGGTACACGGGCACGCCGTGGTCCAGCAGCTCCTCCATGTCGGGCCACCAAGAGCCGTGCAGGTACGAGATGCCATTCCTGCCGGCAGGGCACATCGGGTTAGTGGTCCAGGAGGTGGAACCGTTCAGGTACCAGGTGCCGATCCTGCCAGCGGGCTCCGGTGGGTGGCTTATTCAGGGCTCGAACCATTCAGGCACGAGGTACCGTTCCTGCCAGCGGGCTCCGGTGGGTGGGTGGTTCAGGGTTCGAGGGGCGGGGATGGCCGAGTGGTTAAGGTGTCGGGCTATGGATACCAAAGGTCCCCGGTTCGACTCTAGCGCCACTCAGGACATTTCCCAATCCCGCGGCCCACCGGCGAAACAGTGTGGGCGGCGCCATTAGCCGTGAATGTGCATAAAGTGTGTCGTGAACCAACCAATAAACAAACAAAGGTTCAGGGTTCGAACCGTTCAGGCACCATGCACCGTTCCTGCCAGCGGGGTCCGGTGAGTTAGTGGTTCACCAGCTCGGGGCTGTGTGTGTGTGCAAGATGCCGGTCCTGCGAGAGAAGAGCGGTCAGTGGTCCAGGAGCTTGCTCGAGATTCCGTTCCTGCGAGGAAGGCGGCGTGGTCCAATGGTCCTAGGAGCTCGAAATACGTGGGCACGAAATGCTGCTATTGTGGGAAGAGTAGGGAGAGAGGGAGTTTGTTTAAGGAATTCAAGTCGTACATGCAGGCACGAAACACGATTCATTCCGGGGATGTAGTGCAACATTTCTCTTTTTGAAATAACATTTTTAATCAGAGTTTTCACTGGGGTGGCTTTATGGACCAGAGACCTATTGCCAAGCAGAGCTTGCTACGTGAACCATTGCCCCACCTCCCGATTCGTAAATTTCAGTTGAACGGCAGAACTTTGACAGAGAGTTAAACGTGCCGTCAATGCACCGACAGGGCCGTCCCGGTAGCTCGTCCAAGGCCTTATCGGGCCAGTTGCTACTTGACCTTCCCAGCCGGGGGCTAAGTGCGGGCGCCTGAAGCGAGTCCATTGTACCTTTCCAGGACAGGGGAAATCAATACAGGCCAGCGCTCTAATCAACTGAGCTACCGAGGCGGCTTCCGCAAACTTCTTCAAATGACTACGAAACAATTCTACTCGCGTCCCGTTCTAGTAGCCGCAGGACATGTTGCAAAAACAACGACAAGAAAAATTGTGTACACACGGGCAACCGACTGTCGGCCACGAGATCTTCCCGTGCTACAGAGAAAGGCCGCGTGTCGCAACACCGGACGGGGCGGCGCCAACTGCAGACCCACCACAGCCGGGCAGGGCCAACACCCGTCCGGCTTGTTTGGTGCGGCGACTGAAATTCGCCGCTGAGCTTTGAGAAGGTCGGCGGCATTTTGCAGAAGCATGTCACGTCCAGACAAGCGCACTGAAACCTAACACTCGCGCTTTTATGGCAAGGATCACCCAGAACCTTTAGTCTGGATGATATCAAATTTACAGCAAAATTATGCTGTTAATCCAAAATACAGCGGCTCACCCTAGCCCCCGTCACGTCCACTGACCGACTCACCCTAGCCCCCGTCACGTCCACATGACCGACTCACCCTAGCCCCCGTCACGTCCACATGACCGGCTCACCCCAGCCCCCATCACGTCCACATGACCGGCTCACCCCAGCCTCCGTCACGTCCACATGACCGGCTCACCCCAGCCCCCATCACGTCCACATGACCAGCTCACCCCAGCCCCCGTCGCCCACATGACCAGCTCACCCAGCCCCGTCACGTCCCATGACCGGCTCACCCAGCCCCGTCGTCCGACCGACTCCCTAGCCCCCGTCCGTCCATGACCGACTCACCCTAGCCCCCGTCACGTCCACATGACCGGCTCACCCCAGCCCCCATCACGTCCACATGACCGGCTCACCCCAGCCTCCGTCACGTCCACATGACCGGCTCACCCCAGCCCCATCACGTCCACATGACCAGCTCACCCCAGCCCCCGTCACGCCCACATGACCAGCTCACTCCAGCCCCGTCACGTCCACATGACCGGCTCACTCCAGCCCCGTCACGTCCACATGACCGGCTCACCCTAGCCCCCGTCACGTCCACATGACCGGCTCACTCCAGCCCCGTCACGTCCACATGACCGGCTCACCCCAGCCCCCGTCACGTCCACATGACCGGCTCACCCCAGCCCCCATCACGTCCACATGACCGGCTCACCCCAGCCCCGTCACGTCCACATGACCGGCTCACTTTTCACACAGCGAGTTGATGACGCCCCAGTAGGAATCGGGCACGCCGAACCACTCGCAGTCGTCGGGCCCGATGTTGATGTTGATGGAGCAGAAGTTGTTGTTCTCCTGGTGGCCCGGCGTTCTGCTGCCCGGCACCTGGCGGAGAGGACCGAGTGACTCGGTGAGTCGGGCGAGTCAATAATGGCTGATTCAGTTGAGTCTGACCTATGTGCCGAGTGGGTCAGCTGCAATTGGTGCCGAGTGAGTCAGCTGCGACTGGTACCGAGTGAATCAGCTGCAGTTGGTACTGAGTGAATCAGCTGCAGTTGGTACTGAGTGAATCAGCTGCAGTTGGTACTGAGTGAATCAGCTGCAGTTGGTACTGAGTGAATCAGCTGCAGTTGGTACTGAGTGAGTCAGCTGCGACTGGTACCGAGTGAGTCAGCTGCGACTGGTACTGAGTGAATCAGCTGCAGTTGGTACTGAGTGAGTCAGCTGGAATTGGTACTGAGTGAGTCATCTGCGACTGGTCCCGAGTGAATCAGCTGCAGTTGGTACTGAGTGAATCAGCTTCAGTTGGTACCGAGTGAATCAGCTGCAGTTGGTACTGAGTGAGTCATCTGCGACTGGTCCCGAGTGAATCAGCTGCAGTTGGTACTGAGTGAATCAGCTTCAGTTGGTACCGAGTGAATCAGCTGCAGTTGGTACTGAGTGAGTCAGCTGGAATTGGTACCGAGTGAGTCACAGCTCAGCGACACCTATTAAGCGGGTACTGAGCGACTATTGGGCGCATGCCTGGCAAGCAAGGCCCTGAGAGAAATGCTCAGGCTGCCATTATCGGCTGCCGCATGGATCGCGGCGCACGCCACCGAGACATACACGGGCTCGACATCCAGATCGGACGACAGCCAGACAGCTAAGACAGTGACGGTGCCCACCTTCATGTACAGCTGGACGGTGCCCACCTTCAAATACACCCGGACGGTGCCCGCCTTCATATACAGCTGGACGGTGCCCACCTTCATGTACAGCTGGACGGTGCCCACCTTCATGTACAGCTGGACGGTGCCTACCTTCATATACAGCTGGACGGTGCCCACCTTCATGTACAGCCGGACGGTGCCCACCTTCATGTACAGCCGGACGGTGCCTACCTTCATATACGCTGGACGGTGCCCACCTTCATGCACAGCCGGACGGTGCCCACCTTCATGTACAGCCGGACGGTGCCTACCTTCATATTTAGCTGACGGTGCCCACCTTCATGCACAGCCGGACGGTGCCCACCTTCATGTACAGCTGGACGGTGCCCACCTTCATGTACAGCTGGACGGTGCCAACCTTCATATACAGCTGGACGGTGCCCACCTTCATATACAGACGGACGGTGCCCACCTTCATGTACAGCTGGACGGTGCCCACCTTCATATACGCCGGACGGTGCCTACCTTCATATTTAGCTGGACGGTGCCCACCTTCATGCACAGCCGGAATGTGCCCACCTTCATGTACAGCTGGACGGTGCCCACCTTCATATACGCCGGACGGTGCCTACCTTCATATACAGCTGGACGGTGCCCACCTTCATGTACAGCCGGACGGTGCCTACCTTCATATTTAGCTGGACGGTGCCCACCTTCATGCACAGCCGGACGGTGCCCACCTTCATGTACAGCTGGACGGTGCCAACCTTCACAAACAGCCGGACGGTGCCCACCTTCATGTACAGCTGGACGGTGCCCACCTTCATGTACAGCTGGACGGTGCCTACCTTCATATACAGCTGGACGGTGCCCACCTTCATGCACAGCCGGACGGTGCCCACCTTCATGTACAGCCGGACGGTGCCTACCTTCATATACAGCTGGACGGTGCCCACCTTCATGCACAGCCGGACGGTGCCCACCTTCATATTTAGCTGGACGGTGCCCACCTTCATGCACAGCCGGACGGTGCCCACCTTCATGTACAGCTGGACGGTGCCCACCTCCATATACAACTGGACGGTGCCCACCTTCATGTACAGCTGGACGGTGCCCACCTTCATGTACAGCCGGACGGTGCCTACCTTCATGTACAGCTGGACGGTGCCTACCTTCATGCCTACAGCTGACGGTGTCCAACTTCATGTACAGCCGGACGGTGCCCACCTTCATGTACAGCTGGACGGTGCCCACCTTCATGTACAGCTGGACGGTGCCCACCTTCATGTACAGCTGGACGGTGCCCACCTTCATGTACAGCTGGACGGTGCCCACCTTCATGTACAGCCGGACGGTGCCCACCTTCATGTACAGCCGGACGGTGCCCACCTTCATGTACAGCTGGACGGTGCCTACCTTCATGTACAGCCGGACGGTGCCCACCTTCATGTACAGCTGGACGGTGCTCACCTTCATGTACAGCCGGACGATGCCCACCTTCATGTACAGCTGGACGGTGCCCACCTTCATGTACAGCTGGACGGTGCCCACCTTCATGTACAGCTGGACGGTGCCCACCTTCATGTACAGCCGGACGGTGCCCACCTTCATGTACAGCTGGACGGTGCCCACCTTCATGTACAGCTGGACGGTGCCCACCTTCATGTACAGCTGGACGGTGCCCCTTCATATACAGCTGGACGGTGCCCACCTTCATGTACAGCTGGACGGTGTTCATGCCGAGGATCGGGTGGCCGACGTGGCTGAGCATGTTGCCGGCCGACACCACCCGGCAGAAGGCGGGCAGCTTGTTCAGCTCCTGCAGCTGCGGCCGCCACTTCTTCTCGTCGCTCAGGTCGACGTTGGTGCCGAACTTGATGGTCTTGTGGCCGCGCTTCTGGCCCAGCGACTGGTACTTGGCGAACGAGTCGCGCGGGTCCGTGTCGGACTCGCGGTGCGACGTCGGCCGCGACTCCTGCCCCTCCAGCTGCGGGCGAGCGGTGCATCGTGCGTCGCCACACTCCCGGCAGCCGGGTCCCCACTGCACTGATCTCTGTACCGCCACACGTGTGGAGGCGCACACGAATTCATCTCCTTCATGTGGTCCGTATATTAGCTGTATGCACCAGTGACACCCGCGGCATTCACCAGAGTAAGGTTTTATGGGAAAAATAGGAAATGTTCCACGGGAAATGTGCCAATCTAACATTACGCAACATAGACTTCATAGTCCACATTTAACTTTATATACCAGTAAAACCTCATGGCATGAACAAGAACCAGAATACGCATTTTTATGAAAGGAAGGAGGAACTTTTCCACCGGAAATGTCCCAATCTAACCTTACACAACATAGGCTTCATAGTCCATATTAATATAGGTTTGTGCACCAATAAAACCCCATGGCATGCACAAGAAACTGAGTACGTATTTTGATGGAAGGAAGGAGGAAATTCACCACCGAAATGTTCCAATCTAACCATACACAGCACCCTATGCAAACACTGGATCCGCCGTGGCAAATTTACACACAATATAAACGCAAGCCATAGACGTTCGCCCTGGCGCACAGAGACGACGCTGACCTTGAGGCTATCTGTGAAGGTCATCGCCTGGTACTGGGCGTATCTGGCGATGGAGGTGTGGCTGCGGGAGGAGACGCAGCCCCACACCTTCCTGGTGAAGGTCGGGTCCCAGTTCTCGTCGGAGGACTGCATCAGCTGGTTGCGTACCTCCACCGCGTGGTCGGGATGGGCTTCCACCAGCGTCTTGGTAGAGAACAGGCCCAGGTCTGTGGGCAGTGGTCAGGATGGGCTTCCATTAGAGTCTTTGTGGAGAACAGGCCCAGGTTTGTGGGCAGTGGTCGGGATGGGCTTCCACCAGCGTCTTGGTGGAGAACAGGCCCAGGTCTGTGGGCAGTGGTCAGGATGGGCTTCCATTAGAGTATTTGTGGAGAACAGGCCCAGGTCTGTGGGCAGTGTTCAGGATGGGCTTCCATTAGAGTCTTTGTGGAGAACAGGCCCAGGTCTGTGGGCGGTGGTCAGGATGGGCTTCCATTAGAGTCTTTGTGGAGAACAGGCCCAGGTCTGTGGGCGGTGGTCAGGATGGGCTTCCATTAGAGTCTTTGTGGAGAACAGGCCCAGGTCTGTGGGCAGCACCGCCGCACTTCGTTCGAGAGACTACAAGCTACCCTGCGTGTCTGCGCTGGCCGCAGTAATGGCTCCTCCTGCTACCAACTGCTGTGCTGGACAGGCGATTCGAAGTCGGTACGAACTTGAATGCACTGCAAACGAAAAGCTGACACGCATGACTCCACCTCGACACGGACACACCGGCCTTGACAGGCGCATAGGCGGAGCACACCCAGCACACCCACCGCTGTGCTGCAACACACATACATACACGGGCAGAACCCGTAACTATCGTAACCGCATACACAGCTGGCCATAACGGGATGAACGCCTTGGGCGTTTTTGCGGCACACTGGAATGACGCGCCATTCAGCCTGGCCAATGCCTGCTGGGAATCGAATTCTGGTGGACCGCGACATCCAGAGGTTAGTCGAGTTTCAGAACACCACACCCACCACAGCACCTACCCATAGACGACAGCACTGGCACTCATCGAATGCTCACAATACACACACGGGCGGAGACGGAGAGACCAGTTGGAATGGTGTGGGCAACTAAAAAAACTCCTATTTTGAAAGCATCTTCGGATTTGAACGGTCAACAATCGTTGGGTCTGGTCTGGTATTGGGCAAACACAGTATCTAACTCCCACCTTTCGATCCGCCAGTGAACAGCTTTGAGCACTTGAGTATCCATAACATCAGCAGTTTTCAAACTCCCACAGCACAGCCACCCATCGAAAAACACCCACAGCACAGCCACCTATCGAAACACACCCACAGCACCGCCACTCAAACACCCACAGCACCGCCACACAAACACCCACAGCGCCACCACACGAACACCCACAGCACCGCCACACAAACACCCACAGCACCACCACACAAACACCCACAGCACCACCACACGAACACCCACAGCACCACCACACAAACACCCACAGCGCCACCACACGAACACCCACAGCACCGCCACACAAACACCCACAGCACCACCACACAAACACCCACAGCACCACCACACGAACACCCACAGCACCACCACACGAACACCCACAGCGCCACCACACGAACGCCCACAGGCCGGCAGCCCGAGCGCCGGTCGCGCCGGCGCCAGCGGCAGTGCCGCGCGCCACTCACCGAGGCCGCAGGCGGCCGCGATGCCGCGCACCACCGCCACCGGGTTCTTGAGGCAGAACTCCTGCAGCTGCGGGCTGTGCGCCTGCCGGCGGCTGCCCACCAGCACGGAGGGCGTGTGCTGCGGAAGCTGGTCGCGCCGCAGCACGGCCGAGGCCGCCGACGCGGCCGGCGGCGGCCTCGCCTCGGCGGGCGGCGCCCGCTCGCCGGCCAAGCTCAGGTTGGCGACGCCGGCGGCGCTGAGGCCGCGACAGCGCGCCTCCACCGCGGCCGCGGTCATGTCGAGCGTGAAGAGCGGCGCCGACGGCGCGCCGTCGGCCGCCGGCTCGCTCTTGATCGCCGGCTCGCTCTTGATCGCCGGAGAGGACTTCGTGGTCGCGGAGGCGGCGGTCGCCGTCGTCGAGGATGCGGAGGTAGAGGTGGAGGAGGAGGAGGCGGCGGAGGAGGAGGATGTGGAGGCGGAAGCGGGTGGGTCGGCGGGGGGCGGCGCCGCAACGCTGATGGCGCCACTCTCGGCAGGCGGGGACGACGCGGCCGCCGGCCGCGAGGACGCTGTCGGCGGCGGTGCCGGCGGGGCAGCGCCAGGGGCAGCGCCAGACTGCGGTGTCCGTCGGTCAGGCGGTGCGCTGTCCGACCGGGCGCCGGGCCGGGGTGCCGCGCCCTCGTCGCGGGTGCGCGCCATCTGCTGCAGCAGGGTCTCCGCCATCCGCGCCACCACCGTGTTGGCGACTGACGTGCGCGGCCCGTCGCTGAACGGCGTCACACCGGCGTCCGCGCCTCTGCCGGCTGGGCCGGCCTTGACCGCCCCGGGCGCCGGGCCGCCCGTCACACGGGCTCCGAAAGCTAACCCACCTGTCACACGGGCTCCGGGTGCAGGTACGCCCGTCACACGGGCTCCAGAGGCCGGCCCGCCCATCACACGGGCTCCGGGCGCCGGTCCGTCTATCACACCCACCGTGGGCAGCACGCAGCGCGGATAGAACACGGGCGGCTCAGAGGTCCGCTCGGGCGGCACGTGGGGTGTCCGAGGTGGTGGCGACACCTGGCGAGACTCACAACGCACCGCGGACTGCCGTGGCCGCTGCTGGACCTGGCACTCGTACTCCAGCCGCAGCTGCTGCTGCTGCTGCTGCTGCTGCTGGAGGTGAAGCTGCCGCTGTTGTTGGTGCAGCAGCTGCTTCTGCCGCTGCTCGTGCTCTAGCTGTTCGAGGCGCTGCTCCTGTTGATGCTGCTGCTGACTGCGGTGCTCACTCTCCAGCCCAATGTGCTGCTGCTGTTGTTGCAGATGTTGCTTTTGTTGCTGCCGTTGTTGTTGGAGTCGCTGCCTCATATGCTGCTGTTGCTCCAGATCCATCATCTGCTGCTGTGTTCTCTCCTGTTGCTTGCTGTCGTTTTGTGGTAGTGGTGGATGTTCTTGCTTGGTAAGATGTTGCATTTGTTGAATCTCACGCGGCGTCTGCCCGGGATGTTCGTTTTGCTGCTGCTTATCCTGTCGCAACCTGTCATACTGCTGCTGGTGCTGCTGTTGACGTTGATGTCCTTGATGCTGCCGCAGTCGCATTTGCTGTTGGTGTTGCTGCATCAGCCTGCAAAAACGACAATAAGTCGCAAGTCTGGAATCATACCATGTGCATGAGACAAGTGGAACAGCAGATGTTGAATGATGTTATTATTCTCTGATTGGATATTGATTCACTTCTCAGACGATAATTTACAGGTTCAACAACACAAGCTATGAACTCGCATCCAATCCGACCTCCGGATGGGCATCAACAAACTGGATCCGAAGCACGGATTCCCCTATGACTGCCGATCCACTGCATGACAGCCTCGCGTGACTTTTGGCAGTCGGCGCAGAAACATCCGGTCACGGCCAGCGCTGACCACATCGGGAGATGCCCATCACGCTCAGATAGCGATGTGCCGGCGCTAGGAACCAACCGAGCGTGACGTACGTCGGCGCCTCGGGCAGTCCGGGGGGAGCTGCAAGGAAGACGGCGACACACTGCATCCGAGCTCAGTGTCGCGCAGCACGGTGCTCACGATCAAGATGATCAGATTCGCAGCCAGCGCACGCACGAACGGTCCGATGAGCATCACAGGAGATGGTGGTTATTGGTCGTACGACACCTCGACTGTCGAGTCTTGCAGCTTCGCCAATCTCTCACGCCGATTAGTTGCGGGCGAAGAGGAGCGACAGGTGCGGCTCGAACCCACAACCTTTCGATTGTGAGATGGGCAACTTACCCCTAGACTGCTCATCCCCACATTGCAGGAGAGTGTGCGACTACTGAGGCGCAGGCACCCTGCGTGTCGGTCGACTGGCGCCTCCGAGCGCGGTGAGACCTTGGGTCATTGTGCGTCCATTCACTAGGTCCTCTGAGGGCGAGGCTACCCACCCGGGCGCTCTCTAAAGCCTCCCTCCCTGGTGACCTGTCGAGGGGGGAGACGCTCCCGACTGACCTATACTGCTGCTGCAGCTGCCGCAGCTGGTGCAGCTGCTGGTGCCCCAGGTGGCGCTGCTGCTGCAGCCAGCCGAGCAGCTGCAGCTGCTGGGCGCCGAGATAGACCGGCGGAGGGTCGCCGTGCTGTGTCGGTGGCGGTGGCGGCGGCAGCGGCGGTGGCGGCGGCGGCAGCGGCGGTGGCGGCGGCGGCGGCAGCGGTGGTGGTGGTGGTGGTAGGGCTTGCCGATTTGCAGTTGGGTCGGCGGCGTCGCTGACCTGTGAGGCACGCGTTGGCAGCGGTTACATCGACACAGTCGACAGCGTCAGCATCTCGTGAACCCTGGCATAAGCCGTCAGAATACAAACAGTGGGCAGCTGCCGCATCCGTTGTAACTGATTTCAAACATGCGAGAAGGTGCGCACAGAAGTGCAAACGGCTCTGACACCTACATAACTTGCCAAATCCCACACACACATTCTGCCCCATTAACTCGCGCCGTCTTTCCAGTCAAATCCTCACACCCGTCTCGAGAGGGGGGGGGGTTGAAGACCTCCCTCTAAAGTCCAAACTAAACACCGCACGAAAACGAAACAAGTGTCATCGGAAAGTGCTTAACGAGTAGGATCCGAGTCCACCCTCCAAAACACTTTCCTCCCAAAGGTGACGTCACCAGGGGGCTAGATTTTTACGACTTTTCACGACTTGCATTATGTTTTTGACTCTGGGGAGTTCATTTTGGGGATATATGAAAAAACAAAATGTATTTGGAATGAGAAAAGGACAGCAAAATCGAACAGGGCTATATTTTTTTGCCCCCTCCATTTGTTTTTGAAATTTCAAAATTTTGAGTTTTCAAGTTTTTAAATTTTCCTTTTCCAATGGGTAGGGCAGACAGAGAAACGTTGTTGGAAGTCAACTTGCCCTAATAAAAATGCTTACTTTAGCCAGAATCTTGTATTCGAACTGCAATTTGGCAAATTCACAAAATTTATATGTATTCAAAAACGGGGAAAAAAATGAAAAATCCAACTCGTACGTTTTGTTGCATCCATGGGAGATAAGCAAACGCTGAAAGTTTCATTAAAATATCTGTATCCGTTAAAGCGTGACGACTGGTTCAACTTTCTTGGAGGTGACCTTACTTGAACTCGACTAACTCGTCGACCCTACTTGACCGGACCTAAAATTTTTGAATCAGCATGTCAAATTGATGTGGGAAAAGGTATACCAAATTTGGGCGCGCTGACGCATGCCGTTCGTCCGCTATCCGCGAAAACCCTGGGGGGGGGGGGGTCGGCTGAAGACCCCCGAGACGGGACGGGTTAACAACAAAATACGTCCATATATTTTAACCGATGCAGTCGATATATTTCAGCTGATGCAGTTCATATACTTCAGCTGATGCCTGCATATATGTCCGCTGATGCAGCCCATATATCCCGCCCAATATCACCGAGGTCAAGGTCACCGGCCTCGAACCGTAGTTACGCGCACCTATGGCCAGCCACCCCTTAATGTTAAAGTAATTGGCAACGAGTTCCCAACCATGGTCAAGCGACCAATGATTCGGGGTGGTCAGAGGACCAGCCCTGCCCAGCATAGACCAGACAAAACCAGACCTTCAAGAACCAGAACAGACCAAACCTACATGGACCAGGCCAGACCTACATGAACCAGAGTGGACCTACATGGACCAGACCAGACCTGCATGGACCAGACCAGACCTACATGGATCAGACCAGACCTACATGGACCAGATGGGGACCTACACGGACCAGACCAGACGCACCCATGACTACCGCCAGCGGCGCCGCGGTCACACCTTGAGACGTTTGGCGGCGTGCTGCGGCCGTGCGGCCGGCGACGGAGCGACCTCCGCCAGGACGTCTCGCCGCGGCTGTGTCGAGGGCGCGGCGGCGCCGGCGGGCGCGGCTCGGCCCGCCGCCGGGCGGTGCTCCTGGGCCGAGACGGAGCTCCAGGCGGGCCCGGCCGGCCGGCGGGTCGGCAGGCCGTCCATGGCGCCGCCCGCCGGCCACGGCAGCCCTGCAACGTCACGTCACGTCAACTGTAGCCACGGCAGCCCTGCAATGTCACGGCACGGCACGTCACGTCAACTGTAGCCACGGCAGCCCTGTAACGTCACGGCACGTCAGCTGTAACGTCACGGCAGCCCTGTAACGTCACGGCACGGCACGGCACGACACGTCAACTGTACCCGCGGCAGCCCTGGAACGCCACGGCACGGCACGTCAACCATAGCCACGACAGCCCTGTAACATCACATCACGGCACGGCACGTCAACTATAGCTACGACAGCCCTCCGACGTCACGTCACGTCACGCCAACTACAGTCACGGCAGCACTGAAACGTCACCTCACGTCAGGACACGTCAACGGTAGCCACAGTAGCCCTGCAACATCACGTCACGTCACGTCAACTAAAGCCATGGCAGCCCCGCAACGCCGCGTCACGTTAAGTGACCACGGACGCACGTCACTCCACTGCAATTCCACAACGTCACGCCACGTCAATAACAGTCACGGCAGCCTTGCAGCACCACGTCGCGTGCTACACATCACATCAACGGTAGCCACGGTAGTCATATAACGCCACGTCACGTCAACGGTAGTCGTGGCAGACCTGGAGCGCCACGTCACGTCAACGATAGTCACGGCAGCCCTTTAGCTTCACGTTACGTGAACGATAGCCACGGCACAGCCCAATACTAGCACGTCACGTCAAACGATTGACGACCATGGCAGCCTGGAACGTCATCCCACGTCCGGTAAATAGTAGCCACGGTGACACTGCAACGACACGACACGACACGACACGCAAATGGAAGTCGCGGCAGCAGCTCTACAGCATCACGCCGCGCCACATTAACAGTGTCCAGGGAAACCCTGCAGTGTCACGTCACGTCAACAGCAGCATCGTTATCTCACGTCACGTCACGTCACGTCACGTCATCCTGCATTAATGGTTGTCCAGCTAGTCGCTTCACGTCATTATCGAGAGTCGTCTGAAGCCCATCGCAGTGCAAGCCACGTCACAGCAGCCACTCAGCGTCACGTCAAGTCACGTCATGCCGGCAGACATACCCACAGTAACCACTCAACGTCACGTCACGTCAGAAGACATCCGCACAGTAACCACTCAACGTCACGTCACGTCAGAAGACATCCCCACAGTAACCACTCAATGTCACGTCACGTCAGCAGACATCCCCACAGTAACCACTCAATGTCACGTCACGTCAGCAGACATCCCCACAGTAACCACTCAATGTCACGTCACGTCAGAAGACATCCGCACAGTAACCACTCAACGTCACGTCACGTCAGAAGACATCCGCACAGTAACCACTCAACGTCACGTCACGTCAGAAGACATCCCCACAGTAACCACTCAATGTCACGTCACGTCAGCAGACATCCCCACAGTAACCACTCAATGTCACGTCACGTCAGAAGACATCCCCACAGTAACCACTCAATGTCACGTCACGTCAGCAGACATCCCCACAGTAACCACTCAATGTCACGTCACGCCATGCCAGCAGACACAGGCCCACAGTAGCAATTCAACGTCACGTCACGTCACGTCACGTCAGCAGACCTAGGCCACAGCGGGCCGTCGACGCTCCCGTGGCACCCGCGCTAAACACGGGAAACCTGACACACTTTCCGGCCGGCCGCGAGACACCAGACGCCGCGAATGGCGGCGAACAACGACTGAGGAATTGCAACACCAGGCTAAGTGGGCAGGCCGGTATTTGTACCAGGTATATTGCATGGGTAACCACTGCGGATATCATCGCTAAAGAGGTCATCACTCCAGCCTAGTTCGGAGGCAGTCACTGCGGCTAATTTTAGAGGTAGACATTGCAGACGTATTCGCTGCGCCTTATCATTCCCGGGAAGGCCAGTTTCAGAGAGTCACTGGAAAAGTGATCACTCCAGAGAAGGCACATAGGTGGTAGCCATCGAGGTGACCATTCCAGAGGTCGTCAGTGCAGAGGCAACCACGCCAAGAGCAATAGTGGCTGTGACGCCAGAAGCGCAGTCGGGGAAAGATAGTCCGTCGCGGCAAAGCGCGCCCTTTGGCCCGACTAGGCGTTCGGCTCACCCGGCCACCGAATCGTCACATCATCACTGACCGGTCAGCAACTCTTCACGCGTTATATTCCCGGGCGGAAGGGGAGCGGGTGGGGTGTTCGAGCCCCCATCACTTCTGGCTTAGCCATTCGGCATACCCATATGTAATCATACGGCAACACCTATATGATCAACATGGTCAATGCGCCATAAAGCCCAAATAACTAACTAACTACGGCATACACTAGATCAACTCGAGTTTGAACCAGCTAGCACCCGTATCCATTTAGAACAGCTCCACTTCTGCAAACGATATTCACACAATTTTAGCGCTTCACTTCATCTAGATTATAACCTTGTCGACTCCAAAGCATAGATCAAACACGTTTTCATCCAGCAAAGGACTTGACCTTGCCGGGACAAAATACGCCCGTGTTATGAACACTTGCAAAGGTTTATCGACATGATGCCACTGGGTGTGCGCACAATGAATACAACCGAAAGCTCAGTTCAAGGCCAAAATAGTATTGTCAGACAATATTCATCAAGGAATTTTCTTCGGAAGTCAAATTCGTCGCTTGCAGCTCGACTCACAGAAACCGCCAAGCAAGGCCATTCTTGGTTCCAACTTAAAATAACCTAAAAGGAAGACATGCCGCACCTGTGGAGACGTGCGACACAGTTCAATTGTATTCACCACACGGGCAAAGGGGCTGCAGAGGCTGCCATTCCTTGATTTAGTTTCAAGGGAGATAGGTAAAGTCACTGAAGTCACTAAGGTCACTGTCTGCACAGTGTTGAGCACGTGCCGACCAGCCCTACCCGGAGACGACGATGTTGTCCCGGAGCGTGCGTGGCAGCAGCCGGGACAGCAGCTGTCCCGCAGTCCCGGGACAGCATCGTCGGACGGCGCAACTGTCCGGCAGCAGCTCCGAGCCGCACTCCTGCCATCTTCTGGCGTGATCCGGTACTAGCTTTCTGATACAATCTGGGAGACGCCGACCCGCGTGCGTCGACTCGATGGTGCCTCAGCAGAGAAGCAGACACAACAAACGACGGGTCTGGCGGTGGTGGTGGTGCCGAGGCCGGCGACGGTGTCCCACAGCAGACGACGGTGTCCCACAGCAGACGACGGTGTCCCACAGCAGACGACGGTGTCCCACAGCAGACGACGGTGTCCCACAACAGACGACGGTGTCCCACAGCAGACGACGGTGTCCCACAGCAGACGACGGTGTCCCACAGCAGACGACGGTGTCCCACAGCAGACGACGGTGTCCCACAGCAGACGACGGTGTCCCACAGCAGACGACGGTGTCCCACAGCAGACGACGGTGTCCCACAGCAGACGACGGTGTCCCACAACAGACGACGGTGTCCCACAGCAGACGACGGTGTCCCACAACAGACGACGGTGTCCCAGAGCGGACGACGGTGTCCCACAGACGACGGTGTCCCACAACAGCGACGTGTCCCCAACAGACGACGGTGTCCCACAACAGACGACGGTGTCCCACAACAGACACGGAGTCCCACAACAGATGACGGTGTCCCACAACAGACGACGGTGTCCACAGCAGACGACGGTGTCCACAGCAGAGGACGGTGTCCCACAACAGACGACGGTGTCCCACAGCAGACGACGGTGTCCCACAACAGACGACGGTGTCCCACAACAGACGGAGTCCCACAACAGATGACGGTGTCCCACAACAGACGACGGTGTCCACAGCAGACGACGGTGTCCACAGCAGAGGACGGTGTCCCACAACAGACGACGGTGTCCACACAGACGACGGTGTCCAGCAGACGACGGTGTCCCACAGCAGACGACGGTGTCCACAACAGACGACGGTGTCCCACAACAGACGACGGTGTCCCAACGACGGTGTCCACGACGACGGTGTCCGCCCGTCTGGGTCCCCGCCGGTGCCCGTGTCCCCGTACACACTCACAGGACGACGTGTCCCACAGCAGACGACGGTGTCCCACAGCAGACGACGGTGCGACGACGGTGTCCCACAGCAGACGACGGTGTCCCACAGCAGACGACGGTGTCCCACAGCAGACGACGGTGTCCCACAACAGACGACGGTGTCCCCACAGACGACGGTGTCCCACAACAGACGACGGTGTCCCACGACGACGGTGTCCCCAGCAGACGACGGTGTCCCAAGAAGACGACGGTGTCCCACAGCAGACGACGGTGTCCCACAACAGACGACGGTGTCCCACAACAGACGACGGTTCCCACAACAGACGACGGTGTCCCACAGCCGCGGTGTCCCCGCAGCGCGGTGTCCCGCGCGGTGCCCGCGCGCGGTCGTGGCGCGGTGTCCCCAGCGACGGTGTCCCCAGCGACGGTGTCGGGTGCGGGGCGACGTGCCCAGCAGACGACGGTGTCCCACAGCGGACGACGGTGTCCCACAGCAGACGACGGTGCCCACAGCAGACGACGGTGTCCCACAACAGACGACGGTGTCCCAGCAGACGACGGTGTCCCACAGCAGACGACGGTGTCCACACAGACGACGGTGTCCCACAGACGACGGTGTCCCACACAGACGACGGTGTCCCACAGCAGACGACGGTGTCCCACAGCAGACGACGGTGTCCCACAGACGACGGTGTCCCACAGCAGACGACGGTGTCCACAGCAGACGACGGTGTCCACAGCAGACGACGGTGTCCACACAGACGACGGTGTCCCCAGGTCCCACAGCAGACGACGGTGTCCCACAGCAGACGACGTGACGACGGTGTCCCACAGCAGACGACGGTGTCCACAGACGACGGTGTCCCACAGACGACGGTGTCCCACAGCAGACGACGGTGTCCCACAGACGACGGTGTCCCACAGCAGACGACGGTGTCCCACAGCAGACGACGGTGTCCCACAGCAGACGACGGTGTCCCACACAGCAGACGACGGTGTCCCACAGCAGACGACGGTGTCCCACAGCAGACGACGGGTGTCCCACAGCAGACGACGGTGTCCCACAGCAGACGACGGTGTCCCACGCAGACGACGGTGTCCCACAACAGACGACGGTGTCCCACAACAGACGACGGTGTCCCACAGCAGACGACGGTGTCCCACAGCAGACGACGGTGTCCCACAGCAGACGACGGTGTCCACAGACGACGGTGTCCCACAGACGACGGTGTCCCACAGCAGACGACGGTGTCCCACAACAGACGACGGTGTCCCACAACAGACGACGGTGTCCCACAGCAGACGACGCTGTCCCACAGCAGACGACGGTGTCCCACAACAGACGACGCTGTCCCACAGCAGACGACGCTGTCCCACAACAGACGACGCTGTCCCACAACAGACGACGCTGTCCCACAACAGACGACGGTGTCCCACAGCAGACGACGCTGTCCCACAGACGACGCTGTCCCACAGCAGACGACGGTGTCCCACAGCAGACGACGGTGTCCCACAGCAGACGACGCTGTCCCACAACAGACGACGGTGTCCCACAACAGACGACGGTGTCCCACAGACGACGGTGTCCCAACAGACGACGGTGTCGCAGCGACGGTGTCACAGACGACGGTGTCCCACAGACGACGGTGTCCAGACGACGGTGTCCCACAGACGACGGTGTCCCACAGCGACGGTCCACAGACGACGGTGTCCCACAGGACGGTGTCAGACGACGGTGTCCAGACGACGGTGTCCCACAGCGGACGACGGTGTCCACAGCAGACGACGGTGTCCCACAGGTACGACGGTGTCCACAACAGACGACGGTGTCCCACAGCGGACGACGGTGTCCCACAACAGACGACGGTGTAACAGCAGACGACGGTGTCCCACAGCAGACGACGGTGTCCCACAGCAGACGACGGTGTCCCACAGCAGACGACGCTGTCCCACAGCAGACGACGCTGTCCCACAACAGACGACGGTGTCCCACAACAGACGACGCTGTCCCACAGACGGCGCTGACCCACAGCGGACGACGGTGTCCCACAGCGGACGACGGAGTCCCGCAGCAGACAACGGTGTCCCACAACAGACGACAGCAGCGCCACGGCCAGCGACGGCGGCGCCCGCCGACGACCGACCGTCACGCTCGCCGGCCGGCTTCAGCGAACACTTGCGCTCCGCCGGCGCGCCGCGTTCGCTGAACGCTCCAGTACCGCCGCCGGGCGACACTGCCGCGCCGCCGCCGCCGTCACCGCCCGGAGCGTGCACACGGAGCACACTCGCCGGGCGAGACGAGGTGCACCGAACCGGGTCACCGCCGCTCGCCAGCCAGCCAGCCGGCCGGCCCGCGCCGCGGCACGACCACATGGTCGCGCGACGCTGCGGCAGCGGCGCTGCGGCAGCGGCGCTTCGGCCGCGCGAGACGCAAGCGGCGCCGACCTGATGCGAAGCACAGCGAGGCGCCTCGCTTTGTGGAGCAACGACGTGAGCGTGCCCAGTGCCCGGCCGCCGCCTGGTCACTTCAGGAGTGCAGCGTGCGCGGCTTCACAGGTACAGCGCATCGTCCGTCCATGCTTCCAGACGCGCAACGGGTAATTATTTCGGAGCGGGCCAAGCGATAGTGATGGATGGCGACGGATGGCGAAGGAGGCCAGAAATGAAAAAAGGCGAAAACCGGGCGTGCCAAGAGTACAGGCACTTCAACTGAGTAAGGGCTGGCAGCTGAGGGCACGCTAATTCCTCTCGCCGCAAATTGTCCGTGCGGAACGCAGAGACACTTAATTTCCATTCAGAGATGAAGCATTTCGGGAGAGCACCCTCTTCCCTGGGCAACCCGCTAGATAAACCACCCAATCTTTTTTTTTTCATACAAGAATACCAGCATGTGTGGCAGACACGCGTGGCATTTTGGTTGCACGTCTACCATGTCGGTAGACGTGCAATACACGCCCCAACTACCGGCGGCAACAGCATACGCCAAACTCACACCCGCGGCACACTCCACACAGACATCGTCCTCTGTCGATGTCGATGGAGGCCATGGAGGTCACGGATCATGTCTGACACGACGAGGTCATGTCGTGAGTCGTCACTGGGCAGGACATGTCACGGATCAAGATCCAACATGCGGGACAGGACCAGAGGACCGATCAGATCCAACAATGGAGGAAAGATTGGAAGCTGATCAGATCCAACACTGAAGGAGAGAATGGAGACGGATCAACTCCAACATTAAAAGAGGGACGGCTCGGAATGATCGAGCAAGACACGAGTGTCGCACAAGATGTCGCTCTTCGATGCGAAACGCGGAAAGGTAGAAACCGGACCTAGCCCCAGGATGCCCTGGGCGATCCGGGATAATTCAGAAGTTGTGACTATTCTGTGTGAAATTCGCTCATGAAAATCGGGCTTCAGACTGTCATATGTTCTCGTGCACCATTAAATGAGCGATGCAGCGCAGTGAATCTCCCTTTGTGAAAGCACGCGAGGTAATGGGCCTCACCTGAGGGCGCGTAGGGTCCGATCTTGAGCCAGAGTAATCCAGTTTCGCATACGAGCGCGATGCGGTCCGGGGCGGTAGCCACGCGCCGATCACACGTCACCCGCCGTCCTGCCCTGAAACGGAGCAACCCGGGTCAGCTGAGGAACGGTCACCAGTCCCAGGTCAACTGAGGAACGGTCACCACTCATAGGTCAACTGAGGAGCGGTCACCAGTCCCAGGTCAGCTGAGGAACGGTCACCACTCATAGGTCAGCTGAGGAACGGTCACCAGTCCCAGGTCAACTGAGGAACGGTCACAAGTCCCAGGTCAACTGAGGAACGGTCACCAGTCCCAGGTCAGCTGAGGAACGGTCACCAGTCCCAGGTCAACTGAGGAACGGTCACCAGTCCCAGGTCAACTGAGGAACGGTCACCACTCATAGGTCAGCTGAGGAACGGTCACCAGTCCCAGGTCAGCTGAGGAACGGTCACCAGTCATAGGTCAGCTGAGGAACGGTCACCACTCATAGGTCAGCTGAGGAACGGTCACCAGTCCCAGGTCAGCTGAGGAACAGTCACCAGTCCCAAGTCAGCTGAGGAACGGTCACCAGTCCCAGGTCAGCTGAGGAACTGTCACCAGTCCCAAGTCAGCTGAAGAACGGTCACCAGTCCCAGGTCAGCTGAGGAACAGTCACGAGTCTTAGGTCAGGTGATGAGCTGATGAAAGGTCACCAGTCTCAGGTCAGCTGAGGTACGGTCACCGGTCCCAGGTCAGCTGAGGAACAGTCACCAGTCCCAGGTCAATTGAGGAACGGTCATCAGTCCCAGGTCAGCTGAGGAACAGTCACGAGTCTTAGGTCAGCTGATGAGCTGATGAAAGGTCACCAGTCTCAGGTCAGCTGAGGAACAGTCACCAGTCCCAGGTCAGCTGAGGAACGGTCAGCAGTCCCAGGTCAGCTGAGGAACAGCCACCAGTCCTAGGTTAGCTGAAGTACGGTCACCAGTCATTTTCTTGCAATACCAAGAATGTATATCACTGCCCTGAAGAAATTGAGCAATGATTTACTGGTGACTAGTGCTGATAATGGTGGGGAGTGGTAGTTTTTGATCAGTCTGAATATATATTTAAAAATTGGTATCACGTTGGTTGACATGTCCAATTATAAAAACACCTTACAAGGATGCAAACGCGAATGAGAAAAACGTCATGAGCAGGCGGGAAAACTATTGTTCTGCTGAGAATAAAAGTTTAGAAAGCTAGTCCCACTCCTACAAGAAAATTCGAAGGCACCGTCCATGGTGGTTATCGGCTTTAGACACATCGACCGTTGAGTCATATAGCGTCGACAATCTCTCACGCCGATTGGTCGCGGGCGAGGAGTAGCGACAGGCGAGACTCGAACCCACAACCTTTCGATTGTGAGACGGGCAACTTACCCCTAGACCGCTCGTCCCCGGCACAGTCCACAACAAGAGGCATACCGAAAATCCATCCGCAGGATGCGCCTGTGGGCCCCATAACGTCTGGATCAGTGGCGCCCCACATCGTCCGGGAAAATGTCTCGTGAAGCCGCCACCCGGGGCACTGGGTACGATAGATTCGCCCCACGTGGACAGTTCAGCTGGCCTTCGGAGTTGAGTCCGGTGAACTGTCCCGCCACGGAACTGGTCAGCTGACGCTGACTGGACGCTGAGTCGTCATGTACAAAAGTATCTGCCGACGGCGCAACATCTCCGATGGAAAAGGTGCCCAATCTGATGAGAGAAGAAGCGCCACCACTGCCAAAGGCGCATTTTGCTATACTGACGGAGCTGTGCGTGGAGTTTGAGTGCTGGAAATGGGCTCTTCCCGCCAGTGGTAAACTTACACATAAGACATTAGAAGAACACTACGAAGGTAGCGAAGCGAAGGTACGAATATAGCGCATAGGTAGCGATTCGGTGTGGATGCGATATGTTGACAATGTGGCCGCAGCCGCATCAGGATCTACTGTCCTGGTGCAAGCGATTTCGAACTGAAATGCTGTCCATCAAGGTGTACACTTCACAAAAGACGAGGAGCAGAATGAGAATATCGCTTTCTGTTACGTTATGATCGGATGGTTTAAGCAAGGACTACGATTGTATGTCCACAGGAAGCCGAAAAACAAAAACGACTCGGTACGTCTCCATTCAGCATACAGTACCAGAACGAAGTCGGCCGTTGTCAGTTTAAAAAAAACTTACGGGCCCTGCGAATCTGATCACATGAGATTCTTCAGATAGAGTTTAACTATGCACAAGCTATATTCAGACAATTGCATGCTTGTTTCCGATTGCAATGCTTGTCTCCGAAGAAAGAAAACAATTTCAAGTAACGAGAAACAGAAGCAGTCCAGAAAAGAAACCAGGTCGACGGAACAGCAAGACGATGATTGTTCCACCCGGTATCTGGTCTCGCTGAGTGCCGAACGGTAGTCCGAATCGGCACCACCGCCCCGAGAGGTAACTGTATGCACCTGGCATCACAGTGCGGTCTAAATCAATACCACCGCCCCGTGGGCGAGGTATCTGAAACCACCCAGCACCACACGCGGTCCGAATCAATACCACCGCCCCGTGGGCGAGGTATCTGAAACCACCCAGCACCACACGCGGTCAGAATCAATACCACCGCCCTGTGGGCCAGGTAACTGTATCTACCTGGCATCATAGCGCGGTCTAAATCAATACCACCGCCATGTGGGCCAGGTAACTGTATCCACCTGGCATCATAGCGCGGTCTGAATCGACGCCACCGCCATGTGGGCCAGGTATCTGTATCCACCTGGCATCATAGCGCGGTCTGAATCAATACCACCGCCCCGTGGGCCAGGTATCTGTATCCACCTGGCATCATAGCGCGGTCTGAATCGACGCCACCGCCTCCACCGCCCTGTGTGCGAGGCATCTGAAGCCGCCCAGCACGACAGCCAGCTCCGAATCAATACCACCGCCGGCGGGAGGGTGGGGGTGGGGGTGGGGGAGGAGGAGCTCCAGCGGGCCGAGTTGTTTTGTGTCAGCAGGGCAGCGTCTGCAGAAAGCGGCAGCAGCTGCTGCGGAAACGGCACCAGTGAGACACAGCCGCCGGCTCAGGGCCCGGACAGCTGGCCGTATTGGCCCAGCCGACGGCTCAGGGCCCGGACAGCTGGCCGTATTGGCCCAGCTCGCCGTGTGGGCCCAGCCGCACGGTGGCAACACGCGCTGATCCGACCGCCGACCACCTGGGGGGTCCGGGCTGATGGTCAGCAGTGCGGCGCACGTCTCGCGCCGCAGTCACACAAACACGGCGCCGTGACACAGGAACCGAACCCGACAGCTGACTGCGGCCATAGGGCCCGATCCGAGACCTCGCCAGGCAGCCAAGCAAGATCCCATAGCTTAGACGCGTACCGAGGTCGTCGGAAATCCGCAGCGAAGTGGCATTCCTCGACAGTGTGTGCAGCTGCAACTGGCCTGGCTTCTCTCGGGTCACCACACACCGCTGGACTTGTCCGGCGTCCGCCGGGTCGCCAGGGTGGCGGCGGTCGACCCGGCGCCCCGGCACGCGGTGCATGACACCCCGCGCCGTGCTTGGGGTGCAGCGTCACGACGCCCGGGGCGGCGGCCTCGCCGGCACCGGCTGCCATCGCGCCGACCCCGCGACCGGACTGCACCAACAGCAAACGACGCAGGACCCAGCCGAAGTGTGTCACGTGTGTAAGTGGGCTGTTTCATTGACTGGTTGGTTGGTTATTTGGGCTTATGGGCGCATCGACTGCTTCGGTCAGACAGCGCCCAGTTTTATTGACTGGCTTTGTAGCTGTCGGGCGCGGCGACTGCACCGAGGAAGGGGCTCGATGATTCGTCTGATATCCTTACATCTTAGTAAGGTCAAGGCCGAATAATCTCATGCGAGTCGCACGTACGTCACTGCCATCATTCACTTCCATGCCCACGCGGACTTCAGCTTGTCGCCGACAAACCGGTCCAGTCAGCTGTTTCGCTCAACGGCCCTGTCGCACCAACGTCCATAGGTGGCGACAACGTACTACATCATGGACTGGATCTAATACCCGGCATTCACCACCCCTGCAAGTGACACCCCGCCCCCTCCGGCCCCCTCGGGCCGCGCGCGTGTCGTGCCGTGCACTGGTGGCCGCCGTAGCGGCACGTGGTGCACGGACCGGACCGGCCGCGCGCGTGTCGTGCCGTGCACTGGTGGCCGCCGGAGCGACACGTGGTGCACCGAGCGGACCGGCCGCCACTTCCGGCCGCCGCTCTGCCGGCCATTTAAAGGGCTGGCGCCGCGCCGGCCCGCCGGACGGACTGCTCAAGGTCGCCGCTGTTGCAGGTCGGCGCACGTCGGTTCACGGCCGGCCGGCGGTCCGGCACACTGTCAGCTGTTGCTGTCGTCATGGCCGGCTGTCCCACTGCCGGCTGTTGCTGTCGCCATGGCCGGCTGTTGCTGCCGCCGTGGCCGGCTGTTGCTGTCGCCGTGGCCGGCCGTCCCACCGCCGGCTGTTGCTGTCGTCATGGCCAGATGTCCCACTGCCGGCTGTTGCTGTCGCCGTGGCCGGCCGTCCCACCGCCGGCTGTTGCTGTCGTCATGGCCAGATGTCCCACTGCCGGCTGTTGCTGTCGCCATGGCCGGCCGTCCCACTGTCAGCTGTTGCTGTCGCCATGGCCGGCTGTTGCTGCCGCCGTGGCCGGCTGTTGCTGTCGCCGTGGCCGGCCGTCCCACCGCCGGCTGTTGCTGTCGTCATGGCCGGCTGTCCCACTGCCGGCTGTTGCTGTCGCCATGGCCGGCTGTTGCTGCCGCCGTGGCCGGCCGTCCCACTGTCAGCTGTTGCTGTCGTCATGGCCAGCTGTGCCACTGTCAGCTGTTGCTGTCGCCATGGCCGGCCGTCCCACTGTCGGCTGTGCTGTCGCCAGCTGCCGGCTGTTGCTGTCGCCATGGCCGGCTGTTGCTGTCGCCGTGGCCGGCCGTCCCACCGCCGGCTGTTGCTGTCGTCATGGCCAGCTGTGCCACTGTCAGCTGTTGCTGTCGCCATGGCCGGCCGTCCCACCGCCGGCTGTTGCTGTCGTCATGGCCAGATGTCCCACTGCCGGCTGTTGCTGTCGCCGTGGCCGGCCGTCCCACTGTCAGCTGTTGCTGTCGCCATGGCAGGCTACTGGTGGCGCCTTGGCCGGCTGCTGACAAGAGTTTCCGTCCATGGATCAACACTGCGCTGGTGCAGAGATGAGGTGCAGAGGTGAGGTGAGGTGAGGTACAGAGGTGAGTTGAGGTGCAAAGGCGAGGTGAGGTGCAGAGATGAGGTGAGGTAAGTTGAGTTTCAGAGGTGAGGTGAGGTGAGGTGCAGAGGGGGGTGAGGTGCAGAGGTGAGGTGAGGTGCAGAGGTGAGGTGAGGTGAGGTGCAGAGGTGAGGTGCAGCATCCAGGCAGCAACCGTCCAGCAATCCAGCATCATCCAGCATCCAGGCAGCAGCCGTCCAGCGGTGCGCGCCATTAGCGGCGGATCGCGGCCGGGCAACACGTCACTTCTCTTTGTCACCGTTTGAAGACGACATAATCCGCCGTCTATTTAAAGCCCAGCTAATTCTTCTTCCCGATTACAATTGGGATGTCATTGACGGAAAGATTTCGGCTTCGGCCGTTCCATCTAGCTCGCATGCCATCGTTAAAGAGCATTCGAATGGCACAGGCTTAAGCAGATCAGGCCTACCACGAGCCACCATCGGACGACTGGAAATGTAAGAAGCTGGCACGAACGGCTGATGCTGCTCACATTGCGTGGCTATGAGCAGTTCAGCCGCACGCGACCGGCCAGCACGAGGCGTGCTATTTTTACTGGCGAGTCGACGGATACCGTCCATGCTGCTTCCCAGGATGGCGCCTGACCTGCACAGCCTGGATGTCAGTTTAAATCGACACTAGACACACATAACACACTACTGGGTGTCTCAGAGCGGGCAGGACCGGTAGGAAAATCGCGCCCGGTGGCTCCGGGAAACTACACCGCTCAAGAGAGCCGAATCACACCGACTGGTTATGATAGTTGTGGTACCTGGGTACCCGACACGAAATAGGACTCAAGATGAAGAAATACCCCGCTCCCAAATGGCTCCTGTCCCTACCACGGGTCAGATGAGGCACTTGCTTAACCCTGATGGACACACACATACACACACAAATATATATATATATATATATATATATATATATATATACATATGCACAACATTTACATACATGCATACATGCACAACATTTAACCTAATAATCGTCCAAATGTATCGCGTCATGCACTACGCATGACATGCGACGTTTGTCACACAGCACATCGAGCGGCGTTTTCACTTGGTGGTGGTGGGTGGATGTGGAAGGGAGGGGGGGGGGAGAAGTGTACAATAACTCGGATCCACACAACTCCCCGAGCAGCCCAGTTCTCCGACACAGGGAGCGGGCGGCGCCAGGTGGCGGGCGGCCGTCGTCAACTGACGTGCCGTGGCGTCCGGCGCACACCGCCTGACCTTGGCGGCCGCGTGCTGACCTCCACTGGACCGGACCGGACCGGGCCGGGCCGGACCGGACCGGACCGGACCGGACCGGCCACGTCCATCAGCGTGCGTGTCGCCGGCGGTCGCCGACCACGCGGACGCCAGACGGCGACAGGGCAACGGACGGCGCCGCGCTGCGACACAAACGTCGCCGTGCGACACGCTCGCAGCAGAGGTAGCCACGCTGCGTCGGGTCGCTCACGGCTGTCGCACCTGCGACACCGGACTGCGCTGGGCCGTGGAACACGTGGCAACCGGGCTGCGCCGGGCGTCAAGCGAAGCACAACACGCCCGCCGTGTAGTGTTGGTCATTGTGTGGCACTGGCCACTGTGTGGCACTAGCCGTTGTGTGGCACCGGTGTTTGTGTGTCACTGGACACTGTGTGGCACCGGTGTTTGTGTGTCACTGGACACTGTGTGGCACCGGTGTTTGTGTGGCACTGGACACTGTGTGGCACCGGTGTTTGTGTGTCACTGGACACTGTGTGGCACCGGTGTTTGTGTGGCACTGGCCATTGTGTGGCACCGGTGCTTGTGTGGCACCGGTTTTTGTGTGGCACTGGTCATTGTGTCGCACCAGTGGTTGTGTGTCACCAGCGTTTGTGTGGCACTGGCTACTGTGTGGCACCAGCGTTTGTGTGGCATTGGCCATTGTGCGGCACCGGCTATGCAGCCGCAGCCGCTACCAATTGAGCTTCGTGAAGATAACTATGCACGTCACAGATCCGTGTCAAGAGCACTGGAGCGTCTTGTAGCTTTAATCCAGCCAGCAACAAACTGGGTATCGTTGCTAAAACAGACGGCGGAGTGGCATCATGATGACAGAACAGCACCGCCCTCTGGAGGAAATGTACACACCAGCTGCGTCTGTGTCGCAGAGAAAAGCACCGCCCTCTGCCGGCAATGTACACCCCAGCTGTGTGTATGCTGCAGAAAATAACACCACCCTCCGCCGGCAATGTACCTGCTAGCCGAGTCTGTGTTGCTGGTTCGCCGCCTGACATCACAACACCGCTGGCGGGGTCCGCGCTGCGACTCGCCGACCACACAGCGTCTGGAGCACGGAAACAGCACCGTCCTCCAATTCTACAGACGTCCGTCGGAGTACCATCCCAGTACAGCGCCGTCTGGCGGAATAAAAAAACATGTGTGACGGGGGACTTACGACAACGTAAGGATTACCTCAATCCTCTCTATCGAATGTCCACATGAGTTATCTGATCTGTAAGGACTCTTGATCGGCTTTACAGGACGTTCATCTATTGCATGCGTACAGCACACAGACACACTCACCCCTACACCCGTGCCTTTTCACGTGAATGGATCAGAGTCTCATTGTCTTCACTGAACTCACTCAGCTAAAGTTTGCATCAATTCCAGTACCACTCCATGACTGCAGTGCTCCCGATGACAACACATACCGAGCTCTCTTTACAACTACCGTTCTCGTTGTATGTGTCGAACTGACCAGGTTTTCTTTTACTGCAGCCTGGAATTTTGGAGTTTCTGTTCTGTAACTGCGGCCGGGGGTTCTGATGGGTCTGTCCTATAACTACAGTCGACGTTTCTGGGTAGCTTGGAACGTGTACTGGAAAGAGGTGCGTGCGACTCTCGCTCATGGCCGCATGCGATTTCCGATGCACAGCAGACGCATCAAACCTCATCTAAGCATCCGAAGTTTCCCTCTTCTTCGCGAGGGACCTCATTCGAAACGATTAGCGCACCGCTGCGATTGTCGGCCGTCCGGTTCGGGTGCACTGGAGACGCGTCGATCCGGGTAATTGCGGCCGAGAGCCAGCTGTTAGGCTGTCTGCTCCTGACCTTCTGACGACGTGCCCCCCGGGCATGGTACGGTTTGCCGTCCTCCAGATGCCCGAGCAGTTTCACCGATCTTTTTCCCTCGCTTCCTGGCCCATTTGCGGGCAAATCGTCAAATAAGCGCCCATGAACATATTATAATATAGTAAGTACCCGTGTTCCCCGACAGTAAACGGCTCGTGTTCGTAGGTACATACATATATATATATATATATATATATGCATATACATGCTGCATTATCTGCATGCATGTGTCTTGCTGCTTGTGTGTATGCTACCGCCTTAATGCAATCACAAAATGTGCATGCGTATTTTGTCCAACAACCAATCAACAAATCAACCAAAAAATTCCTTGCATCTGAATCTCAGATTCAGATAAAATGAACCTATTGATTGATCCTGCCCAATAACGCCTCGGCTAAACCAACTGGACGAAGAGCATACGCGCACAAGCTAAACAATCGGAAAGCACTTTGCGTGAGTATCCGAAGGTGACCAGCGGCGGCTCGATCACAAGCACACGGCGCACACACAGATCCCACCGATCACGTGACACATCCGGCGCCGCGGCCGTCGGCGGCGGCGGCGCGTCGCAATCGATGCCGGCCAATCGATGCCACAAACGGCTCGACAAATGACCGCGCCCGGGCACGGGCAGACGGGCAGGGGGGCAGGGGGAGGGTCTGACACCAGGGTCCCCACGCGCGACGGCAGACAGCCCCCCCGGCCGGAGTCGGCGTCTCCCCCTGCCGTTCGATTGACGGCGGCCGGAACGAAGGCGGCAATTAAACGGAAATAGCTGGCGGCTATTCGTTTCGCGGACGGAGATCGAGGGAAGCAGTCTATCGCCACAGACCGTCCACCGTTCCCATTACCGACTGAGCGTATTCAGGGCCGGGAGGGAGAGAGGGGACCCGCCGTCAGCGTGGGCCAATATTGGCGTGCGGTGTCAGGCGTCAGTAGTCAGAGTATTTATTGGTTCCACTCAGCAAAAACCATGTCATCAGGCCCGGACTTAGTTAGTTATTTGGGCTTACGGGCGCATCGACTGCGTTGTTCATACAGCGCCCATCAGGCCCGGACTTGAAACCAGTATCAGTCATCACGCGCTACTTGATATCTCAAGCCGCCGTGACTTGAGGCTTCCGTTTACTGGCACTGGAGATGTCTACAGGTCGACGAAATGTCCACAGTTCCAACCGGTAGTGCGACGTCTCAATGCCGCTGTGATCGATAGTCGTTTTGACACATGGACAGTACAATCCGCCGCGCCGGTACTTCACCCCCCACCCACCCGCACAACCAACTCACTCCTCATTAGAGGTGGTAGGCGGCCAACATCTTGACATCAGAGACCGGACCAGGTCGGTCTGAGCTGACGAAGCCCGGTTGGTTCCCGGACAAAATGCACCGAGGCCCGATCAAAAGGACCTTGTGATGCATGCTGTATTGCTTAATGCAGAACAATTATGTTTTTCTCTATTCAGTGAAGGTCACACAGGCGACTTATCTTATCACAGACGTTTCACATTATCTTTTACGAACTTTTTCAGTCTTAAACATGGATTGAAGTCAAGCCTCCTCTTTTGGAAACTTTTCTGTTACATCAGTATGCATTCACAGCCAACGATATCATAGCTAACAGCATTTCTCAAAATGCATTGGTCCGTGCCCATGATTTACCACTTTCAATCTAAGGAACAGCAAAACAGATACCTTAAGCCTTGATTAATAAAGTGGCCAACAACCAGCAACATTATGTGTAGGTTAGCATGTTGAAATGCACCTCAAAATACACGTGATAATCACATTTAAAAAACTGATTAAAAATTCCTTTCTTTTCACACTTCACAAGGAAACTACAGAAGTCCTATTCAATGCCCAGTATAAATTCCAGAGGCCGGTCAAAAAGCTCATCGATCCTGGTGGGACTTCCGGTTCTTAAAACTTCGCTATCACTCCTTATTCCTCAGATAAGCCGCGATGCCCAGATAAGTTTTTACCTTCTGTGCTTATGGACGGTTGATTTAACATCAACCGCCTCTTATCCTCCAGGTACAGGGGCATGTCTATTCTTCGACAACAATAATATCTTCTGACTCCGGTCCTAACTGCAGGGGCCAAAAAACTGGCTTGTTGCAGATGCGCACCAGCCTTGAACTGCATACCTGGCAAGTGTGCTGTCCAGTGTAGCCTTGCGTCCGAACCGAACCCCACTGCAATATATATACTCTTTTAGGGTGCTTTGAGATACCATTCCGCGAAGAAGGCATGCTGAAAGCTGGCACAACAAGGTTACAGCAATGTAGGCTTCAATCTTGGCTAGTATTACCACATTGACACACTCTCCGACAACTTGACCATCATTCAGAAATCAATTTCCTAATGGGTTAATATCTTCATTAGGTATTGTGTCTTTGGCCGCCAGACTGCCGAACAAATGTGCTTCTGGACGTCCGAATTGTCATCCGGTGACATGACCTTGTAACTCACGCCTATCTGCACCATCAGTTCCCCGTCACGCCCAGCTTGCCCTCACCGCCACTGGTGTCCGTAGCATCCTGTCCTCCCTCAGGGCTGCCTCCCGACAACAGACCCCGATGTCGGCGGTGGCAGCACCCGCCCCTCCCACGCTGCTGACATATGACAAAACTCGACTCTGAGGTCGTCGGTACTCACAGCACCCGCCCCTCCCACACCGCTGACCTATGACAACACTCGACTCTGAGGTCGTCGGTAATCGCAGCACCCGCCCCTCCTACACCGCTGACCTATGACAACACCAGACTCTGAGGTCAGCGGTACTTGCAGCACCCGCCCCTCCTACACCGCTGACCTATGACACCACTCGACTCTGAGTTAGTTAGTTATTAGGGCTTAAGGGCGCATCGACTACATTGGTCACTCGACTCTGAGGTCGGCGGTACTCGCAGCACCCGCCCCTCCCACACCGTTGACCTATGACAACACCAGACTCTGAGGTCAGCGGTATTCGCAGCACCCCCCTCCCCCCACACGGCTGCCTGCCGGCCGGCGGTGCCGGGTGACGGCAGAAGAGTCGGCGGGCTCGCGGAGCCCCATCGATCGCACCGACGCTCACGCCGCGACCCACGCAGACAGCGTCGGCCCCGACGCCGAGTAATCGATGCGTGTCGCTGCCGGCGGGGTCAACGCTCGTCGCAGGCGGCGGCTCCGTCTGCGGGACGGGTCCGGTGGCGCGCGGCAACGGCCGGCCGGCGCAGGTACACACATTGTTGTCAGTGCCGGGACCCGGGAGTGTCGGGGAGTGTCGGGGAGTGTCCTGGGAGTGTCGGGGAGTGTCGGGACCGTACCGGGAGTGTCGGGGAGTGTCAGGACCGCACCGGGAGTGTCGGGGAGTGTCGGGTCCGCACCGGGAGTGTCGGAGAGTGTCGGGACCGCACCGGGAGAGTCTGGGAGTGTCTGGGAGTGTCGGGGAGTGTCGGGTCCGCACCGGGAGTGTCGGGGAGTGTCGGGGACCGTACCGGGAGAGTCTGGGAGTGTCTGGGAGTGTCGGGGAGTGTCGGGGAGTGTCGGGGAGTGTCGGGGAGTGTCGGGTCCGCACCGGGAGTGTCGGGGAGTGTCGGGACCGCACCGGGAGTGTCGGGGAGTGTCGGGACCGCACCGGGAGTATCGGGGAGTGTCGGGACCGCACCGGGAGTGTCGGGGAGTGTCGGGACTGCACCGGGAGTGTCGGGGAGTGTCGGGACCGCACCGGGAGTGTCGGGACCGTACCGGGAGTGTCGGGGATTCGCACGGTCGCGACTGGCGGCCTTGGCCGGCCTTGGGACTCGCACCGCTGGCGAGACCCTCGGAGGCGAGCTGGCAATGCCCTACTTCACACGAGGAAGGTGCACATTAGCCGCTCAATTTGTTGCGGATGTCGATTAGGGTGCGTGGGATCGCACCCAGCGCCGTCTCACAGGACGAGCAAAGGCCAATGAGGTACGGCGTTTGGGTTCTTGGCCTGTCGTCTGACCAAATCTTGCTTCTTCACCCTCGTAGTAAATTGTGTCAGGATGCCCATCAGAGAAGTGAAACTGCGAACTGATATATGCGCATACTACCGCTACTCTAGATATAGCATGCAATTTGCTCCCGCAGCAAAAGGCGCCCCTCGTGCGCCATTCAATCTGTCCAAATGATTAAATTGTCTAATAAAATTAAAAGAATATACAGTGATGCCTCTACCAGACGGCGTGCGCGCACTACAGCGGCTATTACACGACCTTTATGACCTACATATACCTGCTAATCATATAGCAACAAAGTTTTATCAGAAATTAACTTGGCAGTAACGGAAACAGCAATATCAGCGCTTATTTTTTGTGTCATATTTCGAACAACGATAACTTTTATACTAAGGTTCGGATTGTTGGCAATGGTGTGAATAGCTGAAGACTACTGTACCGGAGACAGTTTCCCTCTCTTTATAGACAGGTTGACACAACTATATTCAGTGGTTCAGTGCATGGGCTGGAGATCCTTCACGAAGCCAGGGGATCCAAGTTCTTGCTTTCAATACATATTTCCAGATTCAATAGGGAAAATGACAACTTAATGTTGGCAGGGTGCCGACTCAGGGGGTTCAGACCCCTGACCCACCCGTGATCTACAGCCATGACCCAGTACGCTGGTAACACCCACCTGGCAGCAGAAATTATCCACAACGGACTGCCATGCAGTCGGTGATCGCAGGCGGCGCGAGCACAAGTCATCTCCAGTCGTGAGGAACAATTCAAGGTCCAGATTTAGAGCCGCCGAAAAGTTCTCCCAGTGCGCCCCGACACGATCCACAACCACAGGATCGTGGCTTGCCGCACCCGAAACAAAACACGGCTTTCCGGCTATAATCTCCAGTGTCAGTTAGCCCGAAACTCCGCTAACTGTACACACAGTAAGCCGTGTTGGAGCGACGATGAGAGCATCGGAAGACCGGATCATCGCCACTTGAAGGCCGACTTAAACGAAACTGTGATTTCCTACTCATAAAGCACAGGCCAAAGCCTCGCTGCGCGCGTAGCAACAAGTGTGGCCTCGGCTTAGTCCCGCTACCGAGTCACGCCCGCTACCGCGTGCTGCTGTGTTGGTGCGGGAGTGCACACCTGATGCGGCGATCCACTGTCGGGTCAGGTCTTCAAGGTCAGGCCAGGCGGCCAGGTCAGTCAGCCTCCGAAGTGCGAGCAGCGCCGTATCGACCCAACAGCACAGCTGGCGCAGCACCGTTCATGGAAAGGACCGGGTGGGTCAGCCGAGTCGGACAATGGGTTTGTCCGGCACGAAGGCCACCCACCAACCAGCCAAGTCCCTCGGAGATCGGCCTCGAGCGCTCTACTAGCCAGGTCAGAGTCCCTCGGAGATCGGCCTTGAACGATCTACTAGCCAGGTCAGAGTCCCTCGGAGATCGGCCTTGAGCGCTCTACCAGCCAGGTCAGAGTCCCTCGGAGATCGGCCTTGAGCGCTCTACTAGCCAGGTCAGAGTCCCTCGGAGATCGGCCTTGAGCGATCTACTAGCCAGGTCAGAGTCCCTCGGAGATCGGCCTTGAGCGCTCTACTAGCCAGGTCAGAGTCCTCGGAGATCGGCCTTGAACGATCTACTAGCCAGGTCAGAGTCCCTCGGAGATCGGCCTTGAGCGCTCTACTAGCCAGGTAAGAGTCCCTCATCGGAGATGGCGCCTGGGAGAGACGCCCGACATGGACTGTCCGCAGACGCCACGACATTACCGGACCACCACTGTACTACCACATCACCAGGTCATCACTAGACCACCACATTACCGGACCACCACTGTACCACCACATCACCAGGTCATCACTAGACCACCACATTACCAGGTCATCACTAGACCACCACATTACCAGGTCACCACTAGACCACCACATTACCGGACCACCACTATACCACCACATTACCAGGTCATCACTAGACCACCACATTACCGGACCACCACTATACCACCACATTACCGGACCACCACTATACCACCACATTACCAGGTCATCACTAGACCACCACATTACCAGGTCATCACTAGACCACCACATTACCAGGTCATCACTAGACCACCACATTACCAGGTCACCACTAGACCACCACATTACCAGGTCACCACTAGACCACCACATTACCAGGTCATCACTAGACCACCACATTACCAGGTCATCACTAGACCACCACATTACCAGGTCACCACTAGACCACCACATTACCAGGTCATCACTAGACCACCACATTACCAGGTCATCACTAGAACCACATTACCGGACCACCACATTACCAGGTCATCACTAGATCACCACATTACCGGACCACCACTATACCACCACATTACCAGGTCATCACTAGATCACCACATTACCAGGTCATCACTAGACCACCACATTACCAGGTCATCACTAGACCACCACATTACCAGGTCATCACTAGACCACCACATTACCAGGTCATCACTAGACCACCACATTACCAGGTCATCACTAGACCACCAATAGGAAAGCACCACATACCAGTTCACCACTAGACAACCACATTACCAGGTCACCACTAGACAACCACATTACCAGATCATCACTAGACCACCACATTACCAGATCACTAGATCACCACATTACCAGGTCATCACTAGATCACCACATTACCAGGTCATCACTAGACCACCACATTACCAGGTCATCACTAGACCACCACATTACCGGACCACCACTATACCACCACATTACCGGACCACCACTATACCACCACATTACCAGGTCATCACTAGACCACCATACCACCACTAGACCACCACATTACCAGGTCATCACTAGATCACCACATTACCAGGTCATCACTAGACCACCACATTACCAGGTCATCACTAGACCACCACATTACCGGACCACCACTATACCACCACATTACCGGACCACCACTATACCACCACATTACCAGGTCATCACTAGACCACCACATTACCAGGTCATCACTAGACCACCACATTACCAGGTCATCACTAGACCACCACATTACCGGACCACCACTATACCACCACATTACCGGACCACCACTATACCACCACATTACCAGGTCATCACTAGACCACCACATTACCAGGTCATCACTAGACCACCACATTACCAGGTCACCACTAGACCACCACATTGCCAGGTCATCACTAGATCACCACAATACCAGTTCACCACTAGACAACCACATTACCAGGTCACCACTAGACAACCACATTACCAGATCATCACTAGACCACCACATTACCAGATCACTAGATCACCACATTACCAGGTCATCACTAGATCACCACATTAACAGGTTATCACTAGACAACCACATTACCAGGTCACCACTAGACCACCACATTACCAGGTCACCACTAGACAACCACATTACCAGTTCACCACTAGACAACCACATTACCAGATCATCACTAGACCACCACATTACCATATCACAAGACCACCACATTAACAGGTCATCACTAGATCACCACATTACCAGGTCATCACTAGATCACCACATTGCCAGGTAACCACTAGACAACCACATTACCAGGTCACCACTAGGCAACCACATTACCAGGTTACCACTAGATCACCACATTGTCAGGTAACCACTATACCACCACATTACCATGTCACCACTAGACCACCACATTACCAGGTCATCACTAGAACACCACATTACCATGTTACCACTAGACAACCATATTACCAGATCACCACTAGACCACAACATTACCAGGTAACCACTAGACCACCACACTACCAGGTCACCACTAGACCACCACATTACCAGGTCATCACTATACCACCACATTACCAGGACATCACTGGATCACCACATTGCCAGGTCATCACTAGGCAACCACATTACCAGGTCATCACTAGACCACCACATTACCAGGTCATCACTAGACCACCACATTACCAGGTCATCACTATACCACCACATTACCAGGACATCACTGGATCACCACATTGCCAGGTCATCACTAGGCAACCACATTACCAGGACATCACTAGACCACCACATTACCAGGTCATCACTAGACCACCACATTACCAGGACATCACCAGACCACCACGTTGCCGGGCCATCACTAAACCACCACATTACCAGGTCATCACTAGACCACCACATTACCAGGTCACCACTAGACAACCACATTACCAGGTCACCACTAGACCACAACATTACCAGGTAACCACTAGACCACCACATTACCAGGTCATCACTATACCACCACATTACCAGGACATCACTGGATCACCACATTGCCAGGTCATCACTAGGCAACCACATTACCAGGTCATCACTAGACCACCACATTACCAGGTCATCACTAGACCACCACATTACCAGGTCATCACTATACCACCACATTACCAGGACATCACTGGATCACCACATTACCAGGTCATCACTAGACCACCACATTACCAGGACATCACCAGACCACCACGTTGCCGGGCCATCACTAAACCACCACATTACCAGGTCATCACTAGACCACCACATTACCAGGACATCACCAGACCACCACTTGCCGGGCCATCACTAAACCACCACATTGCCAGACCACCACTACTGATCTACACACCGACAAACACACTGGGCTACGCACCGACAAGCAGCCCGACAAAATACCGACAAACGCACCGACACACATACCGATAGTATACCGACAAACACATTAACAAACATACCAACAAACACCGACGAGCATTCCAACCGACAAACATACCGAAAAGCACACCAACAAACAGACCAACAAATACAGCGATAAGCATACGACACTATACGCCGTCTCACATACCAAGAAAAAGTTACGACACACTCGCTGTTCTTGGCCAACTCAGTCTACATGGTCAGACTGTGTTTTCATCTCATTTAGCTCACCTTAGTTCTTTTACGACGAATTCAACTGCTAGATCATATAGCGTCGCCAACCTCTCACGCCGATCGGTCGCGGGTGGACTCGGTAAATGCCGTCGGTTGAGATAAGAACCCACAATCTTGCGACCAAGAGTCTGACGTTCTACCAACAGAGCTACCGCGGCCCCCCGTCCCATTCAGCTAGCCTTACAGCTATCACGACACGGCTGGCTCAGTTTGTGGTGTGGCCAACGTCAGAGGCAGGCTGACCTGACCGTCCCTCCGTGAGGTCAGACAATTTGCACCTTCACCGAGTTTACCGTTCGCAGTTATGTGTTGCGCGAACACAGGCTTCGCGCCAACACGTTAGCCCGCGCCGTTACGTACAGTTACCCGCTTCGGCGAAGCTGTCGGCTGTATGTTGTAACCATAACCTCGGCTTCAGTGCAGGTCCAACGCCCGCTTCGCCCTCCCCGACATGTGCTTGGCACGGATGTTCCATCACCTGGCAGTAACGTGTACGGCCGGCGGCTGACGCGCGCGCATGGCTCGCCATCTGCCCTGGTGAAAGGGACCCCGGGCGGCATGTCCAGCACTTATCGGGGATCGTTCCGCCAGCTTATGCGCTCGTCTTGTCGGCAAAAGCATGCGAACAGCG
The DNA here is from genome assembly GCA_034440575.1 of Imbricaverruca yamaguchii. Taxonomy (NCBI): domain Eukaryota; kingdom Metazoa; phylum Arthropoda; class Thecostraca; family Neoverrucidae; genus Imbricaverruca; species Imbricaverruca yamaguchii. The sequence goes on from JAOTOL010001657.1 coordinate 2,005,515, forward strand.
CCAGCCTGGTGGGGAGTATTACATTGGCACAACACGCGTCACACTGGTGCGAGATATTACACTGGTCACGGGGTGTGGAGCATTACAATGACAATACACGTCATAGTGGTGTGGGATATTACGCTGGCCACTGCGTCATACTGGTGTGGAGTATTACAATGACAACACACGTCATACTGGTGTGGAGCATTCCACTGGCACAACACACGCCATATGAAGGCTTCCCTTTAAACACAAAGCCCAAGGACATCGCCCGCTGTACGCTGGCTATTGATTATGTGCAGTGGGAATGCATCGACTGTGGACCGGTAAACAACAGGTAACTATGTGAACGTAACACCCAAGCAGCGCACAAGTCTCAGCTGGCAACATACGAGCTGTCACTGAACAACACACGTGTGCTGCACGTCTGATGAACACTCACGGGACAGTGGGATCCTGACGGGACATTTATGGACTCTGTTGATGGGACCACGATGGACCGTGATGGGACACTGATGGACTATCATGAGATGCCGATGGATTCTGATGGGATGCTGATGCTCTTACTTACTCAGTGTACTTGGGATTCACGAGACACAGACACACGAGACTGCGCGGGACAAGGGACAAGGGTCCCACGGGACCACGGGACACACGAAACGCACGGGACTGCGCGGGACTCGGGACAAGGGTCCCACGGGACACAGACATACGAGACTGCATGGGACTCGGGACCTACACGACACTGCACGGGCGAAACCAAACGAATACAATGCCAATCACACAGTTCCAACATCTACTGCTTGTGGGCATGAACGCGGGTAAAAGCCAGCGAAGAGCTTAAATGGACGGAAGCCTGCCTTTCACCCGTGCTACGCTTCAGAAGACGCCGCCTGCACACAGAAACCGCAGCCCGGTCATCGCCAGGCATGGGAAAGGCGCTGACGATTACATAAGCCCAGCTTGTGTGCTGGTCTCGAAGTGGCTGGTCGGCGGCCGGACTTGAGCCGAGACGCTAACGGCACCTCATCCCCTCTCGGGTCCACGCTGAGTTGGTGAGTTTATTAGACTCGATAAGCATGGTCTTTAACGGTCGAGATGCACGTGACACGGCGTGAGTACAGCTGTACCGCGCCGAACGGGAGATTGGTTATTGGTTTTGCGACACATCGACCGTTGAGTCACGTACCGTCGCCAATCTCTCACGCCGACTGGTCGCGGGCGAAGAGTAGCGACAGGTGAGATTCGAACCCACAACATTCAGATTGTGAGACGTGCAACTTACCCCTAGACTACTCACCCTCCGCACGGGGGATTGAACTATAACAATGACGGCGTTCACAATCGAACATCTTGTGGTAGAACATCTTGCGGCAGGGGAGCACAAACACAACGGCAATCAATACAGCTGTTTCAGGAGTGTGGCTTCCGTGGCGCGGCGGTGCTACACCGCCTGCGGCGAGTGTGAGCACACATCCCGACAGTGGAAGTGCACACCCAGACAGTGCAAGCACACACAAAATCCAAAAACCACCCAAATGCGCTTAAATACGAAGCTACCTACAAAGCGAATGGAAACGTCTCGACTACATAGCCCCAGGCGGCTTGCGGTGCACGTTGCACCGTGGTGGGTTACGTTGGATATACTAGCTATCATCAGTTTTGAGCTAAACGGAACTCAACCCGACTATCGCTCGCCACAGCTTATCGTGCACCGGGACGTTGCACCGGTACACTTCTCCGAAAGCGGCGGAGTGCGGCGTCATTCCCGCTGAGCTCATCTATTTGTGGTAAGCATCTGAGCTTCATATCTGCGGTAGTAAAACCGACGACCGTCGGATAACGGATCGGTCGGCGGTCGGCGGGTACGGCGGTCAGCTGGTGCGGCGAGCACGGTCCACACGGCGTCGGCGCAGCGTGGACGGATCGCTATCAGGTGACGTGTGAGACTCTGTCTCCTCCGGCCGTACCGCCGATGCCCGCTCCTGGACGCCTCCCTCTTCCGGCTACCCTCCGTCCCACTCCGTGACGCTAATGTTCGCTCTTTAAGCCGTAGGCCGTGAGTCAGATCAGCGTGCAGAGCACCGAGACGACGGGTTGATGACGGATGGGAGATCAACGCACCTGGTGTTAGCGTGTCCGATGCAATGACAGATAGCCATAACACTTGCAGAGGACACCGGCGTTAAATTTGGTTATCTCGCCGCCCATTCAACTGCCGAGTTATCTTTAGTCATCCCGACTAAGTACAAGTGCACACTTCTATTGCATGTTGTAAATGTTTTCCCCAGTATGTTCCGGCTTGCTCCAGCATTCCTCAGTATGTCCCAGTGCGTCCGGGTTTTCTCCAGTATGCTCCAGTGTCCGAGTGTGATCCAGTGCCCCCTCCCCCCACCAGCATGTTCCAGCATGCTCCAGTGTTCACGAGTATGTGCCAGCATGCATCAGTAGGCCGACGTATGCTTCAGTGTTCCACAATATGCTCAAGTGGTTCCCAATACATCCCAGTGCATCAGTGTTCCTCAATGTGTCCCAGTATGCTTTAGTGCACCCAGTATGCTCAATTATTCCCAAGTATTCTCCAGTATCCCCAATATGCTTCAGTGGTCCCTAGTATGCCCAAGTGTATCTCAGTGTTCCGCAATGTGTCCCAGTATGCTTCAGTGTATCCCAGTATTTCCAAGCATTCCCAGGATGCTTCAGTATTCCATAGTATGCTTCAGTATTCCACAGTATGCTCCAACGCTTCTCAGTATGTATCAGTATTTACCAGTATCTCCCAGTGTTTTCCGGTATGTCTCAGTGTACCCCAGTGTTCTTCAGTGCACCCCAGTGTTCCTCAGTGCACCCCAGTGTACCCCAGTGTACCCTGTTCCTCAGTGTACCCAGTGTTCCTCAGTGTACCCAGTGTTCCTCAGTGCACCCCAGTGTTCCTCACTGTACCCCAGTGTTCCTCAGTATGCCCCAGCATGTCGCAATGTTCCTGAGCGTGTCCCACTGTTGCGGCGGCGGTGCCAGACGCCGCCAGGTGCCGCCGCTCGGCCCGGGCCGCCGGGTCGGCCCTCCCGCCGCTGTCCGAGGTCGCTGACCGCACCACCGGCCGGCCGGTCGGCGGCCAAAACCGGACCGCACGGCCCGCCACACGGCCGGGGCAGACAACGGCGCCGAGACCCGACCAGGTCGCGGACCACCACACGATACGGGACCACACCGGGGTACACGATATCAGGCCACACCGGGGTACACGATACCAGGCCACACCGGGAGACACGATGCCGGACCACACCGGGGTACACGATACCGAACCACGCCGGGGTACACGATACCGGACCACACCGGGATACACCATGCTGGACCACACCGGGATACACCATGCTGGACCACACCGGGATCCACAATACCAGACCACACCGGGATACTCGGTACCACAGGCCAGGCCGCCAAGACAAGCCACAGCAAGCAGCTCGGCTCAACACCCACACACACACATCACACGCTGGGAAAGTGCTGCCCCGGAGCGTCGTCGCAGCGCCGCCGGCCGGCGCGTCGGTGGCGACGGCGACCGCCGAGGCCGTCGGGCGGCGGCGAACAACGGCGGCACGCCGCCGTCCCGTTACAGCGGCGGCCACCCACAACACGGCGAGACGGCGCCAGTGGCGGCGGCAGTCGCGGCACTTGCGGCGGCGCCAGTGGCAGTACCAGTGGCAGCACCAGCGGCGGCGCTAGTCGCGGTACCAGTCGCAGCGAGCGTGCGACGCGAAGTCGTAAAAGAGCACGTGCTGCTCGCGCGGCGGTGTGTAACGGTCGGCGACTGGGTACAGGTGCACCGTGCGCGGCCGTGCCGACTGCTGACGTCACGCCGGGGGGGGGGCGAGCATGCAGCTCAACTCCCACCCCACGAGTCTGATCGGTCCCGTTACGCCGTCTCTATTGGAGCGATGTATTCGCCGTGCTAATGCACACTGCTTAAAGTGCAGTTGAATGTTTTCCGGCTATGGCGGGCATATCGGCTGGTATGTACGGTCTCAGGGCGAAGTGCATGATTGCTTCACGGACGTTGCGGGACGTCCGAGAAGCCGTAAAAGAGTACGATTCACCACTAGGAACCCAGGCAGTGTCGGCACACCGTTACGTTCGCCTGCACTCAAATGTGTCGATCGTTGCATTAAGACCCGAATTGAGGTTCTTTACTATGATTATTTAAATACATTGGAATACAATTCCTAGAGCAACAAAATATTGACAGTCACGCTCCGGCTTCATAGTGAGTTGCAACCAGGGCTGGAAAGTTTTCGCCACGTGGCTGTTTTGGCTGGATTAAACCAGCAATTAAGCCGACTGGTTAAAGGTAGTTTTAGCCACCTCATGGTCAAACCGGATAAGACTAATATCACTTTCAATCCTTAATCACTTTGTTACGAAGGCGCAAAACCGAAGTATGCCACCAAAACCAGCTACGTATTGCTATAATTAGTTGGTTACCATGTGACGTGCGTCCATAATGGACATTGGACATCGTACAGCGTTTCATTACAGTAAGATGGAACCATGCTATTTGTTTCTGGGAAAGGTCAGCCGCGAAAACACCCCGCGTCGTCGGTGACAGAGTGGCACTCCACTGCGTGAATTATGCAGCTCGCCGAGCCAAAACGTCCGGAACTGGACCGAGGACGCCGCCATGGCGCGCGGCCGGCACCGAACCAGTCAGCTGTCCAAACCTCGCCGGCGGAACCTCGCCGACCGGCTCAACAAAGCGACACCAGCCGGCTGCGGGTCGGGCCGCCGAAGGCACACACGGCCGGGCCCCGCCCAGCGTGACACACAACACACACACACACCGGGCGGCGCTGGCTCTCCTTTCGAGGCGTGCTACCTGGCCGGCCGGCCACGAGCGAGAGCACACACACACACACACACACACACCGGCGCGCCGGCGAACCCGACTGCTCGATCGCGGGGAGCGATGACCCCTTACCCTTGGCGTCGCGGTGCGCCCTGCTCCGGGAGAGCGGCCCGAGACGGCGTGGTAACGGGGAGGGCACGGGGCGGCACGAGACGCCGACCGCCTCCGGGCACGCTCGGCTCGCCGGCACGCCCCGCCGACGAGACGCGCCACGCTGATTGGCTGTTGTGACCTCGGCCGGTACCAGACGCCGCTTCCGGCCTCCGGCCACCTTTGACCTGCCCTCGGCACGCGGTCGGCACCGATCAGGCCGGCGGTGCACCGACTGCGACTGGTTCCCGATCGTCCGGCGACTGGTTTCCGATCGTTTGGAGACTGGTTCCTGGGCTGATTGGTGACTGGATTTGGAGTGAACTGACTTACTGTATTGGAGACTGACAATGCTCCCACTGTACGTGGCGGAGAAGCATCGTGAAATAAATAAATATATGAACCGCGAATCCCTAGGTCATGGACTCGTGTGATGCGCAAGGGCAAGCCCCAGTGAGTGATAATGTCTTCATTTTCAGGTGGCATACTGGTTAAGGTAACGGACCACTTCAGTGCATGTTTCTGTACCACCTACTCCCGCCCCCAACAAAACCTCATTAAACGTGTACCTGTGCTGGACGGTATAACCCCCGGGCTGATGGTCAGCTGGTCTGGTCCGGTCGTCCGGTCACGCTGGCCTGACCACTGCCAGTTGTATGCACCATCAGCAGGTGATCCAGACTCGGCCGGATCTCGCCGCCGCTCTGTCGCCTGGCAGTTACGCTGCAGGCATCAAGTCCGCTCAGCCGTTCAGCAGCAGACCGCCGCTCGCAGCCAGCCACTTCCGGGCCGTTCTCTGTCACTACGCGCCACCACCCGCCACCTGTCAGTCGGCCGTGACGGTCCGCCCGCCAACATCTGTCGCCATCCGTCAGCCGACTGTGACGGTTCGCCCATCACCATCCGTCACCACCCGCCACCACACGTCAGCCGACTGTGACGGTTCGCCCACCACCATCCGTCACCACCCGCCACCATACGTCAGCCGACTGTGACGGTTCGCCCACCACCATCCGTCACCACACGTCAACCGACTGTGACGGTCCGCCCACCACCATCCGTCACCACCCGCCACCATACGTCAGCCGACTGTGACGGTTTGCCCGCCACCATCCGTCACAACCCGCCACAACACGTCAGCCGACTGACGGTTCGCCCGCTAGCGGGGAGTGAGGGTGGACCGGATGTAGCCGAATGTCTCTCGCTCGATCGAGCCTCGAGACCCGTCACGCACCAACGCACGCTTTGTTCGCTGGAGGAGAATGGCTGGAACGGTTCCTGCGAGTGATGCCGGAATAACGTCTTCGCAGAAATTACCGTGTGCACGCCAAGGAGCTTCGCTAAGTAACGGGGGGGCCTCATTAACCAACGAATTAAATCACGGATTCCGATAAAATCACACAAAGACATATACGCAAAGCGCTACAAAAGAACAAAAGTAACTGGCAAAAAACCTCGAGCGATTGCGAAAAACATTGCGCGCCAAACTCAGCATTGCAAATTGGACCACACAGCTTCTATTGGAAGGGCTCACCCAGACCACCGGTTGACGTTGGCTGACGCGGGTAGGCCAGACACTTCCTTTTTCGCTCCTATAGTGTTATACACTTCATTTTCAAGGCAGTACCGACATTGTCTTCATTACCATCACATCTGCACTGCTTTCACTAGCGTTCTACCAGTACAGACTACTCGGTGGCCGGCTGGTTTCCAGACCTGACCGCCTCCATTGTAAAGGCGACCGTGCGCATCTTAGAGGCTTGCTGACCATCTAGCCTGTGGGAGCGTCTGTGAGAGCGTCTGTGGGAGCGCCTGTGGGAGAGCCTGTGGGAGCGCCTGTGGGAGAGCCTGTGGGAGCGCCCGGACACGCCCAGCGTCCCTCCACCGGCTGGCTGTGTCTGGCTGTGTCTGGCTATGTCTGGCTATGTCTGGCTGTGTCTGGCTGTGTCTGGCTATGTCTGGCTATGTCTGGCTATGTCTGGCTCTGTCTGGCTGTGTCTGGCTATGTCTGGATGTGTCTGGTATGAAGGATCGGCGCTGCGCGTTGCCGTGGACCTGCAGCTGTGCGTCACGCTCCGACAGCCGCACAACAGGTGTGTCCGGCGCGGCAGCCGGCACCGGGCGGGGCTGGCTCACACCGGCACACGCACCGTGCCGCCACACTCGTGATCGAGATGTCCGTCACAGCCAAACTCGCGACGGTGCCCGCCGCCGCCGCCGGCGGGCACACATTCCCGTCACGGCCGAACTCACGACGGCGCGCTGACTGCCAGCCATCTCACCGGCATACAGGCACACACACCGGCATACTGACACACCGGCATACTGACACACACACGATATACTGACATACACACGATATACTGACACACACCGGTATACTGACACACACCGACATACTGACACACCGGCATACTGACACACACCGGCATACTGACATACATCGGCACACTGACACACCGACATACCGACACACAGACATACTGACACACGTCGGCATGCTGACACACACGTCGGCATACTGACACACACCGGTATTCTGACACACACCGGCATACTGACACACACATCGGCATACTAATACACACAGGAATACTGAAACTGCCATACTGACACACCGGCATACTGACACACATCAGTATACTGACCGTAATGGTATAGTGATACACCAACATACTGACACACCGGCACACTGACACACACACACTGACGGGCACACTCACACTAGCGCCCCGACGTCCACGCCCACACCGGCATACCAACTACCGGCGGCACACTGCAGCACACCGGACGCCCCGTCGCGTCACAACACACCGGACGCCCACACCCGCAGCTGCGCTGACACACGCACGGCACCAGGCCCGGCAGAATCTCGCCCGTCCCAGTACCCCGCGGCGGAGGCGACACGCAAATAACACGCAGCGCCGTCCGACTCGTTGCCGCTGCAGGTAAATAGCCAAACCGGCCGCCAGCGGCATCGCGCGTGGCCTTGGGCGCCTCGCTGCACGCAGAAAAACAAGCCGGCCGCGCAGCTGATTGGACGCACGCCGCGGGGGGTTGCACCATCGCAAGTTTAAATGGAAACCGGCCAGCCTTCGAGGCACGGCCGTGCGGTGGTCTGATCAGACCCCGGCACGTCGGCTCCGATGTGGCTGTGACAGACTGGCTCAGAGGTTACTGTGACAGACTGGCTCCGAGGTGGCTGCGACAGACTGGCTCGATATTACTGTGACAGACTGGCTCCGAGGTGGCTGCGACAGACTGGCTCGAGGTGGCTGTGACAGACTGGCTCAGAGGTTACTGTGACAGACTGGCTCCGAGGTGGCTGCGACAGACTGGCTCGAGGTGGCTGTGACAGACTGGCTCAGAGGTTACTGTGACAGACTGGCTGCGAGGTGGCTGCGACAGACTGGCTCGAGGTGGCTGTGACAGACTGGCTCAGGTTCTTGACAGACTGGTGATTGGCTGTGACAGACTGGCTCCGAGGTGGCTGTGACAGACTGGCTCGAGTGACAGTGGATCGAGGTGGCTGTGTCAGTCTGCGTGGAATGACTGACTAGGTGGCTGTGACAGACTGGCTCGAGGCTACTGCGACAGACTGGCTCGAGTGGCAGACTGCATGTTAATATATATTGATCCAGGAGCTGCCAAAACTGAGCCGAAGAGCCAGACAATTACGCAGGGGAAGCACGATCGAGCGGACCGACCATGAAGCTGATGGAGGCCAAGCCGACGATTATTCCGGCGCTCCACGAGCCGTCTCTAAGATAGCGATATTCGGGAGTGAGAAACGCGTGACGCACTGAGACCACGTCGTACACAACCAGGGATTCATCCCGCTAGAAGATGCCACCTCTCAACCGAACACCTGAGCACCACATGTGACGTGGCTGACGAGAGCACAACTCAGCCCCTCCCCCACCACCGCCGCACGCCGCAGTCTCAACTTCACCCGACGACAAGCAGCCGACGGCGCTGCCGGTCATCGTCACGCGCGCACGAAGTGAGCGCAGTGTCGCCGCACACACTCACCGCGCGGCGCCCGCAGTCACCATGACAACGGTGTCATGGTCCGCTCGGCCCCGCCCACTCGGGGGACGCTGCCGCCGGAAACGGCCCGGTATTGGACGCCTCCTGCGCTGGGCGAGACCGGAAGCCGTTCAGAGCAAGGTTAGGGCGTCCTGCTCCCGGGGATTAACGCTGTCTCGGTGGCTTCGGCACGTAACTGCTGCATCGGCCAGGATGTGGGCGTGGCTCAGTAGTGGCGGAGCGGTCGCCGCTGACGTCAGCCTCCCCGGACAGCTGGTCAGCTTCAGACGGCTGGACGGCTTCAGACGGCCGACCAGTTTCAGACGGCTGACCAGTTTCAAGGCAGCTGACCAGCTTCAGACGGTTGGACGACTTCTCTGCTGGCCAGCTTCAAGGCAGCTGCCCAGCTGCTGTGCCATGCCGACACGGTCCAGAGACGGCTCGCCAACAAGTGGACGGACGTATGGCGAACGTCAACAGCGGCGACACCGCAGGTCTGCCCTCAGACATCAGTCTCCCACACCAGGAGCGGAGCAGGCCCAGGCCGGACGCGCAGCTGCCAGACTTCCAGACTGGCAGCGGAACTGGGACCAGAAGCGGAGCTGGGACCAGACCAGTCGCGGGGCCGACGGATTGCCAGATCATCCGCAAAGCTGGCACCAAACCGGCCGAGGAGCTGGAAGACCACTCGGCTTAGCCGATAGGCCCTGGACAACGTAATGGACAAGTTTCATTTTGGGACAGTGTATTTTTTCAAGTTTCGCGAGTGATTTTTAATTTTAAAGGCGATGGTGGCATCCATTTATTTCTTTAAAATCCCAAAATAATTTGATAATTCCAAGGAGCACATCAGAATGCCATGCCTCGTGATTGGTCAAAATATGTGTGATGCCACATCTTTAGAGCTCGGCTATGCTTCACCTGGCCGACCGCACACATCGGCCCGCCCACCTCAGCCCAGCCTCGGCAATCGTGCCCAGAAATAGCCCGTGTCTACCGTGGGTTCTCTCGGAATTGGAAACACGCGAGGAATGTCCAACATTCAATAGTATCAACGTCGCCACGAGCTCCCGGCGGCGGATTAGCGCGCCAACGCGGTGCAATGCGAACTGAGCTATTTCGGTCCTGATCCCGGCATCCCGGATCGATCGACGCTGTCTCGGCGGCTTCGGCACATTTCCAACGCGCCCATACCGTTATCGCCTACATGGAGGAGGCTGTCTGGAACAGCCACCCGGAGGCACGCTCTCCAGCCGATCCCTGAACACTAGTGAACCAGGATATTAGCATTCTCTTAGAGGAGATTGCACAAGGGGCGCACCCAGGTTTTTCTTAAAGTCCACCCGAAACAAAATGTTATACAGACCACTTTCGGCGCAGCACATCCCCTTGGAATTTAGCGGGTTCACTCGAACGCTCCTGGATGGGCGGTTTACGTTACTCGGAGGGTCGTCTCCGGCTGACATTTTTGATTGGGAGGGGGAGGAGCTGAAGCATCCTGGAGAGGCGGGAGGTTCTTTCCGGCGAGAGGGATGAGCAACCTTGAAAAGTTTGGGGGCCTAGTTCCTTGACCATCTCCTGCTAAATACGGTATATGTCCCCTCTTCTCGATTTTCACCAGTGTTCCTACACCACTGCAAATGAATATTCATGGAGCTGGGACGAGCACCTGAAGCGGTCTAAAACATTCATGACACGGAGCCCAGAAAAAAGGGTAGGGAAATGCAAGTGGTGTTGGACCGAGGGGAGAAGTGTGGGAGGCGATTTTCGGAGGCGAGGCAGCTTAGTTGGAGGGGCGCCACTCATTGGAAATATTTCAAAGGCGATGGCACACTTGTGGTTCTCCTAGATGGGCATCTTTTTACTCGTTGGGGCACCATCGATTAGAAGGTTCGCATCATTGCAGGATAAAGTAACCGTGAGAAAAGTTTGACACATTTTATCTTCATGAATCAAACAAATGGGCTAGGTTCTGGTTAGGTTAGGCTAGGTTATGCCTTTGTTGAAAGTTATCATTTACCTTGTTGGGAATAGACATCCGATTTTTGTTCCTTCAAAAACACGTTAAGGTTAGGTTGTTTGGATTTTTTATTCGAAAATGATAAAAAAATATTATTGAACATTTTTAATTTGTCAGTGTTTGTTTTCTTGCATGGAACCTTAGCCTAGGTTAGGTTAGGTTATATTGTTTTTATTTATTCTGATGATTAATTTTTATGCTAATTACCCATCTCAAAGGCCATTTTTGGGGTTTTACTTTATCTCAGGATTGACAAGTATGCATTTGCGAAGGAAATAAGTGGTCACATCATGTTCAGCACCTTCATAAACATTGCATTGGGACAAGAAATTCGAAGAAATCAAAAAGTACCTTAAGCTGCGAATATACCGAAAATTCAAGGAGGTGGGTGCATTCAAGTATACTGGAAAGACGTTTTTTGTACTCTTCGGGTTCAAATTAATCCAAGGGGGGATGCAGTCGAGCGTCCGGCACAGGCGTCTCCCTCCAGTCAGAGGTGCGTCGTCCGAAAAGTATGGTCGAGACTAGTCCCGCCGTTCTCTCTGACCATGAGAAATGCAGTATTCACCTACTAAGGTGGCGCAGGAGTTTCCTTGGGAAGGGAAGAAATGTCCGATTGTGCTACTTCAGTTTGTTGATCACATGAGAATGGGACTCACGGAACGAGCTCCTGAAATACCACGCCAAATTCTCAGCCTTAGCTAGGACAATAAATGATGGCTTCACAATACCGCAATCGCAATACACAATCACAATAAACGCCTCTGCATCCTGAGATGAACAGCGCTCCAGAACCCTCTGCTCGGGAGAGCCATTCCGCTACTTGGCGGGCGGTCCGCAGCGGGAGAGAAACTCACTGACCCCGCACAATACGTCCGCTCGTGGGCGAGGCGGCTTCGGCGAGACTTCGACACAAGTTCAACGTACCTTTATTGCGGGCTGTCCTCTGTGTCGGCGGTTCCTGGTCCTTCACAAGCGTGATACAGCTGCTCTGGAGACCTTTCACACCCTGCGCGGCACCGCACCGGACCCCCTCACGCGTCTCGCCTCTCACCCTCGGGCATGCGACGCACCCAGCTCCCACCAGATGCGCGCACCCCTCCCCACACGGTAGTATCCGTCCGACTGAGGGACCGAGCGAGAGCGCGCCGGCGCGCCGACGCCCCTGCTGCCCGTACTACGACAGCATTGGCTTGGGCGAGTCCATTACGCGGCCAGACGTGCGGCCAGGCGGCCGACTGGGTGAGGCCATCTCGACGCTCAGGGGAGGTCTATATTCGTAGACCGGCTAGCAGCTGGAGCGTAACAGGATGCAAACAAAGGATGATGAATGCATTTTCCCAGCGTTCATCGGGGATATTGGAACGCATACTGAAACCAAGCCGGCTAATGAAAACATTAAGAATGATAGCATGTCGAAAGGTCGGAAAATTATTGAGCTTCAGCCAGTGGCGTAGCCAGGATTTCGTTAGGTGGGGGTGAACATTTGAAGAATGTTCTCCGCCCTGGTAGCTCAGTTGGTTACAGCGCTGGCCTGCACTGATCTCCCCTGTCCTGGCAACAGAGGGTTCGAGTCGCTTCGCGCGCTCGCATTTAGCCCCGGCCGGGAGTGTCAGTTGGCAGTTGGCCCGATTAGGCCGGGGACGAGCTACCGTGTCGGTGCATTGACGGCACGTTCAACTTTCGATCAAAATTCTGCGGTTCAACTGGAATTCATGGATCGAGTGGTGGGGCCAGGGTTCACGCGACAAGTTCTGTTTAGCAATAGAACCCTGGTTCCTAAAGCCACCCCCAGCAATAACTCGGGCTAAATTTATTTTAAAAAAGGTCCCCTACATACTTAGGCCTCCACTTTTCAGAAACTCTGATTTCTGTCACTTTATTTTGCAAGGAAGACCACACACACACACACACACACACACACACACACACACACACACACACACACACACACACACCACACACACACACACACACACATACACACACATACACATACACACACATACACACACATACACACACACACACATATATATATATATATATATATATATATATATATATATATATATATATATATATATATATATATATATATATATATGTATATGTGTATGTATGTGTGTACACATATATATACACACATGCACACATACATTATATATATATATATATATATATATATGTGTGTGTGTGTGTGTGTGTGTGTGTGTGTATTGTCTTTTTGAGCATGAGCAATCCTTTCTACAGAACATCAGCCGATGTTCGTCAACATATCGGTATTTTCTCACGCATTATTCCCCTTCCCTCCACCAGGTCGTGCCAAAAATTGTAATCCACCCCTCACCTCCATTCCGCTAAACAGAGTTTTCTTCAGACAGTACAACAGGTTCTCGATACCTTACTAGCGATGTGTATTTTATATAGAGTGAGCGTGATTTGCCCCTCTTAGTCTTGTTTTTTTTTAAAACTTGGAACGACTTACCTGACCTTCTCATCGCGAGTTCAACATATATTTTTATGTGAGGAACGTCTTCATATGGCACTGAATCATCACACCCACTTGCAAATATTTATGTTGTACTGCGCAGTTAATCTTCTATTGATAGGCACTGTTTTGCAGAACTACCATAGCAAGGGTGGTCTTGTTTCACCTCAACGTAGGTACCTCTGACGTTTTTGGGGTCCAGCTGGGAATGGGAAGAGTCCCTAGGGGCAAACAGGCCCTTTAAAACTGCAGGGGCCCTTGGCAATGGAGGGCTCATTTGACCCTGGAAGGGCCTTTGAAGCTGCAGGGACCGTAAGGCTGGGGCAACAGCTTGAAGCTCATTGAAGCTCAACCCATGTTAAGCTCAGTGGAGCAGTCTCGTTTTTTAAACCTCAAATGGGAACGGAACGGCTCCTGAGAGCTGGAGAAGCCGTTCAAACTCGAAGGGCCATTGCGAGCTTGAATGACTCTTTTAGGCTGGTGGGACACCTTGAATTGAACCTGGAGGGGTCTTTGAAACAGGATAAACCGGATGGGTAGCTGTACGCACGCGCGGTGATTTCTGAAAATTATTTGGGAGGGAGGCAAAATGCATGAAAGCAATGGACTGGCCAAATGGATTGGGGGGGGGGCAAACCTAGGGTGCCATTTTATTGGATGAAATTATTGGGGGAGGGGAGGGCTGGCAAGGTCCGTCTATTCCATGCAAAGTTAGCATGACTTTCCAAGCGGTCTCTACGGCAATATTATGGAGTTCGCCAAGGCCTTCACCGGACACTCGCGGGCACTAATTAGTCAGCGGAATCCGGATTTCCCGTAGTTTTGCGGCGAGCGTTGAATACCGTCTCCACCGCAACAGCCGTTTAGCTGGCCGTGGCAGTCGTCTGCCAGCCGCCACGCCACGACCAACTGCTTCACCAGACGGCGTTGCTGCGGCGGCAGCCTGGACAACGCCTTGCGAAACATGGCGGCCCGAACCGTAACGTCCAGGTCCGGCATCGGATTGTCACATGACCATGTCATCTATGTGTCGACGTCGCCACGTCGAGAGTCGACAGCTTGACGAGGACGAACGAGTTCTGGCGCTCGACGGCCACGTGCTGTCCATTGTTCACGTGTCGGCGTCACGCCACTTGTAGACAAGACACTGGACAGCCCGACACGCGATACGAAAATTCGTCCAGGCACTAGCACACATACTTACATCTCTACTCTGGTTATGGTAGTCGGGTATATTGATGGTCGTACATTTCTTCTCACGCAATATGGTAGTCGGTAATTAACCACTGAGACAATCAGTGTCACGCTGCCTGGCAACCGATTGGCAAGGTTAGATCACACGTTGTTAAGTTCACCACGTGTTTATAGTCATTGTTTCTTCATTCATCTGCCATTAAATGCGTACATTGGCATGCTTTTTGTCAAATGTTTGCATTGCAGTTGACTTATTGTCCTGCAATGCATGGATTTTATGTCTTTACGCTGCATATTTAGCCTTATGCTTATTCATTTGTCCAAATGCCACGTGACTTGGATGCTGTGACGTCGTCCTGTGGCAGACATAAGTAAACGGCCGTACGGATTCTGGATCCCCGCTGAACGCAATACTCGCTAAACCCACTGCTTCCCTCCAGGCCGCTGAAGGTTCTGGATGTTCAAATCCCGCATTAGTGTCGGCACATGTTCGGAACACACTTTCTTCACGTTTCCTCACCCAGATATAGATTCAATATTTTGCTATGGGGTGGGAAGGGGTGAGGAAGCATTGTCTCAGTGGGCGCTGGCGGATACAGTCATGCTGGCCCATGGCGAAAACATGCCATTGGATTGGCGTGGATTTCCCATTGGGCTATCCTCTATCTCTACCTACTATCATCCTCGATAGTAGTTTAATACTTTGCGCTTTGTGAGTGCATGGTCGTGGCATGAATGCGGGTTGCACGCGGTGATGCCTCTTCACGGGGTCATCGTACTTCCCATGGGCCCATCGGCGCACAATCTGCGTGGGTTACCCAAATGGAACCGGTGCAGGCTGCCCACGCCCTGCCCATTCATGGGATCCTTGTGACCTGCCTGGATGACCCCGCATCACGGGACCGCCATGTTTCCGATGTGCTCTTCGGCGCAGGGTCTGGGTGGGCTGCGCGCGCCGGGCCCTCGCTTCAGCCCACGTAGCGCCATCGCTGGCCCATCGCGTAGTCGTCTGCCGGGTGGGCGTGATGCTGGCGCGCCTCACAGGCCCTGCTAATGGAAGCCCACGAGGGAGCATCGCTGGAAGCCCGCATCGGGCCATCGCCGATTTCGTGTGCGCAGCCCTTGTCCGTGTTGCCCGCACATTGTCCTCACCTGCCCGCGAGGGGCCGGCGTGAGGTGGTTTGCTGGGAGTTGGCTGGCCTCTGGGAGGAGATGGACCGCACTGGGAATTTGGAAAGTCGAGGGGCATTCAGGATTTTGCGGAACCTCCAACAACTTCTAATTGTGAGATACCACCTGTGGTATTAGCCATGTTCCATTACGACTGGGAATAGAGGTGGAGTGGAGTGGATTTGTTGCCTGGTATATATATACAAATATGTATACATAGACATATATACATATATATATACATATATACGTCATATATATATACATACATATACATATATATATATATATATATATATATATATATATATATATATATATATATACATAAATTGCAGCACTTTCATCTTATATGCGCAAAAGTCCTAGAGTGGAAAGAGAGGTGGATTGTCGCCAAGCAACACTGCAGTAACCAAATTTACCTTTGCTTATGATATCGTAAGTAAATTAATTTACCTGATCCAAACAAGAACTCGGCATTCGCAAGGCGTCAAGCTGATCACTCCTTGTGCATCAGCGATTTGACGTGGCTGCAGTTCTCGATTCAGAAGCCGATGAGACAATCCGCAGAAGAGGTGCAATTAAGTCAGTACACTAAGCGATGCCGGTTAAACTTGGGTGGCGGAAAGATGCAAGCTAAGTGACAAAAAATTGGCTGCTATCCTTACTGGCAACGTTTCTTCTGCATTCTAAGTGCATTTACAAAATATTCGGGGGACCGTGCATCCGAAAAGTACCGCGTTCCATCGACTGTGGCAGTGGTACACGATACGGCGGTGGTGAGAGTGATGAAGGGGAGGGAGGAAACGATTTATCCAGCGTGTTGAACGAAGCTTTTAACTGTACCAATTATGATAATTGACACGGGTCTGCTAAAATAATCTACATTTAAGCAGCGATATGCAGTTTGGCCGATTGCTGTTAAAATCAGACTTATTGCTTGCTTTCATTTCAGCAAATTAAATAGTAGCAGGGTTAACTTCAATGGCTCTATATTGAGGTCACGAATATCCACACGAGTGGTGACCGAAGTCAGTCATGTGCACGGAATACTTCGCTTGCTGGCGTTACTCCCGACAAAAGATCGCACTCCTCCCGGGACGCCACTCTAAAACACTTGGGCTGATTGGTTTAGTACAGGCAGTCTGTGTATGTCCGACACAACAGCAGCGGCAGGGCTGCGGTGGGTCACATGAGCAGCCGAGCGGGCAACTCTCCGGGCCCTGGTGAGTCTCCACCGTACTGTCGAGACAGGGCTCCAGTGGCTACACGGACTGGTGCTCGGCTCTCGACCTGAACGGTCAGAAGACAGCTCGGCCCGGCCTGGACGGTCAGCTGACAGCTCGGCCCGGCCTGGACGGTCAGCTGACAGCTCGGCCCTGCCTGGACGGTCAGCTGACAGCTCGGCCCGGCCTGGACGGTCAGCTGACAGCTCGGCTCGGCCTGGACGGTCAGCTGATGGCTCGGCTGCCTGACAGCTCGGCTCAGCCTGGACGGTCAGCTGACGGTCAGCTGACAGCTCGGCCCGGCCTGGACGGTCAGCTGACAGCTCGGCTCGGCCTGGACGGTCAGCTGACGGTCGGCCGACGGTCAGCTGACGGTCAGCTGACAGCTCGGCTCGGCCTGGACGGTCAGCTGACAGCTCGGCCTGGACGGTCAGCTGACGTCTCAGCTGACTGACAGCTTGGCTAAGCTGACAGTTCTGCTCGGACTAGATCGCGACACTTGATATGCGGAAGTGCCAGAGCATCGTCCGCACTTTAGCCTCTCGGCGGGTTTACCACGCTGGAAAGTAAGCACACACACACACGGTTTTCTCTATGTTTATTCCAATGATGTTATCCGACCGCATTCAGGTCTGGGTCTCACAGGCGCAGTGGGTCAATTCTGGTGCTGGCGACCGCAGTTGGGGATAGAATGACCAAGGCATCCAGAGACCTCATCCGAAGAGCAGAATACTTGTGCGGAACGCAAGGACATATCATGAGGTGCAAAACAGCGGCATGATATGGAAGGTTTGAATAGGACGATGTCCGTTAAAACTTCCAACTGGTTCATCCGCCACAGATATTCACCACTTTTGCACGAAGATTCCGCCATAGAATCGAAGACGTATGCTGATCCTTCTCATATTTTAGTCACCACTGACTAAAATAGAACAGACCCAGTGAAACATTACTTTCCGATAATGGATGCATGCAGCTATATGGCCCATGTAGTGGCAGTTGCATCGAACACAAAATAATTTTATTGCTTTTACCCGGCTTGCAGCTGCAGGCAGGCAGCCGACAATCCCATCAATGCCCCAACTGCCGTACTGCCGATCGGACTTCGTCGTGAACACGCATCTCCACAGACCTCAAGCTCCCAGAGCGGCAGTTCTACAGGCGACATTTGCAGTTTGCACGCACAGCTGTTCGGATCGCAACACACAGCACCTCATCGAATCTTCACGCAAGGCGTGCAATTCTCCAGATCCTTGATGAACAGCTTCATGCACGGGAAGCACACGTCGTTGTCGTCCGGTCCGAACGGGCTGCTCACGCGGAACGGTTTCTTCTTCACCGTCTTGAACTTCATCGTGAGCCCCGGCGGATCCGGCCTTGGCACCACCTGCATCCGCCGCCAAGCCGCAGAGGACGCTGCCGTTGCCGTCGGAGGCGCCGCCGGTATAGACGGCGCTAGTGTCGCCGCGGTAGGTGGCGGTAGTGTCGGGTCGACAGGTGGCGCCAGGCCCAGTGGCGTGGGCGGCGCCGGGAGGCCCGGCGAGCTCGCGGACAGCAGCAGCGAGCTGGCCTGTCCGTGCCGCTTCGTCAGCGTCAGGGTCGCGACGTGGCTGCCGTCGGGCGCGTCGTGGTGCGACAGTAGCGGCGGCAGCAGGTTCAGCGGCACGCTCAGCGACGGGAAGTAGGTCGGCTTCATCTGGTCCACCACCATCTTCCGCAGCTCCATCTCGCCGGTGATCAGCTCCCCGCGCACCTTCAGCTTCATCTCTTGGGTTGGCTTCTCCGACGACCTTCGAGGCGGCTGAAATGTGAAGGTCAGTTTCAGCGCCTCCAGGTCGACGTCCGGCGGCGGTCGCTTGGCTGCCGTCGGCTCCCGGGACGGCCTCGGCGTCGGCCTCTGGGACGGTCTCTGGGACGGTCTCTGGGACGGTCTCTGGGACGGTCTCTGGGACGGTCTCTGGGACGGATTCGATGTCGGTCTCTGGGACGGTCTTTGGGACGGTTTCTGGGATGGATTCTGGGATGGTCTCTGGGACGGTCTCTGGGATGGTCTCTGGGACGGTCTATGGGATGGACTCTTGGACGGATTCGATGCCGGTCTCTGGGACGGTCTCGGCGTCGGTTTCTGGGACGTCTTCGCAGCCGATCTTGGCGGCACCGTCGCTCTGGACGCCGCCGGTTTAAGCGCACGGATCGGGGCCGGGCTCGTCGGCCGCACCGTGGTGCGACGCGATGTGGTTCGCTGCGAAGTTGTCCGCCGACGCGCACTCTGCGGAGTGGAGGCTCGCGTCGGCGTGGCGCGTCGCGGAGTGGTCGGCCGTGACGTGGTCCGCGGTGACCTGGTGCTCGGCGGAGTGGGCGGCGGGGACGACCGGCCGGCCGCATCGGTAGTCGGCGGCTTTGCCGTCGGTGGCGCCGCCAGTCTGTTGCCGGTCAGCAGCGTTCCGAACATGAAGCTGCCCGGCAGGCCGAACGTCTGGAATGTGTTGTGCGGCAGCGACTGGCTCGGTTTGCCGCCGGCCGGTCCGACTGGCGGCGACACGACAGGTCTAACAGTGGACCTCGTCGGCTTGTTCCCAGACACAGGCCTGACGGTGGGCCGCGTCGACTTGGTGCCAGGCGCAGACCTGGCGGTGGGTCGTGTCGACTTGGTGCCCGGCGCAGGCCTGGCGGTGGGTCTGGACGCGCCGGCCAGCTTTGTCAGGTCGCTCGGCCGAGTCCGCGGCTTCATCCTCAGCACGTGGTCGGCCGCGGAGGTGGAGTTGACCGCGTGCGTCTGCGGCCGAGCCGCGGGCCGCGCGTGGGGTCTGGCGCCGCCGGCGACCGTGGTGAGGCGTCCTCTGTCGGGTGCAGGTGTGCGGGCCGCCGGGGGCGCCGCGGTCGGACGGGCGGCAGCCCTCGGAGGAGGTACGATCCATCTCGGGACGAAGGTCGCCCTCGGCGGCGTGGGCGGCGTCGGAGCCGAGGCGGTGGCACTGGCCGACGGTCGGCGAGACCGGGCGGCTCCCGCCGAGCCGGCCGACCCGGCCGCCGGCCTAGCAGGCACGGCGGCAGCGCCGAGGCGCTGGCGGGGCCGCAGCCGACGTCTCGCCGGCACGTCCAGCTGGGTCTCGAACTCGAACAGCAGTCGGCCGGACGGCGGCTCGACGTGGTTGTTGGCTTTGGAGCCCTCCACGTCCTTCTTGAAAGCGCCCGCTGAAACCCCAGAAGATGAAGCGTAAGTAGCACTCCAAGTTATTTTTTTTGTGAGTGAACGAGGTCAAATTCTGCCCGGTGCTCGGTCCTTATGAAAGCATAAAGTCCTTATGTTCAGTTAAGCACAAAGTACTGATGCAAGTATAACGTCCCTATGAAAGCATAAAGGAAGCTTCGCTTGATAAGATCGGAGGGATTGGGCGGGGACGGACGGCACACGAATATAAAAACAGTTGCACGTGAAGGAGTTATCCTGTTGCATCAGTCACGCCGATAAACGCCTAAACATCGTCATCCTCACATCAACGACTTCCACTTGGTTTCGTTTTTCAATGCGGCGCAGTTCTATCTGTCCGTTTGGCAGGCGGCGCAAAGAGCGATCTCTATCTCGCGGCCGCGGCGGGCGGCCAGACGCAAACAAATCCGTCCGACGGAAGTGTCGCCGGCAGTCGTCGGCGCCGACGGCGCCGTCTCGCGTGGGCGACGACACGCGGAGAGTGTTGTTGTGTCGGCTCTGCGCCCAACTTGGCCGGCGGCTCTGAGGCGAATCGCGTCGCTCGGCCGTCGCGGGCGGGACGGGGAGCGAATTCGATGCGCATTCGAACGCCCCAGGCGGCATGTGGTCGGAAAGCGGCACAATGCCAGTCGGGAGAGGGGTGATACAATTGGCGACTGGAGCGCCCCGGGGGAGGACGGCCACATTGCCGATCCGCCCGTGCGGTCCACACAGTCGAGACAGCCGCGGAACGACGATGTCGGGCTCGTTCTGCGTCGCAGAAAAACGGCCAACAATCTGACCGGATCACAGGTGGGAACGGTGAGCCTGGTGATGCCCGAATGTGAAGCGTGATCGACGGCGAGGGCGTCGCTATCACACCTGTGCAGAAACCCGCATTCCACAGCCACAGGAAACCAGGAGTGCTGGGGTATTTGTTCGCAACGATGTCCTGAACTTTGAAGCAGAGCAAAAGCGATATATGGAAATGCGATATACACCCACCCACACAAACACACATGTACAGTGCACACCCATCTATATACATATATATATACATATATGTATATATATGTGCGTGTGTGTGTGTGTGTCTGCGTATGTGTATGGTTCACATCAACAAATAATTAGAACGGTCATGTAGGTCAACTCGGCATTCTTATGATATGGTACTTGTTCTTGGTCAGTTGTCAAGTGGGAATGCCTGACTCGGCCTGACTTAGGCTAGCACCCATTTCAGAGCTCGTCTGTGATTGGCCAGTTCTCTGGCAACGGTGGATTTTGGCAAATTGTCACCGGGGGTAGAGGGTGATGGTGTGGAAACAACACTTCACGCGTAGCCGAAAATGAACCAAGCTGGTGCACGCGCCAGCATTGTGGTGTCGATGTTTTCCAGTCGAAGTCTCATGCAGACGCAAGCCCCCAGTTAATCGCTCAGATAATTCCCGTCTTATGGGGATCGGTGCAGAGATGGATAGCCTCATTGAAAGCCTTTGGGAACAGGTGGGACCCAGTTTGAAGGCCGGGCATCGCTTGGTTGGAAAGCAAGGGAACGAACAGCAGAGGAATCTATCAGATAACAGGCATGGTGAGGAAATACAAGCAGCTGATGATGGTTACTTCTGCGCTTTTTGGCCGGGTATCCTCCAATTTTCCGATGGGGATGAGGCTGTCATAGCAATGCTGAGCTACAGCGGTAGGTTGAGTGACAATGTTAAGATTAATATCCAGATATTCACAAGAATTTTAATGCAGCTGGCTGAATTTAGATATTCACCTTGGAAAGTAATCGAATAGGTCGACGCTTTTTTGGTGAGCTTTGCGTACCGACATGATAACCTCTAATTGTCTGATATACTCTGATAATCTCTGATTAATCTTGGACCGACTTAATTCGAACGAAGCCGACAGTCCAGCAAGGTCAGCCTCAGCATTGCTACCTGCGGAGCTCGGCAAGTGTACAGGATTTGGGAGCCATCAGCTCACCAGATAATGAATGGCTGCAGACAGTCAACACGGTAGAACGTTTATAAGGAAGCTGCACATAGCGGAACTGAAGATGCTTCCCTGACTTCCCTGACGACATGACGACCTGACAACCTGACAACCTGACGACCTGACAACCTGACGACCTGACGACCTGACAACCCGACCACATGTGCCACTTCGAGGCTAAAGCTGTCGCCCACAGCTTGTGTGCGAGACATAATGTAGTCACGAAATTCAGATCGAGTGAGCTGAAGGTTGACCAGTTTTTCAGTTATCTTGGCGATAACACTGAGCACGCCAATAGGCTTAACGTTGCACGAATCCGCCGCATCGGCTGATATATAAATGTGCGTGACAGAAATGTTTCTACAGACGCAGCACTATTTTCCACTGACGAGCGATATGCTGATCGCTCGGAGCAGATTCGGGCTGACCGCTGCAAAACAATGCCCGATGATCTGTAGTGGGAAGGGGCGGGGGGGGGGGGCGTCGCTGCCCGTAGTTTTCAAGTAGTCACGGCGCTGAGTTGGGGAAGTGTGGCCGAGGCGACGGCGAAGGCGGTGGCGAGTGGCCAGTGGCAATGCGACGACGGCAATGCGACTCAGCAGTCAGCCAGCTGGACCGCGATGCGGCTGGCCACGTTGGTGAAGTAGCCGTCGAAGATGGCAACTTAGGCTCATTGAGGCGCGCCTTCTGGTCCAGTACACAGCTGGTGGCCGAGCGTGCGCCTTAGCAAGCTCTTCTGCGCGCTCTTTTTGGAAGGCGGCTTGACGCAAAATTCGGTTATCGCTCTCGCTATGGGACACTTGGTAACCTCCGAGGGTTCTGCCCATCTGCGTCTGTACGAGTTGCTTCTCTCGCGTAGCGCAGCGTTCTCCTGGTCTGAAGAGGCGCTGGGTCGTCGTTCGGGGAAGGCCGCGGGCGGTCGAGAAGCGGAAGTTCACTAGTCTTCAGAGAGCAGTGAGCATCCACGGACGTTCGTCATCTGTGCAGGAAAACCTGCGTGGGCGTCGTCAACGGAGATTGTGCTTGGACCTCGCCAGACTACGCCACGCCAGCTGCTCCAGATCAATCAGCGGCCAAGCAGCTCGGGCCACAGCTGGCTGTGGTTTCCGGTTCGCAGCGATCACTTGACGTGCCCTCGTGATGTCTTCGCCGCTAGAGGCATCGGCGCCTCAATCCTATTGTGCAAGGCACGCAAAATAATTTCATTGTTAATAGAGAGGGGGCTTATTCGGCCCCCTGATATCCCGCTACATGATGGACTGATTTGTGTGTGAAAAATGTCGTTCGAAGCCTGGTATCCTGCAGTTTGATAAAAAAATCTTCAGCTTGATAAAAACAATGCTCGGAAAATGTGAAAACATTGGATGCAAGACGAAAAACGAAGGGAAATACCAATTTCTTTTTACTGTACCTATTGGACTTACTGGTCTCACATTCGGACTCAATTACAACTAATCGAATTCAGATACATAGTGATATCAATTTTGGGCTAATGAAGGTCAAATTTAGAAACATAAAGCTTATGCAGGTGTGACGGAGTGCGTCTGCTAGCCATCTAGCGGCTGTCTGAAGACTCGGCCTCTGCTGAGCGCGCGCCCGCCATCTAGCGGCCGAGAACTAGTCGTTCGCTCTTTTGACGCTAGATGCCAGTGTAGTGAATGTATGCATCCAGGTCCGTTTCATCTCGTTTCTCCGTTCATCTCCAATGCTCTTGTGATAAGCTCGAGATATGAAAAAACTAAACACCGAGACCTGGGTGTTTCCCGTGAGCCGGGCCGCTGACTCCAGCGCTGCCGCGGGGTCCGCGTTCCGCCGGCGGGCCAGCCGTCGGTGACGTCAGCCTTTCCCACCGAGACCGGACACCTGCGCCGGTCCGCCGCGGCCGATCGCATAGCCACCCGGAACGAACGTACCGCGCATAACAAACACAAACCACAGCTCTATGGCCATCTGAGTAGTCATCTGACATAATAGCCTTCCACTTCACTGAGGCGACTTACCTGCATGTTTAACACGCTCGCATTAGCTTTTCCATAGCTGTGTATTTTAGTGTCTTAACTAGAACATACTGTGTCTTCTAGTCCGCATGAATTATCGTTTCGTCATGTCAATACAGGTTCTCGTGTCCCATGCTGGCGAGTCGTTTGTGGGGCAAGCCGGGGCAGCGGCGGTGGTACGCGTCACCCCCGCCGCGGAATCCTACTTCTTTCTCCTTCTATCCTAAGGGAGGTGTCTGGACCGCACTGAGGGTATGGTGCAGATTCCATGTGTTATTTGGCAGCGACGTCTCCCTATTGCTTTCCCAGATCCTTTACGGCTATCCACACATCCACACGCACCTAGGCGTTACACAGGTAACTGAAACCGGGAAAGAAATTTGGTCAGTGAAGTTTTTTTTTATAGCTCATTCAAAATTTCTTTATAGACAATGAGCATTTGTGTAATATTATACTGAATGCCACTCTACACATGGCAAATCCATATCATAGGGAACGGTACACACACATAGGGTAGATGCCTTATTTCTTTACTCTGGATCCGCCTTTGCCCACAATATCTTATGTATCAGTCAGTGCAGTAAATATAGTTAAAGATGCATGCAAACTGAAACCTCAGGGCAGCCAGGGTTGCCTACCGTTTAATTGCTCTAGACAATTTCCATTACTTGACATTTGTTCTCCATGAATGGCCTTGGCAAAAATCCAATCCTGAATCCAATGAACATTACATGCAAACATATGACCGGGCTTTGTAAGCTCATCATACTATGAATAACTGGTCAGATATGCCCTCCAGAATGTCTGCCTGGAGTTACCTCTGATCAATCGCTCAAACTTGTTTTTGGCACAATATATGAGCAAAAATCCGTGAAGAAATGCAAAGCAGTTTCGGAATACTACAAGAGCGTGATAAGAATCGGCGAGCAAAAACCTGAAAGGGGCTGTAGAATCCCTTTAAATATAAATATAGCTATCCATGTCAATGTCGCGACAGCTCACGTGAGCGTTCAGGACAGCTGCCTGCCGCCCCAGACCAGGGGGCATCGGTGACGAGATGGTCTGTAAGAGGTGGTGGCTTGCCCGGATGAGCCGGCTCGGCGATCAGCTGGCTTGTGTGCAGCTCTTGCAGCATGGTGATGGACGGGAGCACTGTGGGTTTTTCGGACCTCGAAAAGGTTCAAGTGCATGTCTCCACCAGGCACACCAGCTCACCATGAGCCATGCCCTCCAGTAGTTGCTACCGCAGGGCGTCTGTGACTGCAATTACAGATTTGCCAGGCGGAAAATAGGTGGCGCTAGAGACGGCAGAGCGGCCGCCAGGACCTGCTGCCGTGAGCCGTTTTATTTCCGGTCGGGATTTCTTTGTTTGTCTGTTTTGAGCCAAGTGGCCACCTGGTGCTTTCGAGTAGGACGACACATAATCTACCGCCTGTGGCTCGCTGCCGGCCGCGCTCTGCGACAATTCTATCGGCCCGAAAACCTTGCGGCCGCCAAACCGCTGATGATTAGGCTGGCAAGTTACGTTTCAAACACACAATGCGCGCAGATCTGTCGGTGGCGAACAAGCCGTGTATCGTCAAGCTTCGGTGACAGCATTGCGATGCCTATACGACCCAAGTTGATAAATTCACCGGCGTCAGAGTCGTCTCGCGTCCGATTCCCAGTCAGATGTGCCGGCCGTTCGAGGAGTCCGCCGGGGGCCGCGGTAGCTCAGTCGGTAGATAGAACGTCGGACTCTTGATCGCAAGATTGTGGGCTCGAATCTCACAACCGACGGCATTTACCGAGTCCACCGGCGGCCAATCGGCGTGAGATGTTGGCGACGCTATATGACCTAGCGGCTGCATGCGTCGTAAAATAACCCAATGTTCTTCTTCCACGAGTCCGCCATCGAGCGGCCGTCACAGCGACAAGGCAATAATCGCGCCGCATAAGGCAATGGTCACGGTGGTCCACGACACCAGGCAGCCAGGGCTGCAGCGGCGGCGTCGGCTCGACACACGCGGCCGGCCGCCGCCGCCGCCGCCGCACTGCTCGGCCTGACGCCGCCACTGCTCGGACGCCGCACGGTGCGCCGCCATGACAGCTCGGGCAGCCGGTCACGTGACTGATTAGAAGGTGCTGGCGGAGCCCGGCGGCCCGCGGCGACTGAGCGGCCAGGCGTTCCGCCTCTCCGGCTACCGGCAGCACGTGGTTAGGCGCGACGTGAACCTGCCATGAGCGTGTCAAATGGCAAAAATACTAGACTTGAAAATATTTACATAACTACTGACATGCATACATTTCCATAACTAATTATAAGCTTGTGGCACAACCAAAAAAATAAATTGTCATCGGAAACAACTGTCTTGCGCGACCGAAAACCATATTTTCACCGCGAGAAAGAAGGTGCAACCCTCCACAGGCCTGTTTCTCGACCACAAAAACGACTGTTACCTGGAGCAGCAGCCTCGCGCGCTCGACTGGCGTACGTTCAGCGTGGGAAAAGCGTAACAAAGAGCGAACAAAAAGAAGGGCGGCGCTCCGGAGATTGACAGCGCCGCTCGAACACGGAGCTCGGTGTGTAACAGCGATGGCCAGACAACCGCGGGCCACGGCGGCAGGGAACCGGCACACGAGTGTGGCGAAACCAACACGAAATGCAATACCAGCCTCGTTATTCCTTCATCTGCACGTGTCACGTGACTTTCACAGTAGGTTGAGCCGTGGAAATGTAATGTTTTGGTCATTCTTCACTGTATGCTGAGCAGCGGAAATACACTGCTTTGGCCATTTTTAACACGCCGATACTTGAAATGCACTGCTGTGGTCATGTTTAATACGCTGAAGTTTGAACTATAGTACTGTGGTCATGTTTAACACGCTGAAACTTGGAATATACTGCTGTGGCCATTTTCAACGATTCAGGTTAGAGCTCGACAACCTGACGAAGCAAAGGTTTGAAACACATACATAGCAGGTCGCTCATGTGCTGACTACATTTCACCGGGCAAATGTGGATGTTTGCGCCCCACAGTTTCGGCACGGTTGTGGCTACGTGCGTCCCACAGGTTCGGCACTGATGGGACCGTGAAGGGAAGTGTCCCTGTTTCGAAATCCTGCTTCGATGGCATCCAGATTATGCTCAACCCGAGATTGACAATGTCAATCTCGCAAATTATGCGAGATTGACAATGAAGCTGGCATGACTGGATAGCCAACTTCACTGCAGTTAACCGTACATTGAGATGCACTCCTTTGAAGGTACTGTAGGCACGATCCAATTTGTTCTCAACCATGGACGAATCCAGGAGGGGGATCGTCAGAGAATGGACGCTCCAACCATGAAAACAGTCTCCACCACATGGAACCCGGAAGGCAGACGTGGAGACGCAGCGCACTCCAGGACGTCGCTGAGAATGAGAACTTACCTCAATGAAGAAGTATTTCTAGGGACGTTTCTGGAGATAAGCATTCCCCATGCTATGCTTGCCAATGCAATAGCGCTCGCGCTGCGGGCTCGAGATGGCGATGTCGGGGGCACGACAGCCCCCCACAGAATCAAGCCACTAGGGAATGAAGTGAACCAAGTAGGTTGTGTTTCCTCAAAACACGGTCACAGGTTTTGCTCAAGGCATGCGTTTGTGGTAGTACGTTCTGCGCCCACATAGCTGCCCATATAATTCACTCGGTGGTCGAGATAGAGTACCGAACACTTTTAACCCCGAGGTGTCATGGTCGAAAGCAAGAAGGGCGTGCTTTTGAGTTTTTTCTCGATGCCTTCGGTGACGCTTAGTGAATGCATCGCATCCGAGAATACCTTCGCTACACATGCATGCTTAGCATACTGGCGACTACATTAACATCGAAGGCAATGCTTCGATCGCCGATGTGCACGAAGTCAGGTTCGACACTTTCGCTCGCTCAGCACTTGCCTTCGATTACCAAATGTCTGTAAATTCGCTTTATGCCGGACTAGCTCAAGTTTAATCAGCTTTCAGCTTTCAGCTTCCTTCACTGTCACACACTTGGTTTTCTGAGAGATGCTGCGTTCAAGCGAACCCAGAAATTAGGATAATGGTCATGCAACACTGTAAGATACTTGAGCTGTTCACATTCAAGACAGAGACCCAACAACAAACCGCTAAATGTCCATGAGAGGTAGATTGTTCCGGCATGATGGACAGTCTCTAACACCACAGTAATGATGGTTTAGAGATCAACGTGTTTTTATGTGACGCTATATCGGTATGTCGACATTCACACAAGCAACATGAATGTCATGTATGTGAGTGCTGATACGTTAATCACGGAACACTTAGCATATTTGAGCATAACCCAACATTGTGTAATATGTTTGATGGACAAGAATGCACATATTTGGTAAATGTTCAACCTATATATATGCTAAGTGTTCCGTGATTAACGTATCAGCACTCACATACATGACATTCATATGTTGCTTGTATGAATGTCGACATACCGATATAGCGTTACATAAAATATATATATTATGTATATATATATATACATATATGTATATGTATATATCATCTTCTAGATGTTAAGTACAGTGAAAATGTCAAGACACTTTACATCCGTCTCCCTCCCGTCTCAATGGTAGGTGCAAGATGCCATTGACCCGGAGGCTTGACCTTGGGTGTGTGGTTCACTTCTAATTCGGGTGCGGAAGCGTGACAGGCGCGCACTTAAATCCGCTGCAGTTCTGCTCAACTTCAGGAAAGGCCACACAAGTGTTGGCCAGTTTAATTCCATACGCGCCACACGGATAATTGTTCGGGCGGCACCATCCACCACCAATCTTTCCGCTGGCGTAGTGAGGTTTGTTCGCTATTTCAAGACACGAGTTAGCCGAAATTACGTTACACCCAGTGCAGGGGAGGCCCCTGCCAATCTCGGCAGCTCGAAGGCTAAGGACAAGAAACAATCAGGGCCGGTGGCGTTATGGGTCGTCTTTCTGGAGGGGAGCGCAAAGCCACAGACGAAGGCAGGGGAAAAACTTTTTCCTTAATGATTGGGGAGGGAGCAAATATTTGTTCATGTCATTCCTACAAGTCAACGACATAGATTATTACATATAACCTTTGTACAGCGCACATATACGGTCATATGTGCTACCAAACCTACATGGGACCTCCAGCCAGTAACATAGCATATCACCGTATAAAATAATGTATGACCATATACGGCCATATAAGTTAAATCTGGAAGACTATACGTGGAGGAAAATCAACGTTGAGGGTGCAGAGATCGCCAGAGTGTAAAAATACACATCAGCACGGATGGAATCCTAGCCGTCGGTGTACACCTCGGCCAAAACATCGCTGTGCGCATACCCCAACCTGAATCCCGAATACCGGTGTGACCCCCTCCCCCGCCCCAGCCCCGACCGGATGCTCACCGCGCTGCCGCCGACTATGCAGGCGCATGTGCGGCTTGCCGATCATCTTGTTCATGTGGAAGAACTGCGGGGACACGGAGCAGTCGACGCGCCGGTGCTGCATGCACGTCATGTAGAACTGGCTGAACTCGGTCAGGCCCGGACACAGGTAGCTGTAGCGGCGGGACTGCGGGTCGCACATGTGGTACATCTGCCGGCATACAGAACACGTGGCGCATCTGCCGGACATACAGAACACGTGGCGCGTCTGCCGGCATACAGAACACGTGGCGCATCTGCCGGCATACAGAATACATGGCGCGTCTGGGGCATACATAAGACGTGGCGCATCTGCCGGCATACATAACACGTGGCGCATATGGCGACATACAGAACACGTGGCGCATCCGCCAGCATACAGAATACATGGCGCGTCTGGGGCATACATAAGACGTGGCGCATCTGCCGGCATACATAGCACGTGGCGCATCTACCGGCATACAGAATGCATGGTGCATCTGCCGGAATACAGAACACGTGATACATCTGCCGGCATGCAAAACACTTGTGGCATATCTGCGAGATACGAAGCACATGCGACACATCGGGCGATAAGCAGAACACGTCTGGAACAGCTTCTGGTATGTAGAACGCGTGTGGGAAATCGGTCGATATGCAGAACATGTGTGGAACATCGGCCGATACGCAGAACACGTGTGAAACATCGGGCGATATGCAGAAGGCGTGTGGAGCATCTTCCGATATGCAGAGCGCGCGTTGGACATCGGCAGATATGCAGGACAGGTGTGGAAAATCAGCCGATATGCAGAAAAGGTGTGGAGCGTCTGTCAAGATGCAGAACGCAAACGGTACACCTGCCGATATACACAACATGTGCGGCACATCTCCTGACATACAGAGCACATGTGGTACATCTGCAGTGATAAAGGGCACATGCGGTACATCTGCCGATGTGCAAAACACATGCGGTATATCCGACGACATATGTCACATATTTGGTGCATACATCCGACGATATGCAAAACACACGAAGTACAATTAACAACATCCAGAGCAATGTGGTGCATGCTTCTTCCGATGTTCCGAACACCTTGTGCCGACATACAGAATAGGTGTGACATGTTCATCTTGCATATCCTACATGTGTTCTGGGGCCGAA
The DNA here is from genome assembly GCA_034440575.1 of Imbricaverruca yamaguchii. NCBI lineage: Eukaryota > Metazoa > Arthropoda > Thecostraca > Neoverrucidae > Imbricaverruca > Imbricaverruca yamaguchii. The sequence continues at coordinate 2,036,365 of JAOTOL010001657.1, forward strand.
GCATGAATCGTGTGTATGTGGTTGTGGTCAAAACGAACGTCTGCGGTTCTTCTGACAATATAGGAGACACGCCATGTGGTGCATGCGCGAATGCACGAAACACCCGAGTCAAAGTCGAACGAGTTTTCATGAGATGCGGACACTGGCTGATTTATTTCGATGCAGTGAATACTTGGGCTGGCCAGCGGGACCAACATCCTCAAGAGTACAAGACTGGCTGATATCGTGAGCCGATTATGGAAAATCCGACACCTACTAGCGACCTAGGTGATCCTCCCTTCACCCCCGCCCGTCACCCACACACCGCCATGGGACAATGATCCGGGCACGAGGCACCCACAAACGTCTCAGCAGTCCCATTATAGAGTCGTCGAGACGATATTTTCGGATCATCGGCAGCCCACATCCCGGCGGCGCCGCGGTCAATTTAAGCGGAGCCGTGGGCGACGCGCGTTTCCGGCGGCGGTGAGACCTGTCTGTCCGTGCCGACTGAGGCGTGAACGGCACCGACCGGCGACCGGCCGCCGACGCCCCGCCCACCCGGCACGCCAGCCGCCGGCCGGCACGCGAGGCCAAAGGTCACCGCCGGCGGCCGACATCAAAGGCCGAGCGGAGTGCGGGTCAGGACGGGCCCGGCGGACTATTCGAGGACAGCGGGACGTCGTCTCGTAGGCGGGGTCAGGTGACAGGAAGGCCGGGGATCAGGGGGCGGGGCGACATCGCATGGATCGGGTCAGATGGCTGAGCTGAGCCGTGAGAATAGATGGAGGAGCAAGATGGCATACTGCGAGTCAGGTTAGTTTATGTCAAAGATCAGGTCGAGGTCAATCATTGGGTCTATATAATACCCACACCTGGTGAGGAGGGGTCTCCATGGTCTGAAGGGATCCACATGCCCAAAAGACGCGAAACAGCCGTCGTAAAAACGGCCTGTAGGATTATCCCGCACATACGTGAGGGATAGTGAGTGCCACGAGGCCCTCACCAACTCAGTTAGCCGCGAGGCGCTTCGTGGCAGCTAAGGACCTAGCATAGCTGGTGGTGCAGTGGCACCCAAAGACTTAGCTTAGCTGGCGGTGTAGTTGCAGCTAAGGACTTAGCTTAGCTGGTGGTGCAGTTGCAGCTAAGGACATAGCTTAGCTGGTGGTGCAGTTGTAGCTAAGGACTTAGCTTAGCTGGTGGTGCAGTTACAGCTAATGACAGAGCTTAGCTGGTGGTGCAGTTGCGGCTAAGGACATAGCTTAGCTGGTGGTGCCGTGACCACCAAGTGACATAGCTCAGCATGATAGCAGATATATAACACATCCCGCGAGGTAGATAGCATTCTATATAGATATAGCGATAGATAGTCGTCATGACAACATAACTGCTATGTTGCCGTCCTACAGCATCCAGCAAAGTTATAATGCTTTTGTCAGACACCCTGAAGAGCTTCTTCATGCATAGAGCATGCACGCTAAAAAAGATGGATTATAAATCCTCGTGAACCCCCTTGGTCGAGGTGTTTCTCTTTAGCACCCAAGCTTTCTGATGTGCCTGTACCCCGTACGCCAGTGTCCGGTGGAGATGCGCTGCCTATCTAGTATAACATAGCATGCAGTATATAGTATATATAATAGCATACCGTTTGCGAGCTTCTCATGCACAGCGTTTCACAGTTCGCTTTTCTGTGCTGGCCTCTAGCTGTAGGACTTCGTAGCTTGTCCTGCACCGCGGCTAGTCTGCGAAGGTTTGCCTACGTTGTCCTGCAGGACCATTGCTATGATGCAGGAGGACCGTGTGGGACACGTCACATTTCCTTCCGAGCCAAATAATCCTTGGTTCCCCATAGGATTTTAACGGAACCCTGCAGGTCATTTCCACCAGGGATGTGTGCCATTTGAAATCCTTGCATACTCCCATTACAAACATGCTATGTGGGAAACATTCATAATATTATAAGGCATGCTTTGACCGATTCAACTATGCTCCCATCTAACAATATGGTAACGCAGTCAGAGGCGTATGTAGGGGGAGGGAACACTGTGTCTTGAGTACGTTGTTTCATATACTTTTGAGGTAAAAATCCCTCTCAATGCCATCTTTGCCCCACAATGACTTCAACTTTCAACATGGACCAATATGGAGTGTCCCCCAATCGATTTGGGTTCGCTCATTGCTTTCATGTATTGTACTACACGACAATTTGCAGACATCAAGCCCCGTGGTGCAGAGTACACAGTTGTCTCAAGCGAACGGTGACCTGGAGCCTGACTGTTGTCCGCCGTGCTGTTGGCACCTCAGTGTATAGTACATGACACCTGTATTACTGATCACTCCTCTGGCACGTGGCACCTCTGCTGCTGATCCCTCTTCTAGCACGTGGCACCTCTGCTACCGATCACTCCTCTGGCACGTGGCACCTCTGCTACTGATCACTCCTCTGGCACATCGTACCTCTGCTACTGATCACTCCTTTGGCACGTGGCACCTCTGCTACTGATCACTCCTCTGGCACGTGGCACCCCTGCTACTGATCACCCCTCTGGCACGTGGCACCTCTGCTACTGATCACTCCTCTGGCACGTGGCACCTCTGCTACTGATCACTCCTCTGGCACGTGGCACCCCTGCTACTGATCACTCCTCTGGCACGTGGCACCCCTGCTACTGATCACTCCTCTGGCACGTGGCACCTCTGCTACTGATCACTCCTTTGGCACGTGGCACCTCTGCTACTGATCACCCCTTTGGCACGTGGCACCTCTGCTACTGATCACTCCTCTGGCACGTGGCACCCCTGCTACTGATCACTCCTCTGGCACGTGGCAACTCTGCTACTGATCACCCCTTTGGCACGTGGCACCTCTGCTACTGATCACCCCTCTGGCACGTGGCACCTCTGCTACTGATCACTCCTCTGGCACGTGGCACTGCTCTGCTACTGCTGATCCCTCTTCTGGCACGTGGCACCTCTACTACCGATCACTCCTCTGGCACGTGGCACCTCTGCTACTGATCACTCCTCTGGCACATCGTACCTCTGCTACTGATCACTCCTCTGGCACGTGGCACCTCTGCTACTGATCACCCCTTTGGCACGTGGCACCTCTGCTACTGATCACTCCTCTGGCACATCGACCTCGGCTACTGATCACTCCTTTGGCACGTGGCACCTCTGCTACTGATCACTCCTCTGGCACGTGGCACCTCTGCTACTGATCACTCCTCTGGCACGTGGCACCTCTGCTACTGATCACTCCTCTGGCACGTGGCACCCCTGCTACTGATCCCTCCTCTGGCACGTGGCACCTCTGCTACTGATCACTCCTCTGGCACGTGGCACCTCTGCTACTGATCACTCCTCTGGCACGTGGCACCTCTGCTACTGATCACTCCTCTGGCACGTGGCATCTCTGCTACTGATCACTCCTCTGGCACATCGTACCTCTGCTACTGATCACTCCCCTGGCACGTGGCACCCTCTGCTACTGATCACTCCTTTGGCACGTGGCACCTCTGCTACTGATCCCTCCTCTGGCACGTGGCACCTCTGCTACTGATCACTCCTCTGGCACGTGGCACCTCTGCTACTGATCACTCCTCTGGCACGTGGCACCTCTGCTACTGATCACTCCTCTGGCACGTGGCACCTCTGCTACTGATCACTCCTCTGGCACATCGTACCTCTGCTACTGATCACTCCCCTGGCACGTGGCACCCCTGCTACTGATCACCCCTCTGGCACGTGGCACCCTCTGCTACTGATCACCCCTCTGGCACGTGGCACCTCTGCTACTGATCACTCCTCTGGCACGTGGCACCTCTGCTACTGATCACCCCTCTGGCACGTGGCACCTCTGCTACTGATCACCCCTCTGGCACGTGGCACCTCTGCTACTGATCACTCCTCTGGCACGTGGCACCTCTGCTACTGATCACCCCTCTGGCACGTGGCACCTCTGCTACTGATCACCCCTCTGGCACGTGGCACCTCTGCTACTGATCACCCCTCTGGCACGTGGCACCTCTGCTACTGATCACCCCTCTGGCACGTGGCACCTCTGCTACTGATCACCCCTCTGGCACGTGGCACCTCTGCTACTGATCCCTCCTCTGGCACGTGGCACCTCTGCTACTAATCAATCAACACATGAATAGGCCGCAACGACGTCAAAAACTGCCTGTGGAGTTAGCTTGCCAGGTTCACGCTCATCATCACCATGGACATCCACAAGATCACATTATGGGCATCCGCAAATCCACACTATGACATCCACAGATCCACACTATGGACACCAACAGATCCACACTATAGACATCCACACTACGGACATCCAAACTATGGGCATCCACACTATGGGCATCTATAGAATACATGCAGTATCCAGCAAATCAGCCGAGCCGCGCTGTGTGGGTGCCTGTGGGCGTTGGTGGGGAACACGTCACGTTAAGTCCAGTCACGTCACGTCACGTGAAGTCATCTGCACATGCGCCTCAGCAGAAGTGATGGCTCTGTGAACAAGACGCCCGCCGGCGACCCGAGCAACTGTTAATCAAGACGTTGTATTCCACCAGGCACACCTGACCGCGACAGTAGCTCGAGGATTATTGCTGACATCGCGTGGACACCACCGAGTCGCAGGTGATGACTGGTGAGCAAGTGATGGGCACTGCTTGGTATGACAGGTGCATCAGGTGCTTGGTATGACAGGTGCATCAAGTGCTTGGTATGACAGATGCATCAGCTATTGGTATGACAGGGCACTGCTTGGCATGATATGGCGCTGTTTGGTATGATAGGTGCTTCGGGTGCTGCTCAGCTGGATATTAATAAGCTGAGTGCAGTTCAGCTGGGTGCAATTTGGCTGAGCATAACTCAACTGAGTGTAGATCGTAAAGACATAAAGACATAAAAGATTAGTGCAACTATGAGCCACAAGGGCCCTTTTTGGTTGCACTCTGTACAATGAACCAGTCGCCCACCAAATCTGTAAATCAGCCCTCCCTGTAATACTGAAAAGCAAGCCCTCTATTCTTATAATGCGCCCAGCTGTGTATTGCTTAGCTGGGCGCATCTCACCTAGGTGTAGGTCTGGGTGTAGATTGGCTATGTGTAGATCAGGTGGGTGTAGCTCAGCTGGGTGTAGCTCAGCTGGGTGTAGATCAGCTGAGCTTAACTCACTCATGCGTAGCTCAGCTGGGTGCATCTCACCCAGGTGTAGCTCGGCTGGGTGCATCTCACCCAGGTGGGTACATCTCACCCAGGTGGGTGCATCTCACCCAGGTGGGTGCATCTCACCCAGGTGTAGCTCAGCTCACTTGGCATCCACTGGCGACGTCGGCGTAGTAGCCGGGCGTGCGGTTGTCGCAGGAGAAGGTGATGTTGGTCGGCAGCACAGTCAACCACTTCCGATCGTCATCCTGCTGGAGGAAACGGCCTGTCTCAAAACAGGATGTCTCAATTGTAACGGTTTGTTTTCAATCAACAGCACATCATTTTTACGAGGGGTTAGTATATTTATCTTCAAAATGGGCTATCCAATTACTCATGACAAATCCATTTTCAGTACGAGGGTTTCATGAAATGCCAAATTTAATAGCATCTAATCTTTAACGTTCTTACCATCAATGAATGCATGTGTCTTAGAAAGAGTGAGAGAGAAAGAAAGTGAGAGAGAGAGAGAGGGAGAGAGAGTAAGATATATATATATATATATAGAGAGAGAGAGAGAGAGAGAGAGAGAGAGAGAGAGAGAGAGAGAGAGAGAGAGAGAGAGAGAGAGAGAGAGAGAGAGAGAGAGAGCGATAGAGAGAGATACGGAGAAGTGAAGGGGACAGAGGGAGACAGATGAAGACAGATGGAAACAGAATGAGATAGAGTGAGACATAGTGAGACAGAGGGAGGAATATTCAGATGGATGGGGACAAGGTAGCTGACGCGTTGTCATTTCAAAATCGATTTCTCGAGGACACTTACTGTCACACTCGGAGATTATTTCCATTGGTTAGAGGAACGAAAATCGCAGGTTCCACTTCTGAAGGTTCAGATTCGGTTCCGATTATATTATGCGGCATTTGTATTCATCAATCAATTAGGAATAGCATAGGCGTGCGACAAATGGACAGAATTATGCCACTTATGAAAGCAGGTGTTGCAGGTCCCTGTGTTCACTGATTCCGCACAAGGCAAACAAGACACGCTCGCCTTTCACAGCTGGGGTTGTGAACTCCCGGAGTCCGGCACCATCAACGCCGCTGCGGAAGCTTCAGGCCACATGCGAGTATGGACATGTCACGTCCGTATGGTCGCCACTGACGTGATGTCGTTGATGGCCACAGAGCGACAATGTTTGCCGCTCTGCAGTAACTGGGGCGGGTAGTGACCCTGTACGCGAACCTGAACATTTGTCCATGGCGCTACTTTCCGGCTCAGATTTGTGTTGAAGAATTGTGCAGCGGTATAAGAAAGAAGATACGTATGATGCCGATGCACACACACATATACATATATGTATATATATACATGTACATATATACATATACATACTTATCTATACGTACATATAATCATATATACTGTACATATATACATATACATACATATATATACATATATATGATCATATATACATGCATATATATATAATACATATATTTACAAGCATTCATCTTTTGAGTTGCACTGATTCACGAAATTGATGCCCTTGTGGGTACGTTCTCCAAATGCATGCACCTCCGCAATGTTTGCGCTAAATAGGGATGACACGGTGTAGCGTGATGAAGTGTTCCGCCCAAGAATAGATTGATCCAGCGATGGCTCCGGTGGCGGGCGCGACCCAAGACAATGCTCGCACGCAAGTTAAGTAGCTGCAGTATAAACTTGCGGCTTTGCGTCCGCTAATCAGCTCGGTGAAGATCATCCGCAATTTGTATTTTGTATACGGGGATTGAGGCACAGCGGAACTCACGCCGATATACTTCTTGCTTACTGCTGGTTGGTTATTGAGTGTTAGGGCGCATCGACCGCGATTTTAGCGTCATTTAGCGTCCGCGCGTGCCCAGCCATCGACGGCTACTGTTCGGTGCTGATCGGAACATGTCCGCCGGCTCGGGAAATGTTCTCGAGTTCCACCTGTCCAATTAGCGCGCCACTTTACCACGCGTCATCGATTCACCGTCAATCTCAACTAATCTGTTTTCAATCTGACGGCATCTAAAAAACACGCGCGTTTTATCCGTATTGATTCGGCGCGGCGCTGGGGTGCAACTTCGTCGCAACTCGGAAAGCGATGCCTCTGGAAGAGATGGAAAACTACTACGGGGGCGGCATATGGCGGTGATCCAGCGCTAAGCTTCAGCCGAACACTGTCAACGAAATGTACCCACGCTATACGGTGTATTGCGCCACTGCATAACAGCGCATGAAGCGACACCAACAGCGCCTGATCGGTCCAAGAAGCACTACTTGAAGCCGGTGACATGGAAGCGACAGAACAAGTGTGCCTGTAGGTGTGTGTATGGGGTGGGGTGAGGGATTCCAGGGGGAGTTAGCGTTGGAGGTTGCTACGACTCTCCAAATTATTCCCAGCTGAGCGTGCTAGCGAAGAGAAAACAAAACAAACCCGTTGCCTGCGGAAACATCTCCCTGTAGATACCATGTACTTTGGGTGATTGCTTGACTTCTCGGGTTAGCTTGAAGGCCAAGCATTCACAATGAACACAAAGTATCGAAGTCGTCGACTGTGTTAGCAGTACCAGACCTGCACACTGGCAAATAATATCGGGACATTCATCAGCGTTATACAACACTAATGACACATCATGCGTAGTTCATCATCAACAATGCTTAGTTCATATTTGATTGAACGGTCCGAGGTCAGGTAAGATTACGGTCTTAAGGCACACTGTTGAAACTCACAAACTTACCAGGGATGTTTCCGAAGGCTAAGCTAGGTCAGTGACCTCGCACAATAATAACGATTCATTAGGCTCTATAAACCAATGTTGTGCCAATGACAAATCGACACATTCAGTTTCATGAAGACGAAGGCTTCGTTAAAGTGACGGTCTTCATTACCACGTGAAAAGCTACAGCGACGTCGCCGTCGCCGACAGTCATGATGAATAATGGGAGAAGGGACGGTGGGGGAAAGTGGGAGGGATGGCAGTTGTGGCGATGACCGCTAGCTAGGAAATCGCCCATCTGCCCTGACAAGCCCTACTATGTACCTGTCGCGAAGCACACCCGTGCCTTGCTGTGCTTAACTTGCACACCACCTTGATGCGCTGGCAACATCGAATTCTCCACATTGGTGGATTCCGTTACCTTCCCGTCCATTATGAAGTAGCTTGGTCTTCCCATTATGTCCATTATGTATGTATGTCTTTCAGAGCCCGATGTGAACGGAACAGTGAATTTGTTGCATATGCCAGCACAAACCCGTTCATTATGAAGTAGCTTCCCAAATATTTTGCATTGCTCACTGAGACTGAAGCGTCTATTTGTGAATCCGCGCGGTAAAGGTGACCACCAATTTGAAGTCATGAACTAAAATCGCTCAGGAATATCCCTAAATCCAAAATAGTCCGCACGTGGTCAACTCGGGCTATTGACTCAAATGACCCTGAGAAGGTCAATGACCTAAGTCATGGCATGTCATCGTACTGTCTTAAACTGTGATAATGGGCGATACGAACTAAAACATAATGGAGGGGCGGGGATGGCCGAGTGGTTAGGGTGTCGGGCTATGGGTACCAAAGGTCTCGGGTTCGACTCTAATGCCACTCAGGACATTTCCGAATCCCGTGGCCCACCGACGAAACAGTGTGGGCGGCGCCATTAGCCGTGAATGTGCATAAAGTGTGTCGTGAACCAACCAATAAACAAACAAACAATAAAACATAATGGAGGTTCCTGATTCACTTTCATGACATCATGAATGCGGTTTGTGGAATGCGGCATCATGCAATCTGTTGTCTGATATGACTTGAGAAGGAAATTCGAAAATTACCATAAGGATACCCAGAGGCCACTGCAATTTCAGTGGGAACCAACTCGATTATTCAGATGTTCTCGAGAAAAAAAAATTTATTCAGGAGGGGAATAGTTGCATCAATTCCTGCACCGGCAAGAAATAAGTGACCTTAAAGTAGGACTGTTTGTCGGACACTCACAAGGGCTGCTAAATCTTTTCAGTCTCCATATCGCAGAATGATGCAAACGTAGATCTAGACCGCACCAAAATGGAATCCAGAATGTAACTCAGCTGGTCCAAAAGGAGCGTCGTCTACTTCAAAGCAGACCAAGGCTCATCATGTCAGGTGTTTCGAATGTGCCAAACTATATCATCAAATTCAGCGAAAGACGGCTATTATCAGTAAAAGCTGATGCTGACATATGCAACAAATTAACTGTTCAGTTCACATCGGGCTGTGAAAGATTGCGGAGGACTGAGGAGGAGCTCTTACCTGGCAAGAGGGAACTCATGCTGATGGGGTCGGTGCACCTTGATGGCGCCAGAGAGAAGGGAACAAGCTGGGGTTAGTTTGGACGACGGCCGTGTGGCCAGTCCAGGTCAGTGGGGAAGAGGAAGAGGGGAGGTGGTGTTACCTGGAGAGACGGCGTGGCCCCGGGTGATGCCAGTGTGGTCAGTCCAGGTCAGCGGGGCAGAGGAAGAGGGGAGGTGGTGTTACCTGGAGAGACGGCGTGGCCCCGGGTGATGCCAGTGTGGCCAGTCCAGGTCAGTGGGGAAGAGGAAGAGGGGAGGTGGTGTTACCTGGAGAGACGGCGTGGCCCCGGCTGAGGCAGTGACCACCAGTGGAGGTCACAGGGGAGGGGTGTTACCTGGAGAGACGGCGTGGCCCCGGGTGATGCCAGTGTGGCCAGTCCAGGTCAGCGGGGCAGAGGAAGAGGGGAGGTGGTATTACCTGGAGAGACGGCGTGGCCCCAGCTGAGGCGATGACCACCAGTCGAGGCCACAGGGGATGGGTGTTACCTGGAGAGACGGCGTGGCCCCGGCTGAGGCGGTGACCACCAGTGGAGGCCAAAGGTCAGAGGGGAGGGGTGTTACCTGGAGAGACGGCGCGGCCCCGGCTGAGGCGGTGACCACCAGTGGAGGTCAGAGGTCAGAGGGGAGGGGTGTTACCTGGAGAGACGGCGCGGTCCCGGCGGAGGCGGTGACCACCAGTGGAGGTCAGAGGTCAGAGGGGAGGGGTGTTACCTGGAGAGACGGCGCGGCCCCGGCTGAGACGGTGACCACCAGTGGAGGTCAGAGGTCAGAGGGGAGGGGTGTTACCTGGAGAGACGGCGCGGCCCCGGCTGAGGCGGTGACCACCAGTGGAGGTCAGAGGTCAGAGGGGAGGGGTGTTACCTGGAGAGACGGCGCGGCCCCGGCTGAGACGGTGACCACCAGTGGAGGTCAGGGGAGGGGGGTGTTACCTGGAGAGGCGGCGCGGTCCCGGCTGAGGTGGTGACCACCAGTGGAGGTCAGAGGTCAGAGGGGAGGCGGTGTTACCTGGAGAGACGGCGCGGCCCCGGCTGAGACGGTGACCACCAGTGAAGGTCAGAGGGGAGGGGTGTTACCTGGAGAGGCGGCGCGGTCCCGGCGGAGGCGGTGACCACCAGTGGAGGTCAGAGGTCAGAGAAGAGGAGGCGGTGTTACCTGGAGAGACGGCGCGGCCCCGGCTGAGACGGTGACCACCAGTGGAGGTCAGAGGGGAGGGGTGTTACCTGGAGAGGCGGCGCGGTCCCGGCTGAGGCGGTGACCACCAGTGGAGGTCAGAGGTCAGAGGGGGAGGCGGTGTTACCTGGAGAGACGGCGCGGCCCCGGCTGAGGCGGTGACCACCAGCACCAGAAGCCAGGTCACAGTCGTCATGGTCGGCTGGAGACGATGGTGGCGCAGTCTCGGCTCATGTCTCGCCGCCGTGCCCTGTCGGCCACACGTGACACCAGGTCAGACGGCGGACTCGACCTGACCATCACGCTTTTCAAGTCTTTTAATATCAGTGGCATTTTTGTAACCGATTGAAGTTTTTATTTCTACCAGCATTAGACCTAGTCATTTGTTTTCGATCTATAGCAGTTTCCGCGCACTATGCTTTCATGTATGTGCAGTTTTTGTTCAAAGAGAAAGCATGATGGCAGACCTCAGGCGGGCTCGGTCCAGCCGGCACCGCCTGATGTCGGCCAGTCGGCCAGTTCGGTCACGTGGTTTGTTGTCAAGCAGACAAACCGGTCACGTGGTTTGTCGTCACGTGGCCTTTGCGCCCGGAGGCCGGGCGACTGCGTGGCTGGTGTTAGTCCGATGGAGGGAGCCGCGCCGGGCGGTTGCATGCGGTATAAGCTGAACGGAAGAGCTGCGAGACAAAGAAAACCGCAGGGAGGCAATCATGCCATGCCAGCTCAACAATCAGTTCCGTACAGTAGGCTTCAGACACTTACACCGTACCAACAGTTCAGCTTAATTTCGGCAAAATTGCGAACCTCGTCCGAAACGAATTGCATTTTTCCCAGTGTATATTAGCCGAAGTGGAACGTACTTGCTCCGCAACCAGCCTCTTCTGCCAAATAGTCCGCACGGAACTCCAATTTGAATGCAATGCGCTGAGTTATCGAAATTGGTTTTGCTTATTCATGCAGTGCCCGCACTACAGCCAAAATTGGACCCAATAACGTGGGTGGTATTACGGACGACCGAAATAGCGCTGCTGCGGTCGATCAACATGCTTACTGTCGCGATATGGTGCCCGAGCTCGTGCTTGCAGAAGGGAAGCCCCAGAGCCTTTCTCTCGCCTTAGCTCGTTCAGAGCTCATAATGGATCATTACATTGACGTGGACTGAGTTAAGAATAACATCGGCTATAGGCTGACATATCTTCACACTGGAAGGAGTGAATTTCACGTTGATAGTGTCTATTTAGCAGGTGGACACTGCTGTTCGATGAATAATCCATAATGCGTCATTCAGGCATGCGCATCATCACCACTTGATACTTCACTCTCTGCCTCTCACACTCTCTCTCCCTCTCTCTAGCCCTCTACATACACACACACACACACACACACACATACGCACCTACACACACACACACACACACACACACACACACACACACACACACACACACACACACACACACACACACACACACACACACACACACACACACGCACACACACACACACACACAGACACACATATATATGTATATATACACATATATACACATATATACACACATATACACACACACACACACAAATATATATATACCCTGTGGCCACATTGTAACGTTATCGCTTAGGTCCACAATATGTCCTCGAGCAAAAACGGTTTCCCGCTGAATCGGGACTGAAGAAAATCAGCGTTCGAACTGACCATTTATTGACGTAACACTCTGAAGCGCCCCCATGTTGGCCATATTTGTCCAGCTGGCAGGCGCTGACAGACCGGACAAGTTCATCCGTCACCGGTGACTAACGACATCTTCCGCGACGAGACGCAGCAATTTATGTTCAAGGTCGCGCCCGTGGCCATACGATAGCGCGCCAATGCCCACACCGAACAATGCGAGGAGAAGAACGGAATCTTAAGCCGGCCACGGAATGGCGTGGACTACGGTTGCCTACAGCTTTAACCTGCATTTACTTCCTGGATTTCAACGGTGTCTGGTCGGGCGCACATCGAATGGAAGGCCACTGCTGTCTCCCTATTGCGAAGGACGGCGGGACGGGGAGATTTGGTGCTGGTTTAGCAGTTGCATCATGATGTTGCAAGGAGTCCAGTGTGTACTTTGAAGATAGAAGTTTTTTTTCACGACGCTCCACATTGTTGAAGCCTATGGCACGGTGAGAAAGCATTTGTCGGTTCGCTCCTCCACACAACTATGCCGGTTTTGGCAATCTTGTTTCGTAGCGACGATAACCACTCTGAGAAGAAGCTATCAAATTTACTTCCAAGGGCGACATCTGGCACAAAATCGCAAGTTTATTTCATTTCAGTATTCGCTCACACGTTCTCTCGCGTTGCAGCTTGAACATGACACATGCCAGTGTGATGCATGGGTGATGCAACACACGTACATTCATTCACGCGGATATGTGGACACACACGCGGATATGTGGACACACACGCGGATATGTGGATACACACGCGGATATGTGGATACACACGCGGATATGTGGACACACACGCGGATATGTGGACACACACGCGGATATGTGGATACACACGCGGATATGTGGACACACACGCGGATATGTGGATACACACGCGGATATGTGGATACACACGCGGATATGTGGACACACACGCGGATATGTGGATACACACGCGGATATGTGCTTCGACACTGACGTCCCAGCCAAAAATCGCAACATCGTCACGCTTCACCACAGACGAATCGTCACCGGTGTACACACATCGTGACGCCCAGCCGCTCGCAAGGCTGTTCAACGTCAGTCCGGCAAGCTCAGGCCCAGTTTTCATTTCATCATGCACTTCGTCACGATTGCTTCGTGGAACAGTGACGATGCCGGATAATCGCGGCTGCCATCGAAACGGCCACCGCCGACGTTCACACTCCGCCACGGTGTCGCCGATATCGCCTGCGGCCACGCAGCGTCGCGTGGCACGGGATGACCTTGGGGTGGGCGTGCGCTCCCATGGAGCTACCAGCAGCGCTCCGGCGCCGAGAACAAACGGCTGCTCAAGATCAATCCGTGAGGCCGCGAGTACAAGAGTGCACAATCTACAGGAGATCTACATCTGCTGGTTATCCACAGGAAATCTACATCTGCTGGTTATCTGCAGGATATCTACATCTGCTGGTTATCTGCAGGAGATCTACATCTGCTGGTTATCTACAGGAGAGCGTGCAGAACATACGTACGCCACATAATTATAGACTTTTTTTTTTGAGGGGGGGGAAATTTTGGACCATTGAAGAGGACTTTGGACTCAGGTTTTGTGATTGGTTTACATCAAACATGCAATGTATCCTGCGGACCAGCTGATATCTCTCAGAGGAAAATCGCCCGATAAATAGCTTAATCGGCCAACCTTGGGTCTCACAGCGCTCAAACGTTCCGTTGCCCTCCAGCCAACTTCGGAGGTGACAAGACACGAGTCATGCCAAACGCTACCCCACACCAGCAAAATGAAACTACAAGTACTTTTGATAGTGGCAAACCGATCTGGAGGTCCTGTTACGCTTCGGTTAGCTTTGCCATCATTCGTTTCGCAAAATATGTCAATCGAACGAGAATCCTGGAGCACCGGTTCCGTTACACCTTACTTTCATGTCAACGGTAGCCTTAACGTCATCTTAACCTTATCTCTTTGTCCCGCGTCACCCGTATCCCTTGATCTCCTCGTATCTCGATGCCACTTTTAGATGGTGTGATGGTTCACGTTCACCGCATGTACCAATTAAATATTTCTTGCTCCTCAATGACGCCTTTACCATTCAGGATTTAGGATGCCGTGAAAACAGATATCTGGGGAAAGATAGAACAATTAAACAATTAAACGGTTATTTGAAACTTACATCGCAACAGTATGCTGTCCATTTCAAATGAAAAGAATGCGAATGGATGAAAAACACGCTGCTTGAAGTCAGTACCAACGAAGTCCAGAAACAAAAGTATATTATTTTCACCCCACCTCCACGTTTGGGTGTTTTTTTTTCAATTACCTTCACATTTCAATGAATATATTTTCCAACCATTGATTTTGACTCCACGACCTCGATCAAATTATTTTCGCAGCCAGTTTAAACAACAACCAGAAAGCGTTCAATCCCATTACGTCTCTCGAAGAAAAATGGACACGTGATTTTAAAACAAATAATTATTTTTCTTCGCAATGTCTTGTCTCATGACGCCCGTAATAGTGCACCTAAAATTCCATCAGAGCAGCTATAAATACTAATATATCTCTCGCATCTTGAACAGGAACAACCTGCCCTTCAGCAGGACACTAAAACAATGATTCCTGGTGTTCATGTGGCGAATTAATACAGCCGATCTGCTGGCAGCATGCAGTGGAACTTAATGGGTGTCATGGTGTTAATGGATGATCATCTTGCAAGCCACGTTACCGAGTATCGGATGGTGGACCTTGAGGCACAGTGGGTGTGTGCCAATAATTTGAGCACCTGCATCAACATGGCAAATTGCAACGGTATACATGCATGATGGCATGATGTTCTAACCTCAGGACTAATCAATTACACGTTATTTGCCGTGACATAATTGGTAAGCTCTTCGTGCCCTGCTTGTTGAGCGCTCTGTGCGTTTAGTTAAATAGCGTTCTGTTTTTAACAAGTTCAACCTATATGCACCTATGCTCAATTTTGGTCGAATGCTTGTCATTTTTCCCGGAAGATAGAAGAGGGAAGAGTGAGGAGTTGAGAAGTCGAACACAATCCAGCTAAGCAAGAGTGGAGCTATTACAAAACAAGGGTGGAGCTACCCGAGCTATCGCATCTAAATATCGAGATAATTTTGTGTGATCTCACCACCTTTTTATCCGCAATATTCGAAGAGGAAGATTCGTCGGATACTGGGGCGAATGGCGCGATGAGCGACCTCGTAGCCAACAGAACCGGCGGCATCGCACCATATCGTTCTTTTGCTGTCATTTGAGATCTCATCATACCGAACTCGAATGTGGGTTGAAATTTACAACCTGCTTAGTGTAATAGTTCGGCTCAGGGGATCTGGGCGAGGTAAGGCACAGCAGGTGATTTCCCGAAGTAGCCGCAGCTGGGGCTGGCCCTGCAAAGTTCTCCTCAGTGACATGTCGACCTCTGCTGTCACGGCTTTGGCGGGTGCCGCGGCACAGCACGCGTATGTCGTCACGCCCATATACGTGGCGTTACGGCACACATACGGGGGTGGCAATCACATCACAAATACGGGGGTGGCAATAAGAGGGCACGGCTGACCGGTAGGTGTGGTGTGGTGGGGTGGGGGGTGAGTGGGAGTGGGCTGGGTGTGTGGTGTGGTGTGGTGTGGTGTGGTGTGGTGTGGTGTGGTGTGGTGTGGTGTGGTGTGATGTGATGTGATGTGGTGTGGTGTGGTGTGGTATGGTGTGGTGTGGTGTGGTGTGGTGTGGTGTGGTGTGGTGTGGTGTGATGTGGTGTGGTGTGGTGTGGTGTGGTGTGGTGGGGTGTGAGTGTAGTATGGTGTATTGTGGCATGGTGTGGTGTGGTGTGGTGTGGTGTGGTATGGTGTGGTGTGGTGTGGTGTGGTGTGGTGTGGTGTGGTGTGGTGTGGTGTGGTGTGGTTCCTATGAAGGTGTGGACCTTTCGAGGTGGTGTAAGCGGAGGAGTAACCATCGGCCCGGCGGCGAATGATGCAACGAGCGATCAATGTTGCAACATATCCACCGCGATATTTCGTCATTGTAGACATGTAGAATGTTACTTCGATGATCTTCACTGTCCAGGAAAGACTCGAAGTTAGACAAATTGCATATTTTGAAGTTTCGATCACAAGTCACTGTCAAGTCATACACTCGTTGCATCGGTAGCGGTCGGCGAACCTTCCTACATACTACCTAGGTTTGCCGATCGCTACCGAAGCAAGTGCATGGCTTGACAATGATATGTGGTCGAAATGTCGCTTTGCACTTTTTCTTACTTTAAATCTGTTCTGGACGGTGAAGATGAACTTAACTTTTATCGGTCTACAGTAATTACAACCAGGACATACGATTAAAAAAAAAAAAACTTCGCTCGATCCTTGATAGCCGAGCACTATAATTGGGCCATGTCAAACTAGGTGGCTGGGGATTATGGTTGGAATCTTAGTAATAAAAAGTGAACTTGCACATTACCAACATTTGCTGAAGCACCATCTATGGGGTGCACCTTAAGCGCCTTAACCTGAAAGCGATGAATTCAATAAGCACCGTCTGGAACAACGGCACGGACAAAAGACAAAGGTGCTGCCTGAAATATTCTGAAAACTTTAAAAGTCGGTGCTGGTCGTGGCCAGTGCGGATATTAATCCTCTAAGTGGAGATTATACGGGCTTGGAGTGTGCAATAAAGATTTTTTCCCGTCGCCACATCACTAACCTGCACTAATTTATCGATATATTTAACGGCGCTGTAAATCGCACGGAATGTACGAGCTAATCAGCTGATCAAAGACAGTGCAATCAAGATAACACGGAGCTCTTTGAAGTTTGGCAGTGCAAAGCAGTGACGAGCTGCAGCGACAGCAGTTGACTTAATTTTATCCCGGTGGAGTTGGCTTTTAAGACCAACCTTTCTGTTCGATAAATTTGTTTATGCTTGTTTGTTAGATAACCTGTTCAATAGCACACGAGGACAATCTTCTTGGCGCCTTTTCAGCACTTGTTTGGATGGTTCGTCAATATGGAAGTCATCCGCTGATACAAGTGAGATCTATGCAACACCATTTTATCACTCTTGCACAGCCCGGCAGATATTTCCGATTGAATAGAGCCGAAGGGAATGGAGGCCCGTTAATTTAAGCACAACCGAAATACGCAGTCAGAAATAAACGCAGCGTAATTGTTTGCATCAATCTTAACAGCCACTGCTCAATCGTGCTACTTCAGACCATTTGGCGACCAATGGATGATGTTCGTCCCCAAGAGCCTCGGAAATCTGGGACCTTGGAATCTTGTCAGCCGGCATCACGAACAGCTGTTGATCTGAAACATTAGCCAAATAATGCGACTGGCAATGAGTGTTGATCTCGGGCGTGGTGGCGGTGCGAAGATCCACCCTTGCGGCAGAGCCCTCTGGCACGGGGCTCCGACAAAGGGTGAACTGTGCAACTGCGTTCCTCTGACATCGCCAACATGGTCAGCTCCTCTGACGTCACCAACATGGCCGGCTTGCCCGGCTGACGCCACCGATGATGCGACTTCATAGTATCGCGCTGGCACCTATTGACCTGGTCTGTATGCTGCCATCGATCAATATGCCGTCATAATTCGGACAAGTTTGAGCCTGTTGAGAAGTTTTGTCATACTTCGAAGCGTCGTTCCGAACAAACAATCCAGCAACAGAGGTGAGCAATATACGACAGCGTCGGAATTTTCTCCGCCAAGTAAGTGCACCTATCGCTAGTTGTCACGTGAGGCCCGAGTCAGATGACAAAAATAAGTACTGCGTGAGACGAAATGTACGACCCTCGATATACCAGGAGGTGCTGAGTTTACATCAAAAGTAGCGTTAGGGATTATGCTATATTACTCCTATATATATGCTATTTGAGTAATATAGCATAATCCCTAACGCTACTTTTGATATAAACTCAACACCTCCTGGTATATCGAGGGTCGCACATTTCGTCTCGCAATGTCTAAAACCCAGGAGCACTTAAGAACCATTCTTCGTTGTATTAAACAAAAATAAGTACGATAGGACACAACTATAGATAGGAGAGCAACTAGTATAATGCGACCGAGCGGTTCTATTTTTTATTGGGCCCCAACCTTCACCAAAAATTGAAACTCCTCGAATTTCGACGGATATTTTCTTTCGCAGGCTACTCTTTTCAAGTGTTAGAATGTGCATTTTTGTTCTCTCCCGTTATTGGCCACTGATTCTAAATGTTTCTATTGGATCTCCGCAGGCTGATTCCGGTGGGAGACGAGGACATGGGTTTAGGAACCCGGGAACTATTGACATGTAATAGTCAAGAAGTGAAGAAGGTCAAGGGATCATTTTTCTCTCTCAACTTTTTGCCCATTGTTCCATGTTAAAAGTTAATCCTATTGTTATGGATTATGTGGTATGTTGGCTGTGGAGCAAACAAGTGGAAACTTTCCTACCCACCCTATACCTACCATACTCACGGACGAGATGCATTTTCGCTCGATCTTTCTGTGGATTTCCATAGGTGTATTGATAAATTTGATTGGAAGTGTGGGGTAGGCGTCTCCCCATGTTCCCGACGGCAGAGCCGCCAATGCAGGTTTCTACTGCCATTAATGTAACCGTGAAACCATGAGTCGTGAACCGTACAACCGCGAAATGCGAAAGAGAACGTTCGAAGTTAGTCACCTTTTAGTCCATATTTCACAGTTTGCTCCCATACACGCGTGTCACCTGTATACTTCGCTGCAATGACACACTTTTGAGATTCTCAGCAACAAGACAATGGCTACCGCAAGAATGCATGGTAGTGTTTGCAGACGAGTACGCCTCGTTCCAAATGAGATATTATCTGCCATGTACGGTAGCGGCAGTGACTTAAGTCCAGATGCCGCATTAAAATGGTCTACTTACCGGTCATGGTGGACAGTGATAGAAAATATAAATGCTCATTTAGTGATACACGAACGAAAAATAGTTAAAATGGCTGGAACAGTTCAATTCCCAAAGGAATTACAGTGTGCTATGCGTTTCCGTGGTTATCTTGTATACATTGAATAGGGAGAACTTTCTGAGTGCTGCACAGTTTAACACTCGATGGTGCAAAGGGGACGGACACCCATCAAACGGTGTGGATATGCAACCGCCCCTACGGTTTTCGAAAACGACTTTTTAAAAAGTTGCGCCGCATGACGGCGGAAGGTTTGCGAATAGCTCGGGGAGCATTTCTTCCGAATGTATGTCCAGTCACGTAGCTATCGCACGACGAATGAAGTAACCTCCGGCAGCTTCGAGGAAAAACGTCTGCTTTTTGCGGTTTCAGGCACTTCACAGCACCGAGGAAGCAATAGTTGGTCTTTTGAACCGCTTGGAGTTTTTTTTTAACACGATGACATTGACCCTTTTGTTGATCTATCGAAGGTTATCCCAGGACATTAACCTAAGATGGCTTCGGATGACAGTTTACGTACTTGGGATCAGACTTCCGTGATTTGTAGTATTGTATTCTAATTTGGCGTCCATTTTTATCCCGGAGTGAGAAAAACTTGGAAAGGAGCAATATTTCCGAAATGTTGAAAATGTGGTTATGAATTTGGCATGACCTGATAACTTCCTGATGTCGCAAAATGCCACAAGAGCGATACGCCACTGAAATGACTCTAGAGAACACATTGGCATACATTTGGTGCGCAACTTTAGCAAAATGTGCGAACTTATTACTTTTCTCCAAATATTTTAGATTTGACTTCACACCAGCTGTCAACCGATGACCACAGGGAGTAAAATGCTGTGTCAATCGCGAGATCTCATCATAAACTACACCCTGGATGGTGTTTCTCGGTAGGGATGGGTCTCAGAATCGGTAGGGGTGGGTGTTCTATCAGTCCTTAAACACCATATACCCATAAGTTAGCAAAATGACGAATGCTCTTCAGGCTTAACCCTCGTGGTGTATTCGTGCGCCTACTAAGGTCTTCCCGCGAAAGAGAAAGAGTGGTGACGCGCTGCGGCGCGAAAATTTTCAGGGCATTTTCCTTTCTTTCGTTGCGTCTGATGTGAAACCTCATGTCATGGAAAGCCATTGACCAGCTCAGGTCAAAGAAGACCGCTGTATTTATTGGGTGCCCTCGATGCGAGTTTTTAGAGCCCCGTCATCAAGCGTTTTAGCACCCAGCACGATTTTTGTGAGATCAGCGCGATTTTTCGGCCCCGACACGAGCTCTCGGTGCCTTGCTGTACTTAGCTAGGGCGAGGACAGGAATTTGTGGCCCAACGCAAATGTTGAAGGCCCCGGCTCGATACTCGAGCCTCCGTGCGAATTCGAAAAAAGGACCGCCGCCTTTTATTCCGGGCCCCCAACGCCACTTTGGTGCCCTAGCGCGATTTGGGGTCTCTGGTGCGTTTTTCGGGCTTCGGTGGGGGTTTTCCGGGAAGCTTTGTCTTTATTTGGGGTTCCTGATAGGGTTTCTTTTGGGCACGACAGGAATGTTGTGGCCACAGCGGGATTTTTCGGAACGCCGCTGCACTTGTTTGGGCCCTGAAAGCGTATTTTTGGGCCTGGACATCGATATTTTCTTGCAACCATCACGACTTTTTTGGAACCCGGCGCGATTTTTGAAGGTCCGGACACGAGTTCTCGGTGTTTTGCTGCATGTATTTCGGTCCACGACGATAATTTTGTAATTCTAGTACGATTTTGGGGGTCCAGGCACGATTTCCGGGATTCCGGGTGAATGCTTGGAGCCATTCTCTTTATTTCGGACCCTCGAAGTCACTTTTTTCCACAACATGAATTATGGGGCTCAAGCGCTATTTTGTGGTGACAGTGCGATATTTTGGCCTGGACCAGATTCATTGGCCTCCCGCTTTCTATTCGCTTTCTATATTCGGAGCCCAACCGGGAATTTGGGAGAGCCTGAAGGGACTTTTTGGGGACCCAACCCGACTTTTCAAAGCCTCGGCGCAATTTTGTCAGATACAAAATTTATGGGAAACCACCACCTCTCAGGGGCCTCAGATGTTGCTAGCCCTAGCGAGGAAACAAAGCTAAATTTCGGCGCGGTTCGTGCACCGAAATGGCCCGTCTGGCATAAGGGAGTGGTGGCCTATAACCCCCCTCCCCTTCTCCATTTGATTGCGCTTTGGGATGTAAGTACATGAGATCCAGATAACTAAAAAAAGGAAGGATATAATTGCCCAACCAGACACGTGGGTACTGCCACGGATTTTAGATCAGCGGGGGGGGGGGGGGGGGGACGCGAGATGCCAGGTCCATTTTGGTCATGAAACGCCATAGGTGTAATGTTAAGTGACCTGAAGTTTGGAAGTACGTACCCTTGTCCCTCGCCCTGGCGACTCCATTATTCAGACAATGTCATATAATGCTGATATTGACAATACATCATTCGTGTATGCAACATCTTCCTTACTTGCGTACTCTTTGTGGAGTTTCGCCTGCTTAAAATCACACTCTCAACCTTACAAAGCTGGCAATGCAAGGCTGGTCACACGTTATCCACTCCATACGGATCCATCGGGTAGCTGTCTATTTCGCGGGGAACCAATTTAGCTGCACACAAGTTACCATCGGAGTTCCTCTCCCTTACGCCAAAGCGCGTGCCTACACGGCACAATTGATTGGGCACTTAGTTTTTTCTGGCTAGTGGTTAGTGACGGCATGCTGATAATTTACGGTACGATAAATATCTCGCAGGCCAGATGAAGTAGCAATGCTCGCGCGAACACGGATGACGTCGGCAGCGAATGGCCAGCGACTACCTTTACCACCTAACGAGCGTTTCGTCCGCGCCATTTAACGCGAGCGTGGCCGGTATTGCTCTGCGGTCCGGACATCCGGACATCCGGACATCCGGACATGTCCTGGCGTCCGTGGCGACAATCGCTCGTGCCGACTGTGCTTCGTTCCACACGTTCGTGCCGGGTATGCTTCGTTCCACGGGCGCTCGCACGTGCCTGCGCGCATAACCGGCACGCACGAACAATTATGCCTTCACACAGGTACGAGTGGACAATCGTGGAAAAGTCGGCGGTGCAAGCTAAATACAATGACATGTGTGTGTGTGTGTGTGTGTGTGTGTGTGTGTGTGTGTGTGTGTGTGTGTGTGTGTGTGTGCGTGCCTGTGCGTGTTTATGCGTGTGCACGTAGCAACGCAGACACGCCAAATTGGTGAGTTGTTCGCAGTGGATGAGGCTCTACCATTGCAGCACTCACCCTGCAGCGAATAATGCACAGGGAACAGTGGACAGTAGACAATGGACAATGGACAATGGACAATGGACAGTGGACAGTGGACAGTGGACAGTGGACAGTGGACAGTGGACAGTGGACAGTGGACAGTGGACAGTGGACAGTGGACAGTGGACAGTGGACAGTGGACAGTGGACAGTGGACAGTGGACAGTGGACAGTGGACGTGGACAGTGGACAGTGGACAGTGGACAGTGGACAGTGGACAGTGGACAGTGGATGGTGGACAGTGGACAGTGGACAGTGGACAGTGGACAGTGGACGGTGGACAGTGGACAGTGGACAGTGGACAGTGGACAGTGGACAGTGGACAGTGGACAGTGGACAGTGGACAGTGGACAGTGGACAGTGGACAGTGGACAGTGGACAGTGGACAGTGGACAGTGGACAGTGGACAGTGGACAGTGGACGTGGACAGTGGACAGTGGACGTGGACGTGCGTGGACAGTGGACAGTGGACAGTGGACAGTGGACAGTGGACAGTGGACAGTGGACAGTGGACAGTGGACAGTGGACAGTGGACAGTGGACAGTGGTCAGTCGCCGGCAGCTGAGTCAGCCGTGTCAGCGCCTCTCGGTCTCGGGGGGTGGGTGTCGCGGCTGGCACGGCCCGGCCGGCGTGGCGGCAGTCTCACCAGCCCGCTGACCTTGGCTGCCACCGACTCACCGCTGCTCTCGCGCACAAACCGGCTCCGTCGGCACGGTACCGTCCGGCCATGGACGTTCACTCCGGTACCGTCCTGCCGTTACTAGCCACTCCGGTACCGTCCCGCCGTTACTTGCCACCCCGGTACGTTACTGCCGTTACCAGCCACTCCAATACAGTCCAGCCATTACCAGCCACTCCGGTACAGTCCGGCTATAACCAGGCACTCCGGTATGGTTCCGCCGTTACCAGCCACTCCAGTACAGTCCGGCTATAACCAGCCACTCCGGTATAGTCCTGCCATTACCAGCCACTCCAATACAGTCCAGCCATTACCAGTCACTCCAATACAGTCCGGCTAGAACCAGCCACTCTGGTAGAGTACAGCCATTACCAGCCACTCCAGTACAGTACGGCTATAACCAGCCACTCCGGTACAGTCCTGCCATTACCAGCCACTCCAATACAGTCCAGCCATTACCAGCCACTCCGGTACAGTCCGGCTATAACCAGCCACTTCGGTATAGTTATGCCGTTACCAGCCACTCCGGTATAGTTCTGCCGCTACCAGCCACTCCGGTATAGTTCTGCCGTTACCAGCCACTCTAGTACAGTCCAGCCATTACCAGCCCCTCTGCCATTGTCGGACTATGACGGCCACTCTTAATTGTCTGGCCATGACCAGCTCCTTCGATACAATTGGGCCATGATCAACCACTGCGCCTACCCAGATTGTGACGGGCCACTTCCACACAGCGGCATCCACCGTTGAGATGGTTGGCTCACTTTTGTGCACCAAACCATGAGCGGCATCCGGTGCCGGACCGACGTGACGTCGCGTCGCGTGACACGTGAGGGAGCACACATTCCGGGCGGCTATCTGGCCGGCAGGAGGCTGCCGTGGACCGCTGGCCCACGCCGGAGTCGGGTAAACGGCTGTGTGGGCGGCGCGCGAGCACGTGCGGGATCCAAACCAGGTGCAGAGTCTGAGGCGGGACTAGTCTGGGAGAAGAGGGTCGGTGTTGGTTCAGTGCGAGAGAACAGGATCGGGTGCCGGATCGGTCCGGGAGGAAAAGGTCGGGTGCCGGATTAGTCTGGGAGAAGAGGGTCGGTGTTGGATCAGTCCAGGAGAAGAGGGTCGGGTGCGGGGTCAGTCCAGGGAGAAGAGGGTCGGGTGTTGGATCGGTCTGGGAAAAGAGGGTCGGGTGCCGGATCCGTCTGGAAAAAGAAGGTCGGGTGCCAGATTAGTCTGGGAGAAGAGGGTCAGTGTTGGATCTGCTCGGTACCACAGAACCAGGGCAGCGGCAGTTGATCCGGCAGACGTAAAACTGGGACAGGGCACGGCACGACATGCTATCCTGGCACGCACGGATGACAGACCGCAGCACGTCTTACAATGAAGCACCTATATGGCGCAACTAACACCGCCACGACAAACGAGGCGTGACGCTTGTAGCGAGGCGTGACGCTTGTAGCGAGGCGTGACGCTTGTAGCGAGGCGCGACGCTTGTGGTGGGGAGTAGAGGTGACGTTTGAGGTGAACTGAAGTGTAGCTGGAGTGAAGTGTAGCAACGTGGATTTCAAGTCCACTGCAAGACGGTTTCCAAATGATCAGCACTTCTGACAGTGTTGGACAGGTCGAAAGAGTAGCCGTCAGAAAATCGGGCGTCTGGTTGCGAAATCATCCCTACTTGCGAGATTCGTATTTCGGCCAACACCGTCTTAGCGATGTGGCACTGTCGAGCGTCATCAGCTCACTGCGAAGATCCTGCACGCAACAAGGATCACACGCGCTGCTGCATTACTGGCTGAACTCCGGTGCCTCGCACGGGATAATGGTTTTTATTCCTCGAACATGCTAAGAGGGTCGCCGGGATTTGCTCCAGGGAGACAGGATGGAAGCCCGGTGGACTTCTGGTCGCCTATACTTCGTCTAAAAATAAGTTTTTTCCTCTGATCTATGCCACTTTGGCCCTTTGCAGGTGCATGCCCCCATTCCTCTCGGGGAATGGTGCTCCCGCCCCTCGTGTGTCCCAGGGGACCACACACTGCCCTCTGGAGGTGTAAGCCCCTTCGTGCCCCCAGGTGTCACGCGTTGGCCTCTGGAGGTGTGAGGGGCCTCTGCAGTACCATTAACGGATCCTCACTTCCTCCTTGGCTACCCGCTTGCGACCAGCTGCCACCCTTCAAACTCGCCAATGACGTCACGGGACACCCTGTGGAAATCCACGCTAGTCCCTGAGCGAAACGTTAGTGGATGCATCGATCTCGGTGGCACCTCGGGACAGCTCTTAGTTGGCCGAACAAACAGCAGCTGGTGGCGGTTATTGGTTCTACGACACGCGGCCGTTGAGTCATGCAGTCTAGGGGAGCTTACCCCTAGACTATTCGTCCCCTACAAACAGCAGCTGATAAAATTACACCCAGCATTGCGTTAATCAGCACTGTTATCATCGGCCAAACTGACGCGTATGACACATTTTCTGAGAATAATTGCGGTAAGCATTGAGCACCGATGAGATGTCAACTCTGTCACGACTGCTCGATGCATTCCGTAACATTGGCTGCCAGATTTTAGAACAGCAGACTGTAGCGTTCTGTAATGTTTAAGCGCTACATTCTATAGCTATTATAATTTTTTTGGAAACAAATTATTTATTTATTTTAAAAATAAACTTAATCCGGGTTGTTGCTGGGGTGGCTTTAGGAGCCAGGGTTCTATTGCTAAGCAGAGCTTGTTGAGCGATACCTGGCCCCACCACCCGATCCATGAATTCCAATTCAACGGCAGAATTTAGACCGAAAGCTTAACGTGCCGTCAATGCACCGACACGGCTGCCCAGTAGCTCGACCCCGGCTTTATCGGCCCGGTTGCCAACTGACACTCCCGGCCGGGGCTAAATGCGAGCGCGCGAAGCGACTCGAACCCTGTGTGTAACGAATGAAACTGTATGTAACGGTGGACTGTCATATCCGAACTAGGACAAGATGCCTATGATCCGATAATCTCGCCATAATAAATATCCTGTGGCTTAGCATGTCAACAGACTTGACATCCACAATCTGGCAATACCAACCCACCCAACCTCCACAAGCTGCCAATATCAACCCATTCAACCGCCCATATCTGGCAACGTCAAAAGCCTCCATTTCCTGGATCTGAACAGCCTAACACATCCCATCCACAATGTACGCGAATCTGAACTGACGCGGCGGCTGGATCCACCACAATCTCGCCCCGTGGAGGCGCTTCAATTTCCGCCCGAGGGCAGACGATGGGCCGAGGTCGGCACGCCTGCGGGTCGATCCGGGGTCATTGGCGAGGGGTGGGGGGGGGGGGGGCGGCGGCTGCACGCACCGCCCGACGACCGACCGAGTTGTCAGAGCTCGGCGCTGTAGGCGATAGCGGCGTTGTGGACACTGATTGTGGAGGCTGTGACGCTGTGGACACTGCGGTTGTAGAGGCTGTGGGGTGTGGACACGGCGATCCGGGCGGACTCCGCGAGGGCGGTGGATGCGGTGGACGCGGGGGACGCGGGGCGGACGCTGTGCAGGCGATAGACGCAGTGGGTGGAACGGTGTGACGAGTCAATCGCCGGGGACGCGTAGTCTATGGGCAAGTTGCTTATCTCACAATCGAAAGATTATGGGTTCGAGTCTCACCTGTCGCTACTTTTCGCTCGCGACCAATCGGCGTGAGAGATTGGCGACGCTGTGTGACTCAACGGTCGACGTGTCGTAAAGCTAATAACCAACCGACCAAGCGAGTCGATCGCCCGTGTGTCAAGTCGCTCACTGATCTGCGCGGCACCTGATCGCCGGCCCGTTCCCAGCAGGTGTCGCTGCTGGCACTGGTCCAGGTCGGTGTGTTGCGTCACAGCCGCAGCCCTGTTCAGCCGCAGACCTGTACGGTACACGAGCGGAGAGCGCTATCGGTCAGATCCGCCCAAACGGCAGTCGACGCCGGCGTGATGGGCTTCTCGTTCGGCAGCCGGGTTTGCAGGGTGAAGGATGCTCGCCGGCGGTCGACGGAACGGGACCCGGGCTGGAACACGATGCCGTGGTTGAAGCCGTGGTTGGAACCGTGGTTGGAACCGTGGTTGGAACATGATGCTTCTGCGGCCGACGAGACGACCAGGTGACCAGACCAGACCAGACCGGACCAGACCAGACCAGACCAGACCAGACCAGACCAGACCAGACTAGACCAGACCAGACCAGACTAGACAAGACCAGCCCAGACTAGACCAGACCGGACCGGGCACGGTCAGGTCGAGCCAGGCCAAACGGTACACGACAGACCAGACCAGATCAGACCGGGCACGGTCATGTGTGGTCTGGACAGACCAAACGGAACACGGCAGACCAGACCGGGCTGGACCGGATCATGGGCTTGACGCGTTAGGACAATAGATCGATTGACGCAGATACCGATATCTCCCCTATTATCAGTTGGCGGAGTTTCCAGGCTGGCTCAGCGCACCCACCAGCTCCGTGGCCGTACCAGAGACGCTTATGCCGGAATGACAGGCCTGAGCGCTGACGACACTAACGACTCAGCTCAATTGCTGTACTTTGGCGTCGCAAATGCAGTGACGTTGCAATTTGCAACAGCTGGCTTCCGGTGGCCTCCACCCTTACGAGTGTCGCATTGCCATTGTTAGGGCGACGATGCTGATTAGTGTCACGGACTGCTCCTTACCAGAGGGTGTGGCCTACCTCGGACGGGACGCCCGCACCGACGTCCGTCTGGTGCGGGAAATGGAGCGGCTGGGTGGAGTTCGGGCAACACAAACACACGAGGATTTGATACGGATTGCCACGGGATCAAATTCGCGACGATTAAATTCAGTCAAGTCGCGATGATTAGATTGTTGGGGAATATTTTCCTTCTTTTCGGGCTCTAACCATACTGGGATGTTCGGGTTAGCTGACGTCGATAACTTGTCCACCATAGTTGCGTCATAAATATGTGAACCTTAAATCTAGTAGTCTGTTGCATAGTAATTGCCATGCTTCCAAGCAGCCACAACGTCAAGCATATGAACTTATGTTTGTATACTTGGAACGTGTACTGTAATGTGGCATACCGCAGGTGCACTTGGAACTAAACCCATTCCACTGTTTTATCAATTTCGAGTCATCAGCAACAGTTATGCCATTCAATTGACTGTTATCATGTTGGAACCCATAGTCTGTGCAAATACTGTTCATAACTACATTCAGCAAACCATATCCTACCTGCAACTACGTTCCTGTCATGGTAAGTAATGCATCTAGATAGGTTTTCGTGGAGTATTTAAGCTTCTTTATTTACCAAAGTAAGCAAAGACATGAAAGTTGGAATATCATTACGTGCAAGACGCTGCCCTTAGGACAGTGGCAACAGAATGGCTGCAGATCTCTCACTAAACCCGGGGGTCCACGTCCAAATTTCCACCATATATGTTCACATCAGAATGGGGAACATTGGAAATTAACATTAGCAAGAGCAAGACTCCAAACCAGGAGTCCGTCAGTCCCCGTTACCGATCCGCCCGGGATCTCCAGCCATAAACACTGGTGTTTTCAAGCAGGTTAGGCCTTAAGTCTTCTTAATAATGAGCAATGCTCACTCCAAACCCATCTTCCAGGAGCTGTACTGCCCTAAGCACTCAGCTATCCTCAAATGGGATGTCTACTTAACAAAAACCTGAAGCCGAAGAGGATCGTAAGGCGATGTACCCATCAGTGTCGTACAAAACCGGCGTTTTATTGCACCATCGCCGGCTTGCCTCTGCAGCTTTATCCGGGTTCTCCGGGCACAGTGTCATCCTATGTTTCCCTCAACCTTCATGACGTTTGTTTTTGTCTTGCATTGCACCTCACACCACGACCTGAGGTGCGCTCGCAGCGCGACCTGTCCAGCGGGGGTTCCACCCAACAGCCTCTGACCCGAAACGTCTCTCGCACCTTCATCTAATTGGCTACCGTCAGCCGTGACAGAGTTCCGCACGTCCACTTGTGGAGCCGGGAACGCGGCCAGATGACAAGATAGCAGTAAACCATGTCCTCCCCCCCCCCCACACACACGCACACGGACACGTACCCGCGTGGACGGAAACGGAGGTGGGTCAAGGCGGACTGGGGGCAGAGCGTGTCATTGGGATGGACAAAGTGTGCACCCTGGAGGCCGAAGTCTGGACAGGCACACGACTGGTACGGAGATGAAGCAGGTGTACTCCCGGTACGGAGATATCGGACAACTTCACGTACACAAACACAGCTGTGACCTCGCCCACTACACGTGCATGCTATTCTAAACTGGTCACTGATGAAGCTATTGATATCGTTCCATAGAAACTTCAAGTGGAGCGGGAACGGGCAACGACGACTCGAATAGTTCCACCGAGCGACATCGATTCGGACTAAAATAAATCAACGGGGCTCTTTGCACCAAGTTCTTTCCGGTTAAATATCGACATTCCCAAGGTTTAGAACGATGCGTGACTGTAGAACACGGATCATCAGGAAGAGGTAATTGGGCTCCTGAGGACTGAAGTAATTACACCATTCAATGCATCTGAGACCTAGGCGAAGTGGGCGACAGCGGGCGACAGTGGGCGACAGTGGGCGACAGTGGGCGACAGTGGGCGACAGTGGGTGGCAGTGGGCGACAGTGGGCGACAGTGGACGACAGTGGGCGACAGTGGGCGACAGTTGGCGGTATCGGGCAGAATGGGAGACAATGGGCGACAGTGGGCTACTGGTGCTGGCCGCGTCATCCGCTGACAATGCCACGGTGAAGGTCGCGGCATTGACGGCAGAAGAGATAATACTGGCGGCGAGGACGGCTGCTGGGGGAGGCACCGTCCGCCGGGACGTACACCGCCAGCGCCGCCGGCGTGGTGCGGTGCAGCACTGGTCAGCCCCGGCTCACAGCCCGGCTTATAGCCCGGCTCACAGCCCGGCTAACAGCCCGGCTCACAGCCCTGCTCACAGCCCGGCTCACAGCCCGGCTCACAGCCCGGCATGGTGCGGTACAGCACTGGTCAGCCCCGGCTCACAGCCCGGCTTATAGCCCGGCTCATAGCCCGGCTAACAGCCCGGCGCACAGCCCGGCTCATAGCCCGGCTAACAGCCCGGCTCACAGCCCGGCTAACAGCCCGGCTAACAGCCCGGCTCACAGCCCGGTTCACAGCCCGGCATGGTGCGGTGCAGCACTGGTCAGCCCCGGCTCACAGCCCGGCTAACAGCCCGGCTAACAGCCCGGCTCACAGCCCGGCTCACAGCCCGGCTCACAGCCCGGCTCACAGCCCGGCTCACAGCCCGGTTAACAGCCCGGCTCAGAGCCCGCTGCCACTACGTCCGTCTCATCAGTGGCGTCTTCTTCTGAATGGAGGCGTAACATAACTTCCACAGGTCGTAACCTCCACAGCTCACAACCTCTACAAATTCAACACATCGCAGCGGTCGTAACCTCCACAGGTCATAACCTCCACAAGTACGAAGCGATCATAACCTCCATAGGTAATAACCTCCACAACTCCGAAGCGGTCATAACCTCCACAGGTTCAAGAACTACATAATTGTATATAAGCATCATTTCAGATAGCTATCGCTAGGTAGCAGCACGGTCTAGGTATTATAGCAACGGATATTGAATGAATGTCATGCGATTGATCGTTGAAGTATAGATAACAATATTGCTCACTAGATGGTGGGATGTGTCGTTGAATACGCTTTTGCTGTGTGCGCGCATTGTTAGCTCTTCAGACTTCGGGAACCGGCTTTCGCCCCGTGGGAAGATGATATGCGGCGCAGTAGCGGATGCAGAGCACGAACACCCTGCTCAGACATGTTTGTATCAGATTTGATGGCTACCTAAAATTTTGAATACATTGTGATTCACGCGCAATACTTGAATTTCCCGCCTCGAATATGCCGGCTAGTCATACCCTGGTGACGCCATCGATGAACTGTCTGGGGAAGGAACACAGAAAGCGCGGTACCTGTGGCGCGAAAGTGGACGGTTCGCGTCGCGAAACAGTCACGGTGTCGCTGATGAAAAGTTAGGGAAGCCTAAGTGGGTGATTAGGAGTTGACTTGGCGTTTTGGCCCGGAGTGGGTGATTTGAGTTACTGTGAAATGCCTCAGCAGTCAGTGCAAACTTGTAAGGTGAACACTGCTTTAAAAACGTCTGTGGGCCAATAAGTACTAAGTATGGCTATATCTGGTAATCTTAATAAAATCAAACCCTTTCTCACCTTGACATTCAAGCAACTTGTCATGAAAATATGAATGTATGAAGAATGTCTAAGGGGAAAACTCAACGCAATGAATAACAATCTGAATTGTGCAAAAGCATAGACCGGTGAACTCACAATGACCCCCTGCAGCTTTCGGCCATTTCAAAATGTTCGTTTACGGGATAATTTGCACCGGCGTTCTATTCTTTCTCCCCATCAACATTGGTGCACAACGGATGACGTCTCACGGACATTTGATACTATATCTTGGAAACTAGGGCACACCACGTAGCAATTAATGACGCTGTAATGAGCTTGCACCTACCCCACACATACGCACATAGCGGAAATTGAAGAAATTTTGTTTGAACTGTAATATACCAATGGTTTCACTAGCATCAAGAAAGTAAGCCTAGTATTACAAATTCATCCAGTAGTCGTGAAAAGAGTTCAAAGTCCAGCGAGAATTATGAATTTGAATGTACTTATACTGTGATGGTAGTGAAGCCATCATATTGCAGGCGGATAGCATGTAAATGTCTTGCCACCATCCGCCACTGCGTGTCGCATTACTTTCCCACGCGTCGATGCGCGGGCTACCGAGCTCTCGAACAATAGAAAAGCTGCACCCAAAGAGCACGCACTCAATTGCATCATCTTGCCATCTGGCGATAAATATTGTTACCTATGATTCAGCATTCAATCTCATTAGTGCAATACGTAGACCGTGCTGCTACCTAGCGATAGCTATCTGAAGTGATGCTTCTAGAAAATTAAAAAAGTTATTGAATCTGTGGAGGTTGCGACCTGAGGAGGTTATGACCGCTGCTGAGTTGAGGAGGCTATGAACGCTTCGTACTTGTGGAGGTTGTGAGCTGTGGAGGTTATGACCTGTGGAGATTATGTCCGCTTCGGAATTGTGGAAGTTATGACCTGTGGAGGTTATGACCGCTGCGATGTGTTGAATTTGTGGAGGTTGTGACCTGTGGAGGTTATGATACGCTGTCTTCTGAACGACAGAGCGCTCATTGTGAACGCAAATGATCCAATGGTTTATGCATGCTCGGAGAACCGGCGGATTCCAGGCGCCCGGGGAAGCCTGACGCGTCACATGTATGCGGGCGGGCACACATTCAGCAGTGGAAAAATGCCACCTCGCTGTCCAACTGCATCGTAAGTACCAGCGATTATGCAACGGAAAATGAAATCGGAATTTTGCTGCGGATGATAGTTTTGCGTATTCTACCACAGATGGAGGAAAATCGTCCAGTGCAGGTTGGTTGGAAACCGATGGGTTCATTTACTGTAGGCGAAACTCTGGGAAAAAGTGACCATAACATAGTTAGATTCAAGGCACATGTAGGGAAATTATCAAGGATAATTTGGTAAAGGTTCCAAATTTCAACAGAGCAGACTTTAACGGCATGAGAGAGGCTTTAAGTGCCATCAGATGGAAAGAAGAATTCTCCAATTTAAATGCCTGTGATATGTGGGAAAAGTTCAAATCTTACTTGAAGGAAACTCAGATTAGACATGTCCCCCAAAAGCAAAGACGCAAAAGAAGGGTAGGAAAGCCAGCATGGCTTACACCAGACGTGATAAAAGCAATTAAGGCTAAGACAAATGCATTTAGAGTTTTTAAAGAAGCCTCAAATGTCGTTAATCTGAAAGCGTATCGAAAAGCTAGAGACACTGTGAAGCAAAAAACCAGAGCAGCAAAGCGAGCAAAAGAACTGGATTTAGCTAGAAGCTGTAATGGGGACAGTAAAAAGTTCTTTAGTTTCCACAAGCTGAGTAAAGTTTCTAGCACAATTGGTCCACTGGAAGTAAACGGGACTACATTGGGTGAGGATAGTGAGATGGCTGAGGAGCTGAGCAAGCAGTTCAAATCAGTGTTTACATTGGAAGATATGACCAATCTGCCGACCATACACCATAGTTCAGTGACATGGGATCTGACAAATGATGTTGATTTCATTGATAGTGATGTTGTTTACAATCATATCAGGAAAATAAAGCAAAATAAGGCAGCAGGACCTGATTAAATTTATGCTAGGGTGTTGCGGGAAACTGAAAAGGAACTGGCATTTCCACTTAGTATAATATTTTATAGATCAGTTTCACATAATGAAATTCCAACCGATTGGAAAAGGGCAAATGTAGTTCCTATTTTCAAGAAAGGAGAAAGAGGGAAAGTTGAAAACTATAGGCCAATAAGTCTCACATCCCTAGTATGCAAGGTACTCGAATCAATTATCAAGGATAGAATAGTTAGTTATCTGGAAGGTAGCAGATTGATTCAAAATACTCAACATGGGTTTAGAAAAGGGCGATCGTGTCTCACAAACCTCTTGGACTTTTTGAACTTCGCCACAGAACAATTTGATCAGGGAAATCAGGTTGATGTAGCATATCTTGACTTTAGTAAGGCCTTTGACAGGGTACCCCATAAACGGTTAATGATACAGCTTCAGTCCCATGGTATTGCAGGTAGCATCTTAAAATGGATAGAGTTGTGGCTTTCAGATAGACAGCAAAGAGTGATGCTAAATGGTACAAAGTCATCATGGCAAAATGTTCTTAGTGGAGTCCCCCAGGGGTCAGTACTAGGGCCATTACTGTTCATCATATTTGTAAATAACATTGAAAGTGGCCTAAGCAGTAAAGTTTTGAAATTTGCGGATGATTTGAAGGTCTTTAGAGCAATAACAGGGCAGGATGAGCATATCTCGCTGCAAAAAGACTTAGACGAACTTGTGAAGTGGTCCGAAGAATGGCAAATGGAATTTAACTTTGATAAGTGCAAAATCATGCATGTAGGTAAGCAGCATATGAAGGCTCCATACTTGATGGGTGGCCAAGTGCTATCAGTGACTCAACAGGAGAAGGATTTAGGTGTTATTCTAAACACAAAACTGGGAGCATCAGAACAGACCAAGGAAACCAGGAAGAAGGCACTGAGAATGCTCGGGGCAATAAATAGGAATGTATCATACAGAAGTGAGGAAGTGATCAGGAAGCTTTACTGTGCATACGTCAGGCCACATTTGGAATACTGCATCCAAGCTTGGTCTCCTAGCTATGAAAAAGATTGTTGGCTTTTGAGAGAGTACAAAAGAGGGCTACAAAAATGGTTAATGGCATAAGCAACCTGGCATATGAGGAAAGATTGAAGAAATTGAATATGTTTTCACTTAGATATAGAAGGCTGAGAGGAGATCTCATCGAGGTCTTTAAATTTGTCAATGGTCTGGAGAGGGGATACCTTGGGGAAATGTTTGAATTTAACAGAAATGATGCAATTAGAGGTCATAAATTCAAAATTAAAGTTAACCACAGCAGAACAAGGTTAAGGCAAACTTTCTTCACCAACAGGGTAGTGGAACACTGGAACCAGCTGCCAGAAAACATCGTCAGTAGCAGCACATTGAACATCTTTAAAAACAGCATAGACAATCATTATAAGAATATAGGGCTTGCTTTTCAGTATTACAGGGAGGGCTGATTAACAGTTTTGGTGTGCAACTGGTTCAGTGTACAGAGTGCAACCAAGAAGGGCCCTTGTGGCTCATAGTTGCACTAATCTTTTATGTCTTTATGTCTTACGTAAAGGTATCATACTTTTTACTCTTGTTCACCTGGATTGCTGACTTCCAGTCAGAACATGCATGGTAGGAAGCAGACAGTGTGAGTAAGCTGATTTGGTTGTAAATGATACGTAATGCATGCAACACGCAACAACAAGCATTGTTACAAATGAATGATCACGGAAAAGAACATATAGCTAGCACGTTATGACAACGGTCTGGAGAACTTCTGCGAACATTACTTGCGCATTGCGCTGACTTGGCAAACTTGAGCTTTGTCTGTCTGATCGCCCGTTCGCTATGCCTGGAGGTTAGAAAGACACTGCCGGGCGGAGGCGCCTATTCTCTTCAGTCGGTCGAGGGTCAGTGACTGGGTCAGCATGTTGGTCAGCAAGCGAACCCGCGACAACGCCACAAGCGGCAGACCCTTGAGAATCACTTTTTACCTTCGGTCTACCACGGTCCAGGATGGGGGATGAGGATGAAGCAGCGGAGCGAAATGCTGATGAGGACGGCGGAGCTCGTGCTGACAAATTCAGTCATGGTCACCATTGTCTTCATCATCATCATAACGTTTCGTGCAATTATCTTACAGTTCTGCCCACTTTCTCACAGTGGTGCACAAAGACTATTTGCCGATATTGCACATGAAAAAGTGATATGGAGAGATGTGATGCTGGTGGTGCACCGATCGAGCGACCAGGAGTGACAGGTCAGCTGGCCAGGAATGACAGGACAGCTGGTCAGCTGACAGCTGACCAGGAGTGACAGGACAGCTGACTATGAGTGGCAGGACAGCTGACCAACTGACAGCTGACTAGGAGTGACAGGACATCTGACCGGCTAACAGCTAACCAGGAGTTGCAGGACAGCTGACTAGGAGTGACAGGACAGCTGACTATGAGTGGCAGGACAGCTGTCCAGCTGACAGCTGATCAGGAGTGGCAGGACAGCTGACCAGGAGTGGCGGGAAAGCTGACTAGGGGTGACAGGACAGCTGACCAGGAGTAACGGTAATGTCGGAACCTATACGGCTGTGCTATTCCAAGCCCGCGACACTTGAGGAATCATTTTTGAAACACCGATTCCGCGCCCTATCCGGTCGATATTCAGAAGGATTGCTTACTATGCATTTTACCACCCGAGCACTGATTGCCCGAAGTCCTCCTGGTGATGTTTGACTGCCAAGAAAAGTTTCGACGACATGTAGATTCGAACTCGCAACTCTGACTTCGCTTCTGTCCGAGGGCGGTTTGTTCGGTTGCACAAACCACGGATCCTGTTCGAGATCGGCAAGCTGATTTTGCAATACAAGAAGTGAAGGGTTACGACAGTCGTCAGCTGATGACAACGAATGGACAACAGCGAATTTCATGGACCTGGACCCCCGAAGACAACGGACAATGGTCCATTCCGAAGTCAATGGACCTCCGCGGAATATAACATTGGAGAGGCGTTTAACTATTATTTTATGCTAAAATAGGAATGTCCCGCTCCTACTTTTGTTGGGCTTGACGTCATTTTATGTGCTTTGTTCTTGTCAAAATTCGGGTTGTTCAGAAATTCAAAAGAATGCAATTCTCCGTGGCATCATGATCACATCACTAAATACTTCGATTATGAAGATAATCCGGCTATGTAATACTTTTCCTCGATCTTAGAACCATCAAAATATAAAAAAAAGCAATGCACTGAACTCTGCACGCTCGGGAACTATGTTTAAAAGAATAAGCTGGGAAAAAACAGGCTTTGTCTGAAATCCAGTCATAACCGTAAATACACAACTTTGCGGTGCACAGGTATTTAAGGCTTTCACTCTCCAAACATCGAGGGAATGGTTGTGCATTCAATGCATTGCGTGTATTTGTTTTTGGACAATCTTAGTGCACCTAAAGCACAGTACAAGCTTTGCATTTCGACTTTCCATTTAGGGGCAACAGATACACATTGACAATTCTATGTTTCAAAACTATCTACGTATATAAATATAATATATACATATATATATATATATATATATATATATATATATATATATATATATGTACAGATATATCAGCAGTCTTTTTCCCTAACTTTGTCTTAGATAGAATAACCTATATGTGGAATACAATATAGTGACACAGATATGCATTTCCGAAGACATACTTGGAGAAACATCAGGCCCAATAGGTTAAAATGTCAACATACTTCACATTCGCGAAGCTGCATTGGTTGAATGAATGGTTGATATTGACGACTGTCGACGGCGGCAACCTTCACCTATGGACACCGTGACTCACCTACACATGGACAGAAGTAAGCTGTCAGTCGAAAGCCATACATGCCATCCCCGCATCTGTTCACATCTGTCGAAAACCGTACATGCCATCTCCGCATCTGTTCACATCTGTGACCAGCGACATAACCTCAAGCACGTGTGTGTGTGTGTGTGTGTGTGTCTTTGTGTTTGTCCAGCCTGCCTCAAGCCTCAAGCCAGCCTTAAGCACGTGCACGGGCCGCAACAGCTCGCCGCCCGACGTGGCGTTCTCTGTGTGCGCGTGCGTGCGATTTGGACATAAAGGCCGTGCTCTGCCCGGAGTTAAGAAACGGCAGTCGGATCGGCGCCCACGCTGGTCGGGCCGCTTCCGCCGCTTTCACCGGGCATGACTGGCCGACCGACCGGCGGTCCACGGCGGCCGGCTGTGGCGGCGTAACGTCACGACTCGGCCGGCCGGCGATTGGCCGCCGGCACACACAGCACGTGCGCACGCGGAGGAGCGCGGACGGCCGCAGAGCTACCGTGCACTACCGGCTGAGTTGCAGTGTGGTTGCCGCGTCTGGTTCTTCGGCAGGCCACACTGCTTCGTCGAACAGCAATTCCACCGTAACCGCCATGACCACAGCCTGCAGTAGTATTTGTACACAGGCCCAGCAAAAACCCCACTGCGGTTGGCTTCCCACAGACCGCACGGGATCATCGGCGGCGTTTCTGCCATGGCGTCCGTGACCATACTATTATATACAGTCAGTAACAGCTCCGCAGTACGCAGTGAATGCATCGTGCCGAGGAGATGGGGAGGTGTCGGTGCGCTTCACTCTTTGGAGGCGCGCTATTCACGATCGAGTGCAGCCCCGACCGGCTTAACTGGCGGGGAGTTGCGCCGGGGGTACGGTTCCAGTCGAAATGAGCCGCGGTTCGACTCGGGCCATTCGGCAGGCTTGGCAGGGAATCTCAGCACTTTTTATCGGCAGCAGCTTAGCCGAATCGGAAGTTTGCGCACGCCCAACAATGCCGCTCTTCGGGCGCGCGCTACCGCTCGCAGGCGGACTTTTCGCCTCCGATACTTGAGGTCAGCCATTTGATCAGAAGACAGTTCGGTTGCATTGGTGTGTGGCTGGACGACCCACCATTCACCAACGTGGTGCTCCTCACCACCTGTCAGACGTCCATCCGGTGGCTGGGCGTGGTGTTTGCTCTGAGTCCACAGCTCGCCGCATCCGGCGGCGGCGGATATCGGGCCTCCGCGCGCTCTCCGGCGCCGACATGGATTGGCAGGCGTCACATAACACAACAAGAGGAAGGGCAATCAGGAAAATAGAACAGCACGCCAAAAAGTAGTCGATCAGACGCAGCCGGCATGACACCCTTTAGATGGCAATACCGAGCCGATGCTGACGGGCAGCAGTGTTTAGTGGTCGTCACATGCCATTAGAAGCTATGATATGTAATATAGAGATGCAAGATCGGTTGAAGTGCGATGATGAAAAAGTTGAATGTTAGAGTGCTAACTGCGAGTGACTAGGGGAGGGCTTTTTTGAAAACTTGGTTTTCTGCGATAACAGCCAAACCAATTGAGACGGCAGCTTGCTACTTTAAGTACCTTCAAATGAATACCTAGGGTATCTTGTGCCTAAAATTGATCTCATTGTCATCGCATATCTTTTCCTGAGAAGTAATAAGATCGTTGGTAGGCGCTGTTTTTAACATCTCAAGCGGTTGTTTGTCGTTATGAAATACAATCTTACCATGAGATACGATCTGACAATCTGGTGTACCAGAGGTCATTTTGCAAACGTGTGACTCAGATTAGATCATTCTGGGTCATGTTGATATTATTCATTTTATTTAAATATTATGACCGTTTAGGGCTGAAAAGTCAAGTCGGAAGAGTTGCTATAAAATCAATATATCGGCTTCCAAAAGCGTCCTTACCTGTGTATGACGTTATCACAGGTTAAGAATACATATGTATGTGTTCAGATACAATGCAATGTCATACTATAATTGCATCACAAACTCGATTGCAAGCACTGTGCTTACCACATAGACGTTTTCTTGTTGTCATCCGATACAATCTAACAAAAGTATATTGGCAAGTCCAGCCAGCTGAAATTATTATAGAGAGGTTCGTGTCTACAAATATCAAGTTAAAAAATTGCACTCTTGGAATCAGTGAAATATTTACACATCACATGAGTGGTGACCTCATAAGTATCATCAACGACTGTGTAGATATGCACAACTCAATAGCATATGCGAATATCTGTGAGGTTTTTCTTCTTCAAAGTCACTGGGAAAATGTGGGCCAAAAAATGTATTGCATTGTACATTTAATATAAACGGAAATTTGACTTCTTCCATTCGGTCGACCGTAATTGCCCCGGGGCCTGAAAGTATTTGTAGGGGCAATTTTAGGTACACACTGAATGCATTCAATCACAGTTTAAACTTTTCATTGCCCCAATGTCCTGGTTTGCGCTAAAAATATGTGCTCTCGAGAACAGTGAAATAGTTTTATTTCATATTACCTGCGATCTCACTAGTGATCTCCAGGAAAACAACATTTTCTTATCTCGATTAGAGGCATGGGGTTATCGAATACCGTTGAAATTGGCGTAATCGGTTCATTGGTTGCAGATATGCAAGGGGAAAACCCCTCTAGTGATTCGTGTGATTGCAAATACGCCAAGGATTGCCGATTAAGGAGCTGCTGCTATTAAGGGTATTACTGCCGTATTAAGGGCATGCATAGGTATAGTCAGAAATTGA
Organism: Imbricaverruca yamaguchii; assembly: GCA_034440575.1. NCBI lineage: Eukaryota > Metazoa > Arthropoda > Thecostraca > Neoverrucidae > Imbricaverruca > Imbricaverruca yamaguchii. Next base: position 2,076,467 of record JAOTOL010001657.1, read on the forward strand.
ACAAACCACAGTTGTTGGCTCGTGCTGTGCCACCAACACTCTATCCGATTTAGCTTTCCCCTTTACACATCTCGCTTTGATCCTCTTGGCAGCAGCGAAAGTTTCACCTTTCAGTCAAAATTTTATGGTCCCTGGTTAAGCGACGACAAGCCTTCGTCACGAAAAAAAAACACTCCATCTTCAGCAACTTTCTCGCAATTATGTCATAGAATGTGCCGAAGAACCGTTCGCATCGGCAATGGCATTTGATTTTGAGGTCGTAGCTCCAAACCGCCCAATGGCGCTCCAAACCGCCCTCGTGGCGCTTTAAATTCCGATGGACAGGCTGCGCGCGACAAGTTAAATAGGCCCCTTTGACCGCCCGAATTGGTTTGACCGTCACCTATGCGGATGTCATTATCGGATTAACGCAGCTAAATGGGTCATTAAATTTCTGGTAAAACGTGGGTTGAAATGCATGCGCATAGTTACGCGTGTTTACGACAGGAAAATCTGCACTGGCTTGAGTAGAACCAAGAACAGCTGAAGCAATTTGCGACGAGTTGCGACGAAGATCAGCGGCTGCGTTCCGAGACCAGTGCTCACTGCTGGGGCAGATGTCAGCCCGCAACTGTGCACCGCACAATGTCGACTCCTGCATTTCGCAATGACAACCGAAATTTAATTTCGCAGAGGTCAGCGTTTATGTGATAATTTGGCCTGAGCTAAACTTCCTAAATATTTCCCAAAGATACCCTTTTGATATTACATTTCGTGACTCCCGGCGTTGTGAAATATAGCGCCTGTAATAAACGAATACAAAAACGAGCGGCCTTTTTGGCCAGTTCTCACCACATCCGCCCAGCTTTTACACTTTGTATCACCGCACTTGCTGACCTTCAAAATCAGGCAAACGTCCGATGAAAATACGACAACTTAGTTTGCATAATGCCGCAATAATAATTGGTGGGCGGGCTACAATGAAAGTTTTATCACGGCATTTTTAATTTTACGGTGCCAATAAAATATCCCGGGCTATGTTAAGATCCATAAGTAACCTTTTATGTACCCACTTAATTTTGAATGCATTCGTCATTAAATCAGTCGTTAAATTGTTGACCTCATAGTTTAAGCTTGTGAATTACTGCCCAGCACTACTATTATCGCGTGCCCTAAGACATAATTACAGGATTCAAATTAAGTGTTTAGAACAACCTTCGAATATCCGTAATTGCAAATGGATGACTGCCACACGTAATCTTCTATTAACCACCCACATGGGGTTTGAGAATTCAATTGTGCCTTTTCGCAATGACAACCGAAATTTAATTTCGCAAAGGTCAGCGTTTATGTGAGAATTTGGCCCGAGCTAAACTTCCTAAATATTTCCCAAAGATACCCTATTGATATGACATTTCGCACATTGGGACTGAAGGAAACATGTCTGAATGTCTGGCACAAAAGTGAACGTATATTAACGACCACTTAGGTACACATTGGTGCAGCGTGTGTGTTCAGGACACCACTTTTGCTACGAACGCATTCGTGCAACAAATCTGGTCGCATTATGTTATGTACCTATGAAGGGCAATATACAAATTCGGTGTCTTTTGGAATGAACAATTTGGAGTGTGTATCTACCCTGTTTAGGTGAATGGTTTCCGAGCAGCGTTAGCAAATTCCTCGTAAGATTGCGTTGATTATTCGGCCGTGGCTGATGAGGTGCCGTTGTACCTCTGACACGTTAGTCTAGGCTTTATTGGCTTGTTCTCTTGATGCAAGTTGTTTATAATAATATTTATTCATGCCACATATAATATAATATTAAATGAATAATATTCATCACAATATGAATGTCCTTGGCTTTCTTGGCTTGTTCTCTTCATGTAGAGTGTTTATTATAATAATTATTCATGCAAGATATAATACAATACTAATTCAATAATATTAATCATAACATGAAATAATTTGTATGTAATATATAATAATAATTCATGTAAATTGTCAATTGTCGGGACAAGCGCCCCACTAAACGATGTCAATTGTCGCACTATCGCGGTAATAACGGCAGGGACTACACACACTGCACAGAACCTGTTTGAAAACGGTTAGACCACCATTTCGCAAACGCCGCCTTTCTAAAAGTTCCACACGTGAAGCGTATTGCACACCTTTCTCCTTCCACGAGCTTGTGTTGTCGGAAACCACATCAGCGTCACTGCTGACATGAGACGGGAAGCAGATGAGAGCCCGAGTAATTCAACCTAAAAGTCATTATCGGACGCAGTTCACACGCGCGCGCGCTGGACACCGCACAGTCGTCAGCTGGCCGCTCGAGGCGGTACGTGCAGCGCAAAACAGCGGGGCAGGGCTGGCGGGTCGACTGCAGCCACAAACACGTTTCTAATAAACACAAGGTCGCGCTGCACTCCCCGCGCCGACAGTGGGATGAGATTGAAGTGCTGATAACGGCACCGATATGAAGTGCAACATGGACAGTAGGAAATGCGCTTTTGCATGCAGATGAAGTTGTATGCTAGATCCCATCGACTCAAGTCGTGTGCGTTTTCGTCAAACATTCGTCGCACTATGATGATGTAGTGGTCAAGGAACGACTTCACTTGAGCGTAGCAGGCTGCAAGAGAAAGGCCGCGGTTGAACCTGCCCCTGCATCCCCGGCACCGTCGCGCCCGTCTGGGAAGAGCGGATGGCCACCCTAATCCTCTGCTGGAGCGGCTGACTACACGGGCCACATGCACGACAAAAGTGAGCCCCCTGATCAATTATCGCGCCGAGATTCATTTTCTCGTCGACAGCCTGAAAATCCTCGTCAGCTATGCGGCAACGGGTTTGGAAGGATGCGCACCTGCAGGTCATCGCAAACGCTTAGCATTTTTACGGATTCAGGTTAAGGTCGCCGCTGGCGGATCTGGCTCCGAAGCGATTCAAGTTGCGCATCCTCGGCACCGACAGCGGGACCTTGAACTTAGTGGAAAACTTTGGCGTCATCAGCGCGAGGAGGAGACGGCTGGACTTGATCTCATGTGACAGGTCATGACGAATATCGAAACATTAATGGCGAAGGCAGTCCTTGAGGGACGCCGGAAATATTGGGCCTCCGATCTATCGTTTTTCCATCCACGATGACACTTCCATGTCGTCCACCAAACAGGCACGAGACAAGCCAACGTAGGATATAATTTTTAACTTGACACGAGCCTTTCAGCTTGATAATAATGAGATGGCGACTAACACTTCGGAACGAGGCCATATATTGAATCCATCTAATACCCGGCCAATATTGTTTTCTATGCATGCACCATGGACACCGCCAAGTTCGTCACCGCACCGCACAGTGAAACTCAGCCCCGCCACCGTACAAAGAAACTCCGACCCGCCACCTACAGCGGAAATCCGCCCTGCCACCTCACAGCAAAACCCCGCCACGCTACTGCACAGCGGAACTCCGCCATACCACAACACAGTGGAACTTCGCCATACCACAACAAAAACTCAACCCCCCCCCCCAAAACGAAAAAAAACCCCCCCAAAAACCCAAAAACAAAAACAACCCCCCCAACGAAAAAGAACCCCCAAACACCCCCCAAACGGAAAATCCCCCCCCCCACAAAAAAAAACACCCCCCCCCCCCCCCCCACAAAACCCCCCTCCCCCCCCCCCCCAGCGAAACTCCGCCACGATACCGCACAGCGGAACTCCGCCACACTTCCGTACAGCGGAACTCCGCCCTGCCAATCACAGCGGAACTCCGCCCTGCCAACCACAGCGAAACTCCGCCCCGCCTCCGTACAGCGGAAGTCCACTGCCGAGAGCTGACATTCGACCAGGCCCTTTACCATACACCGACGATTTAATCAGAGCTGGCAAACTTGTACCTGGTGCAAGATTGGAACGAGACGTATCAGCATCCGGCTGCGAAATAAAGTATCCGGCGGATCCCGTGCGCCTTTTAAGCGGATCCGGCAGGTGTTTCCTCTGAATGAGCGCTGCGTGCGAGACATGCGATGACGGCGCCGTTAAAAAAAAATCCGCTTGCAGACTGGCACGCATAGAAGAAGTGTCAAACTCACGTTCAGGAAAAGGACGTCTGCCTCTCGGACGGACACCTGTCACACACCTCCGGTCCGGCCCCAGGTGTGTCTGCCTCTCGGACGGACACCTGTCACACACCTCCGGTCCGGCCCCAGGTGTGTCTGCCTCTCGGACGGACACCTGTCACACACCTCCGGTCCGGCCCCAGGTGTGTCTGCCTCTCGGACAAGCCACCTGCCCGCCGACCAGTTCAGGCCGGCGTCAGACAGTGCCGCTGAGTGGTTCGTGGGCGCGTGGCCAGCTCCCCCAGCGGCCTCGCGCCACCACCACCACCCAATCATCACCATCGCCGCCAGCACGGCCGTCACCGACGTCACCTTCGTCGCCCACGTGGAGTGGACGCGACGACACGAGGACGGCGAGTTGCTCGTCTGGCGGCATCACAATACACCGGCGAGTAATTGGTCCGTCCGCGGCGGAATCATTCCGAGCCGAAGACACAATACGGAATGGAAGCCGCCAAGTGACGACGTGGACACTTGGGGGTGGGGTGGGGGTGGGGGTGGGGTGGGGGGGGGGTGGGGGTGTACTTGGCTATGTGCAGAGTGGAAGCCGCCAAGTGACGACGTGGACACTTAGGCGCTGGCGCCGACAGACACGGCACTTCCGTAGGGTGCGAGACTGCGCTCGTGACTGCGCGCGGCGCGTGCAGTCAGCCAGTGCACGGGGTTCCGTCGTCGAGCGAAACTCTCAAACGCTGCCCGTTACAAGTGTTGCAATAAACGCTGCAAGCGCGAAGTGTGTCTGGAATCTGGAATGTTGTGCGCTGAGCAAGTGTTGAACACTGGTGCATGCTGGTCATTGGTGGAGAAGTTGGGAAACGGTACGGTGATTTCGTGATCCAGGATGTGATCTTGGTTAGGCGTGAATTAGCATAGTGCATAGTGCTATGCGACATCAATGCCATGCTGTGCTGGCATGTGAGAAAGGGATGCCTGCGAGCACGTACTCGATATGTATACACATATACACACACACATATATATATATATATATATATATATATATATATATATATATATATTTTTTTTATATATTATTGGGTGGGACTTTTGCATCGAATTGATCATTTGCCGCGTGAGTCCATTTTCGCACTAAGTTGGGAGCAATGTTCTCAAGGAGCAAACTAGGTGCTTGATTCTTTTCATTGTTGTAGGCATATGCTCTACTGGACAAAATTAATCCAGATGCAACAGAATGCAATATAATGCAACATTGCGTTTTTGTTTTACCTGGAATGCTCACAAGAGCCACCAGCTGACAACTATCCAGAAGATTACGTGATATTACGGTATGAAAGGCAAAACATGCACAATGAGGCGAAGATCATGTATGTGTGTAGATGAGTAAAGCAAAGTAAAGTAAAGATCATATTGTATTGTAAAGATCATATTGTTTGTAAAGATCATATATTGTCACTGGCGCTGGCGCCGGTGGTACCGGTGGTACCGGTGGTACCGGTGGTACATAGGCACTAGTGCTGTCACACTGCGTCCATACTCTGAGGCCGCCCTTGCACAAGGCCCGCAAGCGACACAGGTCGACAGGGTAGGGGTACTGCACGTCATAATTGTTCGCTCATGATTCCAACGTGAGGGCGGAGCCGGGCAGGGGGAAGCTTCGGTCCTGTGTCGCGCGAAGTTGTGGCTCCGGTGTGTGTCGGCAGACGATGTTGTGGTTTGCACCGGCTTGGAGAGCCTCGAGGACGGCCACCGACGCAGTGCAGGCCAAGCCCACTGAAGTGCTTCGCTGCTGGCTTACTGCGTACTGCTGACTGCTGTTGAATAGGATGGCCATTCGATTCATGTCCTACTACTCGTGAAAACTTGCCTTAATCTTGTTCTATAATTCGATGTTAGCAATACCCTCACTGAACAGCCTTGGCGCTGGATATTTTTGTTGCTGTAGGCAAGTTATCACTGGGCAAAATGAATGCAGATGCAGCAGAACACAGTATTACTGTCTTGTTTCATATCCAAGGCTCATAAAAGTTGCTAGTCGCCCATTGCACTTTTGATCCCGAATATCCAGTGCGGTCAATAGGCCCAATGTTGTCTTTTCCCGACCAGGGGTGGGATCCAGAGCCTGGCAAAATCCTCCCCATAATATTGGCGCAGGGTTTCACCAAAATAACACATACCAGTGCAGGTTTTTCCCTCTTGTCTCCATCGCACTGATGTGAGGAGCCATCTATCCATCACTCTTTTAAGCATACTTCGACCATCCATCCAAGCAATTTGACCGCAGCACCAGGCATAAGTGAGGTCGGTCAGCTTCCTCAAGTGTTGGCTCTTCGCCAACTTCTCGCTGGCACGGTCATACAGTTCGCATCAGTGTTTTCGCGTGCTGTGATGGTGGCGCATCGATTTCAAAGGCTGGGACATTATTTCTCACCATTAACCCCCCGCAGCCCTTCTATTGGCGCGCACCGTACCCCTGCGGGACCACAAAGCTACAATCGCAGGAAAGTTTCGTTTATTCCGCTCAGCGCGACACCAGACATATCGTCCTCTTCCACCTTCGCGGAAACAGTAGAAGCCACCGAAGTAATGCAGCCCTTTGCGCAGGCACGTCCTTTGCTCCTTGGATGCTACCTCTTAGATAGGTCTGGTGATGCAAATTCTGCCCGTGTCCAGGCGGACAGGCGCAGGCATGACCTAGCGCAATGTCCGCTCAACCGCCAAGCATGCCCCTCACAGCGCCTCAGGCACTTGCGTCTGAGGACTCTGTGTCCTAGTCTAAAGGTCCTCTTTTCTCGAGCCACCTGTCGGCGCTTCGGTCATCCGACAAACTATGAGTTTTCCCCTGTCTTGCCGGATGTTCCGGTCACACATGAAGGGATGACCGAGACGTCTGGCCGCAAAATGACGGCACTGGTACAACGGTACAGAGGTGTGGAGGTACAACGGTGCAGAGGTACAGGGATACAGCGGTACAGATGCACGGTGGTACAGCGGTGCACCGGTGCAGGATGCAGCTGCGCCGAGGTACAGCGGTACAGCGGTACAGATGCACGGTGGTACAGCGGTGCACCGGTGCAGGATGCAGCGGTGCCGAGGTACGGCGGTACAGCGGTACAGATGTACCACCGTATACCACCGTACAGCGGTGCACCGGTGCAGGATGCAGCGGCGCCCAGGTACAGCGGTACAGCGGTACAGATGTACGGTGGTACAGCGGCGCACCGGTGCAGGATGCAGCTGCGCCGAGGTACAGCGGTACAGCGGTACAGATGCACGGTGGTACAGCGGTGCACCGGTGCAGGATGCAGCGGTGCCGAGGTACGGCGGTACAGCGGTACAGATGTACCGGTAAGTACAGCGGTGCACCGGTGCAGGATGCAGCGGCGCCAGGTACAGCGGTACAGCGGTACAGATGCACGGTGGTACAGCGGTGCACCGGTGCAGGATGCAGCTGCGCCGAGGTACAGCGGTACAGCGGTACAGATGCACGGTGGTACAGCGGTGCACCGGTGCAGGATGCAGCGGCGCCGAGGTACAGCGGTACAGCGGTACAGATGTACGGTGGTACAGCGGTGCACCGGTGCAGGATGCAGCGGCGCCGAGGTACAGCGGTACATCGGTACAGATGTACGGTGGTACAGCGGTGCACCGGTGCAGGATGCAGCTGCGCCGAGGTACAGCGGTACAGCGGTACAGATGCACGGTGGTACAGCGGTGCACCGGTGCAGGATGCAGCGGTGCCGAGGTACGGCGGTACAGCGGCAGAGGTGCCACATACTTGCGTCTCGGTAGGCCGGTGCAGCGGCGGTGCGGCGGCCGCGGAGCTCACGTGCCGGATCTGGCAGCACTGGCCCCCCGCTCGGATCCCGCTGGCGGCACTGCACCTGAGCCGCTCACGGCGGGCCACGGACTGGAGACCAGCCCCGCCGGCCGCTCCCCCGCTCCCGCCCCCCGCCCCCCGCCCCCTCCTCTCCACATCTCCTCCCGTTCAAGGCCCGTCTGGCGGGCGAAGACGTGCCGTGCCGGCCGCTGCGGTGGACCGGCGCGAGGCCCTTTCACCCGGCGCCGCGCGACGGCGCGACACAGCGGCTCCGGTCGCGCGAGCATGGTGACGACCTCGCGCCCCTGAAATTCCCCTCCCAGCTGCGGGCAGTGCAACTTGCGGCCCGAGAACGGACCGGTCTGAGGTGGAAAGGAGGTGGGACGTGGGAAGGAAGGTGGTCGTGGTGGTGGGCGTGAGGGTGGTGGTTGGACTGCCGGTGAAGAGCACAAACAATGATTGTTTTCCGATGGCGGGGAGGCACCGATAGAAATGCTTGCGCGCGTGTCCGGATGGGTGTGTGTGCTCCGGGCCATTGTAATGCAGCGATTGCTCAGAGTTTTTGCAGAGTCGCTGAACTATCGCTATGTTTGAAGCACGGAACACTGCAGCGTAGCTAATGACTGATGAGCAGTAGGTGGCAACGTGGACTACCGGCGCTGCAGCTGGGATAGGAACTTAGAACTGCAGCATTGCAGCTGAGGGTAGAGATGCAGCAGTGCAGCTGAGGGTGAGAACGTAGAACTGCAACACTGCAGCTGAGGATGAGAACGTAGAGCTGCAGCACCGCAGCTGATGGTAGAGATGCAGCAGTGCAGCTGAGGGTGAGAACGTAGAGTTGCAGCAATGCAGCTAACCAGTAAAGGTGTTACTATTCCGAGAAAACCCTCTGAGATGCCAGGAGTAGCTCAAGCTTGATGTTAGAACTTGGCATCGAAATCAAGACGTGAAAGAATTCAGTGGAGGATTTGCTACCTTGGGAAGAATGCAATTAAAATGAAAAGAGAGAGTGAGAAAGAGAATGAGAAGAGGGCGGGGAGTGGTAAAGGGAGAAGGAGAAAGGAAGAGAGGGAGAGGGAGAGGGAGAGTGAGAGGGTGGGGAGGGAGAGGGAGAGGGAGAGGAAAAGGGAGAGGGAGAGGGATAAGGAGAGGGAGAGGGAGAGGGAGAGGGAGAGGGAGAGGGAGAGGGAGAGGGAGAGGGAGAGGGAGAGGGAGAGGGAGAGGGAGAGGGAGAGGGAGAGGGAGAGGGAGAGGGAGAGGGAGGGAGGGGGAGAGGGAGAGGGAGAGGGAGAGGGGAGGGAGAGGGGAGAGGGGAGAGGGAGAGGGAGAGGGGAGGGAGGGAGAGGGAGAGGGAGAGGGAGAGGGAGAGGGAGGGAGAGGGAGAGGGAGAGGGAGAGGGGAGAGGGAGAGGGAGAGGGGAGAGGGAGAGGGAGAGGGAGAGGGAGAGGGAGAGGGAGAGGGAGAGGGAGAGGGAGGAGAGGGAGAGGGAGAGGGAGAGGGAGAGGGAGAGGGAGAGGGAGAGGGAGAGGGAGAGGGAGAGGGAGAGGGAGAGGGAGAGGGAGAGGGAGGGAGAGGGAGAGGGAGAGGGAGAGGGAGAGGAGGGAGGGAGAGGGAGAGGGAGAGGGAGAGGGAGAGGGAGAGGGAGAGGGAGAGGGAGAGGGAGAGGGAGAGGGAGAGGGAGAGGGAGAGGGAGAGGGAGAGGGGAGAGGGAGAGGGAGAGGGAGAGGGAGAGGGAGAGGGAGAGGGAGAGGGAGAGGGGAGAGGGAGAGGGAGAGGGAGAGGGAGAGGGAGAGGGAGGAGAGGGAGAGGGAGAGGGAGAGGGAGAGGAGGGGAGGGAGAGGGAGAGGGAGAGGGAGAGGGAGAGGGAGAGGGAGAGGGAGAGGGAGAGGGAGGGAGGGAGAGGGAGAGGGGAGGGAGAGGGAGAGGGAGAGGGAGGGAGAGGGAGAGGGAGAGGGAGAGGGAGAGGGAGAGGGAGAGGGAGAGGGAGAGGGAGAGGGAGAGGGAGAGGGAGAGGGAGAGGGAGAGGGAGAGGGAGAGGGAGAGGGGAGGGAGAGGGAGAGGGAGAGGGAGAGGGAGAGGGAGAGGGAGAGGGAGAGGGAGAGGAGGGAGAGGGAGAGGGAGAGGGAGATAGAGGAAGAGGGAGAGAGAGAAAGAGAGAGAGGGAGAGATATGGAGATAAAATTCGATCAGCCCTTAAGTATTCCAAATAGCGCACACCTCTCAACAGCGAATATTCCTTAATCTGAAGTACAGCCCTTCGAAGATCAGACAAAATATGCTTAGGTTTGCCTCAATATTGTTAGAAAATGTAAATTTCAGCTGTCTATATGTACAAGTTATATATTACTTCCTGCAGTATGCACACATCGAGATACGAGGTATGCCATTAAAATCGTTGACACCGGATAAATCGAGGTTGTCGTCATGTTTTCTTCTTCTGAAAATCGCGGTGAGATCTATATTTCTGTATACTGTCTGATGTTCCTCGAGGCGCGCTACGTCACATGACATTTGTCGTGCCGGCCCAGCGGTGTTCGCGAGTGGCGCCGGCCGCGTCGCCGCCATCAGTATGCACGGCGACAGGTGCGACCAGTTGGCTCTAATGAGCCGGAAACTGCACTGGACCGGAGCCACTGACAGACCTGCCCACCAGAGAACGTGCCGGCTGCACACGGGGGCGACACACCGGCACTACACGGCCGGCCACCACCACCACCACGCGGCCGGCCATCCCCACCACACGACCGGCCATCCCCACCACTACCACCACACGGCCCGCCATCCCCACCACACGACCCACCACACGGCCCACCACACGGCCCGCCACACGGCCCGCCACACGGCCCGCCACCACACCCACCACACGGCCCACCACACGGCCCGCCACACGGCCCGCCACCACACCCACCACACGGTCCACCACACGGCCCACCACACGGCCCGCCACCACACACACCACACGGCCCACCACCACACCCACCACACGGCCCGCCACCACACACACCACACGGCCCGCCACACGGCCCGCCACCACACCCACCACACGGCCCGCCACCACACCCACCACACGGCCCGCCACACGGCCCGCCACACGGCCCGCCACCACACCCACCACACGGCCCGCCACACGGCCCGCCACCACACCCACCACACGGTCCACCACACGGCCCGCCACACGGCCCGCCACCACACCCACCACACGGTCCACCACACGGCCCACCACACGGCCCGCCACCACACCCACCACACGGTCCACCACACGGCCCGCCACACGGCCCACCACCACACCCACCACACGGCCCGCCACCACACCCACCACACGGCCCGCCACCACACCCACCACACGACCCGCCACCACACCCACCACACGGCCCACCACCACACCCACCACACGGCCCGCCACACGGCCCGCCACCACGGCCCCACACCCCACCACACGGCCCACCACACGGCCCACCACACGGCCCGCCACCACACCCACCACACGGCCCGCCACCACACCCACCACACGGCCCGCCACCACACCCACCACACGGCCCGCCACACGGCCCGCCACCACACACACCACACGGCCCGCCACCACACCCACCACACGGCCCGCCACACGGCCCGCCACACGGCCCGCCACCACACCCACCACACGGCCACCACACGGCCCGCCACACGGCCCGCCACCACACCCACCACACGGCCCACCACACGGCCCGCCACACGGCCCGCCACCACACCCACCACACGGCCCGCCACCACACGGCCCGCCACACGGCCCACCACCACACCCACCACACGGCCCGCCACCACACCCACCACACGGCCCGCCACCACACCCACCACACGGCCCACCACACGGCCCGCCACCACACCCACCACACGGCCGGCCACCACACCCACCACACGGCCGGCCACCACACCCACCACACGGCCCGCCACCACACCCACCACACGGCCCGCCACCACACCCACCACACGGCCCGCCACCACACCCACCACACGGCCCGCCACCACACCCACCACACGGCCGGCCACCACACCCACCACACGGCCCGCCACCACACCCACCACACGGCCCACCACCACACCCACCACACGGCCCGCCACCACACCCACCACACGGTCCACCACCACACCCACCACACGGCCCGCCACCACACCCACAAGACGGCCCTCCCGCCCTGACGCCAAGTGCACGGCGGCGCTGTTGAGCCATGCCTGCTGGCGACTCCTCTCTCGCGGACTGGATGTGCTCCGGATCGGTCTCCATGGCGTTATCCTCTGAATGGTTCGCAGCGGAATAGTTTATGCATGCATTGACCTCTCTGTTCATTCGATGGGACTTCCCTAGTGGGAACGGGCCAGAGCCCTGGACGAGACCATTGTTCACCAGAACCTCCCGGGACTCACGTCCCACATCCGCCTCAGATGGGCCGATTAGCACATTAAGCACTGACCTCTACATAAGACGGAGACTAGAAGAAAGAGGATCGATCAGCTTGCTGTAATCAAATAGTCCCATCTGGAACCAATTTAGATATAATTGTAACTTTGTAAAATACATTTGATTCCTGCTGAAAACTTTATGACCTTTTGTAGAAATTTATTGCAGTACGAAGTATGCAGCATTGTACTCCTTTTCCGAGTGAATAATACAGACCGACACCTGGGCTGATCTAGAAATTCTGATCGAAGGGAGGCGCACTCCTTTAGGGGCCTCCACTCTCCCGGAAGGGCACCACTGATTGATATAATTTTCAATCAAAGGAGCGCCTTCGGCTGAACGAAAATCCAAGGGTGCACTCGAGAGTACACGAAGGGGCCACCTTTTCGCCGCTTCCCAATCAGAGATTGGGAACCTGGGGAAGTCAACTCCGTCTTTCGTGGGGAGGGAAGTGGGAAGCGGCACATGCCCGCCGTGTTCCGTTGGACCCACCGGTCCATATCTGTTTGACGGCCATGCTCCCATTTGATCCTGATTCCATCCATGGTGTTGCCTGATGCGGGGCCTCGTCTAAGGAATTTTGACTGGTGGACCACTTTGGCCAAGGACCCTCCATGTTTTTGGGGCCTCCATTCCTACCTATGGGCCTCCTACAACCAAGACGAGCATCTTGTATCCATGCGAGACCTTCTGCCGGTGCGTTTATACCCAATAGCCAAGGCCTCTCATAATCATGCCGCATCAGCACTATTTATTGGTATGTTCTGTTAAGGCTGAATGATAATCCTGTGCTCCTAATCCGGTCAGAATTACTTTTTACGGATGTCACGGCACCCTTGGTGAAGACGCCACTGACTCTGACAGGACATGTCTTGAAGAAGTCACTGCCAACTATATAGTGCAGGTTAAACAGTGAAGGAAAAGGCCAAATTTCGCACGCTTGCCTGGGTGTACTAATTATTATTTTCAAGGCAAATATGCACTGAACGATATCAAAGTAGCATGTAGCTGTCTCGCAGAACCTAATGGCTTACCTACATTTGAACTTTCATCAAACATTACTGTCAAATTTCAGCTTGTTTCATTTTGGCAAAAAACGAGGTGCAATAAGGGTACTCGGTACCATTCACGGTACGATACAGTACAGCACGGTAATGGTGCTCACTGAGCGCCGACTGCCGCTTTACGACTGAGTACAAGGAACAAACTGAACGAAAAGGACATCGTCCCTACTGCATCCGGATTAACAATGTGAGATCAGCAGGGTACACAGGAGATGTCACGCATACATGAGGTGTCACAGTAACGATTCAGTATTTACAACCATCAGAATCACATCACAATCTTTGAACCATCTGGATTATCTCATGACTGACTACCTAAACGTTCCCTGTCGCCCGGAAGAACTTCATGACAAACTCACGCTTCTGGTAGGTGGTTGCATCTGGCACCCGCATGCGCCGCCCCCTTGCCTCAAGGTAGGCACACACCGCTGGGCGAGGATCGTAATGAGCCGTGCCGACACAGTTGAGAGCGATGATCAGACGGGCTTTCACCGTGTCGTTCTTCACGCTGAGCCTGTTGTATGAGCGTAGGTTATTGTAGTGAGAGACAGCATGTTCTGTGGCCATGTTGTGGGGCGGGAGCGTGATGAAAGCAACCAGCAGCTGCCTGCAAGCGCCGGTTGACGTTTTCAGCATGGCTCGCAGTTTTATGTCGTCCGAGTGCTATGCGCCGCCTAACGCTTGCATGGCCAGCCATCTGTCGCAGACGTTCAGAGAAAACTCTGTCGCCTTCTCGGGGAACAGGTCGCTGACCACGCTCTCCCCGGCACGGATGAACTCTTCGGCGGTCTCAGCCCTCATCATCCGATTCATGCTCTGGATCACTTCCTCCTGTTCAAAGTCGAGACGCTGACCGACGAAGTTGATTGCGCTCTGCAGAACCTCTTCTCTGACGGCCTTGAAATCGCGCTCAAACGTGACGTTCTCGTTTAGGACGCGCCTTCTCGGACTCGGATCTTCCCGCTCCCTGCCCTTGTCTAAGGCCTGTTCCTCTCGACCTCCCAGGAGGTTGCCATGGGTCATCACCGTTAGTGGCATGTTGGCGCTGTCGCGCGTCTCGAGCGCCTGGGGATGATGATTTCGCTCCGTTGAAGTCTCTTCTGGAGGTGAGTGATGACTTCGCTTACGTCCCCCATCAGGTGAGTGAGACGCACCAACCTTCCCCCTTCCTCCCAGCGGCGCAGGAATCCGCGCGCTTCCGCCTTCGATACTTTGCTCTCCTCACTCCCTGACTGGCTTATCTCCTCCCAGACGACGCGGCACGCTGGCAGGTTCTTCAGCACGGCTGTGATGAGGGCAAGCAGATGTTGCGAGAAACGGACGTCGAAAAACGCTGGAATGGCCACCGTGCCACCGTGTTTCTTCAGGTGCATCGTCCTCTTTCTCGACACTCGGAAGAATGTCGCCACGGCGCGAAGGTCTCCCTTCCAGTGCTGGATCTCCTTCACAGTATTCTCGACGCTCTCCATCGCGAGGTCTGATTTGTGACATGCACACCAGAATGTGAGCAGTTGGCGCTGCGCGTAGTCAGCTAGGAGGCGACACAACCCCCATGTCGGCCGGTGTTCGCTGTTTCTCCGTCAGTGGTCACACCAACGAGCTTGTCGAGAGGCGCCCCACATCGCTTCAAGCCGTTCTTTACGGCTTCCAGAAGGCCACTAGCACCTGAGCCCTCATGCTCCTCGACCCCAAGAATGACGGTCTGAAGACTACCGTCGTCCCGGATGAGACGCGCGGTGATGAACTTATTATCAATCGCCTGGCGATCCACCGACCCGTCAACTTGAACGCTGTAGGCCACGCACTCTGACATGACATGACCGAGCTTCTTGACCTCCAGGTCACTGATAATCTCCAGCATATCTCGGTAAATGTCCGGCGACCAGTGTGAGTGTAGATGGCGGAGGTTGTGTTGGTGTGTACGGAGTCGACTCAGCCATCATCGTCATCATTTGCTGACTGTGTAGAACCGCCAGGGATCTTGCGGGCCACGACCAGGCACTTGGGGTTTCCAACAGCGAATCATTGTAAACGTCTATGGCGAGGTGTACCAGCAGCTCTACGAAGTCAGCCCAGTGCTTGCTCAGAATGCTCACCCACGAATGGTCTGCTTCTTGAGCTTGCCATTGCTCAGTGAGACGCTTGGCTTGAGAGGCTGCTTCATGGACGGGTCCCTTCAAGTGATCCACCACTAACTTCAGCCGATCCAGTATCCTTCATCCTTATCCTTCATCTTTACCATGGACGATGATTCCATCGGCGATGTACACGTGCCAATTCACCGAGGCCTTCTGTGCCACATGAATCTGGTCTGTACATGTCTGGCACGTCACTACAGATCTCTGACGTTTTTCTGACGTCACCTTAGTCACTTTCAAGCATGGGAAGTTCTCTGTCAGCCAGTTCAGCTGGAGTTTGGCACCTTTGTACCACGTACCCTTATCGGTGGCAAGATCTGGATCAGGAGGCGGCCCGGATGACGGACCAGGCTGGCTCTGGGTAGGTGGCAGGGGCTGTGACTGACGTCTCTAAAAGGAGAGCTACCACATTCCCTAAAAAAGGAAAATTGCTACAAAGTACAATTTTTCCCTGTAGAGATGCAAAGTGTAAGATATTTCGGTCACACTTGTGAAGAACATTTGTCTGTTGGGTTGAACCAAACACCAACTGAAAATAACTCACTTTCTGGCATTTGCCACTGGTGGACCAATTTTCCGTCACTGGTGGACCACTTTCGAGCACTGGTGGACCAAGTGGTCCACCAGCGACTATGTTAGACGAGGCCCTGGCCTGATGGCTATGTTGAGCCCAAGCTCGGCGCGAAATCCGTATGTTGCCGGAGCATTGGAGTGGCCAGGCCCTTGCTGAGGTCCGTGGGCCGTAGGGCCAGTTTGGCCCGCACTCGGCCTGCACACCATTCCAAGAAGCATCAAGATGACACACAGATGATGTTCCGGAAAATTGTTGGGGGAATCCCATCACAACTGTGTACCACTATTTGGTATTTTTCGTCCCTCTCACTTCGTAAAAGTCCTATGCCATGTCACCACATGACTTGGGCCCAAGCTTTGAGGAACGTATTCCCTTTCGCTCCTTGTCAGTCTTGTAGAAGCTACTCGATCTCCGTAATTGGGTTTTTGACCTGGCATTCTTCTCAGCACTCTTCTAGCCTAAGCATTTTTTTCAGAAATAAAGAATGTACATATGCCGGTATGGCTGAATATTAATCCACCTGCTGGAGACAATCACACGCCACCTATTATATGGAATATATTCAATGCTATTAAGACCATATGCCGAGTGATTCAGACTGCAGCTCGCATTCTGCATGCTAGCAAGCTAGCATTCTTTCAATCTGGCTGACTTCTCATTTTCTGTTCTGCTCCTGCATTCTCTTGGGATGTTCCTGCAGCTCTCATTCTCACCTGAATTAATAAAGGTGCGTCAGCCCAATGATTTTGCTAGATTGTGTCAAGAAATGAATGTCTGCACAGAAGTGAACTAGAATTGGATCTCATAATCAGCGATAGGCCACCATATGACATAGGCCTGTTCGATATGTTGTTCCCTCTCCTTCACTACAAGTATTACCATTGGATAATGTCATAACTAGCTGGGATCGCTGGTTAAGTATTACGGTCACCATGACAACCACTCGATGGTAACGATCACCATCACAACCCCTCGATGGTAACGGCCGACACTTCGACCACTCGATGGCTACGGCCACCATCTCGATCACTCGATGGTAACGGCCACCATCTCATCCACTCGATGGTAACGGCCACCATCTCGTCCACTCGATGGTAATGACCGTCATCTCGACCACTCTATGGTAACGACCGCCATCACAACCACTCGATGGTAACGGCCACCATCTCGACCACCAGATGGTAACGGCCACCATCTCGACCACTCTATGGTAACGACCGCCATCTCGTCCACTCGATGGTAACGACCACCATCCGTACGCTCCGGCCATCCCGGCCGGTGATGCTCGATGGCAGTTCCGGGTACGAACGCGTCCCAAGTCATTGGCTGGCCTCGTGGGACTCTGTCGGACATCATTGTCCATGCTCGCGGCAAGTGCCGCATTTGCAGTCGAAGCGGCGCTCCAACCGCAGCAGACTCGGGAAATGAGTGTGTCGCTACCCGGGCTGCCGGCGGCGGCGGCCGCCAGCCGGCGCCACCGCTGCCACCGGCGATGACGAAGCACCAG
Source organism: Imbricaverruca yamaguchii (assembly GCA_034440575.1). Taxonomy (NCBI): domain Eukaryota; kingdom Metazoa; phylum Arthropoda; class Thecostraca; family Neoverrucidae; genus Imbricaverruca; species Imbricaverruca yamaguchii. The sequence continues at coordinate 2,094,060 of JAOTOL010001657.1, forward strand.
CTGAACAGTCAGCGCTGGCCACTGTCTCCGGAGGTGGAGGTGTGCTGTCGAGCCGAATGCGGCCGTTCGGCTCCACGTCGGCTCCACGTCGGCTCCACGGGATCAACGGCAGTCCCCGCCGGCATCAGATCCGAACAGTTCTTGATTGATTATTTGGGCTAAGCGCGCGCCGACTACAAGGTCATTTAGCGCCCATATCCGAACAGTTCAGTTGGATGTCCCACGGGGGACGCAGATCCCGGTGTGCAGACGAGAACAATACCTGCAGGTGTGTCGGCAGACATGGGAATTTCTGCCGACAATGAAGACGGTACATGTTCTGATCTTTACCGATCGGAGCACCGTGCGTTATATTCGGCAATGTCGCTGCCAGCCACTGGCTGACACACCGTCCGGGTATACTGCCTGATGTGGGAACGTCCGGGATGACGCCACCCGTTGACACGCCATTCGAGTATGCTCACCGGATGTGGAAACGCCCTATCGCTAGGTGATGACATCCAGCGACATCGCTGTTGAGCTATTTCAAGTTACCGCACTGAGTGGTCGACCCACGCTCCGTCTTGGCGACGGTGCCGTGCTGGCCCGCCCACGCAGCCGCCGGCCGCCACGGCTCCCTCGGCGCTGGCCCAGTCAGGTCAGGTCAGGTCAGGTCAGGCCATACCAGGTCATGTCAGGTCACGCAGCTGCCGGCCGCCACGGCTACCTCGGCACTGGCCCGGTCAGGTCAGGTCAGGTCAGGTCAGGTCAGGTCAGGTCAGGTCAGGTCAGGTCAGGTCAGGTCAGGTCAGGTCAGGTCAGGTCAGACCAGGCAATGTCAGGTTAGGTCAGGTCAGGTCAGGCCACGCAGCTGCTGGCCGCCACGGCCCCCTCGGCGCCGGCCCAGTCAGGTCAGGTCAGATCAGGTCAATACAGGTCAGGTCAGGTCAGGTCAGGTCAGGTCAGGTCAGGTCAGGTCAGGTCAGGTCAGGTCAGGTCAGGTCAGGTCAGGTCAGGTCAGGTCAGGTCAGGTCAGGTCAGGTCAGGTCAGGTCAGGTCAGGTCAGGTCAGGTCAGGTCAGGTCAGGTCAGGTCAGGTCAGGTCAGGTCAGGTCAGGTCAGGTCAGGTCAGGTCAGGTCAGGTCACGCAGCTTCCGGCCGCCACGGCTCCCTCGGCACTGGCCCGGTCAGGTCAGGTCAGGTCACACAGCTGCCGGTCGCCACGGCTCCCTCGGCGCCTACCCAGTCAGGTCAGGTCAGGTCACACAGCCGCCGGCCGCCACGGCTCCCTCGGCGCCGGCCCAAGCAGTTCACGTGCCGCACGTCCACATCGAACGCTCTGACCTAATGGGCTGACATTCCCCGTGTCCAGCAGTGGGCGCGCCCGCCTCGCATTTGCATTTGTCCTGGGCGGCGCCACGTGCCCGACCCAGATAGCCACCCGCAGCACTTTGAGGTGGTGGGCAGCCACACCTGACTCAATCCCGGCCTGGGGTACAGTCGCTAGTCTGTCGTCTGGCCTGCAATACCCGGCCCGAGGTACAGCCGACTGTCTGTTGTCTGGCCTGCTATATACCGGCCTGGGGTACAGCCGAATGTCTGCTGTCTGGCCTGCTATACCACGGCCCAGGGTGCAGCCGACTGTCTGTTGTCTGGCCTGCTATACCCCGGCCCGGGGTACAGCCGACTGTCTGTTGTCTGGCCTGCTATACCCCGGCCCAGGGTAGCCTACAGTATTTGCTATCTGGCCCGAAGCCGTAGCGCTGCTGCCGACCCGGGTCAGCAGGGCGGACTCTGGTCGGTCGGACGGCTGACGCGGCTGACGCGGCTGACGCGCCGTCCAGTCAGTCCGTCAGTCAAGTCAGTCCGTCAGTCCAGTCAGTCCGTCAGTCAAGTCAGTCCGTCCAGTCCAGTCCCGACCGCTGACTGACCAGTCAATGTCTCAGCGCGTCGGCGTCTGACCTTCCGTCGCCGTGCCCAGCGGACCCATCCGCTCGCTCGGATGGCGAAGGCGGGACCGTACTACACACGGCCTTCCGCTGGCTGAAGGCCGCGGCAGCCGCCTACTCCCGGCTGCGCTCCAGTGAGCTGACGCTGCAGCTGTTATGCTGAAGACAACATATCGGGTGTGTTTAGTGATGCGTGGCGACCCGGTGAGCCGAAACTTGTTGCACATCTCGATATATGGAGGTAGGCGCATTGGTCAGGTGGTAGGCAGGACAGATACATGGGGCAACGGACCTGCCCCACCACCCCACAAGAGACCGATTTTGCCGAAATGTTGCATTAAGATACAATTTTCTCCGCATCTACGAACATTTTATGAGATACATATGTTCTTAAGTAAGCCCGACGAATGTAAGCGGTTCAAATCAGATGATTTGTCTAAATCGAATACCTTTTAAATTCGCACCCAAAGTCGGGATTCTGGACCCGTCCCTGGGGTAGGTAGTTCCACTCTTACCCCTTCTGTGGGAAGCCAAATTAACCTGAAAGATTTCACAAGAATCAAAGCAACATGTGCTTGATTACATCGTGTATTATTGCATTACATAGGGAGGTTTCAACTGTGTAGTTCAACATGTAAATAAATTGTTTCTTGGTGGCAAACTCGGTGCCGATTACAGGGTTGAATTGGGTGGCGAACAACGTGCTGATCCGACCATGGAATATTTGGTCTCACCTCAGTGTCTGTGAGTATATGCATGTATCATATCGGTGTCAATTATGACGCATGTGTGAGATGTATAGGTGGTGGTGGTGGTGGATTGGAGTTTAGGGGCGCGTCGACATCAAGGGTCACTTTGCGCCTATATCTAAATTTGAATCACTCTACGGTGCTGCTATGAGATGTATGAGATATATAGGCAAAGCTGTGGAGCAACGGTTTTTAAGCCTTCAAGCGCAACGTTCACTTAGCAGTTGGCCATCGCCACACTCCCTCCTTGTCACAACGTGTCACACCGTGTCACACCACATCACATCCTGTCACACCGTGACTTGTGAGAGAGGAGTCCGGAACGTTCCCGGGTTCTGAAATCTTAAGATTCCTCCGACATAGGCCAATTTGTTTTGACATTCAGTTGGTAAACTTTGGGAGTTCGTTCGCTGTGTTTGCATCGAATTGCATGGCGCAAAACAAGAAGCACATCTTACATTTTAATACTATCTCGGGAAGTAACTTGGTGTCGAATTATTAAGTTGTTCTCTGCGAATTACTGATATGAAACGTGGGATCGGAATGCACCACCACTGCGTGTTCCTTGAGGACAGCGGATTAGTTGCATGCCACTCTGGAACAATAAAATAACTGGACCTCTTTTCTCACCAGGCATTGTGCACTGCCACGCCACCTATTCGGTGTGTCTAGAAAACGGCACTTACGACGCGTTACCACATCGATGAGGCGATGGACAGTGTATGCATTGGCCTTCTGGTGCGAGAGGTTCGCATTAATATATAGGGCTTCATGTTCAGCGAATACCGCATGGACGGACAGGGTCAATCTTCAGCGAGGCGGGACCTCAGCATGAGTGTGTTGACCGACACTCAGAGTGTCGTTCCGTTAGATGGTCGGACCGTCTCCGACGAGTGTCACACTCATCACTCGGTCTCACTCGTCACTCGGTCACACTCGTCACTCGGTCACACTCGTCGCTCGGTCACACTCGTCACTCGGTCACACTCGTCACTCGGTCACACTCGTCACTCGGTCACACTCGTCACTCGGTCACACTCGTCCTCGTCACTCGGTCACTTCATCGTCACTCGGTCACACTCGTCACTCGGTCACACTCGTCACTCGGTCACACTCGTCACTCGGTCACACTCGTCACTCGGTCACACTCGTCACTCGGTCACACTCGTCGTCACTCGGTCACACTCGTCACTCGGTCACACTCGTCACTCGGTCACACTCGTCACTCGGTCACACTCGTCACTCGGTCACACTCGTCTCTCGTCACTCGGTCACTTTCGTCACTCAGTCACACTCGTCACTCGGTCACACTCGTCACTCGGTCACACTCGTCACTCGGTCACACTCGTCACTCGGTCACACTCGTCACTCGGTCACACTCGTCACTCGGTCACACTCGTCACTCGACCACACTCGTCCCGGATCACACTCGTCACTCGCCACACTCGTCACTCGGTCACACTCGTCCCCACTCTCGGTCACACTACTCGTCACTCGGTCACACTCGTCACTCTGTCACACTCGTCACTCGGTCACACTCGTCGTCACTCGGTCACACTCGTCACCCGACCACACTCGTCACTCGGTCACACTCGTCGTCACTCTGTCACACTCGTCACCCGACCACACTCGTCGTCACTCTGTCACACTCGTCACTCGGTCACACTCGTCGTCACTCGGTCACACTCGTCACTCGGTCACACTCGTCACTCGGTCACACTCGTCACTCGGTCACACTCGTCACTCGGTCACACTCGCCCTCGGTCACACTCGATCCGACCACACAGCGCAACTGACACAATGCACCTTTAGCACGTGCTTTGGGCCATAGCTCAATAACGGGTCTTTCGGAACATGAATACCTTCTGGCCTGAACATGGTTGACATATCAGCAGTGCGAAGATTGTCCCCGTCTTCTTAGCTTGACTCGACATCAAATTGTATTTATTTGCATAAAACAGCAACTCCATCCATCGTAATTGAATGTGGGTGAATTTTTGTGATTATCAATTCAACATTTGAACCATATCGGAGGTGAAGTTCATTGATCAATAAAATCCTCGAATAATGAATAGCCTGCAATTAACCACTCGGGCTCCAGACGGAGCCGAAATTGATCTACGCATGGGGAATTTTGCCCGACAAGTGGCTCTTGAGACCAATAACAGGTAAAGGCCGCTTCTATACCTAATGTCAGGAAAATACCTTACAATTAATTGACTGAAAGCCACCTTTTTTTGGGGTGAGGAAGTCATCGAAGCTGGTTTTTCACTCTGCACTATTCTTGCAGGTTCTTTTCGGTTAGCAGTTCAATTTAAACCGCTTCGTCTCCTTGAGTAGCCTCATTAAAACGTATTGATGGTTCAGCGATACCGCATCAAATATTATATCTTCAACGCGCAACGGAATCGCATTTTGGCCACGGTTTGATTATCGATACTGCTATCGATACTATTTTCCGCATTGATCGCCAGTAATCATTACCATGCCCACATTGTAATGTGCATAGCGAACGAGGCCTACAACGTATATGTCTGTAGTGTTGCAATGTATGCTTGATGTCTTTCTTTACGTGTGGCAAGTGACTAGACTAATTGTATTATGTAGAAAATTGGTGAGATATTAACGGGTATTACCAAGACGGGCACAGCTGGGAAAAGTCTACCGTTGCGTACATGCGAGAGAAGCTCAATGAGTTATTTGACACAACCCGGGCAAATGCTTACGCATATGAACACCTGACCTGAGCCAGCTCTGGGGTATGAGGTCTAGCGCTCCCTACTGGGGTATGTGGTGGCTGGAAATATTTGGCTAACTCGAAAACTGCTTGGGCTAGATGAAAATATAACCCTCTTTGGAAAGCTGTCGATGATCTTAACAAGAGATGTGCGAAACACCTTCCTCTTGCATCCATATCTTAGATTCTATATCTTGGTGTTAGAATTTCAACCTTGGAATGCAAAGTCGGCTTCAAGGGTGTCATTTGAAGGCTAATTCCAACCATACAAAACTGTTGGAGATGCAGATAAGCAGGTGCATCTGTTTGGTAACTATAAGAATGAATTTCGACATTTAATAACCTTAGCTCCAAAAATGTTCAAATATTTGTGATCCACTTTTTCAAAAACGATTGCTTCGGAATGGATAGGTCCCATTCAGAAATGAAAATGAAACTTAATTTTACAAGTCAAATGTACACATGTTCGCCACAATGCGCTAAAAGCGTCATAAAAATATAATCAAAAGAAAATCCGGGATATCAGTTTTGCTGGATCAACCGTTTTGGACCAACGCGGACAATTTCGTGTGAAATGACACTTGCTAGGTGAGTGAAATTAGTGAGAATCTACCAAACGTACATCTCGGATTTTTAGTTCAGATCAGGTTAGCGACCAATCATGACCAATGTTGTACCGTATTCGCCAATTTTCCTACTTGTATCGTGTGCATGCTCTTCTAACACTATTTTACCTTGGTATGCATGTACAAGCATCAAGGAAGTTCTCTATCCAATTTGTTTCATCTCCGTCAAGTGCCCTGAAGTCAGGTCACACTAAAGTGCGCAATGTTGACTAATCCGAGGTGTGCGATGCTGTTTTCATGGTTTATTACGAGTTTGCGTGGCCTAAATAGTGTTAAAGTTGCATTGGATAACGAAAACTACCCTAATACGCCAACACAATTAAATCGGAACTTTTATTTTTTCTTTAAAAATCGTCATTTCAACTTTCAGAATTATCACAAAATTAACAACAAGACCATTTCTAGACACTATTCATCGCGGTCTTTCACATCTTACCACAGTCGTTATCGCGCAACGAAGTTAGATAAGTTAGAGGAAGGGTCCATAGGGACCCCCTCCCCAAGACGGGGTGAGGATCGGACCAGAGAGACGGTGCGGGTTAATATTTTCAGTTAGAAATCGACAGCGGTCCGTTAAAGTTGAAAGAGACGACTTGGAAATTAGCTGATCAATCAATCTCAACCTGTGACCTATTATGTCCAGATACTAAAGCTTTGAGACATGTATAATTAGCATAAGAATAGGTATTCCAAATTTCGGGGCGCTGACTTGCGCCATTTTGTCACTATCGCAAATATATTGCCCAGGAAAAGAGAAGGGGAAATCTGGCTCCTAGTTCGGCTTGGTTTAATAACTGCTTTTGCTGCTACGTTTCAAGTCTGATGTTTTCTTCTCTCAGCACACCTGCCTCTAAGATGCCCACTTTTACTAGCGCGTTTGTTTCCATGCTTCCTAGAATAATTACTAACCTTTGCAGATATAAAAGGTGTTGTGGCAGTACTAACACATTTACAAGGCGCTACGTGCCACTCATGCACGTGACCCGGTGTTGGTCCCTGCGAGTTGTCTCGAGGAGGAAGTTGAGGTCGGCCAAAGACCTACCTGCAAGCAACAGCGTACCAGATTCTGTGGCTGTGGCGTGCAAGGGCACAACCATATTTTTTTTTCGGGCGTTTCGCGCAACGAAGCTTCCTCTGTTTCATCACATTTTTTTGGTTGCCTACACCCTTAAGAAAATCCTGGCTCAAGGAGGGAGCCAATGTCCAGTGAGAATGCAAAAACCGGCACCGGGATGAGCACTCGGGACACTCGATCAGAGGCGCCGACAGTTGCCGACTGTTTTTCTGGCACCTGGGATCGGGCGGTGTTTTTGATCCGGCCGACGTCATTAGTCAGCGTGTTCCGGGAGCATGTTGTGTGCGTGCCGGCAATGCCGACTCGGAGAGCCTGGTCGAATTGATAGCAACAGCTCTCGACGGGGACTGCGCCTCAGAAGCACGCAGCGAATCACGACGAGCCTGCGTTATGCGCACCACTTGCCACAAGAGGCATCCTGAGACCCCCAGACCGCAACCACTTGTCACCAGAGCCATCATCAGGTCCTCAGGCCCCACCACTTGTCACCAGAGTCATCATCAGGTCCTCAGGCTGCACCACTTGTCACCAGAGCCATCATAAGGTCGCACCACTATCACCAGAGCCATCATAAGGTTCTTAGGTCGCACCACTTGCTATAAGAACAATCACTTATACCGTGACACCGTTCAGCTGATCTCATGGAAAGCTTTCGTAGTGTACGCATTGTTCTGACAAGAAAGATTAGTTTCTCGCTCAACCAGCCCACTTATATCTACTCGGCAAACGTTCTGAAGTCGACGGCCGTTGTCTGACAATCACTGGGATGACCTTCACCGTTAATAAGAAGGATTCCCGACTGTTGTGGGCTGGCGAAATCGTGCTGACTACGCCCTCGGATCAGATGGAGCTGTATCTTCACGAAGCAGGGACGTGTGAAGGTCGTGTGAAGAATGGGATTTGCTGAGGGCCTCGGCGACCAAGGACCGGGAAAATGGTCAGCATGGCTCACCCTGGATGGGGCACCTTGGCGAACGGTGAAGTTTCCAACATGCTGAAGCTTTTGCTCGTCGGCTGCGAATTGTGCCGAATAAATTCCGGGCGAAATTCCGAGCAGAATCCGGCTTAGGAGAAACGGTGACGTTGCAAGCGACGTTTAACGTTTTGTTGATCGGTGGAGAGGTGTGATCCAAAGTTCCCCGTGATCGCACAAAATGGGATTAGATCGGAGTATTTGGTAGCCCTCTGCATTCTCGAGGAGGCACCATATGGCACATACCTACCAGGGATCCAGCCTTGAGTAAACCCAGTTGAAAATATAATAATGCATCGGCGGATTATGGAGTTATTCGCAGAATTGCGAAGCCTTTCAAAGCCTGTCAAACCCGCGGCCCCAACATAATAAGGTTTTGAAAAATGTGTGCATTCAGTGAAGGGAGGAAAGTTGCAAACACTTTAAAAAGGAAACAAGATTATTGTTTCCTTCAACCGCGTGTATGTTCTAACAGCGCCGCGTTTTTAGCAAATTGACCTAGGAGTAGCTTTGCACCGATATTTCTTCAAAATAATCCATGCATTCTATTGCTTAGATCATAGGGTTAAGTGGTCACCTGACTATCCCCCCGAAATAGTTGGCACGCTGGAGACGCCTCTGGTCCCTTGATACAGCGAAGCTTTTACCTTGGGACGTGGGAGGACCTCAGGATCGAAGAAGCTTTTGGTAGGTTCAGGAAATATATCTCTAAATCATGTGCTGCTTTAATGTAGCATGAAGAAACCACCTGGTGAGCTTTCTACAGATCCAGTGAAGATGACTTCGGGTTAAGTGGAGATTACTCTAGGCCCGGCGTAGATGACCACAGGTACGGTGTAAGTGACTGCAGGTCAAGTGCATGCGACTACAGGTTCGGTATAGACGACTACAGGTTCGGTGTACACGACTACAGGTTCGGTGTGGACGACTACAGGTCCGGTGGAGATGAACTCAGGTCCTGGGCAGATGACCTCAGGCCACGTAGGAATTACTGCAAGTCCAGTGAAAATCGCTTCAGGTCCGATGGAGATAACTCCAGGCCGGGTGGAGTGGAGTGGACCGGATCCAGTGCGGCTGCTGGCTGCAGTCCTCCGCCTGTCCACATATCCCACATGCCTGTCCACTCCGCCACATGCCTGTCCACTCCGCCACATGCCTGTCCGCTCCGCCACATGCATGTCCATTCCGCCACATGCCTGTCCACTCCGCCACATGCCTGTCCATTCCGCCACATGCCTGTCCACTCCACCACATGCCTGTCCGCTCCGCCACATGCCTGTCCATTCCGCCACATGCCTGTCCACTCCACCACATGCCTGTCCACTCCACCACATGCCTGTCCGCTCCGCCACATGCCTGTCCATTCCGCCACATGCCTGTCCACTCCACCACATGCCTGTCCACTCCACCACATGCCTGTCCACTCCGACAGGTCCCGTCCGCCCCGCCAGGTCCCGTCCGCTCCGCCAGGTCCCGTCCGCTCCTTCCGCCCTGGGTCCCCGCGCTCGGGTCAGTCCCGGACGCGCGTCCGCCCGCCAGCGCTTCCCAATTCCCCTCGGCGCCAAGGTCGCGCGCGAGGGGGAGGGGCGCACGCGGCGCGTGCAAAGGGCGGACGAGACGTCGGCACCAGCGTACGACGTCGCCGCCCAGCGCGCCTGTTTTGACGTGCGAGCTATAATGGCGGCCATTATTGTGTGGCGATGAAACGCGCGCTGCGGCGGCCACCTCAACAGGAAGTGGCGGCAGACCGGTGCTCTTGAACTTGGTCGAACGGCGCGCGCGACCAGCGCGCCTCCTCGCTAGCACACCGCGTTAATTGTCGACGGCCGCAGTGTCTTACGTTTAAATGGCCACCCGCACCAATCTGAATGCATTAGCATACATTGGACGGCGCGCAGTCTGAAAGCTGAGAGTGCGCGGTCGGTGTTGTCTTGCGCTGCGCACACAAACATCCGTAAATAGCATTACTTGCTCGCGGGAGGTGCAGGTCAGACAAAAATAAAGCGGTAACCATGGTTTCCTAATGACAACAAATGTAGGTGAATCTTCTCGAATGCGCTTTCAGATGCGACGCGACAAAGACAGAAGATCTTGTCGGCTGTGCTTCTCGAACGGTCGGCAACAAAATAGCCCTGATAGCGAAGACAAACGCTGTGCCGTTTGTCACAGGTGCCTCCGTGCCCAGGGTCACGTGATGATGCAGTGCAGCGAGCGACTGCACTACGCGGACACCGTGACCGTCTCGCCTCTCGCCGTCCGCTGTCTCTGAACATCGGGATAGCCTGACCGTATCCGCTGGCAACAGGAGGCTGTAACTGCCTGACAGTAGGAGAACGTGACCGCACCTGAATACACTGAAGACACATGACGCCACCTGGTGAGGTACCTGACGATGACGTCATGTGACGTATGACACATGACGTCACATGACGGCACCTGGAGACCTTGACGGCACCTGCTGGCACTGTGGGAGTCTGACGATACTGACCAGCACCAGAGGAAGACCTGCCGATACCTGAGGGCACCAGGGGAGAACCTGACTTCATCTTTGACAGTACCAGGGGAGCTTGTCTGTGTCACAGTTCACTTGGGGAATCTAGCCACATCTGCAGGTGTGTACAATTACATGCAGAACTTGACCACATCGACCGGCACCAGGGGGACCGGACCATACACTCTGGGACCAGGGAATCTGGCTGGATCAAACGATACCAGAGAAACCAGCATACACTTCCTACCGCCGCAGGCTCAGCGCAACGTTCGCCAGGTCAAGGTCTTCGCCTGTCCTGTCGCCTCCCGCTGGCCACCAGCCTGCGAGTGGGTCCGAAGCCACTGAGTACCGCCACGACCGTGACACCGAGCCACACGCTACTGACCGGGCCAATTCCGCCCGGGGCGCTGGAGCGGATCCAAATCGTTCAGACAGCCGGCTGCCGAACGACCTTGGCGGCGTGGGAAGTTCTACTCACCTGGCGGGCGGTGACCACTGGGTCCGTGTGAGGAATCCACACTCGGCCGGTCGCGCCGTGCGCTGGAGTGTGACTGGAATGTTTCGACACAGCACGAGTTGCGAGATTGTTGCGAGGTGCCGAGTAATCGCGAGGAGTTCTCGCGGTGCTCAAATGACTCACGAGATGTTCACGAGATACCGACGTAGATGAACGGACAAGATGATCGCGAGGGACCCACGAGGTACTTGAACAGCTCGCGAGATGCCCACGGAACGCCACGTGTTTGAACGCACGACGTACTCACGAGAAACTCACCAGGCACTTACATAAATCACGTCGCAAGATGCCCTTATGTTTCAACGTACGAGACATTCACATGCTCACGAGAGTAATCACGAACTACTCACGAGTAAATCACCAGATTCCCAAGCCTTCGCACACCCACACTCACACTCACTCGCCAACAGACTCCGGGGATTCACGAAAGATCTATAGGCTCACGGAGGACGCAGACGGCTCATGGCAAACTCTGGGACTCACGAGGTTCACGATGCCGTGCAGTGGATGCGCAACACATACTGAGCTCACGACAGACTACACCAAAAATCATGTGGAACTCACAGCACCCGCGAGGAACCGACTAACGTAAGTGAGAGGCTCATCAGAAACCCACAAGAAGATCACGAGAGACTCACGAGAAGTTCACGACAAGCTCACGAGAAGCTCACAATGGACTCATGAGAAACCACAGAGACTCACGAGATACTTAGGAGAGACTAACAGGGGCTCACGAGATGCTCACGAGAGACTCACAGATACTGACGAGATACTCACAAAGACTCACGAGAGGCTCGCGATAGGCTCGCGAGATCCTGGAGAGAGAAAGCACGAAAGTCACGACGCGTTTCGCTCGTCAGGGGTGCCGTTTGTCGGAGAAGCGCGTTGGGTTTCGATTGACATTCCCAATCAATAACCGCCTCCCCAGCAGACTCAGATCTCACGCTGTTACATGCACGGCACATGGGTGTAGAGACTGCTCTTTAGATACTCTGCACGTGTGTGTAGAGATGGGTCTGCAGATACTCTGAACGTGTGTGTAGAGATGGGTCTGCAGATACTCTGCACGTGTGTGTAGAGATGGGTCTGCAGATACTCTGCACGACGTGGGTGTAGAGACGGATCTGCAGATGTTCTGCACGACGTGGGTGTAGAGACGGGTCTGCAGATGTTCTGCATGTGTGTGTAGAGACGGGTCTGCAGATGTTCTGCACGTGGGTATAGAGACGGGTCGACACTACTCTTCAGATGTGCGGCACGTGAGTGTAGAGACGCGTCTGCTTGGTGCGCCACTGCGACCGGCAGATCTGCCGCCCCCCCCCCCCCTGCCGCCGTCGCAGCGGTGTATTATGCGGCATATGCAGCATTATATGCGGTATATGCGGTATAAGCAGCGGTATACCCAGGATTATATGTGGTATATGCGGTATACGCGATATATCCAGCGGAATGTGCAGCATTCGCCGCACCTGCCACCGCTGGCCGATGCGGCGTTTGACTCCTGCTCGTCCGGCAGCTCGCAGGCACGGCCGACTCAGCACAGAGGTGCACTTCTGTAGGCTGAACTGAATGCCACATTGCTGCTGCTGACGCACAGCCGATCAGGTCCGGAACGCTTCGCGCGCGGAATCCGGATCCAGCGCACCGGATCATCATTTGACCGTCATCGCCTGCATAGAGGTGTGCGACGTCAGCGTAGGTAGGCATCGTTTTGTGGGGCAATATATTCTAAATATCCCTTATAAGAAATGTGCTAAAGCACACCAGGAGACAATGCCGAATGCATAAACGCAGAAATGTGCAAGTGAAGGCAATCCATTTCCAGTGCGATGTGATGCAAATATATTCCTTCCGAAACATACACCAATCTTCCTAATGGTGCTTCTAATATAGCTTGAGTAATTTAGCGGTATATAGCACACCATTTCGGGCATTATGTGTATTGGCTTGCGCTTAATCTTGGTTGACCCTAATCTACGGCCCTGATCACATCCAAACAAGGTTCTGCTCCCATCCCCGCCTTCCTCCTACGTCACGAATGTCCAGCTCCGCAAACGCGCTTTTCCTCCAATGTCTCAGAGGAAGGCCAAATCGCACCCCACTGCATGGGACGGACTGGGCACCATAACCGGATATGTGCATCTCTGCAGGGGGTGAACCGTCCCCTGCACCACACCCCCTCCACCCAGAATAAAAATAACCAGGACAAACTCCCCCTCTATGGTTAAGACATTCCTCTGGTGAATGCGTGAATGGTGAAGGTAATCCCACATCTAAACGGCCGTTCGTTTAGCTTTCGATATCTTACTGTGATGGCGATATTTAAACGAAACGACTATGTGGAGGTATTTTGCAATATGAATGCTTGTGTCAGTAACTGACAGGCGCACAGCTCGTGAACTGACAGGCATACAGCTCGTGAACTGACAGGCATACAGCTCGTGAACTGTCAGGCATACAGCTCGTGAACTGTCAGGCGCACAGCTCGTGAACTGACAGGCGCACAGCTCGTGAACTGTCAGGCGCACAGCTCGTGAACTGTCAGGCGCACAGCTCGTGAACTGTCAGGCGTGAACTGACAGGCATACACTCGTGAACTGTCAGGCTACAGCTCGTGAACTGTCAGGCGCACAGCTCGTGAACTGACAGGCGTACAGCTCGTGAACTGTCAGGCGCACAGCTCGTGAACTGTCAGGCGCACAGCTCGTGAACTGTCAGGCGCACAGCTCGTGAACTGTCAGGCGCACAGCTCGTGAACTGTCAGGCGCACAGCTCGTGAACTAAAACGACAGCTCGTGAACTGTCAGGCGCACAGCTCGTGAACTGTCAGGCGCACAGCTCGTGAACTGTCAGGCGCACAGCTCGTGAACTGTCAGGCGCACAGCTCGTGAACTGTCAGGCGCACAGCTCGTGAACTGTCAGGCGCACAGCTCGTGAACTGTCAGGCGCACAGCTCGTGAACTGTCAGGCGCACAGCTCGTGAACTGACAGGCGCACATCTGGGAACTGGCTGTCAGTTCACAGATCGTTAGCTGACATGACAATGAGTCTAGCCGATGGTCTGGTAGTGAGCCAAAATCTTATGATTCCTGTGCAAGTCATCCGCTTCTCGATCAAGAAGTGCTTAACCATGGCACTTTAGGCCCCCTCGCAAAGCTTCTAGATGCGCCTCTGTCTGCTGCGGATCAAGGCAGCCCTCAGCCATCAAGATAGCCCCCCCCCCAGTCATTTCCAACTTTCTCCACGGCGCCCCACCCTTGAATCTGGAAATTTAGCATTCATCATATGGCGTTGAGTGAAAATGTCGACCCGAAAACTGCCCGGTGCCCTCCCCTACCATGGCCATAAAGTGGAACGTTACGCTACCCACGGGAACAATTTTCCGCGGCAGCAGAAGTAGTCTCCAGCAGCAGGACTTGACGGCGTCTGTTCTGCTGACGCGCTGGCCTGGCCGGCATTGTCGCCGTCACAAATCCGGCCACATGAACAATAAGGACCAATTAACTATCTTTCCTCCAGATTGGGCACCGAAAGCCAACACAAATTGCCCGGTATACTCGAGTTAGGCAGGCTGATGTCACTGAAAACCAATAGGCTACACTTGGAATTGATGAAAAGAAATCGGAAAAGTGCATTGCTGGGATTGATAGAAGGCTATAATTTGATTGCCAGGGAATTGCTGCACATTTGCGACCTCAAGGTTGAGGAAATGCAGGGAATGAGTGAGATTGCGATTGCGAGAGAAAGAGAGAGAGGACAGAGAGAGAGAGAGAGAGAGAGAGAGAGAGAGAGCGAGAGAGAGGCTGGGATGTAGACATGTTTATATATATATATTACTTTGGGGAGGGTGGTAGGGTGAGAGAAGGTGCACGAGGGGCAAGCATTCGCCTGCTTGTAATATTTTGGTACTTGGTAGCATTGCCGTTCGGTGGCTCAGTAGGTTATAGCGCTGGCCTCCACTGGTCTCCCCTGTCCTGGCAAATAAAGGTTGGAGTCGCTTTGCGCACCCGTGTTTAGCCCCGCCTGAGAGGGCCAGATGACAGCTGGCCCGATAAGGCCGGGGACGAGCTACCTGGTGACCGTGTCGGTGTATTGACAGCACGCTAAACATTCTGTCAAAATTCTGCCGTCGAACTGGAATTCATGGATCGGTTGGTGGGGCCAGGGTTCATGAAGCAAGCTCTGCTTGGCAATAGGACCCTGGTTCACAAAGCCACCCCAACAAGAACTCGGATTAAGTTTTTACTCACCAAAATATTGCATCATAATATGCATTGTGCTGGTCGAGTTCACTTTCACCATGGTCATGTGAACTTCACAAATAGATCGCGAGATCGTGGGTTCGAATCCCGCAACCGGTGGTGTTACCGAGTCTACCCGCGACCAATCGGCGTGGGAGTTGGCGACGCCATATGACCTGGCAGTTGAAGATGTCGTAAATTCTCGAACATCACAAATCACATAATTTGTCATTAGCCTTTGAAGAAAAATCTGGCCTCAAGTTTGTCAGAATAGTCATGATGTTACTAAATTCGGTCCCCAATGATAATCACTAAGCAACTAACATAACAAATAAACATTAATTTTGTTAATCATTGGAGCCGACAGGGCTGAAGTTTGAGTTGGAGACAGGGTCTCTAAGGTGGAACAAGACATTTTGTGACAAAATCCGCCGTACATTTGTCTATGTCAGCATAGTCCGCCAATGATCTAGGAAAAAAGTTGGCAAAAATTGCGTTTTAGCCACATTGAACGAAATAAACGATGAGGTTATCATGCAACGATTGAAGGTAAAAACGAGACATTTTCATTGTGCCATCTGCCATACTTTTGTCGCAATTACCTCATGCATTGAAACGGGGCGCGGGAAGGGTCGCTACATGATGACATTGGTCTCGTTTGACGTTGGCCTCGGGTTGTTTTCGGCGCCACCAATGAGAGCGTGCTCGACGTCACGAAGAGGTTCACATCACAGGAGCCGGCTCGATAACATTCCCGCACGACACCCGACGCCGCCGACCGCCTCTCCATGGAAGAGGTTCACATCACAGGAGCCGGCTCGACAACGTTCCCGCGCGACACCCGACCCCGCCGACCGCCTCTCCATGGAAGAGGTTCACATCACAGGAGCCGGCTCGATAACATTCCCGCACGACACCCGACGCCGCCGACCGCCTCTCCATGGACTCCGGTTTCGGCAAGCTGCCGCGTGCCGAAACCGGTGTCAAATCGCGACTGCCGCTACGTCGCGGGGCGCATATCGTTCGTCTAGCCGCCTGTGCGGCCGTCGGTAAAATTGGCAAGGAAGCGACAGCGTTACGTCACGCGCCGACACGTCACGTTACGTCACGTGTCGCCGTGTTCGCCGACCCAACGTCACAGCTGCACCGTTGAGCGAGAAGACGGTGGCGCCGCAGCCGTGACATCGGCTGAAAACCCTGCAGGGGGTGCAAACGCGACTCTCATCGGCGCATGCATCGACATAGCACCGATGCAATTCGACCGTGGCGTTTGCATCGCAAGCAGAGTTGTGTGCCTACTTGCCGTGGCGTTGCAGGCACATTTGCCCGCACGAGTTTCCGAGCTTTAGGTCGGTGGCCGATCGTGATCCAACTTTCGCGTTTTAGCTGCGATCCGGAAGTATTCCCGAAAATGCACGGCGGTAAGCGCGGGGAACGCTAAGCTTGTGAAAATCCCAGCCTCTGCAGCTGAATGGATACGATTGCATGCCATTTGGCATGAAATTGTCTGGTCCTTCAACGTACCCGCTTGCCACTGATAACACTGCTGAGATATGGCCGAGTACTCCCCCCCCAACCACATCGTCTACCTACACCGCTTATATGCATGGAACCAGGAACGCCGATGCTGAAGCAATGTTGTCACAAACACATCATCTGATGAAACCCGATTAAACCTGGCGTCTATTTCATCGCGCGAAGCATTCTGAATTGGATTCGGCTAGATTTGAACGGAGCCCTTTTGTCCCAGCTGACCTGCTGCCAAGGCTGTCCGCTGATAACGAGCGCCACCAGCTGACAAGTTCGCACCCCTCCGGCCTGCAAACATTCCCCGCCGAGGAAAAACCGCCCCGGCCTTCGACGCGGCCCGCAACAACGCCGGCATGCACGCCGTCTTCGAGCTTGGGCCTGTCGGCGCCAGGCTGGATTCGAGTATCTACTCCGAGCAACAGAGCGTCGGGCCGAACCCGCCCATTAGTCTCGTCTGGCGGTGACGGCCGACATTGAGCGGGAGCCGGCCCGCGCGCCTCAGTGTCCCCGCGGACGGCGGCACACGTCGCAAAGACACGGCGGAGGCCGCCGCCGCACAGCCCGCACTCGACAACTCCCGGGGGACGCTGCGACGGGCTGCGGTCTGCCGTTCGGCTGAAGCGTTTGTGTGTCCGGGAGGAGAACGGGTGGTGCTTCAGAGTGGCACATTGAAGATGAGTTGGAGTTGAGATTAGTTGGCTGAATGCAGCTTACGGAATACTGATTAATGTCGCTTATTTAACTTAATGCATGATTATTTAATAACGGCTAAATGGCGGTGATGGTTTTACCATGCTCAACGTTTGTACGCAATATTTCGGGTTATAGGCATTTCTGAAGGGAGAGACAGGAATCCATAGATAATTCCAGTCCTTTGTAATGAAAAGCAAGACAGAGGGGCCATCCCATCTACGGAGGATGGACTGGGCTGCTATTACTAATCTTGTGTTAGATGTCATGTGCAATTCGTACTAAGCTTTCCATCGAGTACTTGTACAATTTTGCACCACACAATCATAGTTCAATAGCCCATCCCTCATTCGACCTGGGAGGGGAATGGAGAGGGTATCTTTTTTCAGCCCCCTACAGACATTTCCCGATTGTGAAAAGGTGCTCGCGGGTAGCGCGCCATAAGTTTACTAACTTTTTATCACATCTTTTGCGCATCTCTTGGCAAACAGTTTGACTTCGGATCACATTATGTCATTGATCTTGACCTTGACCATTGACCACAATAATCACCAAAGGTGAAAAGTGTCATGTGCTTTGAAATCTACTCGTCGAGGTGAAAAGATGACAGTGGCTTCATCTATTGCTCGAGCCGAGGGCTCAAAAAGATCACCCAGTGGAGCTGTCACCGCCGACTGACCCGTTTGGTAATGGTAACGGTCTTCGCCGACGTTGCACGGCTATATTTTGTTGTCCTAAGGTCAGAATCACCAACACCGAAATTGTTGTGAATGGTGCACTAGCCTCTTTGAACCTTGTCGTCATATCCACACATATCAGAGCTATTAGAATGAATGCACACACCTAGGGACGTTGGAGGGATAGAAAAACTGTGGATAGGGATGGCGATTTTCAGAGGTGGGAGCACCATATGCGTGGAGGAGCGTCATATGGTGAAATAATGTCAAGAGATGAGTGCACTCTAGTGTCCCTGTGGGGAGGGGGTTTGCACTATTTGTATCCAGAGGGGTCCCTTCAGCTGACAATCTCAATGGTGTGCGTTCTAGCATCCTGGGGGGGGGGGCGATATATTCCAATCAGAAGGGAAGCTGCCAAAAGGTGGGTGGGTCTAGTCCCCCGTCCCCTCTCCACTAGGTATACCTAAGTACACACCCAGTCTCTACCTCAACAGTTTCTGGTTTCGGTTGTGTGCAAGTATATATCTTCCCATCTAGTTACAGGGGCATTGCCCTCCAGAACTTTAGATTGAGCTTCTGAACCTTTTCACTAAACCCCTTGAACTTTAGCTTAAACCATTGCAACTTCTTTACCACCGCAGGCTTTTTCTAAAGCACAAGTATATTTAATCCTAACTAAATTCACTCTACGTAAACCCTTGGTTTCGTTCGGAATTATTCTTCATGACCTGAAATGACCTTCGGTTATTACCTGAGCATGCCACATGCCGGCCATTTGGAAGTCGACTCATTATGCGAAAAATAACAGCTTTCCATCCGTGACAATCACAATGGAAACAACCCTGGAGCCAGTGCTCTTCGGTCAGATTTCGCTTCCTGCTAAGACAAATCAGTACACCGGCAAAAATGATTAAAAAAGCTTATAGAGATTGAGCCTGGTGTCAGGCCCAGATATTCTGCTAGAATTCCAGGTTCAAGAGCGGATACAGGTAGATCATCCAGCCCAAGTCTGGCCGACCTACCTATCCCGGACTGGACGACAAGCTCGACAGTAGGCAAACCATTGAATTGTCTGCGGAGGGACGAGACCAGCGACCATTGAAGGCGCCGACACTGGCGGACCGGCACCGACACTGGCGCCGACACTGGCGCCGACACTGGCGCCGACACTGGCGCCGACACTGGCGCCGACACTGGCGCCGACACTGGCGCCGACACTGGCGCCGACACTGGCGCCGACACTGGCGGACGAGCGCCGACACTGGACCATTGAGGCCCAGCGAGTCACTCTCAGATGCGTTTCTGTCGAGACTGGAGTCAGTGGCAGCCATGTTCACGCAATTATCACCAAAGAACTGAACATGGCAAATGTTGCAGCAAAGCTATCTCCAAAGCTACTCATCATTGACCAGGAGGCCAAGATCCGGCGCTGCATGGGCAGCAGCGACAAGACAGGAGCCCGACTTTTTGAAGAAGATAGGTGCTTCGGACGGGATCTGGGTTCACTGCTACGTCTCGAAGACTAAGAGGGTGCTCGTGAAGTGGAAGCGACCGGAGTTTCCTCGCCCCACGGTCGGCATGGTCAAGAACAAGAAACAAGAACAAGGGCTCATGCTCGTGGCATTGCTGCCTACAAGGGGGAGGCACAAACGGAGTGAGTCCCCATGGGGGACAGACCGAACAGGCTTTATCTGCTAGTTGTGCAACGGCTCAGGTAGGCTGCTAAGCTAAGCAGACGAATATCAAAATAAACGAGACAATTTCCATTATATTGAGCCAAAGCCAAAACGATACCCTGTCACGGAGCAAAACAGCATAGATGTGCATAGCAGCAGCATCCTTCAGCGAGACTGGCTCCGTGTCATAGCGAACAGCCAACCCAGTCTTCCCGTCCAATAGCTTGGTTCCGCTGTCACGGCCTGTGGGAACTGACTGTGATAATGCGCCTTAACTGAGCACATTGTGTGGGAAAGGAAGTTCTTCTGAACGGCACACACAGATTAGGCAATGCCATTCCACGGGCTGGCACCAAAAAAGGCCTATCATGCATTGTCCCAGCGGGCTGCATGGTGGCAGGTTCCCATGAGATGGAATAACGGTCTACAGAGATGGAAACTGTGGCATGCGCTCGTGTATCAGTGCCAGAGTCAGAGTCTCGTGTATCAGAATCAGAATCACAGGTCTGAGGCATCAGAACCAGAGTCCGAGTATCAGGTATCATAACCAGAGTCGGATACTCAGCTATCAGAATCAGAGTTGGAGTCTCGTGTGTCATAATCAGAGTAGAGCGACCACTGTCATTGTATACACGCAAGGCTTCGTAAAATGGCTAGAGCAGACCTACCGGTGGCATTATAATAGCCTATAAAATCCTCCTTAGCATAATGTGTGCCAAGATCCAGCCACTCGCCCATCGAGACTTAATAAAGCTGGTCCTCTGGAACCGTTTTGGTCGGAGAGCGTGTCCACGTCAGAATAATGGTCAGTTTTTTTCTTGTAGCGCAATCAAGTGCGAATCGGCCTTTTGGGACAGTCTGGCCAACCGAAAGACTGTTATTCGAGACAATGACAAAAGTACGTCACAGATCGATAGAGAGAGAAAGAGAGGGAGGGAGAGAGAGAGAGAGGGGGAGGGAGAGGGAGAGGGAGAGGGAAAGGAGAGGGAGAGGGAAAGGGAGAGGGAGAGAGACGGAGACAGAGACAGAGACAGAGACAGAGAAAGAGACAGAGACAGAGACAGAGACAGAGACAGAGACAGAGACAGAGACAGAGACAGAGACAGAGACAGAGACAGAGACAGAGACAGAGACAGAGACAGAGACAGAGACAGAGACAGAGACAGAGACAGAGACAGAGACAGAGACAGAGACAGAGACAGAGACAGAGACGGAGACAGAGACAGAGACGGAGACGGAGACGGAGACGGAGACGGAGACGGAGACGGAGACGGAGACGGAGACGGAGACGGAGACGGAGACGGAGACGGAGACGGAGACGGAGACGGAGACGGAGACAGAGAGAGAGAGACAGAGACAGAGACATAGACAGAGACAGAGACAGAGACAGAGACAGAGACAGAGACAGAGACAGAGACAGAGGCAGATACAGAGACAGAGACGGAGACAAAGACAGAGACAGAGACAGTAACAGAAACAGAGACAGAGACAGAGACAAAGCATTTGATGCCAGCGCTACACCAGCCTGAAGGATATCTCGCATAAGACGGTTCGCGTGCGTGCGGCGGCGCCTACACTGCGGCAGCTGTTGACTGGCCAGAGACGACCATCACTCCGAGTGACACAACGGGTCACCCGTCAGTCGTACGGCGGGTCACCCGTCAATCGTACGGTGGGTCGGACGGCGGGTCACCCGTCAGTCGTACGGCAGGTCACGGTCAGCCGTACGGTGGGTCGAACGGCGGGTCACCCGTCAGCCGTACGGTGGGTCGAACGGCGGGTCACCCGTCAGCCGTAGTTGACGCTGGAATTTGGTGAATCACAGTGCCACCTTCAGATGTCGTGTTCTCGACTGTCTCAGCTTCGATACTGCCTCAGCCTCGGCCAGGCGGTCGCTTTGGACTGGATAACGCAACCGATACCTTTCTTTTGCACAGCGTTTATTCATACCGAGCACGACTCGCAATATTGGGAACACGTAAGATCACAGGGAGGAGAAATGCTCCTGTGGGTTGGGGCGTGCCCCGAACATGACACGCCAGAATGCGTGCCGGGTAAATCGCAGATGGCCTGCACGTGCTCAATTACAATCTTCTTTGTTGTTTTTTTTTCGCCATCGAAATGTACTAGGCAAACCCAATCCCTGATCGAACTTTCGCTACGCATAGAGATAAAACGTGATCAGGATACAGGACAGCTGGCAAAGTACACTGGCTACCTCAATCAGAGATTCCACTAAAGTGTAGAATTGTAGAACATTTGAACCCACCGAAAATTGTAGAACATTCTGATCGAGTTGCTCTTTGTTTTTTGCTCTGTCTTTAGCAGAGACAGAGACATGTCTCTGACAGGTAAAGCGCCATCCATAGAGATGATTACGTTAAAGAAAGGGTTACTTTAATCCGGCTTATGAGAAATCCGGTTATATTAGTTAAGCAAGAGAGGAAAGATGAGACGACGGCAAACAACCTGTGTGAGAACCTGTTTCAAGCGAATAACAATATTGTATTTATTCTTGTTCTCGGAGCGTCGGACAGGGGTTTTGACCAGGACATATTGGAGGGGTGATTTGGCTGTGGTGTTGTCCAGGATTCTAGGACAAATGTACGTAAGGACAAATATACGTAAGGACAAATGTACGTAAGGACAAATGTACCTAAAGACAAATGTATGTAAGGACAAATGTACCTATGGCAGATGTACGTAAGCAAATGTACGTACATTTGCGCTTACGTACATTTGCGCATACGTACTTTTGCGCAAACGTACATTTTTCCATACGTACATTTGCGCTTACGTACATTAACCGTACGTACATATGCGCTTACGTACAATTGCCATACGTACATCTGCACTTACGTACATTTGCTTACGTACATTTGCTTACGTACATTTGCTTACGTACATTTGCTTACGTACATTTGCTTACGTACATTTGCTTACGTACATTTGCGTACGTACATCTGCTATACGTACGCTTTTCGTGCATTTGTCCGGTTACCGTTGTCCAGAAGTGGTATCTTACGAGTTGTAGTGTTCTGCGGTGTTGTAAGCTGGGGAGATTGACCTCAGCCCGGAGACCGGTAATAGGTGTGGTGCGGTGTGCTCCGGTGATGAGGCGTAGTGCTTGATTTTGTGTGCATTCTAGTGAGGTGGTGTGTGAGGGCGATATATAAAGTCATAAAGTCATAAAGTGTTAAGGCTTAATAAGGGCCACAAGGGCCCATCTGGGTCAAGCCTGTCTAGAAGATATTAGAAAGTACATGTTCACACCTATCAATTCCAAACCCATGCAATCCCTCCACCTGTGCCACCACAGCTAATCTCATCAGTATGACATCGCAAAGGAAGTTGCCAAATCCACTGCTAGGTACACCCCATATAGTACAACATAATACTAGCATAATGTTATACCCTATATAGCTAGTGAAAATACTCAATATCCCATGCATCACAAGTTAGAATTCAAAAACAACATTTTCCTGTCTAAAAAAATTATCCACCCTACTTTTAAAGACATTCAATGAGGGACTCCCCACTGCATCAGCAGGCAGCACCCTTTGACTGAAGACCTGTTGTCGTTTAACTGTCCTGCACCTCATTTTGTCTAACCTGAATTGATGACCCCTATGGGATACTCTAAACTGCAGAGCATCATTCAAATTGACCTGATCTAGCCCTCTAACAATTTTGTACATTTCAATCATGTCTCCCCTTAATCTCCTATACTTGAGTGAGTACATATCTAATGCATTAAGCCTTTCTCCATATTCTAAGTTACTTAATCCACTGACGAGTCTAGTGGCTTTGCGCTGGACTCTTTCTAACATATATATATCCTTTTCTAGGTAGGGGCTCCATGCTTGTACAGAGTACTCCAAGTGGGTTCTCCACGGTTGTTTGCGTGTTTTTTCCTCTTGCTTACTATATAACCGGTTTTAAGCCGGATTAAGTACTTTAACGATTTGTGCGCTTACCATATGCTAAGTACAGCTTTTTCATGACTTCCCTGCTCTTATATTTCACACTTCTATTAATGAGTCCCAGCATTCTGAGTGCCCTATTTCTAGCTGAGATACATTGTTTTTTCTGCTTTAAGGTCTTTTGAGACCAACACACCTAAGTCCCTTTCCTCTTCAATAACATCCAGTTCCCTCCCTCCCATTTTATAACTGAATGTCTCGCCTGCAGACCCTATATGCATAACCTTACACTTATCATAGTTGAAAGTCATCTGCCATTGATCAGCCCACTCTTTTAGGTCGTCCAAATCTAGTTGAATATTACTAGATTGATCTCTGCTGTTAGCCACTCCTACCAGCTTGATGTCATCAGCAAATTTGAACACTCTATTCCTCAGCCCTACTTCAATGTTGTTCACAAAGATGATAAAGAGGAGGGGCCCTAGAACAGAGCCCTGTGACACTCCACTCAGAACATCTTTCCAACCAGATTTACATCCATTCAATACTACCCTTTGTTTCCTTCCCTGCAACCATGCTTCAATCCAATGTAGAACTTTTCCTACAATCCCATGTTGTTGTAATTGATGAATTAACCTTCCATGTGGAACTTTATCAAAAGCTTTGCTAAAGTCCAAGTACACAACATCCATCCTGCTTTCATTGTCTACTTCTTTGGTAACATACTCAATGAACTCCAATAGGTTAGTTAAACAAGACCTTTGAGATCGAAATCCATGTTGAGTATCCCTTAAAAGGTTGTGCCTATCAAGATGAATCTGAACATTCTGTTTAACCAGCTTTTCTAGTACTTTGCAAACTAATGAGGTCAAACTGACTGGCCTGTAGTTTCCTACACTCTTCCTATTTCCCTTTTTGAAAATTGGTACTACACTTGCATTTCTCCAATCTTCAGGTACTTCTGAATACTCCATAGATCGCCTGAAAATGATACCTAGGGGAGTTGCTAAAGCTTTAGCACACTCTACTAAGATCCTAGCATATATTTCATCTGGTCCGGAAGCTTTATTAGGTTTTATATTCTGCAACTGCTTCTCTACGGCTTCTGTAGTTATTGTAAGATCCTCCAGCATATCACCTGCCATGGCATGGCCTACAGATGTTCCTATTGTACCAGAATTATCTTTAGTGAAGACTGATGAGAATTGCTTGCTTAGGGATTCCACAATGTCGCAATCATCAACCACTATTTCCCCATCTACCTCCAGTGGTCCTACACTACACTTTTTAGCCTTACATTTATAGAAGCTAAAGAATCTCTTAGCATTACCTGCTGAACATTTTCGAGCAAAGTTGATTTCAGCAAGTCTTTTTAGATGCTCTAACACACCTCCTAACTTTATTTCTAGCTATTCTATATGATTCTAGGTTTAACCCAGAGTTAGTATCTTTTAGTTTCTTGAATGCTTGTTTCTTTGAGTCCAGTAATTGCTTAACTTCCCTAGTCAGCCACGAAGGGTGCTTAACCCTGTTTGATCTAATTTGCCTACTGGGAATGAACCTATCCTGACCCTGAAATAGCTTATCTTTTATCATTGTCCACATTTCATAAGCATCTAAGCCATTCAATATGACTTCCCAATTAATTTCACTTAGGAAGCTCCTGAACTCACTGTAATTCCCTTTTGTAAAATTCGGAATCAATGTTCTGTTGGTTGCTACCCTTCCAACATATAATGAGAAGCGTATAATGTTGTGATCACTATTACCAAAGGTCTCTCCTACGTTAACATTTTGCACAAAATTTTCCTCATTAGTAAGCACTAGATCTAATATTTTATTTTCCCTTGTAGGCTCGTGTATCATTTGAAAGAAGAAATTGTCCTCAAAACAAGCCATGAAACATCTTTCTGATTTGCTTACACCTATTGTTTTGTTTCCCAATCCTGCTATGTTGAAATCCCCCAACAAAATAGTTCTCTCCTGTACTCTCCTACTTATCTCTTCCTGCATCAGCCTGTCAGTGTTTTCATTCTGGTCTGGAGGTCTATAGAATGCCCCAATCCTAAATTTTGTTCCATTCTTCAGAATTATATCTAACCACAAAGATTCTACTCCTGCACTATGTACTCCATCCTCTATGGAATGACATTTCATTACTTGCCTAACATACAAGAGAATGCCACCTCCTATCCTTGCCTCTCTTTGATAGGCATGCATGTTGTAGCCTGTCAATTCAAATTCTTGCAAGTTGTCTCCAAACATGCTTTCGTTAACCCATGCTTCTGTTATGCACACCAAATCTAGCTGTTCAGACAACATATATGCATGCAGTTCCCCAATTTTGTTCCTAACACTTCTGGCATTGACATAAAAACATGATAAATTATTCCTTCCATTGCTTGCTATGCTTCTCTCTTTATCAGCTACATCCCCCCATGTCCTGCCTAGTTTCCCTGTTTCCTGTTGAGAGCCTCCTCATACCTATTGCTGAGCAATTCCACTCCTCTCTTGCTCAGATGTAATCCATCTAAAGCAAACATCTCCGTCCTCCCCCCAAAACTCCCCCCACAAATCCAAGAACTGCACCCCAAGCTCCTTACAAATGTTGGCCACCCTGGTATTGAGCCCAATGGCCCTCGAATACCACTCCATGCTTGCATGGACCATAGGAAGGATGGATGTCACCACTCCTCTTTTCCTACTTCCTGCTAAACTACCTATCAAAGCCCTATAGGCTTTCATTGTTTCCTCTGTATTATTTTTTCCTACATCGTTAACTCCAACCTGCACAATTACCGTTGCACCCTCTCCACTTCCCCTCATTACTCCCTCCAGCCTATCCCTAACATCTTTCACCTGCGCTCCCGGGTAGCAAACACGCATCCGTCTGCTGGGGTTCTTGTTACAAAATGTTCGATCCATGTACCGAACCCTGGAATCCCCTATGACTAAAACCCTCTCTCTCCATCTCTATCTTCAGCCATCTGGTCATCCCCACCTCCGTCCCTCTCATCATTACCTTCCCTCTCCTCCAGTGCATCAAACCTATTTTTAATTGGGACGCCCATGTCCACCTTCCTTAGCGCCAGTCGGGTGCTATGGCGCCTTGCCACCTTCCAACTGCCACCATCCCGGACCAAGCCATCCGAACTCCCATCAGTCCTCCGCTCGGGCACCCGAGTTGCCTGGCTGGCACCTCCCATGATGGGTCCCGCCACCAAACACTTCAAGCGCTCCACCTCCCCCGTTAACATATCTAACCTCTTACTCAAGTCCCCAATGATTCCCACACACTTACAATTCCCACAGTCTCCTTCCATTTTTGTTGTTTTTTTTTTCTTTCTACTCTTAGTACTAAGTCTAGTTACTGTAAGCTTGTAAGCCTACAAGTATCTACTGTAATATATCTACAGTAATACAGTAATATAGCCTATAAGTATCTACAATACACTCTAATCCCGTATAATTACACTAGATATGAAGATACCTACTGTAATTTATGCCCACTATTTTAGTCCTAAAATCTATCTTAAACTTACACACCAATTTGACACAAACTTATTCACTACAGAAGCCTACACTATAGAATTATACACTCTAGAATTACACACTACAGAGCTCACACCACACAAATATACACCACTGAATCAAACACTGTAGTACCCGTCCACAACACCCAACAATCCTGCAGTTACACTAGGATATGAAGATATACCTAGTGTAATGCTATGCCTACTATCTTAGTCTTAAAATCTATCTTAAACTTAAACACCAAATTGACACAGCCAACACCCTTAGAACTTAACAAAATGGCGCTGGGCAGCCTCCCTGGGTTAATATAGCCTAATTTGCTGGTCAAAAATACTTATTTGATAAAAACTGTTGAAATATACGCTCAGAATCAACCGCTAAATATCTATACACAATTTATCCCAGTACACCGTCCTTTTCCGCAACACTTAGCTCGTATGTAGTAGCCCCACCAAACACGTGTTTCCTCCTCAACGCCTGGCGGCTATATGATCAAAGATAAACACATTGTATTCCAGGATTGAACGATTCAGGACGATGCACAGATTAATGATAGTGGTCCTGTCTGCACCCCAGTCACGACCGGAGATACAGCGCAGGAAATTAAGGCGCACTCTGCAGCGTTGTTTAATGCTGGAAATATGGGTGCCAATATAAAGTCATCTACCGAGGATAATTCCGAATTATTTGAAGGAGGTCCCGAGGCGAAAAATTTGATCGTAAAAGCGGAGCGTCATGTGGTGTTGGGTGTATCTGGGGAGCCGAGATAAGAGAATTGTGGCTGATTTGGTGGGAGATATTTGTAGCTCCCAGGGGGATCACCGAGTTGTACGAAATGGTTTGCCATATCCGCCGAGGGGTAGGTGTACCAGATTGCGAAATCATTGGCATAAATGAAATAGTTTAGGTAGGGAGAGATCAGGGGAAGTCGGTCTAATGCATTGTTACTCAAATAGTCTTGGGGATAACACTCTGCCGTGCAGGACACCTTGTTCGAGAGTGTGTGGTTGGGAATAAATGTTGCCGGAGCGTACGACGAAAGCACGATTGTCAGGAAAGCTAGCGATGAAGGTGGCCATTCTGCACTTGATGCCAATTCGGTGTAATTTAATGAGAAAGGCAGAACTGTGTACTTTATTAAACGCAGAGAGATCTAAAAAAGCGATGGTTTCGGATTTTGTCGCAAAACCATGCTGCATTGAGTTAATAATTTCGATGAGATTGTTAGCGGTGCTTTGCCTTGGTCG
This sequence comes from Imbricaverruca yamaguchii, assembly GCA_034440575.1. Classification (NCBI taxonomy): domain Eukaryota; kingdom Metazoa; phylum Arthropoda; class Thecostraca; family Neoverrucidae; genus Imbricaverruca; species Imbricaverruca yamaguchii. The sequence continues at coordinate 2,122,673 of JAOTOL010001657.1, forward strand.
AAAGCCACTTTGGGAAGGGTGATCTAATCTTGTTGTTTTCAAGATATACTCTGATTCATCCATTGACCATGCGTTCAAAAATTTTGCAAGCACAACTAGTGAGAGAGATAGCTGAAGAGGTGTTGTCGAGGTTTGAAAGATTTAGCGATAGAGATGATATTGCTAGTGGACCAAGAGGCTGGGCAAGTATGAGCGGTCCATAGTTGGTTTAACGCTGAGAGAAGATTGTCCTTGCCGGAGTCAGAATGATTTTCTAGCCAATCGGTCGGGTCTAATAGCCATATTGGCTAGCTTTGAGAGCGATATATTTAGTGCGTAGAGGTTAAATTGGGCGTTGTAGGGCTCAGAGTTGTCAGAGTCAAAGTAACAGTTGGCAAGAGTGTTGCGAAGGAATGTGGTGGTGCGCCGTGAGTATTGAGTGTTGAAGATGTCAGGGTAATACCTGGTGAAGTGTTCCGCGTCGGCTGTGGTTTCTGAGATGTTGGTTGTTTGTCAGTTGTGGGAATTCGCGTTGTGAGGCTCTGCCATTGGACAAGGAGCAAATTTGGGTCCAGAAGTTTGAGATGGGGTAAATCGGTTGAACGTTGGGAAGAGAGTTGCCAGCTGTGTCTTTTGGCAGAAATGATAACTTTCTGACTGCATAGCTTTGCCTTGCGGGATCCTACCATGTTTTGCACAGTGAAATTTTGGCAACATTTACGCCCAACCCGCCGCTGTGAGGCGACGGGCCAGGGCGGGGCCGACGTCCGAAGCGGACCACCTCACACACCACTGCGGTTTGAGCTCCGCGACGAGCTCTTCTTCGGTCAGCTCCGTGAGCAAGCTCGAGGGCATAAGCTGTCACATAGGTGAGGTTTGAACTGTCGGCCAGTTCCACGGTGGTCTCTTCTTCCAGAAGCCTCCCTACCCTCAGTAGGGCTCGAGCCTGAGCGACCTCCCTAACCCGCACCAGCAGGGATCCTGATCGGAGAACTTTGGTGGACACTACTCCATCGGTCCAGGCATCCAATTCCCTCGCGATAGGGAGGAATTGGAAGAATATGGAGGAAAGGGTCCACGAGCCCTGCTCCCTTGTTAAGAGAAGGAAAGATTCACCTTCCAGGGGGTCCGGAGAGGGGGTAGGTGGGCTCCAGGCCGGGGCCGGCGTCCTCCGCCTTCCGAGGGGAGGCGGGGACTCCCGGGCGTATCTAGGCGGAGATGCTTACCCCAGATGGGAGTGGGAAAGAGTGTGTGAGTGTGGAGGGGAAGGGCGCCCTGAAGGGGTGTTACAAGAAGAAGGGTGAAAAGAACTGACGTGGAAAAGGGGAGAGAGACGAAGAGTTTGGAGGGATGAGATCAGCCGAGCAGAGGTAGGCGCAGTCATGGTTCGAAGACCGCTAGCCCGATCCGTTAAACCAAAAAGGTACTTCTGTTCAACTCTAGACTATTGGGTGGGATAGGGACAAGACAGTCGAGGCAGGCCGTCGGTACGGTTACGTTAATTACGGCGCCCGAGAGCGCCGCTGGGCCGAAGGCGAGTGGGAGGCGAGCTGCGTCGGCTAATCCGGCGAGTAGTTGGTTGGTTATTTGGGCTTAGGGGCGCATCGACTGCTTCGGTCATACAGCGCCCATAATCCGGCGAGTAACAGCCAACTAGTGGCGGCAGCTGGCTAGTCCGGCCGACAACCAACTAGTAGTCCAGGTGTCTGACGTCACCCCGGGGGGGGTGGAGCTTTCCGCAGATGCCATGGGAAGGACACCTTCGAGACGGCTGGGTTGGCTGGAGGGGAACTTAAATGGCGTGCAGCTTCTTTGCTTCATCTCCGGTAGCAATACCAGGTCTTACCAAGCCACTCTAAATCGTGAATGGATCTCAGGTAGCAGTACCAGGTCTTATGGAGCCTCGTTGCCCTCTCATTTATCAATAGTACTTGCGAAGAAAATGTGAACATTCGTGACAGCAAAATACGGAACATCAGCCAACAACACAACACATTCAGAGAAAGGACAAATTATTGGCCATTTGACCATTAAATGGTACAGTATATGTTATAATGCCCACGCTACGTAAACCTGCACTATGCAGTTACATCTTAGATAAAACTAACAAATGACAGCTTTGGCAAAATATTATGCATGAGGTTGATGCATGGCGTTCCGAAATTGATTTGGTTGGTTGGTTATTGGGGTTTAGGGGCACATCGACTGCGTTGGTCATGCAGCGCCCTCCGAAATTGATTTCAGAAATAAATAAATCAGCGAGGACGAGTGGCACGCTAACAACAAGAGGTTCAGCACACATTTACAATGAAACTATCAACCCCGGATCAAAACCGATATTGCATGAGCAAATCCCACGGCACGATTAACATCAGTACGTCATAAACTTGTTTCGACAACGTCGACATCGCTTGTTTGGTGCAAGAGAATGTGACGATCTGAAATTGTTTGGTAATGTCCATTTGATCTCCCGAAAAGCTCCACAGAAAAAGTGGCGGCAAACTTGTCAGGCAGCTATGTCGCGGATCCGACAATAAGAATCCTGAGCGGGAGCATTGGCATGACGTCACACGTGGACTGGATCTCATGTGTGTGTGTGTGTGTGTGTGTGTGTGTGTGTGTGTGTGTGTGTGTGTGTGTGTGTGTGTGTGTGTGTGTGTGTGTGTGTGTGTGTGTGTGTGTGTGTGTGTGTGTGTGTGTGTGTGTCTGTGTTTGGCCAGCCTGCCACCGCGTGGTGATGTCGGCTGTTTCCGGGTGGACGTTTGTGGTGTTAGTGATTTGTATTGTTATTTTTTGGTGGGGGTGAACGGGCATGAGGAGTAACGTGGTGGGGATGAGAGGGAGCGAAGAAGAGTAAAGCTGGCTTGTAGAGGTGAGTCGTGATAAAGTTGAGATATCTTGAAGTAGACGGATGTCTTGAAGTAGGAGATGTTTGGAGCGTAGAAGGAGTGGAAGTTGAGTCGACTTGCAGGCAGATGAGATGGTGGTCGAGGCTGAGTTGGTGCGGAAGAGAAGATTTCCTAGTCCGGGCGGTGCCATGGGGTGGGGTGTAGTTGAGGGGATGGGGTCGGGTCATCGTGGTATGCTTGTGTGGCTTTGGATCCATAGAAGAAGTGGGCGTTGTCTGGCGTTGAGTTGGTTTTGAACGCAGAGTATTTTGGGGATGAGTGGGTGTTTGTTTTTGGTGAAGGGTGTGATACTTTCTACTACTGATTTTGCGTCAGTGGCTATGATGTTGTGCTCGGTTTGTGTGTTGGAAATGGTTGAGCATACCGAGAAAATTGCGAAGAGTTCCGCTGTGTAGGTGGATGCTGTGTCACGCAGACGGGCACGAAGGATGACCTGCGGCGGTGCTACGTTGGGGTAGCGGTGCTCCGCCTCGTCTTGCGCATGCGCACGTGGCCGATTGGCTCGCCATTGTCTTCCGTATACGGAGCACAATCGACTGGAGCGGCTCCCGTCCGCTGTGGCCGCCAGCCGTGGGCCGGGTGCCTCTGGGGGTCGAGATGCCGCCACCGATGGCCGAACGTTAAAAAAATCCTGCGAGGCGACGACCCTGCCTCCCCCCCATGGGACGGAAGGCTCTGGGGGTCGAGATTCCGCCATCGGTGGCGGAGCGTTCAGCGGTCCGGCGAGACGATGACCCCCCCCACCCACCGCCCATGGAGGGGGACGGCTCTGGGGGTCGAGATGCAGCCACTGACAGCACAGCGTTCAGCGGTCCGGCGAGACAACGGCCGACCCGGTCTGTTTCGAAGTGGCTTTGCGCCCACTGCAGCGATGATGTAACTACGACCTCATGCTGTGCAGTGAGCGGTGCACAACGGACGTCGGCTGTTCCTGGAAGTGAGTATTGAACGCTGCAAAGATGAGCTTTCACCATGGATCATGTTGAGGATCACCATGGATCATGGATCATTGTTGAGGAAAGTGAGGGGAGGGAAGGGACGTTAGGGGGGATGGGGAGGTAATAAACAGCGTTCAGTCGGACTTGTTTGCTAAGTTCGGCACGCAAAACGCCAGCGCGTCGGCCGGCCAACTCTGTGAACAGTGTGTGAACTGGCACAGCTGCTATCCGGGCAGTCGGAGCGGACGAAAACAAATCAGATCTTCAGTCCGATCGGACGTGTTGAGATTCTACACGCCGGCTATGTTGCCACAGCTAAAGTCTGCTGTACGCTGCGGTCTCTGAAGGGCTGTACAGTCCAACCGTCCAGGGAATAGCTTGACTCGGCCGGATTTCGTTGGCGCCAACATACTTAGTCAGAATCGTGTAAGCTAGATCATTTTATTCTGGTAATGGATGTCGGTAAGAGATCAAAATGGAGGGATAGATAGAACAAACCAAAGACACTGTAGTCGGTGTGGTCTGTAGTCGGTATGGTCTGTAGTCGGTATGGTCTGTAGTCGGTATGGTCTGTAGTCGGTATGGTCTGTAGTCGGTATGGTCTGTAGTCGGTATGGTCTGTAGTCGGTGTGCTTCTCCACGGGCTTTCTTTTGCAAGAGTATGCCAGTTTTCAAGTTCTCTCAGATTCCATAATTTGTAGTTTTGGAAACCAGCACAGATTTTCCAACTGCTTCAGGACATCGGGTTCCCGGCTTAAGACGCCATTAGGCAGTTGTCTTGCTTAGTATCTGTTATCTCCTCAAATCCTAGGCAGCACTATTGGACAGGATTGGACTAACTATTGGACAACACTGCCGGACTAACAGCAGGCAGCACCTTTGGAGCTCTCACAATGGGTTCCAGAACACATACAGCTCAGTTGCTCCACGTGCTGGTACTGCGCCATATTTTCGGCCGTATACGCGCGTAAAATCGCCCGTAGCAACATGTCGGCAATCATTTATCGCTCTAGATCTGGTCGGTCTATAGGAACGATATTTTATCAAATAACAGGTGCAATGTGAAGTTCGAGAAATTCGTGTATTATATATGTCAGTCTAGTGCCCCACAAACGGCTTATGTCACCCGTGACATCGTTTTTCTCCCCCTACCGTTTCGCGCTTACTTTGCGTTTAGTTTGCTATTTCCTTTGATTGCTCAGCATGCTTCCAAGGAGCAGGTCATGGAGCGCAGCGCGGGTAGTAGGTCACGAAACATGTGGGCGAGGTATATCTGTAAAAACACACACTCTACTTCGAAGGAGCGCACGGGTTCGGTGCACACGCAATGCAAAGTCAACACGTGCCGCGCAGGGATACCATTTATAGCCCACAGTCAACCGAGGGGTGTGACTAATTGTTCCCCAGTTACACTGATAGCTCGGAAACGAACGTCTGGCTACATGACACTCGTAATGCGATTTCACGGTCAAGTTAATTATGCAGTGTCAGCTCGGCAAATCATAGATGAGTATGGTTATGTAGCGCGAATCAACCCGCTCCAACTGCAGTGTGCGGAGACAACGTATTCTGCCACCCGTTCCACAACGCGTGGCAAAGATGCCCAAAGCACGGATCAGAGGACAGGTCGACAAGCCAAAGGTGAATTGTTTGGTATATCCTACCGGTCGGTCGGTCGGTAGTGACCGACAGCTTCGTCAGCCCACTAGATTCAGGCTACCAGACACATAATCGCGACGTTGCCACTTCAGGGACCTATTAGTGTGGCCAATAAGCCAACCACTGATATTCCCCAAACATTAATGAAAAGAGCAAGAACTGCGCCATAGCGCGCTAGTTTCCATCACTCGATCCACTCTCCCTCTTACTTTCTCCCCATCTCTCACTCTCTCTCTCTCTCTCTCTCTCTCTCTCTCTCTCTCTCTCTCTCTCTCTCTCTCACCATCTCACCATCTCTTCATCTCTCCATCTCTCCATCCCACCATCTCTCCATCTATCTAGCTCTCAAGCTATCTACCTCTCTAGCCGTCTAGTGCTCTGGCTCACTAGTGGCAGTCTATCTCTCTCCCTTTCCCCACTCTCTCTCTCTCTCTCTCTCTCTCCTCTCTCTCACCATCTCACCATCTCTTCATCTCTCCATCTCTCCATCCCACCATCTCTCCATCTATCTAGCTCTCAAGCTATCTACCCTCTAGCCTCTAGTGCTCTGGCTCACTAGTGGCAGTCTATCTCTCTCCCTTTCCCCACTTCTCTCTCTCTCTCTCTCCTCTCTCTCTCTCACCATCTCACCATCTCTTCATCTCTCCACTCTCCACCCACCTCTCTCCATCTATCTAGCTCTCAAGCTATCTACCTCTCTAGCCTCTAGTGCTCTGGCTCACTAGTGGCAGTCTATCTCTCCTTTCCCCTTCTCTCTCTCTCTCACCATCTCACCATCTCTTCATCTCTCCATCTCTCCATCCCACCATCTCTCCATCTATCTAGTTCAGCTATCTACCTCTCTAGCCTCTAGTGCTCTGGCTCACTAGTGGCAGTCTATCTCTCTCCCTTTCCCCTCTCTCTCTCTCTCTCTCTCTCTCTCTCTCTCTCTCACCATCTCACCATCTCTTCATCTCTCCATCTCTCCATCCCACCATCTCTCCATCTATCTAGCTCTCAAGCTATCTACCCCTCTAGCTCTAGTGCTCTGGCTCACTGGTGGCAGTCTATCTCTCTCCCTTCCCCACTCTCTCTCTCTTTCTTCTTTTTCCCATCTCACATCTCTTCATCTCTCCATCTCTCCATCCACCATCTTCCATCTATCTAGCTCTGTTCTACCTCTCTTCTCTCTCTCTCTCTCTCTCTCTCTCTCTCTCTCTCTCTCTCTCTCTCTCTCTCTCTCTCTCTCTCTCTCTCTCTCTCTCTCACCATCTCACCATCTCTTCATCTCTCCATCTCTCCATCCCACCATCTCTCCATCTATCTAGCTCTCAAGCTATCTACCTCTCTAGCCCTCTAGTGCTCTGGCTCACTGGTGGCAGTCTATCTCTCTCCCTTTCCCCACTCTCTCTCTCTCTCTCTTCTTCTCTTGGTCTGGCCTTTCTCTCTTGCATTATGGAAGTATGTGATAGTACCTAAGGTATGTGATCCACATTCCTTTCACTTTTCATTCCTGCCACGCCCACCGAGAGCCTCAATTCTACTCGTCGCCGACAGATCGGGGGTCGTGAGCTGCACTCGGTGGCCATCTTTATTTTTAGTTCCTCTCCTCTGAAAATTCACATTCGGACAGCTGACTGAGAAAAGACAGAGCTCCTGCAGTGCAGACTGCGCCGCACGACTCCTTGCGCGGTTGCCGTGAAAGGCGTGGTGTTAGCTCGTCTGCCGCGTTGCGTTTTCCTACTGCGCTTGTCGTCTGGACAGGGCTATAATGTTCAAGGATTAGAATGTCCAAAAACCATGAACACTGGGGTGCAACGAAATGTACAAGGTGTAGAATGTACATTGTGACAGAATGCCCAATTTTCCACAGAGTTGTACGTCAATTATGAGCTTGTTTTGTACTTCGAACATTCTGACCTTGGTCAGTTTGTCGCATCCCACCGCTATTGGGTGCTAAATATCATCACCCAACATTGCACCGCAAAGCGTAGTGTCCAAACGTCAGAATGCCCAATCTTCAGAATTTGTCAAATGTGCTTTCTTATATTCCCAGATAAACCAGCAAGTAAATTTTTACTGGCTCGACAAAGACGTTCGACTACCGAATTCTGACGTTGTCTATTTCAACAGACGGATGTAGCCTTAGGCTAACTGAATGCTCAATAGGTTTCAACTCAGTAACGTATCTGTCCTGGGATTAGAGCTGAAACAGGATTCCGTTAGAGCGAGGATGAATTATTATGCTTTTCTTGGGTGCCTATCGGTAGAGACTTATTCAGTTGGACGACATTCATGTTTGTATTAAAAGACTTAATGCACTTTAACTGGGTCGCGACAGTGACTTCCAACCAGTGATGTAGCCAGGGGAAGGGCAGCCCCTGGAGGATCGAATGGAGCCATCAAGGCGACCGCCTTGGAGGGTACGTAAGGGCTCATCGCAACGTCTGTACAGAGAGTCCACAAGGGCTTTCTGAACCGATGAAAGGGGTCCGGGCTGACGAAACGTACCCCGGGCCGATTAAGAGGACCCAGAGTCAACGGGGAGTGCCATCGGGAAGCTGCTATGGCCGCTCTTGGCTGGGCTAACGTGAAGGACTTATAGATCGATGGAAGGGTCTCCGGATCGTTGGAAAGGTCTTCGGGCTGATGGAGATAACTCAGAGCTAATATGAAGGGCCAGTTTGCTCACGGCGGGGCTAAAGCCGAAGAAAGAGACCCTGACCTGCTGAAGAAGGTCCAAGCGTTTGAAAGAGGGACTTCGGCTGGACAGGGAGTGTCTTGAGCCGTGAAGGAAGGCCTCTGAGCCGACGGAGAGGGCGGACCACACGTGCATGCGACAACAGCTTGATTATTGCATTGCCAATTAAATCTCTCGTCGCCCAGTGTTAAGTAGGGTGGGGGCACACCCAACCGTCTGTGTACCGCGAAGTCTCCTTTGTCTTGGCATATCTCTCCCGCAAAGTCGCAATCAGTCAATCGAAATCGTCTTCGTTTTTCGTTTCGTAACTTCGGTGCTAGCGTTAAACCGTGATTTCTTCCCACGCATTTCCTCCCAACCTCCGTGTTTTGTGTGGTCGTCCGGCTTCTTTTCGAGTATTTCACTGTAACCTTGACGATTCCGATCCGTATGTCCTTATCGGTTGTTCTGAAGCTTAGACCTCGTCTCTTCTTCACTGCCTCCACGATAATCGCAAAATCAGCGACACTGCAGCACTGCGGCTCTGTGTAAAAAGGCGTCAATAATGTCGACATACGATGTTTTTCATTTGGTGCGACCCATTAAGCACAGGGCTCCCGAAGTAAGTAGCTTCTGTCGCGGTTGCACCCCTGAGTTGGATTGTTGGACGATGATACCCGTAATCCTGAAATCATTTAATGGAACATTGAAAACTAACCATCTGGGAAACATACCCTGCAATGTCAGGCCACGTGATATACCTACATGATTAAGGCGACATACGTTTAAACGTGGGATTTTAAGGAAGAGAAAAGCCAGTATCCTTAGACTGTCGTTGGAAAAAATGGAAAAATGTCTCACTTGATGCTGCATTATTAATGTGAAGGAATTCGCACGCCTTGAAGCCTCAATGTTCATCCCACAAGGGCCCTTTCAAACATGAAAAGCATCCCAGCCCTCTCTCGCCTTCAGGCCTCAGTTTTTTTCCTAAGATTCCAGGGGAAAATTCCAGCTGAGACTGCTTTGTCCAGCTGACATGGACGTTGGAGTTCTGGTGTCGGCCCTCTCTTGCCCTTACGGAGCTTGCCAGCCCTAAGGTTGAAGGTCTCGAGGTTTGAAGAGACATTTCCACACAAGTGGTAAGATACATTTTAGTTGTTCTCGGTTACATACCTAGGCAGTCGCCTGAAGGTCCCATCAGACTCGCCAAGGTGCGAGTCTGATGGGACCGTTTCCGAGGGGTGACCCTTCACCCCTCGGAAACGTTACTGCTTTCTGGCAGTTAGGGGTCATCCGTGGGCTCAGGGGCCCTTTACGTAGCACCGGATCTGCTTCGGCCCGGATCGTCTCCTTAACTCGGGGGCTTCTTTATCAGCCTCAGGCCCGCTGTAAGTTCTGATTCCGTCTCCATCAGCATGGGCCAAAGCCGAACCAGTTACCATAACGTACTCGCTTTGAAGGCGGCGCAAGTAACCTTTGTAGTCTGGCACGCCTAAAAAAATAACTCCCTCCCCCCCCCCCCAGCTCCGCTATAAGGCTGTAGCCTTCCGCGCCATGCAAATCCCAACGACGTGGTGACAGGGCGCGTGAAGTCCGTCAGCACTTCCTCCGTTCTGCAATCGGCGGGGCTGGATCGGTGAGGCGGCCAAAGACCGGACGGCTTCACGGTTCTCCCCTAGGGCGATGGGAGGTGCCCGTTTCGGAACGCGACGTGCGTCGGCACCTTTGCTGAATCGGTAGCAATCGACTGTGCCGTCGATCGCGGAGGAGCCGGCGAGGCAGAAGGGAGGAGCAGGCGTACGTGTTTATTCTATTTTATTACGGTGAGCATTTCGGCCTGCTGAGGCCATTTCGTGCTATGAACAGAAAAAATAAAAAAGATTATGTCATGAAAGTCAATTTATATGTCCTGAAGCAAGTTGGTTTTCCGGAGAAAATTGAAAAGTAGATTGATGAGGGATGGGTGTTTATCTAGGAATAGATGGTGCCCTTGGTGGTATTGCGGCTGGAATGGAGGGAAATTGTGACGGATTTACCACAACATGTGGTGGTGCCGAGTAGGGCTTTGGTCTGGGCTCTGGTTTGGGTTTGTATGACGAGGGTTCCGTTGGCAGGTGCTTTGGTGTCAGGATTGGCTAAGGAGCATATGGCGAGGAGTTGTTTGTTCGGCCAGAAAACGTTGATACGGCGGAAGGAAACGGTTTCCTCGACAGGCTTGACTACTATGCAAGAGCCAGCACTGTCGAGGTAGGGTTCGATGGGTTGGATGGGTTCAGGTGGTGAGGGCGTGGTAAGGTCCGAGCGAGGGTCAGCGGCGTGGAAGGTTATGGTATGGTCCGGATTGCGAGGCGAGGTCGTGGTCTTGGGACAAGCAGGAGTCGGTGAGGCACAGAGGGCCTCCATTGCGTCATCAAGGGGAATTGTCTGGCGTGGGTCATCAGTGGCGGTATCGAGCGGAGGTGCGCTAGGTGTCGAGTCCGTGTTCGTGCGACGGTCGTCAGGTGTGGTCAATGGCGGAAAATCAGAGTCGGAGTCCGTTGGAGAGCAGGGGTCGGCGTCCTTCTTACGTTTTTTCCCCATCGCGGGGAAAAATCCCTACCTAATGATTAAATAAATACAAGTACGCACAAGAACTCAGGGAACGGAAGTACAACGAAGACGAAAAGCGAGTGGGGTGACGGGTGACACCCCACTAGGAAAGAAACTGAGGAAAAAGAGCGACGAGTGGCACTCCACGAAAATGAAAAATGAACTGCTATCTCCAGCAGCCAATCGCGCCAAAGCTGGCAGGGCGAAGTGGTCAGTGGTTCTGCAGGTGACGAGGGGTAATACTGAACACTCCATGTGTGGCGTACGTGTGCTGATCTCAGCAGGCGTACGTGTGCTGATCACAGCAGGCGTACGTGTGCTGATCACAGCAGGCGTACGTGTGCTGATCACAGCGGGCGTACGTGTGCTGATCACAGCAGGCGTACGTGTGCTGATCACAGCAGGCGTACGTGTGCTGATCACAGCGGGCGTACGTGTGCTGATCTCAGCAGGCGTACGTGTGCTGATCTCAGCAAGCGTACGTGTGCTGATCTTGGCAGGCGTACGTGTGCTGATCTTGGCAGGCGTACGTGTGCTGATCTCAGCAGGCGTACGTGTGCTGATCTTGGCAGGCGTACGTGTGCTGATCACAGCAGGCGTACGTGTGCTGATCACAGCGGGCGTACGTGTGCTGATCTTGGCAGGCGTACGTGTGCTGATCTTGGCAGGCGTACGTGTGCTGATCTTGGCAGGCGTACGTGTGCTGATCTTGGCAGGCGTACGTGTGCTGATCACAGCAGGCGTACGTGTGCTGATCACAGCAGGCGTACGTGTGCTGATCACAGCAGGCGTACGTGTGCTGATCTTGGCAGGCGTACGTGTGCTGATCTTGGCAGGCGTACGTGTGCTGATCACAGCGGGCGTACGTGTGCTGATCACAGCAGGCGTACGTGTGCTGATCTCGGCAGGCGCTGATCGCGACAGCAGCGTTCGAGCCGATCGCGGCGGAGACAACCGGCGTCCTCGGCCCCGCCGGCCTCGCCCTGCTGCGCGACATCGGCGGCAAGGTCCAGGCTCGGACCGGCGAACCGCCGACACAGTGGCCTCTGTAGCGCATTCACTTGTCGTTGACCTCCTGAACTCCCTGGCAGTTGCCTCGTTGACCACTAGATGACACGACTGTGCATCATCCACCGGCAGCATTGGCTTTATTGCCGTCGTCTGTGGTGGGTGCTGTCTGTGTGACCACCGGTCGCTCACCCAGCCATTACGATGGATGGGAAATGCTCAACCGTCTGGTACCTACCATTAGTCGCTTGCTCAGCCATTCGATATCTGTTTTTTCCCGCACCAACTGTCTGAATGTATTTCCTTAAACGTTGCGGCGAATACCAGGTTCCCCGCTGTTTGTGCCTCATAAAATGGTGGACACACAAAAGAATGGCTTGTGTCACGCACTGTACGAAACGCACGCACGCACAGTCGACCAGGGAGTTCCCTCGCGACGGCCAGCCGTCGCCAGTAGTAGTGCGATACAAGAACGACAGTCAACATATCCCCGTCACACCCATCTCACACAGAAGGACGTCGATAACGCGTAACGTGCGTGGTGCAGGTAGATCGCCCGGCTTCAGGTCAGGTCAGAGTAACGTCCGTGACCTCTGTGGCACAATCACACACCTTGTATTGACACTCATAATTACCACCTTCGATAGCGAATGCACATCTTCATTTTGAGGTCGGGTCACATTACCACGTGTGACATCTGTGATCACCTCAGAACCCGGACCTCAGAGCCAGCAGCCCATACCATGCCTGTTCTTCCATTGTTCAAGCATACATAGCTCAAGCTTCAGGCACCTGCACACAAGTCTCCTCAACTCGAGGAAACAAGCACTGAATCACCATAAAGTGAGGTAAATGTACCTCTTTGTATGCATTCATGCTTATCTCTCTCTTCTCTCTTTTATGTAGGATCCCCGCAAAAACGTGTTTAGCAATATGTGCATAGGCTGGCTTACGTTCTAGGAGTGGAAGACCCACATGGGTGCTGGCTTCGGTGGGTGCGTACGCAGCAAGCACGTGGACCCGAGCTCCACATCCTCTCCCTTCCCATCCCATTATGCATTCATTGTTCACATCCCTGGTTATGTTCTCCATCCAGCCCTTCAAGAACACCCCCTCCACTCTCATGAGGAGGTAGGCCACCCCGACCCGGGGACTCGGGTTGGGGACCTGGACCTCGGCCTAGCGCCTGCAGACTCGGCAGGCTGGGGGTCAGGGAGTGGGTGGCGCTGTAATGCGGTCAGGGTGGTGAACCTCTCTATCGGCCTTGCGAAGGTGTCGCCCGCTCGTATGGCTCCTCGGGCGCCTGGCGTCCTCCAGCTCCTGCAATTAAGTGCCCCCCCGGCGAGGCCCCGATGTGGTGGGGCGCCACGAAGAGCCGATGCACAAGCATACTAACGGCATCAACAACAGCAACACAAAGAATGGTCCTGGTCCGTCAAGTGAGGACCAGAACAGTCACTCCCAATGCGGAGACCAAGGTTTCCGAAGAAGTGATGGGAAGTGTGTTTCTCCCGTTCCTTGTGTGTTTGTTTTCCGAGGAAGGACTGCGCCCCTGGCTCGCTTCCAGATGCGGGACGGACGTGACACACCTATGGAGATTGCTGCATACTTCATCGTATTATTGTTTGTTTGCGTATTGTATTTGAGTGTCAAGTAATATATTCTTGCACCACATCTCATTCCTCCGAATATGGTTGTATGAATACTACAATTTGCTTTCTAAATAATGCTGCACTAAACGATTTAGACCCGTGATTGCGAGTAGTGACTCTAAAATAAGTGTGTGCTAGTTGTGACCGATTCTATCATTCATGAATCCCGAGTGATATCCTGGGTCTCCTTTCCAAAGATATCCCAGTTTTATTGTGGAACCGTATGATGTACGGTTAGCATCCTCGTCTTCAGGTCGCAGCTGATACATATTCAGTGGAAGAAGCAGTCTGGCGATGCTGTTCAACTATGTATACTGGATAAGAGGTTAGGTAAGGCTACAACTAACCTTCACGTATGCATTATTACCTGTACTGTTAACCCCACCTCCCAACTGTCCTCCTATGTTTTCATACTTGCACGAAAGTGAACTCAAACCTTGCACGGTGATTATGCACCATGAACTATCAGACCATCCATCAAACCATGAGTCGAGCATGAACGATGCCAATATTGCTGAGCTGGGAGTACAGTGATCGTCGTGATTATCGGATGATCGCCACACTTACAAGTTCAATTTGAATAAATACTTGACTGTTTGGCTTCTCAACGGTCATTTGACGCCAGGCAGTGGCAACACAAAGTGGCTCAATGTATGCAGTCAAATGCGTCTCGATTCAAAACTTTCTCAAATGTCATCAGAAATTGAAACATCAAAAACATTTTATTTCCACTAAATCAGACAACGCTAAACAATAATGGACCATTCAATGAGTTCATTATGACAAATAGATGAAATGATTCTGATGCGACATAAAACATCAGGCTTTGTTTCATGTTGTCTATTTCTCTCAACCGCCCTTCGTGGTGTCGATATAGGAAAATCTTTTTTCATATTTCTACCAGAACAACACTTCACTCTACCCGCGTTTCCATCTCCACGTAGTTGGTCAATTGAGCACGATACATGCTACGAAATATAAATATTGTGAGAGGACACGAGCGGGCATGATACTGCTGGCATGGCCGCAGCACATGCTGATGCTCACTTCGCACCAAACAGAGGTGGAGCCGCGTGCTGCTAAATCTTGAAGATACCCGGAGAAAGAAGAAAGAAGTAGTGCACGTCGGTTGCCACACTGGGTACATTCGCCAAGCGAATATATTAACTCATGATGCGGTTACGCGAAGACACTTCAAAATTTCAACACGTTGAACATATTAGGTTTCAACTGTGATCTGCCTAACAAAGCATCTGTCTAGTTTCCAAAGCAACGGGAACAAAGCGACAGAGAAGGCAGCGCCTCCCCTTGCTTCGTGCTTGTTTGACATTGACTTATGCCGATGGACGTTGTAAATAAAAAACAAGCTTCACAATGGCTCTCCCCCTCATGCCAACTTTGAGACGGATTGCGCGCTACTGCTGGTTCCTGCAGGTATACAACTATTTTCCCCGCCATGCCTGCGCGTTTATCAGATGACAAATGCAGATATTCTGCATCGGCAGGTGGATGAGACAGCACTTGCCACGGCCTGTGCCTGACAATTCCGAAGCATTTGGTCTGTCGAGAGCTTCAGGTTCCGGTTGTGTTGGCAGCGCTGGGATCGGGATTACCTGCGCCGCGCCTCTAGAGAGGGCTCCACACCCAGGGCCCTCTCGGGAGGACGAAGAGACAGGACTGAGGAAAACAATATTTGCATGACAATATTACTGGGGATTATTTAATAGGCGTTCAATTGGTGTGACGTTAGCATCAGCAACGCTTCTTGTCCTGATTTGACGAGTTGCGGTTACTTGGCATTACTGGCAATGGCTACGGTCGACGGGAGTATCCTGTTTTGGGGAGTTGCGATCGCTTGGGATTACTTCAGGATGCGATCGAAGAGAACACTTGTTCGAAGAGAAGTGTTTGTGGCATAGAACTGACTTCGAGTGTTTGCGTTAAGTTTGTCGCCGTTACAGCGATAGTGTATCCCGTGAATACATGGACGGGACAGATGCGCTGAGAGAAAAACCTCAACGAACGGCTGGATCAGCCGTTCAATCGTTTGATCGACTGGCCATAGTGCATAAAGATCAGTGGGTTACGTGACTGGGTAGTCGGGCTTCCCTTTTGATGCACCATTCACCCCCCACCCCCTTGCACAATGTCAATAGCAGCGCAATTTCCCCGCCACCCAAATGAGCTTTCGATCACGCAACAATCGCTGGATATCACGAATTCTAACTCAGAGCTGCCGCAACTCACATCATGAATTCTAACCCGAAGGGGCCATTTCAGGCCACAGGGCTCCCGCACAAAATCGCCGGAATCGAAGGAGAGCGGGGGCAGATGGGATAGCGGGTCTCAACTATGAACGAGCTTGACATCAGCCCCATGGGAGCTGTATGGAATGAAATGACTTCAAAATGACATCTGTTCTCTCTCGTTCCCAGCTTTTGGACAGTTCCTGCAGCAATACTTGTACGAGTACAACTGTTTGTGGCCCTGTATGCCTGACGCTGTTGGAATACCAGTGACTCCTGTCGCCATCGGAAATTACCCTGGAGGTCTCCTAGGGGTCTACCAGCCACAGGAGATCATCTCGGGTATCGGAGGGGCCTTTCGACAGGCTCCATAAGCCTACAAGGAGCCTTGCCGTTTTTGGGAGGAACTTTACTCTATACTATGTAGATGATCACGTGAGCCTACGAAGGGGTTCAACCAGCCTCAAGTTCTCAAGGGTTTTATGGGATAGCGGCCGAATGAGTAAACGTAGATCCACGGATCCTTTGGCACATTCGCACGCATCTGTCTTATGTATCTCGTGCAATTTTCAGGTCAAGGTCATTTGATCATTGTTCTTGCAGCATTGCATGGCAAGAAACTATACCAAGTTTGTTTCCCTCAACTTTCCAACATTCTGGTGGGCTCTAATTCGCCCCACTATATTGGGATGATACACATGCACCAGACCAATGCACTGGTTTGATGTTTTCATGCATCAGCCATGCTTATCGTGGTCATGATTTAACATTGCTGTTAATTCTGTACCGGTGGCTGTTAATTTTTGTATTGCGCGGCTTGCAATTTAAACATAAAAGCAATTTTAACACTAATCTGGTTAAGCCAGACTTAGTAACAGCTTGTGCTGGCTCCCATGTCTATGACCGACACCACTGCTGATCACCAAGTCAGCGTGTTGTACGGCCTGCATGGATACAGTGCGCAGCGAGCACGTCACATCGCCATACAGCGGCACGTACAGGTCAACAGGGAGAGAGATGCACGACCAACTGAGTCACGATCACGGTCAACAGAAAGGGATATGCAGCAAGCACGTCACATCGCCATACATCGACACACACTGGCCAATGGAGAGACGAACAACTCGATACCAAACTGACGACCAAATGAAGACGAAGACATTCCTGTTCGGACCGCCTCAGCGTCTCTTGAGGAACAACCCACACGTGCGCATTTGCTCGAGCGTCTTGCCGTCGGCCACCCACACGTGACGGCTCGGCGGCGTGTGACCTCGTGTCGGCTCGGCGGCGTGTGACCTCGTGACGGTTCAGCGGCGTGTGACCTCGTGACGGTTCGGCGGCGTGTGACCTCGTGACGGCGGTGTGTGACCTCGTGTCGGCGGCATGTGACCTCGTGTTGGCGGCGTGTGACCTCGTGTCGGCGACGTGTGACCTCATGTCGGCTCGGCGACGTGTGACCTCGTGACGGCGACAGGCGGGACACCTCGCCACCTCGTCACCTCCGCCGCGGCCGAGGCCTCCGACCGGCCGCGACGCGTCGGCAGGTGGCCGCACTGTGTCCGCGGACGCAGCGACCGCACCGCCAGGTCGGAGACAGACTCCGATAATGTGCGCCGGTCGATGGCGCCTCTCGGGCACGACTGAGACACCCGTGTCGTGTCGGCAGGTAGCGGCGACACTGACAGACTGTGACGGTCGGCTGTACACGCGAGGAGTGTCAGGGGCAGGCACAGATAGTGCACATGTATATACATTTATATACACATATATATGTATGTATATATATAGATGTATATATATATATGTATATATATATACATGTAAATATATACCATAAATACACATAATCTATATACAATATACATATATGTTTGTATGCAATAAGCAACTGGTGATTACCAGCACTGGTTTCTTTCACTCCTCAGAATTTCGTCACTATATTTTAAATTGCTTAACACAGCCGGCACAACTTTTGAATGCACGTGACAAAATATATTACGAATCTTGTGGCGAAAGAATCTGGCCAGGCGATGCTGGTGATGTGTATAGCGTTGATGCCGGTTAGCATAATGACCACATGTAACACTGCCCGAAATCAGGCATAACGAATATTTCCCGACACATCGACATATGAACGGGCTGCACACCTATATCTTAATTGTTTCCCTGGCGACACGACGGGACCGAATAGGCTCCACAGCCACACGGTGTTGGCATGCGAAGGGTCGAGACCACCCGCGCACACAAGGAAGTGTTCAGCTGGGCTCCCCCAGCTGAACCCCCAGCTGTCACACCTCCCGTGTGACAGCTGCCCCCCCAGCTGGGCAGCTGGGCTCCCCCCAGCTGTCACACCTCCCGTGGTTCAGATCCGCCATGTACTCTTTCAGACGGATGCTCTTTGGACATCCTGTGTAGACTTTACGTAGGTAGCTTCCACACTTAACGACATTTTACATGCTATTCCCTTTTGAAGACTTATATGGATGTGGTCCTTCACACTCTCTCCTGGAGTGGGTTTGGTAGCTGTGTCCCATGTAGATCTTATGAGGAGCTCGAATACGACATGTCTTAAACTAGCCGTCTTGGAACTATGGCCCGTTTTAGAAAGCTGTCAGGATCATCGTTTTCGTCAAACGGCTGTCGTAGGCACTCCTTCTCTCCCACTTCCGCGTGCTTACCGCTGCACACCAAGTTTCCTCTCTTCGTCATAGATTGCATAACACCTGACTTGATCTTATCCTTGAATCCGAACATGAACTTAAAATGGTTCTCAATCTTGAGTTTCTGAGTATAATTTTCTCATATATTTCAAACACCTATACGCATTACACCACTTATTGCGCTTTTAGCTTTGTGCTGACATTCTGGCGTTATACGAGCTCTCTGACATCACGCGAACACAATGTGCCATGCAGCATAGACAGGTGTGTGGCATTAAATGAGCAGAAGCGACGTTTCCCATTGGTGTTGGGATTTTCTCGATTCGTTCACTAGTTCCTGAGATATTGGGAATCCACTGGTTTCTGAGATTTTAGTGTCTCAGGCAATCGTGAGTGGTGGACTAGATCTCGCGGTCGCGGGTTAAGCAGGAGTCCACCTGCCCAAGCACGTGGTGGTCCCGGAACGGGACAGCGTCTACTCTGGCCTCCGCCGACCCGCTGACCAAGTCTGGCGCCAGCCGGCAGTCTGTCACCAGCTGAGAGAGTCTGACACCAGCTGACAGCGTCTGACATCAGCTGACATAATCTGACACTAATTGACAGAGTCTGGCACCAGCTGATAGCATCCGAGACCAGCTGACAGCGTCTGACACCAGCTGACAGAGTCTGACACTAATTGACAGAGTCTGACACCAGCTGACAGCATCTGAGACCAGCTGACAGAGTCTGACACTAATTGACAGAGTCCAACACCAGCCGACAGCATCTGACACCAGCCGACAGCATCTGACACCAGCCGACAGCATCTGACACCAGCTGACAGCATCTGACACCAGGTGACAGCATCTGACACCAGCCGACAGCATCTGACACCAGCTGACAGCGTCTGACATCAGCTGATACAGTCTGACACCAGCTGACAGCATCTGACACCAGCCGACAGCATCTGACACCAGCTGACAGCGTCTGACATCAGCTGATACAGTCTGACACCAGCTGACATAGTCTGGCACTAGCTGGCAGAGTCTGACACCAGCTGACAGCATCTGACACCATCTGACAAAGTCTGACATCAGCTGACATAGTCTGGCATCAGCTGGCAGAATCTGACACCAGCTGACAGAGTATGGCACCAGCTGACAGGGTTTGACACCAGCTGACAGAGTCTGACACCAACTGACAGAGTCTAACACCAGCTGACAGAGTATGGCACCAGCTGGCAGAGTCTGACAGCAGCTGACAGAGTATGGCACCAGCTGGCAGAGTCTGACACCAGCTGACAGATTCTGGCACCCGCCGACAGAGTCTGAAAGCCGCTGACGGAGTCTGACACCAGCTGGCAGAGTCTGACATCCGCTGACAGAGTCTGACACCAACTGACATAGTCTGACACCAGCTGACACCGTCTGACACCAGCTGACAGCGTCTGACACGCGCCGACAGTTTGACACGCGTCCAGTCAGCTGATTAACGCCCGCCGGGCCCGACACGCCAGATTAGATTCCATTTCAAGAGTGAAGTTCACATGTCGCCAGGTCACCGCACATCGGGGACATGCACACGCCGCCTCCGCTGCATGCAAGCGCTGCAGACCCGTGGCGTGGGTGTGGGCGGGGTGGGTGGGGGTGATGATGGAGGGGGGCAGTCCATGATTAGCTGGCTAAAAGTATACAGAATTTCCTCGAAGATAGTTATTCTTTGTAGGTTTCACACGGCGATGCTGACTTCAATGATAGCTTATTTGCGTTGCTTTATGACATCTGGAATGCATGAAATGCAACATACTTAACACAGCGGAGCTTCAGTCGTTACACACATAGACCACTATGCAGGTGTGATTGCCCCGAACACGCCCACCTTTTCCAACGCCAAGCACAGCATAGCTTATGCATTCCTAGCTCCATCTACAACCATCCGCAATTGATCGATCGCTACTGAACTTTACCACTTGCGCTGTATGCCCGACCGGGACACCTGTCCAGGGTGCTGCGGCAGCTCGGCTGCACTCGAGCACTGCGGACCAGCGACGTGGGAGTGTGGGTGGTGGCGGGGGTACGCGTGGAGCGGGGCTGTCCACGCTGCTACAGGGCTAGGCTTTGGGGACCGACCAGCTGGTCCGGCTGTTAGCCACGCCAGCTGCCGACCAGCTGCGTGAATGCCGACAGCAGCGTCGCAGCCGACTGGCGACTGTGCACGTGGCGGGAGTCGGGGAGTGTGTCGGCCGTTCTGCGGCTGCTGGACCTGGCAGGGTGGCGCAGCACCGTACGAATGTTTGCACGTGACCGGTGTCGGGGAGTGTGTCGGCCGTTCTTCGGCTGCTGGACCTGGCAGGGTGGCGCAGCACCGTACGAGTGTTTGCACGTGACCGGTGTCGGGGAGTGTGTCGGCCGTTCTTCGGCTGCTGGACCTGGCAGGGTGGTGCAGCACCGTACGAATGTTTGCACGTGCCTCTTGGCATGGTGAAAGAGCTCCAGCATTCGCTGATACTGAGCTGTTACGAAGAAGCAGTGCTAATGATTGTTCTCACTGCTCGTACACTTCTTGTCTACCGACGATGGTCAGTAGAACCAACAACTGTTTGTAAATAGTGTTTCCCTCACGATGTAGTAAGGATGGTCAGCTGAGCCAGCAGCTGTACACGAGCAGCTCTATCTTCCGATAAATAATGAGGGGAGAAGCGAAGCTCGTGCACCAGCCCCGATATCGCCACTGCCCCAGAGCACGGGTCGGTCCAGCCCGTCGCTCGCACGCCGGATGTGCGATGGCTTCGTTACTCACTGCGAACGGTAACACTGGATGGCTGTGGTCCGTCTTAGTCACAGGTTCAGCCAGACGGAGCATCGCGCCGCCGGCCGCCAGGAGGCCAGATGTGCGGCCGGTCTGGCTCATCGGGTGTTTCGCATTCTCGTAGCCGTATTTGTACAGGATCTAACTGCATTAGTGGTGCACGAGCTCGCGTGGCGAGATCCACCTCACCCGTCCCCCTTGCCATGGGATGACTGCATCGCCATGGGAATCGCCGGGGTGACTTGCATATTCAGGGCCGCGACAGGAATCGCTTCCGGGCGCGTCGTCGCCGCATCTCATCATCCTCCTCCAAGGACAGGTGTACCGGACGCGAGGACTCCAGGGAGGATTACTGCAGCTTCCACGACATGGGTGGGCGATATGGTGATTCAGGTGACGCACGTGCTCCTCGGCCTTCGCTACCATTGATCCCGTGGCGCAGGCAACTCCTGCACACCCCCGGCACCCTCTAGCGTTAAAATCCGCAAGAATTAGTCAATCCATGATTCAACTCTGACATGTACTGTCTCGTTTGTTTGTTTCAGGAATGTCGCGAGGCACGTATTCGGATATTCTGGGTGGCCGTATATATCTCCGTGGTGCGAAATGTTACCCATAACTTTCCAGCTTTAACCGGCTGACCCCGGCCACATTACCCACGTAGCCTCGAGACTTAATCGCTGGCATTCAAAAACACGGCAGGAAGCTAAGTATCCGAGCCACCCGAACCGCCAGACAGGCACAACAAGTAGTTCTCAATGAATACCTAAATTCTAAAAGCGATCGACCTTTTGTAATAACAGTGCAAGAGGTTAGGGAACGAAGGTAAATCGAATGAAGTCACTGACTGACCTAATATATGGCACGTGTGGCGGATGTGGGAGGGGATCACTTTTGTCTGTCACTTTTTACACAAATTTTGCAGTTACATTACACAAATGTAAATTTCCAAAGCTGGATATGACGGGCATCTTTCGAAACCAAAACGAAAATTGTATGTGGTCGTCGTACCTCTTTTTCCTCAGCGATGCTTTATAAAGGTAACATCTGCCTTGGATAAAAAAAACTGTTTCCACAATCCTCACGTTGTTCCTGTGGAGTTTTCCGAGCACACACATTTTTAGGGTCCAAAGCAACGGACGGCACCTGGGTTACGGAGGCACATGGACCTCCCTGGCGATATCCATGTCCCAGACACATGGACCTCCCTGAAGATGACCACCACGAGACTCCCGGGATGGTGGCTGAGGTGCCCCGGTGGAGGCCGCACTCGATGACGTCACGCCGCGTCATAAGCGGATTACGCGCGGCCAATCTGCTTCTGTGCCAGGCAGTGATCTGCACCGATGGCGACTGCTCAGTCGCAGGTCGCCGGCAGGTCGCAGAACTTCCCCAGCCGAGCGCCGATCCCCAGGCCAGCGGCAATCCCCAGTCGAGCGCCGATCCCCGGCCGAGCGTCGATCCCCAGGCCAGCGCTGATCCCCAGTTGAGCACCGACTCCCAGCCGAGCGCCGATCCCCAGCCGAACGCCGATCCCAAGACGAGTAGCTGACCCCCAGACGAGCGCCGATCCACAGACGAGTAGCCGATCCCCAGACGAGTAGCCGATCCCCAGACGAGTAGCCGATCCCCAGACCAGCGCTGATCCTCAGACGAGCGCCGATCCCCAGCCGAGCGCCGATCCCCAGCCGAGCGCCGATCCCCAGATGAGCGCCGATCCCCAGCCGAGCGCCGATCCCCAGACGACCGCCGATCCCCAGCCGAACTCCGATCCCCAGACGAGTAGCCAGGCACCGGAAAATGGCTGGTCAGATGCCTTGACTCCGATGACGTGTGGTTGCGTCCAGTGTCAAAAGGTTCCAGTGGTTCGGTGACGCCGACCTTCTCGTCAGCCTTCTCGTCAGCCTTCTCTTCAGCCTTCTCGTCAGCATTCTCGTCAGCCTTCTCGTCAGCCTTCTCGTCAACAGCTGATCGACTTATTCCTCGTCCAAGAGGACCCCGACTGAAGGGAAGGGCAGAAAGGGAGCGAAGGCAGCGATCCTCGCGGACACCTCAGACAAACAGCAAGCGGTTGAACAGGAGTAGAATGGATAGAACAAAGAAAAAGAAGAGTGTTAGAGACGGCGACGAAAGCCAAGAAGACACTTAGACGAGTGAAACTCGAGGACGATGAATCCGAGGAAGATGAGGACTTTTGTCCAGCATGCTGGGAGGCTTACGGCAACAGCAAGTTCTGGGAGCGTTGCATTCAGTTCACGACCACCGCCGTGCATGTCGCTTAGCACATGCACAACGGTGGATGCATGTGCTACGTCTGCCAAAACTGTGAGACCGAATGATCACTAACGAAAAGAGGCTGAGTGAGTAAACGTCGGACACACATGGCCCACGTTGTCTATGCCGTGAGTCACTCACGCTGTACCTGTGCATGCCACATGCATATGTAGGCTTATTGACATGCATCTGTCTGCATGTATTGCGCACACACCTATGCCTGTATGCACCTACATATGCATGTCTATGTAATCAATGTTGCATAATAGTTAGTTAGTTATTAGGGCTTCAGGGCGCATCATTGGTCATGTATCGCCCAATGTTGGGTTTAGAGATGAACACTTCATCTGTTCAATACAGTGGCTACATACTACTGCTGTATGCTGAAAGTTGCTTCACCGAGCTCCACCGGCCAGCTGCCGATGGAGTCCGGTGAAATTCGGTGGATTGCGGTGGAGCGTGGAGACGTCTGGTGGTCCGATGTGGTTTCATCGGATTCTATTGGGTTCTGGTGGATATCATCGGGTCCTGCGTTGGCTGTCCTGGCTCGGGTGGCATTTGGTGCTGGTCGATGGGGTGATTGGATCAGGCAGGCTTGTTGGGCAGTCCGACAGGATAGGGTCAGGCTCGATGGCGTGAGGTCTGGATGACGTTGCAAATAGCAATCGAGCCTGTAACAGCGCGTGTAGCCAAACAGGAAAGGCTACTGCATACGAAACAGGGGTCGACATTAGGAAAACAAGGAACTATAGCGGATCGTGTGAAGCAGGATGCACCTCGCGATAGGAAGTGAGCAGCTGGTTGTCGACGTTACCAATGGTAGGCCAGTTCATCGTTAGTCTCGTGCGGTGCGTGACGTAATTAATAATGCACTCCCGGCATGAGGAATGGCGGATGGACATCAACTCCATCTCGCTCATCACGGGATGAATGCGTGCATGCGGAAGTTATACAAAAATAACTCGGGCAATACATTGCAACCCTAGTCAACTTTGAACCGCCGAAAGTTAAACGGCTGCCAAGACTCACGTCCCTGGACACTCCGACGCATCGGCTGAGGCCTCTCGGCCGAGACCGTCCGGCGCCGCCCCGGGGCCGCCCGGTCCCGACCGTCCCGCAAATACTCGCCGGACGGACGCGGCGGCGCGTCCAGAACGCCGACCGATGCGCTGGCACCCGCCACCCCCACCTGAGGCGGCGGAGACGCGCGGCGGCGGCGGACGTCGATCGACACGGACTCGTCCATGAAGGGCCGCCGTCGGCTGGTGATGGTTCGGCCGGTGCCAGGTCGGCCGCGTGCCGTCGTCCGCCGGCGGTGACGCGCCGTGCTCCGACAGACTCAGCTGACGGCCGGACAATCGGAGAAAATCCATCGGCTCGATGGCGTGACATTCAGTTGGCAGAGGGAAGAAGCTCGATGGCGTAGCATTCTGTTGGTAGAGGGAAGAGGCTCGATGGCATATCATTCTGTTGGCAGAAGGCAGAGGCTCGATGGCGCAGTATTCTGTTGGGAAAGGGCGGAGGCTCGATGGCGTAGCTTTCTGTCGGCAGAGGGAAGAGGCTCGATAGCGTGGCATTCTGTTGGCAGAGGGCAGAGGCTCGATGGCGTAGCATTCAGTTGGCAGAGGGCAGAGGCTCGACACATGCTGGGCAGTGTAGCCCATATACGCACATACAGCAAACGCGAAGCATTTAATCGGAACAATACCCATATGCAATTTATTGGACTCTCGCCGACTACTCATGATATCGACAGGAAACTCAGATTTTGTTGATACGTTTCCAATAGTATAATGTTAATGCAATGATAACCCCAATTCATTGGTAATACAAATTCAATGGTAATAATAGCTCAATGTCAATGACCATTCAATGATGTAAGCAAATAAATAATACTGATAGATCAATTATGATAATTCAACGATAATGATAATTATGTTTCCACGGAACATTATCCATGATATATTTCAATACGTTTACGATTAAAATTGAAAGATATCGCAGTTTATCATTTGCTAGCTGAGTGCACTGCGGGAGGTACGCTAGCTTCGAAATCATCTGTGATTAGTTGAGTTATTTGGGCGTTAGGGCGCATCGACCAGAGTTGATCATTCGCGATCATCTGCGATTAAAATATGGATCGAACTGGCGAGATCGGGTGAAACCCCCGTCGCCGTACAGAACGCCGACGACCCGGAGACTCAAACCCAGCGACGCCGTGACCATGTGATCCATGGACACACAGAAGCTTCGAGGTTCGAGTGCCATCAACTCTGCCCGAGGTGGGGTCAGAACTGCCACGTGTGTCGGTCACGTGATGGTGCGTCACCCCTGGCCCCGCCCAGGCAGGAGGACTGCTCTGGATTGCTGGAGAAGCTATGGCTCGTCGTCTGCCAGGTCCAGCAGAACGTCCAGCAACATACAGCCACTGGCGGATCAAGCCGTCGAGTTCGGGGAGGGGGAGTAGAGGTGTACATACATGCTGGGATTGGTCGCGCACGAAAAGTCAGAAGGTATAGTTTGGCACATTAGCGAATGTTGCAAGCAGCTAAAATTCTCTTTTTAATGCGAAAAGTCGTCAGATTTCGAAAACGTCGTAGCTCCTATATGACCCGGGATGAAAAAGGTCGTTATCAAGCCCATTTGTTCACCCGGCTGACCACGTTATCCCAGCTCAAAACTACTCATCGACTGACATTGTAATTATTGTAGACTTCAGCGATGACAATATACATTTACAAATAAATCATGACCACAGTGGAATAACTCAGTTATCGTCTTATTCTTAATTATCATAGAAGCAGCGCCAAAAATGAACTAACCGCCTGTATTCTTATCATGGTATACGTCTTCAGCATGGTCACGTCTTCAACATGGCACATGTTAGTTTCAGCATGGCATTCAGCTGGCTTTTTTCTGCGCGAATGGCCGATGGTTTATCTGTGCAGAAGATGGAGGGCACTGGGGTATCTGGTCCCACTTGTCGTGGTGATACGATGAGGGACATGGATGTTAACCCGTCTCTCCGGTCAGATCCTCACACCCTCTGGGGGGGGGGGGTAGTAACCCATCTAAAACCAAACTAAGCGTCGCACGAAAACGAAAGAGATGTCATCGGAAAGCGCTCGACGAGTAGAGCCCGGGCCCACCCCCAAGACAATTTCCCCCGAAATGACGTCACTAGGGGTGGGGGGGGGGCAGATTTTACGACTTTTCACGACTTACATTATATTTTTGGGTCTGGGGAGTTCATTTTAGGGGATATTTGAGAAAAAAGTATTTGGAATCAGAAACGGATAGCGAACTCGACCAGCAGCCATGAAATTGTTTGGCCCCCAAAATCAATTTTTTTTGGGTTGGGGGAAATTTCATAATTTTGAGTTATCAAGTTTTCTTTACTTTTCATTTTCTAATGGATAGAGCAGACCGATAAAAGCTATTGAAGGTCAACTTGCTCTAATACAAAAATGCTTACTTTAGCCAGAATCTTCGATTTGAACTCTAATAGGCAAATACGCAAAATGTATAAGTAGTCAAAAACGGAAAAATGAAAAATTACTCTCGTACGTTTTGTTGCATCCCTAAAGATAAGCAAACGCTGAAAGTTACATTAAAATATCTGTATCAGTTAAAGCGTGACGACTGGTTGAACTTTTTTGGAGGTGACCTCACTTGACCTAGATTAACTCATTGACCCTAGATGACCTGACTTCAAAAGTTTTACACAACATGCCAGATTGATATGGAAAAAGGTATGCCAAATTTCGGTGCGCTGTCTCGCGCAGTTCGTTCACTATCCGCGAAAAACCTGGGAGGGGTCGGTTGAAGACCTCCCAACACGGTACGGCGCGGGTCAACTTCGCTCGCCGGAAGCGGTTTCCATTTCGTGACGCTTTTGTTGGCCGGCCGCCTTAAGAAAATGCTGACTGCGCCCCTAGAACTGACCCTCCCTCGAGCAGGGACGACGATGTCAGAGTCGCAGCTCTGAAACGCGTGGCTTCGGCACTATCATCTGTGAAGCCTTGTTATTATCTTTGAAAAAAACATTTATTTTCTGGTAATATGTCTAATCAGCAATTCTTCTGATTTCTTTTATCGGGTGATGTGGAACACTCATTCTGAAAGTACGAACATAGACATAGCTATCGTAAATGTCACTATCAGGGTGACATTTACTATCAGTAAATGTCACCCTGAATAGCATATTATTTAAGGTAAGAATGCATGAGAAATTGGCCAACTCATGCACCGTTAACATCTTACTTTAATACAAATAGTCGGTGGCATCGTATCATTCATTTCGTCTTAAATAGGTAACGGGCAGTGGGAGTATATATTGAAAATGCATGGCCATCTCAACATTAGTAGTTGTATTTACAGCCAAGCGGTATTGCATTCTTCTCCAGTTTCTTCCGCAGTGTTGCGGCCAGAAGCGCTTTACGATTATTTGTCAGAACTCGTCTTCAAGTTGGCGAACCCACACAATTTACTCCTCCGCTCAGTTCAAAGGGGCTCGACACGCCTGGGAGGAAACCGGCCGCCCGTGTCATATTGAATTAGCCGGGAAAGCGAAGGCGGCTGCGAACAACGGCGGAGACCCAAACGCCTGACGCACTGGCGAGGGTAACACAGCACGTCTGCCGAGCATCACGTGTGATGACTGACGAGGGTAACACAGCACGTCTGCCGAGCATCACGTGTGATGACTGGCGAGGGTAACACAGCACGTCTGCCGAGCATCACGTGTGATGACTGACGAGGGTAACACAGCACGTCTGCCGAGCATCACGTGTGATGACTGACGAGGATGACACAGCACGTCTGCCGAGCATCACGTGTGATGACTGGCGAGGGTAACACAGCACGTATGCCGAGCATCACGTGTGATGACTGACGAGGGTAACACAGACGTCTGCCGAGCATCACGTGTGATGACTGACGAGGTAACACAGACGTCGCCGAGCATCACGTGAGCGAGGTACACAGCACGTCTGCCGAGCATCACTGTGATGACTGGCGAGGGTAACACAGCACGTCGCCGAGCATCACGTGTGATGACTGGCGAGGGTAACACAGCACGTCTGCCGAGCATCACGTGTGATGACTAGCGAAGGTAACACAGCACGTCTGCCGAGCATCACGTGTGATGACTGGCGAGGGTAACACAGCACGTCTGCCGAGCATCACGTGTGATGACTGGCGAGGGTAACACAGCACGTCTGCCGAGCATCACGTGTGATGACTGACGAGGGTGACACAGCACGTCTGCCGAGCATCACGTGTGATGACTGACGAGGGTAACACAGCACATCTGCCGAGCATCACGTATGATGACTGGCGAGGGTAACACAGCACGTCTGCCGAGCATCACGTGTGATGACTGACGAGGGTGACACAGCACGTCTGCCGAGCATCACGTGTGATGACTGGCGAGGGTAACACAGCACGTCTGCCGAGCATCACGTGTGATGACTGGCGAGGGTAACACAGCACGTCTGCCGAGCATCACGTGTGATGACTGGCGAGGGTAACACAGCACGTCTGCCGAGACGTGATGACTGCGAGGGTAACACAGCACGTCTGCCGAGCATCACGTGTGATGACTGACGAGGGTGACACAGCACGTCGCCGAGCATCACGTGTGATGACTGGCGAGGGTAACACACACGTCTGCCGAGCATCACGTGTGATGACTGGCGAGGGTAACACAGCACGTCTGCCGAGCATCACGTGTGATGACTGGCGAGGGTGACACAGCACGTCTGCCGATCATCACGTGTGATGACTGACGAGGGTAACACAGCACGTCTGCCGATCATCACGTGTGATGACTGACGAGGATGATACAGCACGTCTGCCGAGCATCACGTGTGATGACTGACGAGGGTGACACAGCACGTCTGCCGATCATCACGTGTGATGACTGACGAGGATGACACAGCACGTCTGCCGAGCATCACGTGTGATGACTGACGAGGGTAACACAGCACGTCTGCCGAGCATCACGTGTGATGACTGGCGAGGGTAACACAGCACGTCCGCCGAGCATCACGTGTGATGACTGACGAGGGTAACACAGCACGTCTGCCGATCATCACGTGTGATGACTGACGAGGATGACACAGCACGTCTCCCGAGCATCACGTGTGATGACTGGCGAGGGTGACACAGCACGTCTGCCGATCATCACGTGTGATGACTGACGAGGGTGACACAGCACGTCTGCCGAGCATCACGTGTGTCTGATGACTAGCGAAGGTAACACAGCACGTCTGCCGAGCATCACGTGTGTCTGGGCGCACTGTTTACTGTTCGTGGCCAGGGAATTTCGTGGTCTCACGAGATTTGACCAATCAACTATGAGCATCTAAGGGCATTGGATGGAATTTAACACGATCTTTACCCTAGCTGCCCAGTATTCGACTTCATCCGCGACGAGCCAGACATCATCATAGTCACTCTGTGTCGGAAATCGCATCGTAGGTGTGCTGTTTATCGCATGCTGTATAATGAAACGAAAGCGTTGATTTCGGTGGACGTGATCCAGAGTTGGAAATATTTCACGAGGCCATCGTATAAGTCCATATGTTAAATGCATTTTCCGATTGAATTGGGAAAATGACAAATCATAGAATTGGCAGGGTACCACCAAGGCAGGAGGGCCCTGACACCCCTGACCCACCCGGGTTCTCTATCTATGAGCCGCATGAAGTATGGTACACCGTATGAAGATGCACATATCTCATATCTATAAGCATGTATGGCAGTGGCGCTACCTATGTAAAGTGTCTAGTTCGAGGCTTACCAACAGATGGCGTCAGCCCTGCGGAAGCGAATGGCCACGGATTGTTCCAGACGACAGAAAAGATGACATATGTTGACCGGACGTCAAGGTCGTGAGTGGTTCCAGTAGCTTCGATTTGCGATGGGACATGAGACGAGAGGATTATCACACTCGGGGGAGGGGGGGCAGGGGTCAGGATTGCACAATGGTGCTGACCTTGGCGGTGTCAGTGTAACGAACGCACGAACGAACGAACGAACGAAAATAATCTTGTGTTAGATGCTTGTTTGTTTGTTTATTGGTTGGTTCACGACACACTTTATGCACATTCACGGCTAATGGCGCCGCCCACACTGTTTCGCCGGTGGGCCGCGGGATTGGGAAATGTCCTGAATGGCGCTAGAGTCGAACCCGGGACCTATGGTACCCATAGCCAGACACCTTAACCACTCGGGCATCCCCGACCCCTTGTGTTAGATGCAGAACTGACATTGACGGAACGCGCCTTAGGGTGTCTTTTGTATAATGGAAATGTCTCTAATTACTTGGAGTGCATGGTACTTGGATGTTATGCGGTTTTGAGTAGTTACCGGATGCATCCTACCGAGGAGAGCCGAAAGGTGTAACTTGGTGTGAGAGGTGTCGGTCCTGACTCGTGAGCCGCCGAACTGTCTTGTGGTGGGCGCGTCTGCTAAAACGGTATGTCAATGGATATGGTGACTTGATACTCTGGGTTTGTGACATATGCATCTTTAATTCGCATTATCATTTCACTCGAACTTGTTGACATTCGACATGTTAGATGAGGCTCTAAAATTGCTGTTACATAGTAAAGTTTGCTATGGACTGTATGTGAGCAGAGTTGCCTCTGATACTGTTCGAAAAATGTTTCAATTTTGCAACTTGTTTCCGGACGCGACTTTGTGGGCTTTGTAGGGTGTGTAGACCTCGCATTATGAGTTGATTTGAGTTGGATTGCTGGTGCACCAACATAAGTTGGTTCGATTGATCAACTACCCTAACGCAGTTAAACAATCGAACACGCCATATGCTATTAAGTAAAATATAAATAGTTCGTTGCTTCATCAGGTGTCACTACATCGACCGGAGCGTTCAATCTACCGCTGCGAGTCCCCCCCCCCCCCCCCCCCCCCCCCCCCACCTCTCCCCCCCCACATTGAATGTCTGCTGGATCGGCCGGCGACTTGATGCGCTACCGCATCTTTTTCACAAGACGCCGCCGCCGCTGGAGCTCGTCAATCATCTTTTTCTCTCTCCCTCGCGGCGTCGTACCAGCTGCCGTTGGTCTAATTGTTCAGCAGATGAAGGCACAAAGAAGCTGCTGCCGCTCTCCGAAGTCAGACTGGGAGAAGAGCGCGCCTGAGAAGTGCGCCGACGGGCGGCCGACTCGGGTCGTGGCGACGCCGAGCCACCAGCTCCAGATGAGCGGCGGTCCTCCCCGTAGGAGGAGAGAGTGATGAGGAGGGGCAGAAGCCAAGTGAGCTCCGCTCTGTTTTTAGAATCCGACCGGAAAGCAAATTGTGATTTTGTTGACAAAATGACATTACTGAGTCGCATCGATGCTACTTCTGTAAATATTAGTTGTTTGATGTATCCTGTCACTGAGTAGGGAGGTTGTTTCTCGTATGCTTCTTACGGGGCGAGTGCCCCTTCAATGTTGGCTTTTGCCCCTCCCCCAATAATTCCAACATTTAACGTGAAACCCTAAGTAGACCGCAATCCATTGCGTTGGTTTCGCCTATTGCCTCCATGTATTGTGACCCCCAATGATTTTCAGAACCCAACGCCCCTGTCATAACCAAACCGCAACATTGTGACATTCTGAGCTATCCGGATCAATGCTCAAAGTTTTACCCATTCGAAGACCAGGTCAAGGTTCCATAGCCATGCATGACGTCACAACATACATCTGGATCCAAGCATTGCAAGGCTTGGATCTGACACGAAGATGGGCTGACTTCATCCTGACCTTGGCCCTGAACTGTCCCCGGTGCGGCAGGCAACAGTATGGAATGTCATCAGGATATATTCGAACGGGGAAGTGCTCATAAATATCTATGAAGCACACTACACAGATGTCGGATACCAGTCGTGCGTGTGTGAGGGTAAGCTTTAAAATGCAAAGTCCTATAGACTTTCGAACCCTAAGCCTTTACGTTGGTAGCAAGGATCTTGGCCTGCCATCCGGTAGAACGATGCAAATAATCTTGTTGGTCGCTCTGATGCATTTTAGAATGCCTCCACTAGGTGTATGTCCTTTTGTTGTTCAAAAGCTACCGACATCTCCTTTTTTTAACCGAGGACACCGACGCCCCGGTAACTTGGCTCAGTAAATCCTCTATGCCGCCCACCGTTGTAGGCATTTTTGACTCACTGTCAAGTTAACTGGTGTCCCAACTCCGCTGACATTTCCCCTCTGGTTTGTCTAATCGCGTGCGCCATGAATGTCCACTCCGACACCATCCCTCGACAGCAACCTGTCGCGGAACGATACCGTTAAGCAACTGCTCAGCAAAACAGCGGCCGGCAATTTCATCCCCGGCCGATTTTAGCAGTTTTGCCGGCGGCGGCCTCAGGACGCTGCGGGCGCACACGGCAGCAAAACACGCGCCGACTCAGGCGCTCCCCGGGGAGCGCGTGAGTTGTCGACGTCGCCGGCTGGCGGCGGGCCCTCTTCGTCACAGGCGGCCGACGCTGGCCGCACCAGGCTGCGCCAGGAACGGTGCAGCGCCGCTGCACTCCCAGATCGAAGATACGTACACCGCACGCGCGATGGCTTCCTTTGCCATGTTGAAGTCTCTCCCGTGACAAGTCAAGTCTTGAAAGGACATTCGCTGCGCTGTTGGGCGTGATGTGGTGAACTTCTCGATTGGGCCAGGCTCATCTTCCGGCTTTAATGGCGGGTTCTGCTCGTGACGTAGCGCGGCCTGCGTCAGGGCGTGCGTCAGGCCTCGTGCATCCTGCACGTGTGTCTAGTTTGCACTCACCCGTGTCGCGCCCTGCCCGGCGAAATCTCTATTTGCATCGCTGGCGCTTCGCAAACTTCGGGGCGGGGAAGAGTAGTCTATGGGTAAGTTGCCCGTCTCATAATCGAAAGATTGTGGATTGGAGTTTCACCTGTCGCTACTCTTCGCCCGCGATCAATCGGCGTGAAAGATCGGCGACGCTGCATGACTCAACGGTCGACGTGTCGCACACCAATAACAGCAAACTTCGGTGCCGGCCAGGTCGCATGACGGCGCGCCCTTCCGGCATGCGGCATCACCCGAGCGCCGATATATCGCCGGTAACTCATCTTATCACTGGCCGGCGCCGCTTTAAATAGTGCCCGGTCGATGGGCGGCCGTGGCCGAGTGTCGCTGGTGGCTGGTCGACCGTTGCCCACGCCACGACACCACTTATTCGCCAGCACCTGGCGGCGGCGGCCGGCCGGCGGCGGCCGGTCGGGTCGACCGTCGCTACACCGCGGCAGTCGGCCACCGCCGCAGCTCACTTGGAGGCTCGCCGTGGGCAGCCGCCGCCGCAGCTCAGTCGGGGTCCCGGGCCCGCAGCGGGCAGCCGCCGCTACAGCTCACTCGGGGCCCCGCAGCGGGCAGCCGCCGCTACAGCTCACCCGGGGCCCCGCAGCGGGCAGCCACCGCTACAGCTCACTCGGGGCCCCGCAGCGGGCGCGTGACTGGGTCGGGGGCGGGGCGGCGCGGCCGCGGCGACTGTGATTGGCCCGCGCTGACCGGCCGGCCGCGATCACGTGACGTGGGTCGCGTGAGGCGTGGCCGCGGTGGCGGCCGGTGTCGGCGCCCGCCGGTGTTGTCACTTAGTGCCGCTCTCACGGCTGACACGTGGCTGTTGGGTGGGCTGACACGTGGCTGTTGGGTGGGCTGACACGTGGCTGTTGGGTGAGCTGACACATGGCTGTTGGGTGGGCTGACACGTGGCTGCTGGGTGGGTTGACACGTGGCTGCTGGGTGGGCTCACACGTGGCTGCCGTGGCGCAGCAGTTGCCAGCTCCAGCGCAGAGTCGGCTCGTGCGCCGGGCAGAGGGAGGAGCTGCCCGCGATCGACACATCGGCTGAAAATGGTGCCGTAATTCACCCTCGTTCGCAGTCGCCCATGTGTTTGGAGATCGACAAAGGGCAGGGCAAAACCAATTGAAAGGAGTGCCAGCTTTTGCAGGACTATAAATTCTCAGGCTTTTCATCAATGCGGCCTGTTTTACGCCAGCTATGCGGCCCGTTTTAGCGTATTTTGACGGAGCTGTCAGCACTTCAACACCAATGTTAGCGTTAGTGCTCTGTATACGGAAAATACGTCTTCAACATAGCATGCGGCTAAAGGACTGTTCACACCTAGTGTAATCTGGACGCAAAAAAGACCAGCGCAATGACGGACTAGGCGTAATCCCGACGCACATGTTAAGACATGTTGCGACTTACAAGCTGAAAAACCGCACCCGATGTGCTGGCCCCAATTCGCCGAAGATCGGCAAATATGGCGACCGCAGCTTATCCCGAGCAGTCTGTCGACCTTGCGTCAAGGCCGCTGGTGCGCCGAGAGGAAAAAGTTCAGAAAACCCAACTTTATCCGCTCGGAAATCGCCAGCGTTTTGTCGGACTCGGCAGACAGCTGACGCAAGGCCGACGCAATGGCAGAATCGACAGACTCATTGGGTCCCATGCTAACTGTCCGCTAGCATTGCGTCGATTCCTACAGTGCGTCGAGATTACGCTAGGTGTGAACAGTCCTTAAGTGCTAGCCACTGTCAGCGACCGCCCCTTGGGCTCCTTTCGCGCCCAAGAGGAGGTGGCACCGGCCTTCCGCAGCCTCCCACAGTGCACAGGGGGCTGGTCAGGTCTTCACCTACCGATCTCCAATAATTAGCACCGTCCTGCAGCTGACATGAAAGAGTCAGTGAGTGCCGCCTGCTGTCGGAGGGGGCGTGGCGACGGTTG
The DNA here is from genome assembly GCA_034440575.1 of Imbricaverruca yamaguchii. Taxonomy (NCBI): domain Eukaryota; kingdom Metazoa; phylum Arthropoda; class Thecostraca; family Neoverrucidae; genus Imbricaverruca; species Imbricaverruca yamaguchii. The sequence continues at coordinate 2,157,787 of JAOTOL010001657.1, forward strand.
GAATCCCCGAGTCAGGATTGGCTTTTATTGATTCGGTTACCCGTGTTTGCACTTTTACTGAGTTGCTCGACTCGGTAAGTGCAAGCCAGTGATATTGGCACACACTATGAATAGCTACGAAATTGAGGCCGCAAGAAATACATGACGATGATGATGATGGCTCAAGACCCCCCCCAAGCGCCATTGTCGGTCGCCAATTTGAGCTTCTTCTGATCTACGTTCGACTCGCGACTCTTTCTGCTCGACTCGTGGCCGTGCGCCGAGCAGCAGCCACAACTGTGGGCACGGAATCGGTAAGAGCCATCAGCTGGTTACTCGAGCCTTCCGTCGAAGGCTCGAATCAATATCAATTAAATTCGAGCCAGCTATCGCAATTGGAACCGAAAAACAAGCGCTCCTCGCCGCAGTCCGTGCCGCCGTTCGACCGCGCCGAGCCAGCACGAAACCGCCGGCGCCGCCGCCGGCGCCGCCGCCGGCTCCTCGCGCCCGGCCCGCTCCCAGTGGGCGTTCTCGCGACGGCGTGCCGACGAGCGTCGAGAACGACAGCAGGGCGGCCGCCGTCCGGTCACGTGCCGGCGCGACGCCGCCGGCCGCGCCGGGCCCGTCGGCAGTCGGGTCACGGCCGGCCGGCGTGCCGCCAGTGTTGTCTCACCTGACGGCGTCTGACGGCCGGCCGGCCGTGCTTGTCGTGCCCGCCGCCGGGCTGCCACGGTGCCACACCGGGCTGCCACAGTGCCACACCGGGCTGCCACAGTGCCACACCGGGCTCCCACAGTGCCACACCCGGCTGTCACGGTGCCACACCCGGCTGCCACGGTGCCACGCCCGGCTGCCACAGTGCCACACCGGGCTCCCACAGTGCCACACCCGGCTGTCACGGTGCCACACCCGGCTGCCACAGTGCCACACCCGGCTGCCACAGTGCCACACCCGGCTGCCACAGTGCCACACCGGGCTCCCACAGTGCCACACCCGGCTGCCACAGTGCCACACCGGGCTGCCACAGTGCCACACTCGGCTCCAGCACGACTCCGCTGGTGGTCGCAGTGCCACACCCGGCTGTAGCCACCGGTCTGGTCTTCCAACCAACTGCTTCTGGTCTTCCAGCGGGATCGACCCTTTGCCCGCCGCGTCGGCTAATGAGGGATTGCAAAGGACTGAATTCCCTCTCTGAATGAATTCTTGGCTGGGCCCAAAGACCAGATGATGTGTCCCGCCAGTGGATTTCATAAAACGACCCCCCCAGTTTAAAGTAGGAGAGTGGTCGCTTTCAGTCGGGGAAAGGCTGCAGTAAGTCGGAGGGGCCTCGTAAGTCGGAGAGATGGCGCATGAAGTCAGAAAGGGTCGTCTTCCTTGCTTGTGGGGGACGATCCCCACAGGGAAGTGACTATGGGGCGCACGTCCCCCGCGTCCACCGTGGTGCTGCTGCCGTTGGGTTGAGTGATGGGGTGGTGTAGTCGAAAGTTCAAGCACCAAGATCAGCTTATGAAATACGCAAAAGGAGGCATGCTGGGAAATGCGAAGTGAAAAACATGATCTTTCTGTTTTGTGCTGACCTTTTAGTATCGTGATAGTCTTCAATTTTCCTCACTCGATATCTGCTGCGATCAGATAATGGGTTTTATATATGATGAACATGTTATATCATTTTCCGTGCGTATGCGCCCGGTGTTCGTTTTCCACGCTCCGGGTACAGCTTCCAATATCCAGGGTCACATGAATTGCACCATATACGTTCGGACACTTGAGCCTCCCCAATCATTTTCCTAAAATAACAGCCCAGGAGCAGAGTCGCATAGTAGTGACTACATAGAGCTATCCAAAATGTAATATATAAGCAAGTGCACCAAGCGGTTGGCGTAGCATAGACATAAAAAGATATGGATGCCAAAACCATCGTTGGGTCATTTCCTTATAATGAACGCAATAGCCTAACTGTAGAAGAAGTTCCTGGGCCATGGCGTTCGGGGCCATAACAGTGCACCAAGCAGTCAGTTACAGGAGTGCCGGCTTTCGCCTCAAGTGTCGGGTTGGTCGCAAAACTTTGTCGATTTTGCAGCTTCAGACTGCTCTCTACCGTAAGTTTTGTATTGGCTTAGCTCTCGCCCAGCCTGAGATCTCCCGAGAGCCCCCTCAAGATGTTTTTTCCGCGATGGGGATCAAATGAAAAGACGCAGAGACACGAACAGTTCAGTGCCTTCTTGTGCATCCGGTTTGCTCATCTCATGCAAGTTTCAAGTCACGGTCATCAAAGGAAATTGACTCTGGACAGGTCAATGAGATCGATGTTTTGCAATCTGCAAGGTTCAGCCATTCGGAGTAGTTGCGACATTTCAGGCCCCCACCGCGGACGAGGTCGAAGCCCAGACCCCCGGGCTGAGGCGACCGGCCCCACTTGGCTCGTGTGGGGTCCTACGTGCCGGTCCTCTCCTCCGGAGTATTAGAATCAGAGGGACGTGATGGGCCCTCACCACAGCTGGCACCATGCGACAGGGAACCTCAGCCTCCAGGACGCTGGCAACACAGTGGAACCGGCCGAGTGGATGCGACTATCCCGGTAACACTGAGCGGGCGGCGAATGAAACTCCTCCGTGTTTTCACCGCGCTACTCGCGGCGGCTGTGGTAACCCAGTGCCTTTTTCTGGCCAACCGAATAGCGATTGCTGACCCCATATTCTGGCCAGCCGAATAGCAATCCTTGACCCCTTGGGATGCCCGGCTCCAAGACACGTCGACGTGGCGCAGAACTGACTACACGATAAGAGCCGACTCCTCGCAGTGGATACTCATTCAGGCGACACTGTATATGCAGGCGACATCCTCACTACTCACCCAGAATGGCCAGCGAACATCAGGAAAAGCGGGTGCGCAGGAGCCGGCGGAGATCGTGGACAAGTCTGCTTGTCTCCTCGTGCGAGAGGCTGTGACGGCGTCATCGGGCACCGGCCGGCGCCCTGACGATACGACGATACCGGATCAGCTGCTGGGTCGGCGCGGCGGCTGTTGCCATGGCGACACGTCTGGTGCAGCCTCAGCTGCTGGGTTTGCTGTTACCATGGCGACGCATCTGATACAGCGTCAGCTGCTGTGTAGGTGCGGCGGCTGTTGCCATGGCGACACGTCTGACACCGCCTCAGCTGGTGGACCGATGCGGGGCTGTTGCCATGGCGACGCGTCTGACACCGCCTCAGCTGGTAGACCGATGCGGGGGCTGTTGCCATGGCGACACGTCTGGTACCGTCTGAGCTGCTGTACCGGCTCAGCGGCTGTTGCCATGGCGACACGTCTGGTACCGCATCAGCTGCTGGGTCGGTTCGGCGGCTGTTACCATGGCGACACGTCTGGTGACGCCTGAGCTGCTGGGTCGGCGCGGCGGCTGTTGCCATGGCGACACGTCTGGTACCGCATCAGCTGATGGACCGGCGCGGCGGCTGTTGCCACGGGGACACGTCTGGTGCAGCCTCAGCTGCTGTGTAGGTACGGCGGCCCGTTGGTGACGACGCACGTGACGAGCTGTCGGAGTGTCGGAGTGGGTGTCTGCTCCGGCGAGCGCCGGGGGACTGCGTCGCCAGCGCGGCTGGGGCCCGTGCCGGCCGAGGAGAACCAGCACCTGCGTGCTGGTTCCAGATGGTGGCGCGATGAGTGCAGTGTGTGTCCAGATGAGTCGGCGCGTCAGTACGGCGCTGGTAGTGCCGGCCACGCAGGTCTATGTGATGAGCACAGCCGGCTCGCCGGGGACCGGCCGCTCCGGGTCTGGTGCACCGCCGATGACCGGCAGCTCCGGGTCTGGTGCACCGCCGGTGACCGGCCGCTCCGGGTCTGGTGCACTGCTGGGGACCGGCTGCTCCGGGTCTGGTGCACCGCCGGGGACCGGCTGCTCCGGGTCTGGTGCACCGCCGGAGACCAGGTGCTCCGGGTCTGGTGCACCGCCGGGGACCGGGTGCTCCGGGTCTGGTGCACCGCCGATGACCGGTCGCTCCGGATCTGGTGCACCGCCGATGACCGGTCGCTCCGCGTCTGGTGCACCGCCACTCTCGGGAGCGCACGCAGCGCGGCGCCCAGACGGAGTTTCGCCCGAGCACGGCCACTCGGGCGCCGATGGAGCGGCAGCGGCCCGTCTGAGCTGTGTCGGCCCGTCTGATCTGTGTCGGCCCGTCTGAGCTGTGTCGGCCCGTCTGAGCTGTGTCGGCCCGTCTGAGCTGTGTCGGCCCGTCTGAGCTGTGTCGGCCCGTCTGAGCTGTGTCGGCCCGTCTGAGCTGTGTCGGCCCGTCTGAGCTGTGTCGGCCCGTCTGAGCTGTGTCGGCCCGTCTGGGCTGTGTCGGCCCGTCTGGGCTGTGTCGGCCCGTCTGAGCTGTGTCGGCCCGTCTGAGCTGTGTCGGCCCGGCGCGCTGCTGCTCCGGCCAGCCGACCTGTCCGACAGAGGGCGCCGACCCGCCGCCTGCGCCCGGCCGGCGCTCGGTACGGCACAGACTCCGGCCGGTGACGGAGACCGCGAATACCGGCCATCAGACGCTGCTGACCAGTCGCTAGACACAGGAAGGTGAAGACCACTTAGCACAGCCTAACGCAGAAAAAATTGACAAAGAGAAGCAAAGTGTGCATGTGCCATCGCTTTGTAAGAATCGCTACCACTGCGTAGAAAAATATCACTCTTTTTCTGTAATTTTATGACTGGTTGACAGGTGGACTTGTGGCAGATGAAAGCACTTGCCTCGGCTCACTGTAGATCAGACTTTTGTCAGACGTGCTGTGCTAAAAGCATGAGAGTTGCTACAGTTATCGACGACACTGGCGGGGAATCCGCCGCTGCCGCCACCCAGGCAGATGTCGCCACCGGTCCCTACCGGCACAGATGGCGCTGCCAGCGCTGCTGTCAGAGCACCAATCGGAGGACAGCCGGCCCCGGTCAACGCAGCTACCGACGGGCTGAAATGGTCCCCGGGCCAACGAAGAGTGCCCACAGGCAGACGTCGAGGGCCCGGGCTGGGACAACGCCAAGGGCGTCTTGGCTGATGGAAGGTTCGAGATATTGAAAGGGACCCCGAGCCCACGGAAGGGCCCCTGCCAGTAAAGAGGGCGATCCAGAACCAGCTGGAAGGGCCTTGTACCGACTGTGAAGGGCTCTGACCGTCAGGGAGGATAATGGGCCGTCTGAGAGGAGCCAATGAATGGCCCCTGAACTGGCGGGGGAGGTCCGAACCAAATAAAGGGCACCTGGTCTGACAGAAGGAGCCGATATTTGGAAAAAGGAGCCTCCGGTATGGCGGGAAAGGCCCTGGGCTACTAACGAAGGCCCCTGAATGGACGAACAGGGACCCCTAGCCACCGGGGAGGACCAGATCTGTCAGAAAGGGTCTTGAGACTATGTGAAGGACCCATGGGCCGATGGAAAGGGCTCAAGCCGTACAAAGGGCCCCTGGCCTGATGGAAGGCACTCAAGCTTTCTGAGACGACGTCCATTATGACAGAAGAAGCCCTGTGTATCGCTATGAAAATCACTGTTGCAGGGAGACGTCGATGGACATCATCATCCATTATGGTTCTACCGTATTAACATTGTGTGGTTTAGTAATATTCACCGAAGTGTCGTTTCATATAGTATATATATATATATATATAAAAAAAAAATAGGGGGGAAAAAAAAAAAAAAAATGAAACCCAAAAAAACTTTAAAAAAAAAATAAATTTTTTCGTTGCGAAATATGTTCGCGACACTCGACAACAGAAGCAAATGAAGCTAAGCTGAAAATCAGACGTCAATCGAAGCTGTCTAGAACGCCTTCGATTAAACACAGCTAAGTAGCTACGCATCGAATAGTCCAACAGGCGAATCCAAGATAAAACCATCACATGCCAGCGCGCGTGCTAAACAAATGCAAAGGGCGATAAGCATTCAAGCGAAAATGCACGACATAACAGAAACGACATATCCGAAGGGGCTGTTGAAGACCCCCCTCTAAAATCCAAACTAAGCATCGCACGAAAACGAAAGAGGTTTCATCGGAAAGCGCTCGACGAGTAGGGTCCGGGTCCACCCGCCAAAAAAAATCCCCCAAAAGTGACGTCACCAGGGGGGCTAGAATTTCACGACTTTTCACGACTTACATTATGTTTTTTACTCTGGGGAGTTTGTCTTGGGGATATATGAAAATACAAATTTATTTGGAATGAGAAAAAGACAGCGAAATCGACCAGGGCTATATTTTTTGGCCCCGCCAAAATACAATTTTGTTTTGATATTTCACAATTTTGATGATGATTATTGGGGTTTTAGGGTGCCTCAACTCCATTGAGTTATATTTCACCCATCAAAATTTTGAGTTTTCAAGTTTGCTTTAATTTTCCTTTTTCATTGGGTAGAGAAGACCGATATACGTTGTTGTAAGTCGACTTTCCCTAATAAAAAATGCTTACTTTAGCCAGAATTATGTATTGGAAGTGCAATTTGGCAAATATGCAAAATTCATATGTAGTCAAAAACTTTTTAAAATGAACAATTCCACTCATACATTTTGTTGCATCCGCAGAAGATAAGCAAACGCTGAAAGCTTCATCAAAATATCTGTATGCGTTAAAGCGTGACGACTGGTTGAACTTTTTTGGAGGTGACCTCACTTGACCTTGACTAACTCGTTGACCCTAGATGACCTGACCTAACAATTTTGAATCACCATGTCAAATTGATGTGGGAAAAGGTATGCCAAATTTGGGCGCACTGCCGCGCGCCGTTCGTCCGCTATCCGCGAAAAACCTGAAGGGGGTTCGGTTGAAGACCCCTCCGAGACGGGACGGGTTAACGTAAGGTCGACTGGGAATTTTTTTTGTAAGCTTTCTGATTGTTGCAATATATGGCGTTTGACCATAAACATCGGTCGGATGTCGGGGAGATATCTGGACAAAGTAATGGCCAATGGGACGCTCATGGCCGTAAAAATTGCGTTTAGCTCTTTTCACTAGCAATGAGTCTCTTGTTTTTCTCTTGCCTCTTTGCTTTCACTGTTGAATGTGGCAACACATGGCGCGACGTGGCACAGAAGATGGTATGATGTGTACCGAAGTACACACACACACACACACACACACACACACACACACACACACACACACACACACATATATATATATATATATATATATATATATATATATATATATATATATATATATGTATGTATATTTACATACACATATATATGTATATATTATGTATTCTATACATATATTCTCTATATATAGACACATATATATATATATGTATATATATCATATATTATATATAGAAATATACGTGTGTGGGTGTGACTGTATGTGTGTATGTGTGCGTATGTTGGAATGCATATACACGGGTGTGAGAGGTATTTTCATCATGGAGGTACTCCATCCGCCTAATGGGGGAGGTACTCCATCCGCCTATTTGTTATTTGATCACTTGAACGCCATATCTAAGGATATTTTCTGTTGAAAAGCACGACATTGAAAGGTGAGAAAGATCTCATGCTAGTAGGCAGCAGCTGCGAGTATTGATGTTTTCCTCTGGCTTAATCAGGCTTGCATGTTACCTGGCGCACGTCCCACGCTACCAGAGCCATTATAGGTGCCGTATATTGATATTCAATGTATTTTTGCGCAGGTGTAGAACTAATGTTACGATTACCCAATACATAATGATCTGTATCCCACGTAAGGATCAATTACCTCTCTTTTTCCATTGACGAAAGCTTTTAGGCTGTGTATACGTATCATATCCCACACATAACAAAAATCAAGACTCGCTCTTTTATTCCAAATCGAGCTTTCTTGCTCGGGACTGAATGGCTTTATAACGGCTCAAGCGAACATTTCCAGGATTAAACGTTGGTAGTAAAATAGTGCTGACGTTTCGTTTCCCATACTGTCCAGTTTATGATGACGATGTGGGCCTCCAAAGTCGAAATACTTTCACTTGAGCGTCCTTGTAAGATTGTTAGTGACCTCTCGGCGAACCTTCCCTTAATAAAACTCGGCGAGCTTTCGATTGCCGTTTACATCAACGGAAGTTGTCCATTGACTGCGCAGATGCGCGCGGCGCAAGGTTTCCCCTGTTATTGTGCCTCGTGGCCTACAATTACAACTTCAATACAAGTATCACGCTAATGGCATATTAATCTTCAAACGGTTTGGATTATTTGAGAGAAAAAAATAAGCAGCAAACTAGGCTGACACTACGAAACACACGAAGACGAACATCAGATATCGAGGTGAACCGTGTACAGACTAATCTTTTTTGCCTACCCAATCCCCTTCCCCCGATGAATAAGATGCTTCACGGCAGAGGCACTCTCAGCGGCAGAAAGGACAGGGAAGCTCAGGGGGCACCAAAATCCTGGATGCCCCTGGCCAAATCCTGAATCTCCCACTGGATATTCTTTACTTACTTGTAGGTTGATGTGCAAAAGAGAGTATTCCCAACTGGACATCGTCTACAACGGAAGCCGGTGACGCGTCAGCACAGTCAACAGCCAGTTCAGCAATGCAGCACGATACATACACGGATCGGAAGTCGAACTTGGCAGAACTGGGGGTGGGGAAGACATTCGCTACATTTCAGTTTCTACGCTAGCTTTCCTGCGAGTAATATACACTTGCAAAGGATACTGATGACCTGTCACCTGTACAGGTGACAGGTGATGATACCGGTAGCAAGTGGGCATCTGGAGGGTTTTCGTTTGACGGCGGCGACGAGGTGCCCTGTTCAATATTCACAGCATGTATCCTGCTACGAGGCATGGATTGAAATCGCCTTTACATCGCCCACTGCCGCTGTTTCATGCGGTGCGGCGTATTGCACACCATTACTGGTGAGACACTGGTACTGGTAACGAGGGTGAAGGCGCGTGAGTGTCGTATGGTCCGCTTCATGGGTGTGATATGGTCGGTTATAGTCGTGTGAAATGTTCGGATACAGTGGTGTGATATGGCCGGTTAGTGGTGTTAATATGGTCGGCTACAGTGATGTGATATTGTCGTTTACAGTTGTGTAACATAGCCGGTTGCAGTGATGAGATATGGTCTGCTACAGTGATGCGATATTGTGAACGCAGTCCTTTCCGTGTCTCAGTGCGCGTGGCGCCTGCTGGCGTGACTGCGGCCCTGCTTCCCCACCTGGGTTCTTTTCAGTCATTATTATTTATTTACTGGTTGGTTCACGACACACTTTATGCACATTCACGGCTAATGGCGCCGCCCACACTGTTTCGCCGGTGGGCCGCGGGATTGGGAAATGTCCTGAGTGGCGCTAGAGTCGAACCCGGGACCTTTGGTACCCATAACCCGACACCTTAACCACTCGGCCATCTCCGTCCGACAACTTTACATTGACATATTTTACATCACGCCTGCGTGCGAGTGGGCTCGTACTCGGTAGATGGCTCTGTTCGCTGAACTATGAGCATCGGGGAAAACGTGGTTCATGAGCTCCTGCATACTGATAGAACTGAACATCTCATAACTGTATCTGATATGCACTCTGTCGCCGCTTTTTCAACTGAAGCGAAAAATGTTCTACCTAATAAGTGATGACCTGGTATTCTTATGGTTTTATTGCCTTCTTTTTTTTGTCCTATACATAGCGCGAATTGTAAGTTTCCCTCACCAGCAGATGGAAGTTTCCTCAATCTGGCCTCAAACATAACACTAACCTGCGTTTCAAAACTTTTTTCAAAAGGTCGGAAGTTTTCAGATGTTCTAATGTAAGTTTCGTGTGCTGAATCCGAAAATATTTTCCATTTTTCTCGATTAGCTCAAGTTTTCACACTACGTCAAAGATAACAACTTGCACACTAATGTGGCAGTATGCATACTGCAGTATGATATATCAGTAGCGGAGAGAAGTGAGAAGTGTGAAACTTGGTGATCAGGACAAGCCGTTTGCCCCTCATATTTGCTGCAAGTCATGTGTGGAAGGCCTACGAGCCTGGAAGAACAAGACCCGGAAATCCATGCCGTTCGGCATTCCCATGATGTGGCGGGAGGGAAAGGATCATACCACCGACTGCTATTTTTGTATGGCAGATCTGAAAGGAGTAAATCTAAAGAAACAGGAGCATGTAAAATATCCGGATGTGCCATCAGCCATCAAGCCAGTCCCTCATGGTCCAGATGTCCCCATCCCTGAACCCGATGTCGACATCGAGTCATCTTCCGACTCTAGTGGGGATGATATGGACGCAGACGCGTCTGGTGCATATGAACCGACCGAGAACGATCGACCGGTACCGTTGAACCAAGCTAAGCTCAATCACCTAACGAGGGACCTGAACTTGTCCAAGGAATCTGCCCAGCTGCTGGGTTCACGGCTCCGCGAGAAACGTTTGCTGGCGCCTGAAACGTCATTCTTTTGGTATCGGAATCGCGACAAAGAATTCAGAGAATACTTTACCTTCGACGAAGAACATTCCCTAATCTACTGCAACGGCATCGCGGGCCTAGTAGAAGCAATGGGTACAGAGTACAATCCGGCAGAATGGAGGCTGTTCATAGACTCCTCGAGTAGGAGCCTGAAGGCAGTTCTTCTGAACAACGGCAATAAGTTCGCGTCGATTCCTGTTGGACACTTCGTGCAACTGAGGGAAACGCATAACAGCATGGAACATTTGTTGTCTGCTTTGAACTGCAAAGAGCATGGCTGATCTGTGGTAACCTCAAGGTAGTAGGTCTCGTCCTTGGGCCGCAGGGCGGCTACACGAAATATCCATGCTTTCTATGCCTCTGGGACAGTCGGGCTGACAAACAGCACTATGTACAACGCGACTGGCCATCCAGGCATGCACTTGAACCTGGCTCCTACAATGTGCAGTCACGCCCCCTGGTTGAACCATAGAAAATCCTACTTCCATCACTCCATATCAAACTCGGTTTGATGAAACATTTTGTGAAAGCACTGGATAAAGAAGGACGAAGATTTGCAATTTTTGGACATAAATTTCCTTATGTGAGCAGAGAGAAGCTGAAGGCTGGTGTATTCGACGGTCCTCAGATAAGGGTGCTCATGAAGGATACTCGATTCGAAGAATCTCTGGAACAGTCTGAGCTCTCTGCATGGCTGACCTTGAAGTTAATCATCACCAACTTCCTGGGTAATCACAGATGTGCGGAATATGTGAAGGTCGTCGATGAGTTGATGGACCGTTTTCAGCAACTTGGTGCTCGAATGTCAAAAATGCACTTCCTTAGGTCCCATCTAGATTATTTCCCAGATAACTGTGGAGATTACAGTGAAGAGCAGGGAGAACGCTTCCACAAAGACATACGGGTGATGGAAGAACGCTACCAAGGTCGGTGGGATGTGAACTTTCTGGCGGACTGTTGTTGGTGCCCGAAGAGTTGGTTGTCTGGTTGTTGGTTGTCTATGGGACCAACTGTTGTTGGTCCCATCTGCTCAACACAGTCGGAAGTCCCTGAAAAGGCAATTTATTGCGCAGCAGTGTGTACTGTTGGGATGCGCTCTGAATACACTTATGGTCCATCTGTTTGGAGTTTAAACCTTTATTTATGCTTCTGTCGGATTCACTAGTAAACCAGTCAAAGCAATGTTTTGGTTCATATGAGTGAAATAACATATTTTACAAATCGAGCTAATCAAGCAAAACGAATGCCATTTTCGGAATCAGCATGAAAAACTGACCTAAAAACAGTTGAGACACCCTTGACCTTATAAATCACGCAGACCAGTGTAATTGGTGTAGAATGGGTTAAACAGCCTCATTACATACCTGCATTGGTGACGTAGCACATTAATTCCCTCCCTGAATCGTTTTCATATAACAGCACCAATGGCCACTTAGTAGTGGCTAGGTCTGCTGTGGTGATGATATATGGCTCAGTATTGCTTGTGATTTGTCTGCTACGGTGAATTTTACCCTGCATGTAACTTTAAGCAAATATTCTAACAAAACAGTCAGTTTTGTCAGTCAGAACTAGACATGCTTCTTCCGAACATGGCAATGCTGACCCTATCACTCACAGAAATTCAAGTAAAAAATAGACTAGCACTTCTGGGAATATTAGGCGTTGGTTAAAAGGGAAGAAACAACCATTTTGCTCGTAATGCAAAACTTCGCGAGGGAAAATCAAGTCGTGAACCATCATTCACGTGATTCCAAAATGATAATCGAGTTTTCATACATCGCATAATCACTCATTCTTTTTCCTAAAAATAGTAAATTTCATTGAGTTTTTATCAAGAAAATTTTGTTTTATACGATTTATATGAAAATGTGTCGTGTATATCGAGAGAGAACATTACAATTGACGGTCCAGTAGGCAGAAAACTTGCGGTCACCCTCGTACACGATGTTAATATCCCCAGCTAATTCCCATCTTTCATTTTAGCCAATCCCTACAAAGTCACAGTAACGCGTTACAAACCCAATGTTACACTTTACCTGGTGGCAATGTGCCCGCACAACAATGTACCTGCGCACGTACTCGGCGACTCTAGATAGTTCGGCAACTCCCGTATAATCACTGACCAACAGAGGCATTCAGCCGATGTGTGTTCGCTCATTAAAATTGCATGCAGCTGTCTTCCGCGCCGGAAGCACGTCTGGTCCATTAGGGAAATCATGCCACCCGTGGTACCTTGCCCACTCATAATCTGCATACAAGACCCACCTCTGACGTCTATGAGACATGAGGGCCGTCATCAGCACGACGAGCTCCATATTCCAGCACGCGCGTGCAAGACGTGTCTGCGGAATGACACGGATGGAGAGACAGATGCGCCGGTGAAGAGGTCGGTAGGTCGCGTGGCGCATCCCGAATTAGTGCTTTCCATGGCCAGCCCTGCAGCTAGCACTGGAGGCAGCCAGTTTCAAAGAGCGTTCTGACAGATGGTTGTATGCACGCTCCATTTCGCGGTTGATAATGACGACAGCGAGCACATCGCACACCTGCAGATCGGCCACGAGACGTCACAGATTCACCGATCGCAGCGCGTGACGTCACACCAGACTGCAGCATCAGCCTGCAGCCTGCAGATCGCCACGTGCGACGCCACAACTCCACACCGCGGACCCGCACGTAGCCACGTGTGGCCGCACAGGCTCACAGACGGCTGTGTCTGGTCGCACGTGTCGCAGAACGCCCCGCGCGACGCCGCCGGCCGACAGGCCGCGCCACGTGTGACGTCAGAGGCGCGCGCACCCTGTCACACGTGAGGCTCCGGTGCGGGGAGGTCGCACCACCACCACCACCCAGCGGGCGCCGAGCGACGCGACGCGACCTGTGCGCACACAGACACCGCGTCGCCGCGCCACAGCCGACGCCGTCGGCCACATCGACCTCGTGGGGAGCTTCCGGTACGGGTGAGTATGCCGACCGACATAACGCACCCGCAGGTGTCGCCCACATCGGCCAGGCGCGCCACTTCCCGTGGCGAAGCGCCGGCTCCGGCCGTCCGCTTCCGTTCCGCCCGATCGGACACCTCATTCGTCACGAATCGGATCGAAGTAGCTGCCGCCAGAGCCGGCGGTCCGCACGCCGCCGAAGCACGGCACGTGCAACACGGTACGTGCAACACGGAACGTGCCACACGGCACGTGCAACACGGCACGTGTCGGTCCGCGGAACGGTCGGCCGATCGCCGAGCCGGCGGCCGCGAGCGCACCAGCACCACAAACAGCCAATCGCGGCGCTGACCGGGCCAGCGCCGAGGCATCGTCTCCGACCGTGACGTCAGCGGCCGCACTCAGCGGATCAGCTCGCGTTTGATTGGTCGGCTCGTGTTGTCAGTCCGCCGGCGGCGTGCTCGGAACACCTGAGTTCTCGGGTTGGCAGCGCGCTGCGACGTGCTCGGCTGCGGCCGTAGCAGACGACCCGGCGCCACCCCCTCACACTGGACCATTGCGGACAGAGAAAAGTCGCGGCGGGTGACGAAGTTCGAACCTGAGACCTCACAGTCATGATGCAGGTGCGTTGCCCGATGTATCATTAGATGAGGTTTGAAGGAACGCAAGGTCCAGTTCCGATAAAATTACCGTTTCTGGTTGTGTTGGTTGACGGAACATGGGCATAGTGACTACTTGGAAGTAGCTCTTGCTGGTTGAAGCTCGGAGGAGGCACTGAGTCCTGGGCCCGCCAGGAAAAGCCAGGAGTCATGCGCAGCATTGGAAATGAGCATAAGGCTAACAGCACGGAATGCTGTCAAACCCAGAATCGTTTGCTGAACTGTTCAAGCTTTAGTTTGATTATCGCTTCCAAACATGGCCGAGGTCATCATCACGTACACCCGCATTAAGCCGTCAGAAGCACCAATGTATAGGGCTGACACGGCCCGCCATCTACCAACCATCGCTGAAAATACCCGGTGTCTTATCGTCCAAGTGGTTCCTGCCACACCGACAACGATTGAAAAAAAACTCGATTGTAAAAAACTCGGCTCGAAAAACTCGGCACGAACGATTGCAACAAAAAATCCAGAACCATCGGTAGTTCCGACTTCCGGTGTAGACCTGCACCGGACAAGCACAACACGCCGGCGACATACCTACCGCCAGAGGCGCCTGGTCAGTGTCAGAAGCTACCGACAGCCGGCGGCGCGGCGCTACACCGGGTCGACGCCCGGCGGCTGGCTGCTCGGGTAGCTGTCGTCGCCGTACGCGTGGAAGGAGACGACGGCGGCGCTGTCCTGCTTGGCGACGCCCCTGCACGTCGCCCGGCGGATGATGAGCTTGAAGGCGATGCGGAAGTCCTGGCTGAAGCAGGCGTACAGCGCCGGGTTGATGGCCGAGTTGCAGTAGCCGAGCCAAAAGCAGAGCGTGAACACGGTGTCGCTGAAGCAGCGCTCGCAGAACGGCCGCGCCAGGTACAGCGAGAAGAATGGCAGCCAGCAGAGCACGAACACGCCGATCAGCACGGCCAGCGTCTTGGCCGCCTTCGTCTCGACGCGAAACCGCTTGGCGTGCGCCTTCAGGTTGAGCTTGTTGACGCCGATCTTGAGCCGGCAGTCGGGTTCGGGCTCGCCGGGCTCGCACGCCGGCGAGGTGGGCGCCGAGCGGGCCGCCGGCCGCGGCGACGGCGGCAGCAGGCGAGCTGTGCTGCCCGACGGCGAGTGGCCGGCGGCCGGCGGCCGCAGCGCCGGCGACGAAGCCCGCGACGAGGCCCGCGACCAGGCGGCCGGGTCGGGCAGCCGGCGGTGGGCGCGCGCCGGCCGCTCCGACGGCTGCCGCGTCGACGGCAGCCGGCGCCGGCCGGCCTCGGCCGCGCCGAGCAGCGGCGGCGAACGGTCCGACACGGCGCGCCCGACCGGCACGGGCGCCGCCGGGGCGTCGGGGCGCCGCCGGGCGCCCGGCGGCGCCAGCAGGCCGCCGGCGCGCTGCGAGTCGGCGCCGCAGCGGGCCGTGCCGGCGCGCCGCAGCGGCGACGGCGACGGCGACGGTGAGCGGCGCGCGCCGCCGGCCGGCGGCACCAGCTCCTGGGCGCTGCGCGAGCGCCGGTCCGGCTGGAGCGGCGCGCCGGCGGCACCGTTGGCGCCGTATGTGGAGCCGCGGCCGCGGTGGATGCGCAGCGTGACGCGCTCGGCGCTGGTGCGGCTGCGCCACGTCTCGCGGTCGATCGTCTTAAAGCCCTTGTTGATGGAGCGCGTGGTGGAGGCGGCGGCGCGATAGATGCGCCAGTAGAAGAACAGCATGATGAAGCACGGCAGGAAGAACGAGCCGACCGCCGAGTAGACGACGTAGCCGCGCTCGCTGATCAGCCGACACTCGGTGACCGGACAGAGGGCGTCCGGCGGCCCGGCGCCGCTCTCCGTCTGGCCGATGAGCGGCGGCAGCGCGATGATCAGCGCCACGAACCAGACGGCCGCCACCAGCGCGCGCGCGCGCCGCGTCGACATGAGGCTGGGGTAGCTGACGGGCCGCGTCACGGCCAGGAACCGATCCAGGCTGATGGCGCACAGGTTGAGGATGGACGCCGTGCAGCACCAGACGTCGGTGGCCAGCCAGACGGAGCACCAGGCCGGCCCGAACAGCCAGCTGCCGGTCAGCTGCAGCGTGGCCGAGAAGGGCAGCACCAGCACGCCCACCAGCAGGTCGGCCGCCGCCAGCGAGCCGATGAACAGGTGGGTGGTGGTGCGCAGGCGCGCCGACGTCGCCACGGCCGCGATCACCAGCCCGTTGCCGGTCACCACGACCGTGTTGAGCAGCGCCAGCGCCAGCACGGACGCCACGTCGCTGGCGGCCGACCAGTCGACCCGGCCGCAGCCGGGTGCCGCCTCGGGCGCCACCGAGGTCATGGCGGCGCCACAGTGGCGCGGCCGGCGGTCTCGGCGCGCGACGCCGCCTCCCTGCCGGCCACCGCGGCCGCACCTCCCCGACTGAAGACCCCCGCCGGTAGTGGCGCCTGCTGGGGTCGGCGGCCACAGCGTGCCGTCGCACCTGCGCCCGAGCGTGCCGGTCGGCGGCAGTGGCGAGACAGCGCGCCCGGCCGCACCTCCGCCGACCGCCGCCGTCCGCCGCCGAGCAGCGAGTGACAGCGTCGCCGCCGACGGCCGCAGCGTCGAGCGCGACGCAGGCCGGCACCGGACAAACAGTGTCCGGCCGACACGCGAGACGCCGCACGCCGGCAATCGAACCCGGCGTCAGACACCACCCGGCCACTGCCAACTGGCCGTCACACAACACCCGACCACCGCCAACTGGCCGTCAGACAACACCCGACCACCGCCAACTGGCCGTCAGACAACACCCGACCAACGCCAACCGGGTGATGCCCATAGGCAGGGGTTGGTGATTCTGCGTGAAACGAAATGTACGACCCTCAATATACCAGGAGGTGCTGAGTTTTCATCAAAAGTAGTGTTGAGTAATGTAGTATAATCCCCAACACTACTTTTGATGTAAACTCAGCACCTCCTGGTATATCGAGGGTCGTACATTTCGTCTCACGCAATGTCTAAAACCCAGGAGCACTTAAGAGCCATTCTTCGTTGTATTAAACGTTGGTGATTCTCACAGACAGACATCGGCGCTCCTCATAGACAGCAGTCGATGTTGACGGCGCGCCGTCAAGAGGTGGTTAAGCAGGTTATATAACGGAATATATTTCCGAACAGACTGGTGGCACGCACTGCTGTTGCGACAGTATCGAGCGTCACTCACCGACCGGCGCGCGAGTGGAGTAGCACAGTGACGGGTGTCGGCGGCACGCACAAGTCGCCGCGGCCGCGACGTCCGGCGGGCCGTAGGCAGTCGGCCGCGTGCACACTCGTCTCCGGAGTGGCGCGCACACACCCCCTTTCAGGAGTCGCGCTTACGGCCACAGCCAAGTTTGTTAGTTAGTTAGTTATTTGGGCTTTAGGGCGCATTGACCAGGGTTGATCATTGGCGCCCATAACGTTTATTCTAGTGCTTCACGGTAGGGAAAAGTATTACCTTGGTGTGTACGTAGTTTGGAAGTTAATCGCTGCTAAGTAGCGGAACAAGATCCCAGAGTGCACAAGTTTTGATGAATTTCCCAGGATATCTTCGTAAGTCAACCGATCCACGTCTCTTCCAAAGAACAATGGGCGCTCTGATCTAAAATACTGACATATGAGAAGCATATGACGCTCAGTCAGTATTTCCGGACAGCATGGGCACCGCGGTCTCTCCTCCCCACACATAAGGTAGTGATGGGTAGAGTATGTGCGGCCGATGCGCATCCTGCAAGGTGTGACCTCTTCTTGTCTGGACCTACGAAGGCACGACTCCCAAGGTCCTAGACGTGGCTTGAATGTATGCAACTTGTTGTTTCCTCTATCCCACGATCTTTGCCACTTAGCAAGTATGAAATTGGTGGTTGTTGAGAAGTACACAGCCATGTTTAGAGGAAACACAATTTCCGGTGTGATGTCCACTGGCAATCTTCGGCAGGTGAGGATGGTGGGAATAGTACTCCTCGGCTGTAGGGGAGTAGGGCGGGAGTAATCATAATCATAATCATCAATTGATTCAAGATACTCAACATGGGTTTAGAAAAGGACGATCGTGTCTCACAAACCTCTTGGACTTTTTGAACTTCGCCACAGAACAATTTGATCAGGGAAATCAGGTTGATGTAGCATATCTTGACTTTAGTAAAGCCTTTGACAAGGTACCCCATAAACGGTTAGTGATACAGCTTCAGTCCAATGGTATTGCAGGTAGCATCTTAAAATGGATAGAGTTGTGGCTTTCAGATAGACAGCAAAGAGTGATGCTAAATGGTACAAAGTCATCATGGCAAAATGTTCTTAGTGGAGTCCCCCAGGGGTCAGTACTGGGTCCACTACTGTTCATTATATTTGTAAATAACATTGAAAGTGGCCTAAGCAGTAAAGTTTTGAAATTTGCGGATCATTTGAAGGTCTTTAGGGAAATAACAGGTCAAGATGAGCATATCTCGCTGCAAAGACTTAGACGAACTTGTGAAGTGGTCCGAAGAATGGCAAATTAAATTTAATTTTGATAAGTGCAAAATCATGCATGTAGGTAAGCAGCATATGAAGGCTCCATACTTGATGGATGGCCAAGTGCTATCAGTGACTCAACAGGAGAAGGATTTAGGTGTTATTCTAAACACAAAACTGGGGGCATCAGAACAGACCAAGGAAGCCAGGAAGAAGGCACTGAGAATGCTCGGGGCAATAAATAGGAATGTATCATACAGAAGTGAGGAAGTGATCAGGAAGCTTTACTGTGCATACGTCAGGCCACATTTGGAATACTGCATCCAAGCTTGGTCTCCTAGCTATGAAAAAGATTGTTGGCTTTTAGAGAGAGAGAGAGTACAAAAGAGGGCTACAAAAATGGTTAATGGCATAAGCAACCTGGCATATGAGGAAAGATTAAAGAAATTGAATATGTTTTCACTTAGATATAGAAGGCTGAGAGGAGATCTCATCGAGGTCTTTAAATTTGTCCATGGTATGGAGAGGGGATACCTTGGGGAAATGTTTGAATTGAACAGAAATGATGCAATTAGAGGTCATAAATTCAAAATTAAAGTTAACCACAGCAGAACAAGGTTAAGGCAAACTTTCTTCACCAACAGGGTAGTAGAACACTGGAACCAGCTGCCAGAAAACATTGTCAGTAGCAGCACATTGAACATCTTTAAAAACAGCATAGACAATCATTATAAGAATAAAGGGCTTGCTTTTCAGTATTACAGGGAGGGCTGATTGACAGATTTGGTGGGCAACTGGTTCAGTGTACAGAGCGCATCCAGGAAGGGCCCTTGTGGCTCATAGTTGCACTAATCTTTTATGTCTTTATGTCTTTATGTCTAATCCACGGCTGCAGGGGAGAAGGGTGAGTGCAATCCTCCTCGGCTGTAGTGGAAGGTGAGATTAATCCTCTTCGGCTGTGGTGGAGTTGGGCGAGCGTAATCTTCCAAGTCAGTGGTAGAGGAGGGTGAGAGATGACCCTGCGCTTTGTGCTGACCCGCCGGGCTTCCTTGGAGCTTACAGACTGGGGCGCCGCAAAAGCAGCGTTCTTGTTCGGAGTCCGATGTGTAGCTGTGGTATTTGAGTGTGTCGGGCACGCAGCTGCCCTCGGAAGGGCACGCGACGGACGGGCACGCAGCCGCCCTCGGAGGGGCACGCGACGGACTGGCACGCAGCCGCCCTCGGAGGGGCACGCGACGGACGGGCACGCAGCCGCCTCGACGGACGAGCTGCCCTCGGAGGGGCACGCGACGGACTGGCACGCAGCCGCCCTCGGAAGGGCACGCGACGGACGGGCACGCAGCTGCCCTCGCAGCTGGTCTGGAGACGTGGCGCCGGCCACGCCTCCTGTCGGACACGTGTCCGGGCACCGTGCTGTGCGGCACGTGCCGACACCGGTCTGCCGCCAGATCGGCTTACACGTGCTCCGTCTATTTTATCCGGAGCCACGAGCGACTGGTGCGTTTCGGATGTGCTTTGCTGTAGTATATGAAATCTGTAAAATTGCTGCGTGTTCTGCACGCCGAGAATGCACAGCAACCTTTGTTGCCCTACAAATCCGACGGCGAGTGGCATCAAGAGACTCTCCGGAGAAGCGGTTTTTGTCGAAGCGGTGACCATTGCGGTGACTCAGATGGTCATTCTTTATAATGGCACTCGTCCCCTAAGGGCGGATCCAGAAGCCTGGTTTCGTACCGGTCGAGGGGATGGTGAAATTTCCAAGACGTTTGTCCGATTTAGAAACACGCACCACATTTGAACAGCTAACATTCGTTGCGCCTGCTGAAGACGGTATTTGTCCAATGAAATGTACTTAGATGCAATAAAAATGTAATTCTGTGCAAAATATTGACAAAAATCGGCCTCTTGAAGGAGGGGGAGCGATGTTTTTTCAACCCACCGCGTAAGATATGACCAGCAGCAGAACAAGGCACGGGCTCAAGGCAACGAAAATATCCCGACATTGAATATCTATGAGGACGGCCCGCTGCCGAATGGTGCATCCTTCTATGAAGGGATAATCTGCATCGCAATAGTACAAGCCTCTAAAAAGTGATGGCTCGCATTAGAATGGTGTATCCCTTTCAAAGCGTGTGGTCCCGCCTTAGAATGGTGTGCTCGGTGTTGCAAAAAAAATCACAAATCAAATATTCTTCTAATCAGCTGCTAGCGGCACATAGAGGTAGACATATTATATAACTTTGCAATAGCATGTTCGTTTTAAAACCCACCACTAAATTATGTTCCATACATTTCCTCGCATCGGTCCAAGTCAAACAAGAATACTCAGAGTGAATATAAATATATTTCGAATAAACCCTTAACTATTGCTCCAATATAATCAGTTATATTGCAAGCACAGGTATATTGGGTCTGAACCTATCATAACAGCATCCAAAAGCTATCACCTACTGGGGTAGACGGTGGGCCGGGCCTGCACAGACTCCCTTTTGCGGGAGACACACCAATTGTACTGGGCTTCCTTCAGAGTAAATGTCCAGCATCAAAAGGGCATCCATTTCCACAGATGTTTTTTTTACAGAGCACCCAAACAATGAATACAAATCCGTAGAGAAATAAAGGGGTGCTCCTCATTGCAATGTCGCAACAAAGTCCCAAATGTGAGGATAAACTTATTAATTACATTGTTTCCATACGACAAGCTAATGGTTGAGGTTTTGAAACCAGATGTAGAAAGTGGGCGCTGCATGACCGACGCAGCCGACGAGCCTCTAAATAGCCAACCAACCAGATGCAGAAATCCCAAAGTTACGCCTGCTTGCCTCTCCAGCCTTGATCTGTTCTGTGGGGATATACGCGAGGCACGGTGTTATGTGTGACCTATGACAGCTCACGAACTGGCAAGTGGGAGCAGCGCATACCTGAACAGGGGGCCTTACGCTCCCACACCCCCAATATTTTTATTTGGGACGGGGGATAAGAGCATCGCGCAGTGTAGTCATATTTTCAGCACTTTTTACCTTTCTTGTAAGGCTATTGACCTAGCCCAGGTCAGAAGACGCCTCCAAAATTGTCTCAACACCGATAACTGATACAAATGAAAATATATTGAAGTGGAACTTGCTACGAGAGTACAATACAACGACAGCGCCCACAAAACGTATATTTCGGATTTCTGTTTGAGGTCAGGACAGCGAACCTAGGTCACGACGAACTCGGGATCTATTCTACTCTGGCAATATGCATATTATTTTTACCATGTTTTTCCTTGGTATGCATACAGACAAATAAGAAGTTCCTTTCGCATTTTGATTGACCTCGGCCGAGTAACCCGAGGCCAGGCCAGGATCAAGTGCACTAAGCGGGGAAAGCCTATCCAGACACTCCCGTTTTTATGGTTTATTTCAAGTTTGCATGGCCTAAGCAGCATCAAACTTGCATTGCACGGCCTGAATTACCCAATGGAACCAAGAGTATGAATAATAGTAAAGGCTAATGTCATTCTAGGTCATTGCTATGGGGGAGGGCCGTACACGTTAAAATATTTTGAAATGAATCATATTACACGATCCCAATCTGAGTGCTTACAACACATACTTTTTGGTGTTTCTTCGAGATCAAATCGGTGACCTAGGAAAACTGCCAATTTTGTCCTATGCGACTTGTTTTTGCAATATTCGCCGTGAAATCAACTCCGAAATGGCGTGCGCTTTAACGTGTCTTTACAAGACATTAATACAATCTTTCTTAAGTCCAATTGCTTCTGAAAACTGGCATTCTGAATCTTTTAAATTATGTTACCACGAAAGTGACGCCATTTTCGAGCCCTCTTCGTCGACATTATTCCACTGATACCCCCTTCCAATTCATACACTGCATGGCTTAGAAGTTAGAGGGGGTCTATAACAACGTCCCCCCCCCACCCCGAAGACGAGGTGTGGGGATCCAACAGTTGGCATGTGCTAGCATGGTCAAACTAGCATTGAAGCCAATATTTTACATTCGGCCTGAACAGTGGCTAGAAAGCAGGGTGCGCATCTGGGATATTCAATTGGCCAGCCATAAAAAATTGGCAAGGCGAAAAGCGAACGCGGAAAAAGGAGCACAATTTGATAGAACCCAACACTTCTTCCTCCGGCGGCAGACCATTTGCAGCTGGAGCACCCCTAGCTAGGTTAGTGACGAGGGTACACGACGTACGACCATCGGACGCCTCTAGATCTGATCCGGCACGTGGTGGTCCTGCTCTTGCGTTGATGGTGTATTTCAGCCGCTGTTGAGGCGACCGGCGTCGACCAGTGGCCCGACTGGGACCGAATCAACTGGGAAACATTGACCAGCATCTCTCATCAGCATCTATATGTATATGTATATGTATATGTATATGTATATATGTATATATGTATATGTGTATATGTGTATGTGTATATGTATATGTATATGTATATGTATATATATACATATACATATACATATACATATATATACATATACATATACATATACATATACATATACATATACATATACATATACATATACATATACATATACATATACATATACATATACATATACATATACATATACATACATACATACATACATACATACATACATACATACATACATACATACATACATACATACATACATACATACATACATACATACATACATATATATATATATATATATATATATATATATATATATATATATATATATACAGCTGCTGCACAGGAGTATTACCAATATATAATCAGGTCACACGCAGTTATCTCATGTAAAGCCGTTCTCCACAAGAATATCACATGAATTCCATGTCCATTACACAAAATTAGCCATTCAGTTTCAGCCTTCCCGTGCATAACGACATTGTTCCTGCGAATTGGGATTCAGGGCCCGGAATGTGTTGAAGGGAAACAGGCGTGTCAAGATTACGGCGCAGAGCGTGGCCGCCGGGCAGGGTCACTTCCTGCCGGAGGAAACCAGGCGTACCTTGGATTTATGCCAAACTCTCACAATTGGACAGTCCACAAGGTCAGCATCCGTGCCAACTTTAACTCAGCATCGTCGAACCCACTGTCCGCCAGCCAATTCTGCTAGAGACCCTCACAGCACATTTTGCATGCGACCGAGACATCTAGCGGTTGAAGTTGGAACCATTAGTGCATATCCGCGGCCACCGGTACAAGATTCACACCTCCGGCGCCGAAGAGCGCCGGGTGGGTCAGAGGACATCACGTGCACAGAACGATACGGTGCGATACGGATCAGCCGACGCGCCCGACAATGAACAGTAGGGGGTGAGACACATGGTCCGCCCAACTCCAGGGACGGCTGCAGGCATGAGGAAGCCAGCTGACCAGCGACCTGTCCGTAGCCCGCGCGATTAAGCGCTCCTTTGGATCGTCAAATGCACGACGGCGCGTAATTCTCACTTCAGACTCGACGTAGCTAACATACATCGCTCGACGATAACTTCATGAACAAAGGTCTTCCTCCCCATACGTCTGAAAGGCTCGGGAAATATTTTAATTATCTGAATTTGTATTTGTCAAAACGTGCGGGACACAACACCATCAAGCTCCAATTCACCTCGGATCTAAGCATACATGAATCTCACATTGCGTACAATGATCACTCTGCACACTGTGGCACACACCCTTCTGAGATAACGCAAGTGATTCTACTCGCACCAATCACGCGATAGCCACCAAAACGACGACATAAAGCACCCCTCTACGTACTGTTATACAAGCCATGCATATTTGGGCCCAGACCACAAGATTAGCCCTTATTACACCCCCTACATACATATTGCATTGAGTACCATCAACAATCCCCAACATTTTGTGAAAGCTGACCCACTTAGAGGCTATTCACAGTTTAGCTCTGTGCTTCTCCATCTCTTTCTGGAAGTTCTTGAGCCGTAGAGCTAACCCTATGTTGCCCTTGATCTTGAGCTTGCCCTGAAAGAAAGCCTTCTGGGAGTCCAGCTTGCCCATCATCAGGTCCACCAGGTCGGTATCAGCCAGGGTCAGTGTGACGTCTGCCTTCTCTGTGGAACAGGGTCAGGGTGACGTCAGCCTTCTCTGTGGAAAAGGTCAGTGACATCAACCTTCGATGTGGGCTGTTAGAGCGGCGTCAGTTTCCTCTGTGAGACAGGTCCCAGTGATATCACCCTTCTGTGCGGGACTTCGGGTGTTCCCTAATCCAAGAAGGGAAGCTACGAGTCCGAGTGTATGACTAAGTATAATATAATAGGCCCCACCTATGGCTATGCAATCAGAGATCCGATCAGAGTCCTGGAAATCAAACCTGGACCAGGCTCTGGGAATCGAAGACTTCGTCCGATCCCTAGAAATTGAAGACTTGGCCTGAGTCCTAGGAGTCAGATTTGGTCCGAGTCCTGGGAGTCACACTTGGTCTAAATCCTAGGAGTCAGATTTGGTCCGATTCCTGGGAGTCAAACTTGACGCGAGTCCTGTGAGCCAAACTTGGGCCGAATCCTGCACCACAGGCAAATGAAGCAGTCAGCCGTTACATTTCACGTCAGGGAAGAAGTTCACGCGCGAGTCGATACAGTCTCCACAAGAGACGCCAGGTCGATCACGCCCACCAATCGACAGTGTGTCAGACAAACAGTTATCGCACGTGACCAGCGGGCACCACACGCCGCTGTCTCAGGACCAGATGTCTGTTATTGATTGGGTGATTCAGGACGCGTTTTACGCACATTCACGGCTAGTGGCGCCGCCCACACCGGTTCGACGGTGGGCCGCGGGATTGGGAAATGTCCCGAGCGGTGCGAGTGTTCGACCAGGGACCTTCGGTACGCAGAGCTCAACACATTGGTCATTCCGCCATCCCCGCCCCACGGACTGTCTCAGAACCAGCCACGAGCTGCCGCGCTGCACGGAGGTGCCTTCGGCTTATGTACGCCCAGCATCTGCACCGATAGCCCGCTCACCAGGCGTCCCATATTTACCTGTGCAACTGTAAACTACGAGTGACATGCGACATACCAAGCATCACATAAGCAAAGGCGTCTAGCAGAGGCGCAACCAGGACCTTCTCAGGGGGATTCGATACCCAAAAACATAACGTTAGAGAGACCACTTCCGGTGCGCAAATCCGCCGGAAATTGATGGAATGGCTTGGTGCACATACCAAAATTTTTTCTTTAATATATTTCGCTTTTATGTTAATGGGAGTCCCCCCCCCCCTTATCTCCCTTGGCCGCGTCTCTGACATCTAGCATTAATGACAAATACGACAGAGGTGCAGTGCTCAACTGGCGAGAAAGGGAGGCGAAGACGCCACAGGTCGTCGGAGCGCAACCGACGTGCGACAAACACAACACGCCAGCTGTCCTGGAGCACCATCGCTCTCGTCAGCCTCATAACTCAATCATCCCCGTAATCGATTTCCCGGTGTTCTCCCCGCTTCCAGAATCGCACAGCACAAACCCAGCCCCGCCCAGCGCACACGACACGGACCGGTGTACCGAGAGCAAGGTCACGCGTGCAGCAGAGTGGCGGCGCAGTGCGGCCGAGCACAGTGTAAAATAATTGACCATGTGGCGTGGAAATTCACAGCTAATGGAATTGTGCTATTTCATACTTGCCTTAGGTTTTTACCATTTTGCTACATGTGTGGGCAGTCATTATACACACTACTGCTAAAAATGTAAAGTGCATGTGACTGAAGTGAAAGGCATTCCGCTTTTTTAATCCTTAAGTGGCGATCCTTTTTTTTTCTTCCAAGCTTTCACTATTCCCATGCAACTTCTTTCTTCATCCACACAGTGAATGGTGGGGTAATTTTAGGACACTGGCTGAGCAGCACCGTCAACTCACTGCTGCCGTTGACCTCGATCGCGCCGTCGCCGTTCTTCACGTCCACTGTCCACGTGGCCGTCTTGCCGGCCGCATTCTTCACCGAGAACGCGAACACGGCCTTCATCTGGGGGCCCGGTGGCGGTCGCGTCACTCGCCGGACCGATGGTGGTTCGGGTAGAACATGTGGTGACGCGACTGCTACACGAACCGCAATAGCGCAGAGCGTTTAAATAGTATGTAGTGTGGCGAAGAACGACAGCGTTAATCGGTCACAATCACTTAAAATCGCTGGTTTGGACGAAAGGAATAATGCTTTGTCATTGGAAGACTTCCAAAACAGGAATGCAGCATGTTTGGTGTGTGATGCCTGTATACTGGAATTCAACCTATCTTGGCAAACTTTCCTGAATCGTATTGAACACGAACATTATTGGCTATCAGTGATGGCAATAAAGAAAACGGTAACACAAATGGAACAATTTTCGATGTCTTAGGCCTACATTTTCGACGCAGATTTCATTGTTCGAGTCCGGATTAAAATGGCGTATCTTGCCGATAGACTGCAATGCCACGTCATTTTGCCTTACAATTAAGTATTGTTGCGACCAAAATATAGCCTTCGAGCATTCTATGTCAAACTAATGAGTCATAATTCACTTATCAGGTCGCTAGCCAATGACTGACTTTCACACTTGCCACAAACCACCTGTTCACTATCTCTATCCAGTTGGATCTTTTACGACGGATTGGATTGCCAGGCTATGAGGAGTCGCCAGCCTCTCACGTTGCTCGGTCGCGGGTGCACCCGGAAACCCCGCCGGTTGCGTGATTCAAACCCACGATCTCGCGATCAAGAGCACAACGCCCTACCACTGAGCTACCGCAACCTAGACGTGACGAATGTGGCGCAAGGATGAAATGCGTCCGGATGTGTGCAGCTTGGGATCCGAAGTTGATAAAGTTACACCCAATCAAGGTAGCACGATGAAGACGTCAATTGTGTCGACCGGCCCAGCTTCTCACCTTTTTGACGATGTCTGATCCATCTGCTTTAAGAACTGCTTCCATTTGCTCAAAAATTTGAGCAGACTTGAAGTCGGAGCTGAAAAATCAGAACATTGAATATTTCCACCCAGTCATTACCAATGAACATGCATTGTCCATGGCATGCAATTCGCAAAAGTTTGTGCCATGAAATATAATATGTTTCCATGGAACAACTTTCAAAGCTGCCTTTAAAAAGCACATGCTTTGCCACATATGCCATATGTGAGCGCAACAATTATAATTGGATCAAAACAAAGATACGAACTCTATTGAATGCTCAACTTTTTGGAGACCAAATGTAATTCAAGCATTCCTCCCCTGTTCATTGGTGGCTGATAGTGGATTATTCTACACACACAGAGAAACACACCGTCCATTCCGTAATGGTAACAAATGCCTGGCTGGCAGCCAACTGTACCATGCCTGACACAAGTTGATCCCACAACAGTTTTCTCCAAATGAATCGACATGAAATGTCCCAGATAGGTGGATGCACGTAACATTCCACACTGTCGACAAGGCCACAGGACAAGCATACAGGGAACATTTCATGGAGGGATAGAGGGAGCTATAGAGTGCAGTAGGTAACCGGAATTAAACTATTTTTTGTCACTACCGACCAGCGAAATTCGTACCGTCTTCTACTATTTGCAACTTAATGGTCAGATATTTGTTTGAACTTACACCAGGAAGGGAACGCATCACACCGCTCTGTTCCAAGATATGTGCAAATATAATGAGCAACCGATATTGCCACCACCTCTGCAGTTGCATTCAGCAACTGCGAGCGAACTGGACATACGTACTCGTTTACTTACATATCATCAGCAACCATGGCTGCTACTTGCTGAAAATTCTTGATGTTTTTCAACAAAATGAAGAATGTGTGAACCTGCAAATACACATCATATTACATCTCGCCCATGCAAACACAACTCAATAATCCAGTACTAGAACTTACGTTGCTAAGATTCCAAGTGCCTGCCTCAGGACAAAAAAATGAAATGGATGATCATACAATCGCAAGTGGTGCATGATAGAGGATACACAAGGTGAATACATGGGATAGTTCAGCCTTCTGATATCACTTGCTTGCCAGGCACACAGACAGAGCTCGCACATGTAAGCAGATACTTCGGGGCGTGGATGAGAAGTCTCGATGGAGACCGCGAAGTGTTGCGTAGCCCGTGCTGTCACCTGTGAGCCTCATCTTGTTAATACTACAAACCAGCTAATGTATAATGGGTCACAATGTGATGAGTACTACTTCAAGCTAAGGTTGACACGTACCTGCAGCCACAACATTTTACCATGCTAATATATCTTGCCAGCAACAGTGATCGGTGAGGTGAAACTTGGCTGTGTCGGACTAGATTAACTAATATCTTCAATTACTTGGAAATATCTACGACTGAAATTTAGGTGGCGTCCGCGTATTGGATAACCACAGCACCTTCAGCGAACAGGCTGAGGTCGTTGGTGAAGACGCAGTAGTGAAGGGGGTCTGAGAGATGATCCTAGAAAACGCCGACGCTGTTGGGCAACTGAACATGGTCAGGGGATAAAAATAGGGGAAAAAACAAATACATTAAAAACTGGCGCCACACGGCCGCGGCAGCAGCGCCAGTGTACAAGTTAAAAACATTAAAATGGCATGTAAAATGCCGGCCGGGCCGCCCTCTGATTAAACAATAACAACAACGGAAACAATGAAAAACAAAACAACACAGTACAACAACAAGAACATATAAATAAAACAGGTGGGCCATGGCGGCCAAAAGAGCTATAAAAACCGTGGCCCGAGAGACGGCCCGCGCGCCACCCCGCGGCCCGACCGTCACGCGGCCGGGCAAAAGGCCGGGGCGGCAGCACCCAGCGCTGCTTCAGACAGCGCCAGCCGCCGTCGCAACGCCCGAAGGGTAGGTGGGTCCTGGGGAAGGACAAGGAACCCCCAGGGCGGAGCCATCGAGTCCCTCGCCCCCTTCACCCAGGGCCCCGCATGGTATGGCGTAACACCCTGCCTATCCGCGGTCGTGACGTACGACCGCGGGTTGCTGGTACTGGCGGCGCCCGGTGACGTGCTCGACGTACACGTCACGGGACCACCTCAGGGTGTCACTCACCATCAGCTGACGCATAAGCTTCCCATAAAAGCGATTAACGCGCAGCTGTTTGAGGGCGGCCTCATTCCCCGGCACCAAGTGCCGAGGGAGCCCACGAGAAGGCTTAGAGCTGCTGGTGGACAGCATGCTCTACAATTTTCGCAATGACTGGGAAGATGAAGATAGGACGGAAATTGGAACGGCTAGAGGAATCACTAGATTTGAAGATGGGATGGACAAGGGAGTGCTTCCAAGAATCAGGAACATTGGGATGAGTAATGCTGGAATTGACCAAGTGCAGGAGCACCGTGCCTACCGGGTCGAAGCACACCCTGAGCATGTGGATGCTGAAGCCGTCCTCGCCGCAAGCCGACGAGCCGTTCATCCCGAAGACGACGGCTCGCAGCTCAGATGGAAGCAACGGCACCAGGATAAACGCTCAGGCCCCAACACGTGACAAATTTCAGTGAATACTCAGCGTCGCTCAAATACTCCTTACCTTGCCAGCCATGCATGGATCCAAACGGCTTTCTTTCATTTTGAGTTACTTACTGGGAATAAACATATCCTGACAATGAAGGGACTCATCTTTCAGTAATTCCTGCACTGGATATGCATCTAAGCATGCCAACTCCTCCAACTGCCATTGTTCGTGGCTTTATGACACCATAAGCAGGGTACACGGCCCATGAAGTTGATGCACCTTAAACCACAAATAACTGACACCCTAAACAGCTGATACTTTTTCTTGAAACCAGATAATTATACTATCCAACATATTGCCCCCTCATTTGTCTCATTTATTGCTTGAATGATGCTGTTTGACAGTTTACTGATGTGATGGTGTTCGAGATCCACAGTAAAGTGCAAACTATGACTCTGATAGCACAGGTTTGAAGAAAAACATCATCTCCATATTGGATTTCCCCAACAATTTTTCTCTCCACATCCAGGATTACAAAAAATAAATGCAACCCCGCAATGGAGGCACCATGGACAGGCACCATGGATAATCATATTCTATATGTGCAACATTTTGTCAGGTGCTCAGTTAAGGCACTCAGCTACAGATGCCCCTATGTCTCCACAAATATCGTAAGTCTATCTTAATTCCCTTGAGGAAAATTTGGGACAGGTCATACTTTTCTTCAACTTCAACATATCAGGAAAAGCATATATTATGCTAATTATCACCAAAGATCCCTCCCATACTTACATCCAGTACATAATTTTCCTAATTTCAATTGGATATCAGTTTTATTGGTTTCAATCCTGTGTTTGTTATTAGTGCTATTTTTGTTTCCTCTGCATGTCTGTGTTGGAGTGCATGTGAAGGCTATTCTATCCAGTATGAAACCAGTGTAAAAATGTTTTAGGAGATGAAATATCTAAAGAAGTGCCTTAATTCCAACCCTACTGTTTGCCATTATTGATGTCTTTGTTTCCACATTTATGTCAGAGTACATGTGAAGGTCACCCTATTCAGTATAACACAGAGTGCACAAATGTATTCAGAAACAAAATATCTGAAGAAGTGCATTCATTCCCACCATGCTTGTTGCCACCTCAAAGTACAATAATACCCCAACATATTGATACTATTTCCAACACAAAATCGTCAATTTCACACAAAGCATGCATGAACTATATACAAGGGTATGACAATACTGTAGGAATATACCTAAAGTCCCCAAGCCATTCCTCTTTTGTGATAGCCAGCACTTCTCTGGGAAGGGGTGGATGTGTTAGGCAAAGTGTATGAGCATCGCCTTCAAGGAAACTAAGCAATGGGGTGGGGAGGGATGAAGTGGCATTGCCATCTCAGGTCTATGCCAATAGTGACAGTCAGGACAATAGAACCCCAGTCAGCAAATAGGGAAAGCAGTAGTTCAAGGAGGCAGAGTGGTAGTTCATCCAGTGATAAAAGAGCTCCTCAACATGAAAAAGCCAAAGGTGGTTATGGAACATATGCTAAGTGTATGATGCTTAAAGCTCAGAGTATTTGATCCAAATTTGATTAGTTCAAGTGTTATGTATGAGGAGGAACCAGATTTTGCTTGAATTATGGAGGCATGAGTCAGTGAGTTGTATTTTTGGGATAACTTTCAGGACTATGAGATCCAGGGGTAAAATATGTTTTCATGCAATAGGGGTCAAGCAGTGAAAGGGGGTAATGTAATGCTCTATGTAAATAGGTTATTCAGTTGTCAAAAAGTGGCAGATGGGGTTAAAAAAAACGCATATTTGGGGTCCATTTTGCTTGATGTCATTGTGGGAAAAGCCAGCAGCAATAAACTGAGGATAGGAGCTTTGCACTGATCAGGAACCCTGCCACTTTCTCAGCAAATGGAACTTGATAAGGTGATTTGCAAGGAAATCAGAAAAAAAAACTCAGAGGAAATGCCTTGTTCTTTGTAACTTTAATATAAAAGGATATGAAAATGTTGGTGTTGGCTCCCCATCAGGCAAAATGTTTAGGAAGTGCCATGAAGGGGACCTGTCCTAACACAAGTTTGTAATGGAACCTGCCAGGCATGGTTCATTCTTGGACCTTGTCTTCTCAAATTTAAGTGACTTAGTTCAAGACTTGTCTGTAGGAGAAACTGTGTGAAGAAGTGACAATAAAATAGTTATATTCAAGGTACTTGTAGTGGGACCATGAAGGATAAGTTGATAAAGATTCCAATTTCAACTGATCAGACTGACTGCATGAGAGTAACTTTAAGAAGTGTCCTAAAATTACTTCACCATTAACTGTGTGGATGAAGAAAGAAGTTGCTTGAGAATAGTGAAAGATTGGAAGAAAATAAAGGATCGCCACTTGAGGATTAAAAAATGGGAATGCCTTTCACTTCAGTCACATGCATTTTACATCTTTCAGCAGTTGTGTGTATAACGACTGCCCACACATGTAGCAAAATGGTAAAAACCTAAGACAAGGATGAAATAGCACAACTCCATTAACTGTGAATTTCGAGGTAACATGGTCAATTATTTTACACTGACTTTAAGTGCCATAAGATGGGAAGAATTATCCAATTTAAATGCAAAATTGGGATCATCAGAACAAACTAAGAAAGCCAGGAAGAAGGCACTGGGAAATTTTCTTTGTGGAAATAAATAGGAATGTATCATACAGAAGTAAAGAAATCATCAGGATACAAGCTCCCCTTGATCGGCCACAGAACTCATCTCTGGGTGAGTGATGCTCAAGAATTTGGGGAGCCAACCAGGTAAGAGGAAGCTTTACTGTGCATATGTCAGGCCATATTTGGAACACTGCATCCAAGCTTGGTCTCCTAGTTATGAAAATGATTGTGTGCTTTTAGAGAGAGTACAAGAGGGCTACAAAAATGGTTAATGGTATAAGCAACGTGGCATATGAGGAAATATTTAAGAATTTTAACACGTTTCCACTCAGATATATAATTTTTTATGCCTGGATGAACTCCTCAGCATGAAAAAGCCAAAGGTGGTTATGGAGCATATGTTAAGTGCATGATGCTTAATGGTTAGAGTATCTGATCCAAATTTGATGAGTTCAAGTGCATGTTGCTGAGGAGGAACCAGAATTTGTTTGCATTAAGGAGGCATGGGTCAGTGAGGGGTATTTTGGAGATAACTTGCAGGACTATGAGATCCATGGATACAATATGTTTTCATGCAACAGAGGCCCAGCAGTGAAAGGAGGTTGTGTAATGCTCTATGTGAATAACTTATTCAGTTCTCAAAAAGTAGCAGGTGGGGATAAAAATGTGTCTGCTGAGTCCATTTGGCTTGATGTCTCTGTGGGAAAATGCAACAGCAATACACTGATGATAGGAGCTTTCTACCAATCAGGAACCCTGCCACATTCTCAGCAACTGGAGCTTCACAAGGTGATTTGTTAGGAAATCAGTAGAAACTTTTGGAGGAAGTGCCTTATTCTTGGTGACTTTGATCTAAAAGGATATGAAAATGTTGGGGTTGGCTCCCCATCATGCAAAATGTTTAGGAAATGCCTTGAAGAGGACCTGTTCTAACACCAATTTGTAATGGAACCTACCAGGCATGGCTCATTCTTGGGCCTTCTATTCTCATATTTAAGTGACTTAGTTTAAGACTTGACTGTAGAACTCTGGGAAGCAGTGACCATAACATAGTTAGATTCAAGGCACATGTAGTGGAAATTATTAAGGATAATTTGGTAAGGGTTCCAAATTTCAACAGAGCATACTTTGACTGCATGAGAGTGGCTTTAAGTGGCATAAGATGGGAAGAAGAATTCTCCAATTTAAATGCCTGTGAAATGTGGGAAAAGTTTAAATCTTACTTGAAGGAAATTCAGATTAGATTTATTGATTATTTGGGCTGAAGGGCACATGGACTACTAATGTCATTTTGCACCCAAAATTCAGATTGGACATGTCCCCCAAAAACAGACACAAAAGAAGGACAGGAAAGCCAGCATGGCTTACCCGAGACTTGATAAAATAAATTAAGGTCAGGAAAGCTGCATTTAGGTGCTTAAGGAAGCTTCAAATATCATAAATCTAAAGGCATATCTAAAAGCTGGGGACACTGTGAAGCAAAAAACCAAAGCAGCAAAGTGAGCAAAAGAACTGGATTTAGCTATGAACTGTAATGGGGACAGCAAAAAGTTTTTTTTCTACAAGCTGAGTAAAGTTTCTAGCACAATTGGTCCACTTGAAGTAAATGGGACTATATTGGCTGAGGATACTGAGATGGTTGAGGATTGTCACCCAAGGATTAAAAACATGGAATGACTCACTTGGGAATAGAAGAGGTTGCTTGGGAATAGTAAAAGATTGGAAGAAAATAAAGGATTGTCACTCAAGGATTAGAAACATGGAATGCCTTTCACTTCAGTCACATGCATTTTGTATTATTTAGCAATCGTGTGTAGAATGACTGCCCACACATGTGGCAAAATAGTAAAAACCTGAGGCAAGGATGAAATAGCACAATTCCATTAACTGTGAATTTCCAGGCCACATGGTCAATTATGTTACACTGGTCTCACATCCCTAGTCTGCAAGGCACTCAAATCAATTATCAAGGATAGAATAGTTAGTTATCTGGAAGGAAACAGATTGATTCAAGACACTCAACATGGGTTTAGGAAAAGGTGATCATGCCTCACAAATTTCTTGGACTTTTTTAACTTCACCACAGAACAATTTGATCAGGGAAATCAGGTTGATGTAGCATATCTTGACTTTAGTAAGGCCTTTGACAAGGTACCCCATACATCATTAATGATACAGGTTCAGGCCCATGGTATTGTAGGTAGCATCTTAAAGTGAATAGAGTTGTGGCTTTCGGATAGACAACAAAGAGTGATGCTAAATGGTGCAGTCATAGTGGCAAAATGTTTTTAGTGGAGTCCCCCAGGGGTCAGTACTGGGGCCACTACTGTTCATTAAATTTTAAATAACATTGAAAGTGGCCTAAGCAGTAAAGCTTTGAAATTTGTCGATTATTTGAAGGTCTTTAGGGCAATAACAGGTCAAGATGAGCATATCTCCCTGCAAAAAGACTTAGACAAACTTATGAAGTGGTAAAAAAAATGGCAAATGAAATTTAATTTTGATAAGTGCAAAATCATGCATGTGGGTCAGCAGCATATGAAGGCTCCATACTTGATGGGTGGCTAAGTGTTATCAGTGACTCAACAGAAGGAAGCCAGGAAGAAGGCACTGAGAATGCTTGGGGCAATAAATAGGAATGCATCATACAGAAGTGAGGAAGTCATCAGGAAGCTTTACTGTGCATATGTCAGGCCACATTTGGAATACTGCATCCAAGCTTGGTCTCCTAGCTATGAAAAAGATTGTTGGCTTTTAGAGAGAGTACAAGAGGGCTACAAAAATGGTTAATGGTATAAGCAACCTGGCATATGAGGAAAGATTGAAGAAATTGAATATGTTCTCACTTAGATATAGGAGGCTGAGAGGAGATCTCATTGAGGTCTTTAACTTTGTCCATGGTCTGGAGAGGGGATATCTGTGGGAAATGTTTGACTTTAACAGAAACAATGCAATTAGAGGTCATCAATTCAAAATTAAAGTTAACCACAGCAGAACAAGGTTGACAGTCTTTCTTCACCAACAGGGTAGTAGAACACTGGAACCAGCTGCCAGAAACCATTGTAAGTAGCAGCACATTGAACATCTTTAAAAACAGCAGCAATCATTATAAAAATAGAGGGCTTGCTTTTCAGTATTATAGGGAGGGCTGATTAATGGACTTGGTGGGCAACTGGTTGCATGTACACAGTGCAACCAAGAAGGCCCCTTGTGGCTCATAGTTGCACCAATATTTTATGTCTTAATGTCTAGAAGGCTGAGAAGTGATCTCATTGAGGTCTTTAGAATTGTCCATGGTCTGGAGAATAGATATCTCAGGGAAATGTTTGCATTTAAGAGAAATGATGCAATTGGAGGCCATCAATTCAAAATTAACATTAACCACAGCAGGACAAGGTTAAGGCAGTCTCTCCTCACCAACATGGTAATAGAACACTGGAACCACCTGCTAGAAACCATTGGTATCAGCAGACAATCATAAGAATAGAGGTCTTGTTTTTCTGTATTCTAGGGAGGGCTGATCAACAGATTTGGTGGGCAACTGGTTGAGTGTCCAAAGTCAACCAATAAGTGCCCTTGTGGCTCATGGTTGCACTGATCCTTTATCTTTGGTTGGTTATTGGTTTTATGACAGATCAATCATTGAGTCATGCAGCGTCGCCAATCTCTCACACAATTGGTCGTGGGCGAAGAGTAGTAACAGGTGAGATTCAAACCCACAACATTTCGATTGTGAGACGAGCGACTTACCCCCCAGACTACTCGTCCCCTCCTTTATGTCTTTTTGACTTTTACAAGTGATCCCAAACATTCACCAGGCAACCACATTCGCCACAGTACGATGGGTAAAACAGCGATAAAAAGAAGACAACAGCAATGATAGGTAGATGAGTTGCAGACGGAAAAATACAGCACGAATCACCACCACAGCACATACCCTCGAGAGACCAAGATAAATTATTCGGAACAGCCCAACCCACCACACATGCCTAATCTCCAAGCTGAAAAACGGCAATCAAGATTATTGTAATGTAAACAATGCGAGGTGCTAAAATACTGAAAGTTAGCCCTTTTTCAATGAAACACATTTCACACATAAATTGCAAGATCCAGCGTCATCAAACTAGACCAAGCGAATATGCATGAAAAGCTTTCAACGCATGAAAAATCTTGAAACTTTATCTTCAAAAACATACAAAAAACTGCTTTCAATATGTTTTGTTCCGTGCTACAAAAGTTAGTGAAAACTTTTTCGACCATTAAATATGGTCCGATCCCAACGAAAAATACACCATTCGACTTGCCATGCATATCTACGTCCGGCTAAATGCCTTTCGTATCCTAGGATTGACCTCCACGTGATCCAGAGGTTAAAAATCATGAAAATTTGTCTGATACATTTTCCACCGCTAAATACGCTCAAATCGGAAGAATGTGTCAAGACAGCCAACGGTCAGCCCGCGCTCAGCCCACGCTCAACCAATAATAGCGGCCACTACAAAAACGCTCAAAATATAACATATCATCAGGCTTGTGCTCGACTCAAATTTGTTTAGTCGACTCACATGTGACTCATAGATCTTGAGATCTGATTCGACTCATGGCTCAAGTAGACTGACAGAGATTTGAATCGATTCAGATCCGACTCAGTGGTATCAGACTCATGAGCCATATGTTTTGGTGTGCACTGCCCACGTATTCTATTTGAATGATTAACTAATGATTCAATTCATTTATAAGAATGATGTGATTCAACTTAAGACTCAAGGTATATTTTGTGAAAAAGAATCGATTCGACCGGTGACTCATCCAAAAAATTATTAATTCATGAGTCGACCCTTGATTCAACTCGAGTTGAGCACAAGTCTGCATATCATGCATCTTGACGAGCTGATCACAATGGTAGTCTCCAAAGCTTGGTGCATGCTGCATGCAGTAGTTTAGCTCACCCAACAATCAGCCCACTGTCAGCCCACGATCAGCCCACGATCAGCCCACGCTCAGCCCATAATAGCGGCCCCTTCAAAAACGCTCAAAATATAGCATAGCATACACCTTGACGGGCTGAATACAACTGAATCCTCCAAAGCTTAGTGTCTGCAGAAATTTAGCTTCCGAAGCTAATTATAGGCTAATATTGCAATTACGACCACAAAATCCCACATCCCAACGAAAGGTACACCATTCGCCTCGTCATACGGGACCACGTCGGGCTCAACAACATTCATGATACACGGTTGACCTCCACTTGACCCAAAGGTTAAAAATCATGGAAACATTAACGAAAAGTCTTCTTCGACCCATATATATGCTCTAATCACAACGAAATATTCACCGTTCGACTCGCCGTACGTGTGTATGTCCGGCTCAATAACTGTTCCGTTCTGGGGTTAACCTCCATGTGACATAGAGTGTTAAAATCACGAGAGAAAAAAATCCAAAAAGACGACCTTTTCGACCGTTCGACCATTTTGACCTCGGTTTGCGGTAAGACAGAGGCAAACAGAAAAATACCCGAAACACATACCGCACAACCCCCATGCACCAACTGCATTTCGCATCGTGAAGGTGTGCAACACAGTCCTTTAGGTGGCCGCTGTTTGGGTCAGCTGCCCTGGATAGAGGCATGACGCCACGGTCGACTTCAGTACAGATGTGTGCGCCACGGTTGGTAAAAAGGACCTCCAAGCCCTACCGCTTTCCACCACCAGTCAGAGCGCGCGCTGTATCATGGAGTATGTAACTATGAGCTTCTATGCTGCGTGGTTTTAATTAGACGCTCTGAGCGATGACTATGACCCGGTGTGCGTGCGGTCTCTGAAGCCGGTGCCATTGGCGTGGAGGCCTGTGCTGGTGGAGGCCTGAATAAGAGCCCCCTTGGAGGCCTGTGCTGGTGGAGGCCTGAATAAGAGCCCCCTTGGAGGCCTGTGCTGGTGGAGGTCCCTTGACACGAAAATGAACGCTAGACGTAGGAAGAAATCTTCGGATTTCTGTCACGCCAAACCATAAATGTCGATGACAACACGGCACTTGTCCTCCCGCCCTATGTCTGGACTGTGTAGCGAGACAGGCGCGCCGGGAGGTCATGCGCCTGGTGGTTGTAGACAACGGTGGTGAATGGACCGTAGTTAGGGATCGAAAAAAGGCTTTCAGAGTGAACTTGTTTGTGATTTTGACCGCTGGGTCACGTGGAGGTCAACCCTCGGTCATGAAAGTTGTCGAGGCAGACATAGATCGTTACCCCAAATCGAATTAGGTGCCTTTCGTTGGGGTTGGAGCATATGTAAGGGTAGAAATATACACTGTGATTTTCCACGTTATTTTTAACCTCTGTGCCCAATGGGGGTCAACTGTAGGTCATAGATGTTGTTGAGTCGGACGTAGTCCCGTAAGACGGGTCGAATGGTGCACCTTTCTTTGGGATTGGGGCATATTTGAGGGTCCAAAAAGACTCAGTTATTTTTGTCCTGATATTTAACCCCTGGGTCAGGTGCAGGTCATTCCTTTTTTATGAAATTTGATGAGCCGGACGTATATCCTTAAGGCAAATCTAATGGTGCACCCTTCTTTGGGATTGAAGCATTTTTAAGGTTCGAAAAAGACATTCAGTGAAATGTTTCGTGATTTTTAACCCGCGCCGTCTTTCCGGTCAAATCCTCACACCCCGTATCGGGGGGGGGGGGGCAGTCGAAGACCCCCTAAAATCCAAACTAGGCATCGCACGAAAACAAAATAGGTGTCATCGGAAAGCGCTTGACGAGTAGGGCACGGGTCCACCCTCCAAATCAATTTCCCCCAAAAGTGACGTCACCAGGGGATAGATTATCACGACTTTTCACGACTTATATTATGTTTCTGACTCTGGTGAGTTCATTTTGGGGGACATATGAAGAAAAAAATTATTTGGAATGAGAAAAGGACAGCGAAATCGACCAGGGCTGTATTTTTTTTGGCACCCCAAAAATAAAAATGTTACTTTTCTCAAAATTTAAAAATGTTGAGTTTTCAAGTTTTCTTTAATTTTCCTTTTAGAATTGGTAGGGCAGACAGAGAAACGTTGTTGGAAGCCAACTTGCCCTAATAAAAAATGATTACTTTAGCCAGAATCCTGTATTTGAACTGAAAGTTGGCAAATAGGCAAAATTTATATGTAGTCAAAAACGAAAAAAAATGACAAATTCAACTCGTACGTTTTGTTGCATCCGTAAAGATAAGCAAACGCTGAAAGCGTCATTAAAATATCTCTATCCGTTAAAGCGTGACGACTGGTTGAACATTTTTGGAGGTGACCTCACTTGACCTTGACTAACTCGTTGACACTAGATGACTTGACCTAATAATTTTGAATCAGCATGTCAAATTGATGTGGGAAAAGGTGTGCCAAATTTGGGCGCGCTGCCTCGCGCCGTTCGTCCGCTATCCGCGAAAAACCTGAGGGGGCGGTTAAAGACCCCCCGAGACGGAACGGGTTAACCTCTGGGTCACGTGGAAGTTCATCTTAGATTGTGAAAGGAGTTGAGCGTGACGTAGATCTACACGTCGTGTCGAATAGTATACTTTTCGTTTGGATCTGACCATATTTATGGGTCAAAAAGGCTTTCAGTAACTTTTGTGGCACAGACATCAAAATTCGATGTTTGCGGTGCATATGGCAGCGGGGCACCCTTTGTGTGCCAAAATCCTAGATAAATAATATCAGTTCGGCAGTACGCGCAATGAACGTCTGACATTCCTCACGACGCCCGAAGCATATGAAATATGCCAATCGACGAGTTTCTGGCCGACATCGAAGAACTTGGAAGATCGGACATCAGGACCGTTCAGGACTGGATGCAGATGTGGGCCACTGGGGACAAATGTCTCTTCCCCCATGAAAGTTGGCGCTCTTTTGGGCGCGAAAAGCGGCCCTCCGGGAAGGCCAGAGAGTGCATCCTGTCCTCTTCCTCCTCCCACTTTGTGGATTTTTTTGTAAGCCAAAAGCGTCCATATGAGGGGAAAAGGTGCCCCTGGAAAGGCAAAGGCAACTCCTAAGAGGAAAGGGCTCGAGTGGGAGTACGCTCGAGTGCCCTACCAATACCATACCCCCAGATCTAAGTTTGGATACAGGGACGATGCCCTCCCTCTCCAAAGAGCCCGATTCGCGCCGATATTTTTCACTAAAGTATCAATTTTTCGAGATCTAAAACATCTTGTCATGAACATTATTTTAATCATACCCGATAAATTTTAGCTATTCAAATCCGAGAAAATTCTCGAAATTGCAGGACATTATGTTCCAACCAGTCGACCGATCCGCCTCTATGGTTACTGCCATCATGGCTGCATTATTCAGGGGATCAGGGTCCTGCCTGGCGCCTGGCTCGTCCCAGTTGACATGCCGATAGCGACCCGCTGCTGGCTGAGGAGTGGAATTTTCGCCCATGTCGATTTACAGCCGACGTTCCCACGCTATCCAGCCAATGCTCGCCCTGCTTTGCCGAACGCACCTGATCTCAACGGCCGATTCTCAGAGCAGCTGCATTTTATCACTATTTGGCAGAACAACTATATTTATAATATGGTAAAATGTACCTAATACTTAATATGGGATATTAGGTACATTTATACTGTCCCCGTGGCTAGTTCCCTCAGGGGCTTATCTGAGAGGTCATACGAGGGCCGTCCTCCTCAGAGACCGTCGTACTGTCTAGCTTCTCAAGTTCCTCATTGAATCCCCTCAGTCCCGATTTTTTTTTTCGAACCGAGGATTTTTTTTCTGCTGATCAGCATTCTGTCCGAGACATTGCTAAGCCATTTTGATGTCACTTCTCCGTTCCGCTGGTCGTTCTCCGTTGGTATCAGCTTCTCCGTTTGGCCCCAAGCTTCACCAGGGCGGTACCTGTGAAGCATACTTAAGGATGACTACCAAAAAGAGCACAACGGACGTAATTCCTTACTTACCTCAACTTCACACAAGTGGGATTGACAGTGGGATATCTCACATAAGTGGAATATCTCAATCTCAATAAATTGAAATTCAGATAGTCCATAATTTCATAGAACATATGTTTTGGTTTCCAGAATGGCTTTAGTGACATTGGCGCAATTGGTACACCCCCATACACAGCGCGATTTGATCAATTTTCTGCTTCTAGAGCTCTCTGATGGGCAGAGCGAATGGGGCTCCAAGGCATAAGTCACAGGGAAGGCCTTAGCCTTCTGCGGCTTCGTCATGGGAATTGTGTGGGAAGTAAGCAAGCTGATCTAGCTAATATGCATAGGTTAACGATATTTCACCATGTACAGCCTCTAGTTTTTCCACACTGTAGCCCTTAATTTCTATTTATCGAAGCTAAGTAATCGTTCAACTTTTCCTGCCAAACAGTCACCACCCAATTTCATTTCAGCGGTATTTTCAACGTCGGCTGGATGGCGGGGCGGGAGGGGCGTCGGCTGGATGGCGGGGGGACGTCGGTCGGATAGCGGTGTGAGCATGGTCCCGGGCGGAGACTCGACTCAGTGTCGGCTCGATGTCGACATGAGCGGAACCACTGCTCAGCCACCAGTGGACCGTTAGCGGCCCGACAGTGGCCCAAT
Source organism: Imbricaverruca yamaguchii (assembly GCA_034440575.1). NCBI lineage: Eukaryota > Metazoa > Arthropoda > Thecostraca > Neoverrucidae > Imbricaverruca > Imbricaverruca yamaguchii. The sequence continues at coordinate 2,199,851 of JAOTOL010001657.1, forward strand.
GTCGGCCTCACGTCGGCTGCATGTCGGCATGGGCGGACATTCCACTCTCAGCCGACGGTGGACCGTCAGCGGCCCGACAGTGGCCCAATGTCGGCCTCACGTCGGCTGCATGTCGGCATGGGCGCACATTCCACTCTCAGCCGACAGCGGATCGTTAGCGTCCCGACAGCGGCCCAACGTAGGGTCAGCACCGGGCAGACGTCCGACTGTTGTCGGCGTGTTCGCTGGCTGGGAGGCCAGAGTACTCCTGTTGGCGATACCAGCCCCTATCTAAAGCTCGTGATCTCCGCCTGAGCCTGCACAACCGATAACTTTATGCAACATATGCAACAGGCTGACTATCCTTGTAAACAGGTTAATTGGTATGCCATATATAGTCTAGCATCGCGATGAGCGGATGTGTCTATCTCCCTTTTCCGCCTTCGGTAGCAGACAATTGCATATTTTTCCATGTTAGACCTGCATACGACCAGAGCATGTTCCGATGGGAAAACTTGAAACCTACGTATTGCAATTCCATCCTGGTCCTCTTCATATGAAACGCCTGGACACGATACGAATCGCAAAGTTCCAGATGTTTCAACCGCACCTGATGCTTTCCTTTGCCTACGCCATCTGCCAGGGGACGAGTAGCCTAGGGGTGAGTTGCTTGTCTCACAATCGAGAGGTTGTGAGTTCGAGTCTCACCTGTCGCTACTCTTCGCCCGCGACCAATCGGCGTGAGAGATTGGCGACACTACATGACTCAACGGTCGATGTGTCGTAAAACCAATAACCAACCAACCAACGCCATCTGCCAGGTTGCCTGTATATGTGATAATGAGAACATTCATGGCAAAGCTGCAGACTATTGACGTCTAATACTTCTTCGAAGTGGATATTTACATGCCCCGGATGCAGGTAAAGGCCGATCGCACACTGCGGTATACTGCGACGATGGTTTTTGAACATGTATTTCCATCGATATGGCATACTCATTTCATCGTATATTTACACATTTGCATTTCACGCTAAGGCACTTGGAATGCTCTGGTGTACAATGGACACCTCATGCGACATAAACTGGCAAAGCGAACATTAATAACATGGGTCCGCCAAGTGCCGACTCAGTGCACGTGCAGCTGGAGTCGCTCATCATTCAGAATCTCCAGTAATCCCCTGCGCATACAAGTCATCCAAGTATTGGACACGAAGCCACGCGGAAAGTCAACGAGCGCGCGTCAAATGCCAGCGGTCGTGCACTGCTCGTATTTATTTATGACGTAAGGAAAAACGGAAACAAACGTAGGCGAACCTGGGACCGCTGAGTTCGCTACAGCACCGACAACTGGTTTTTCTGTGCTTCGATTGTCGACAACGTGCTGCTCCGGTACGTCGTGGTGAGGCTATGATCACATGACGGGAAGTCTTAATTTCGAACGGCCACCGACGCTCCGAACGTTTAATGATGACAGCTGTGTGTGTGGGGGGGGGGGGGTAGGTGACTAAGCAATATTCACCTTCACGCGAGCGCGCAGTCACCGATAAGATAGGAGATGCGCACCAATCCCACTTGGATGGTGTGCACGTGCACTGCGTGACCACAGAGATTACGCACCGTGAGCGCTCTCGGGTACGCGTGCTGATGTCGATGTAATAACTGGCATGCTCTACATTCAACCAGCACAACAAGCTATGATATATATCGACTAAAACTACCCTACAGCCAGCTTGCGTAAATCTCTGTTGATAGGTGATGTCGATTATGAGCACACGATTCATTCTACGTTCAATGGCTTATCACATGGCTTACCGCGAAAACCGGCGGCGCACATTGGCGTCAGTGAAGTGTCACGTATGCTCGTCACACATTCGGGACAGCGTGTCGTGACATGCGGCGGCGGCGTCACTGATGTGACGTCATAAGGTGACGTCACTGAGGTGACGTCAGGAGGTGCCGTCAGCCAGCAGACGGCAATCCTCGCCAACTGCACTCGTGAGGGAAAGTCTGCTGATCCCCATACGGACCGATTCTGCCCACGGATCGGCACGAGTTTGACGGCAGACGTCAAACTCGTGTCAGCACGGACGCGCGCGCGCCCGTCTGGCCACATCCGGTCAGCTGGAGGAGACGCGCGCGCGTCCGTCTGGCCACATCCGGTCAGCTGGAGGAGACGCGCGCGCCCGTCTGGCCACATCCGGTCAGCTGGAGGAGACGCGCGCGCGCCCGTCTGGCCACATCCGGTCAGCTGGAGGAGACGCGCGCGCGCCCGTCTGGCCACATCCGGTCAGCTGGAGGAGACGCGCGCGCGCCCGTCTGGCCACATCCGGTCAGCTGGAGGAGACGCGCGTCCGCGCGTGTGGCTCATCCGAGCGTTTCACATTCGAGTTGGAAGATCTGGAGTGTTGCTACTGCTCATGCTCAAGTCGCATGACAGCTACATGCATGTCATTATATCGTTAACGGAGTGAACATGAGTCCTTTGTCACTTATGGTATACAACATTCCTACCGGTACGCATGCTCCTTGGAAACTACTTGGAACATTTATCACTCGATATCAATCAACAATATCGCAAGCAGCAGAATATATACAGTAAAAATGCGCAGTGAAACACAAAGCCGCTCCCACGAGCGATGACATGGCTATGGCGGCTCCGCCATGGAGGGGATGCAGAGGCGGATCCAGGTGATGGCTATGTGCCCATGTGTCCACCCCCACCCCGAAAGGCCAATTTGTGCCGAATTCTTACACAAGATGGTATTTTCTATAATTCAAAGAACATTTTGGCAGGTAAACGTTGTCTTCGAATGTTAGCTCTTTAAATTTCTTTAAATCCCTTTCTAAATCGCACTTTTTTATTCCCCAAGCCATGCTACTGGATCCGCCCCTGAGGGGATGCTGGGCACGCGGCCCCCGCCAGACCTCTGACGTTTGGTATTCAGCCACTGGCATAGGACGACCGTGATTCATTTACCGTGCTGTAGCCCTCCAGCACAACGGTCGGCTGGTCAATTCACACCCTGTCAGGAGCCGGGCAACGGTGGCGGCGGATCGCCAGTCGACGAAAAGCCACAGGCATAACCACTGTCAGATCCAGGCAGGGCGATCAAGAAAACAATGCTAATTGTCCGTGTCTGGACACATCCCTGTCATTTTCGCAACGCCTGTCAATATTGGAACAAATGTATGCTAAATATGTAATATATCCAACACTCAGCACGTTTTGAAACTTCATGACACTTCGAAATTGTTACGCTGCCGAAAACATTACCTTATTTTACCTATGGAAAATACATTTTATAATAATTAATGCTTACTTCTTCATTACATAATTTTATCAAACTAAAACGCTACCCTGGACCTTATCCCTCCAAAACGATTTGTCCCAGTATTTTCCATCCGCCGCTGAGCGTACTATAAAGCTTCACGATGTCGGTGGGGGACACGGATCCCCTTCCCCAACGTACCGAGGCCGCCACGCACGACTATACCGACAGCACGTAATAGTATATCCACGGCCTGGTGGAAGAGGCGCATGCAGAGCAGGGGGACGGGTAATGCGTCCACCATGTCATTCGCCATCTCATTCACTACCACACTCTTGCTTTCGGTTACTCCATCCGTTCCTCTCTCTCCTCTTCCCATCCCTCTCTCACTCTCTCTCTCTCTCTCTCTCACCCTCTCTCTCTCTCTCTCTCTCTCACCCTCTCTCTATCTCTCTCTTTCTCCCCCCCCCTCTCTCCCTCCTTCCCTCCTTCCATCCTCTCTCTCTCTCTCTTGCTCTCTCTATCTCTCCCTATCTCTCTTTCTCTCTCTCTTTCTTTCTCTCTCTCCTCGCTGCCCTGCATGCGCCGCTACAGAGCAGCTGCGCTACTGCTCTTTCCACACCAGGTCGTGCTTCAGACTAAAAAAGACTGCAACGGGTACGAGTCCTTGTCGCGGCGGTCCTCCTCCACTTTGATGACGGCGCCCATCACCTCGCTGGTGACGTCCGTTTCGGTCCGCAGCGGCGGCGGCGCGAACTCGGCGCGGGGCGGGGCCTGAGCGAAGAGGCAGTCGTTGATTGGCTGCGGCACGGTCTGGTAGGTCGAGTAGGCGTTGAGCGGGGGCGGGGCGGACGCTGGCGGCGGGGCCTGGGTCGGGTACGCGTAGGAGTTGCCGGCGAAGAGGTTGATGTGGTTGTCGTAGCCGTTGCTGTAGGACCAGTCGGGCACGGGCGCGTAGTTGTTCACGTTGAAGGAGTTGATGGGCGCGCCGAGCAGAGGTCCCGACGACACTGCAACAGAGCGGGGCTGGTCAGTGCGGACAGATCTGGCGGTCAGAGACACAGCAGTTACAGCTGAACGGTGACTGTCCTGACGACTCAACAGGCGTGCTGTTAGTGACTTGACGACGGGCGGAAACGCCGGAGGCTGGGGTGTTCTGGGCTATCGCTCGAAGCAAATTTAATGACATACACTAAATATGTAGGGCCCAGCATGCACTTCCGACACCTCCCGACGTCTGAGGGGAAGTGTTCACCAGTGCACTGGACAGTCGTTATGCCGCCGAGCCATGCAGCAGCTTCATCACTGAGGTGATGCCATGCCGCCAGGCAGTAGACGGTGAGCCTTACGAACTGTACTCGTAAGGGTAAGGCTGTTTATCCTTATGCGGACTATTTCTCCCCATAAATCGGTACGAGTTTGATGGCAAAGCACGGATGGACGGTCACGGTAGTAGCGAGTGTGCACTTGCTCGTCTCGTGGCTTAAGCCTGGTCCGTGTGCGACATCCCCCTTCTTGCCAATGCAGGGGGAGTTGGTGTAGCCCCCTGCCGTTTCCAAACGAAACGATCTAGAGAATCAAAAGAAAAAACGGGCGTGCGGGTAGGACAAGATCTGGTGAGTGATACACTAATGTTGTACCTGTGTGTCATAAAGGACCATTCAGATGAGGTCAAAGGTCAAATATTACTCACTGGCGTAACCATTGACATGCTGGGAGGGATGAGGAGGGGCCATGTGCCCCAGTGTCTTTTTTTATTTTGGCCAATGGTCCAATTTGTGTTAAATAAAAAAAACTAACTTGGAAATTATTCGTTAGCCAAATATTTAAATATTTCGACCGGCGGGGGCGCTCTGTACTACTCCCACCATTCGGCGCATATTGGCTACTCACTTCCCGGCACGTAGTTCTTGCGCGGCGGCTCTCGCTTGCGCCACTTGGCGCGTCGGTTCTGGAACCACACCTGGACGCGCGACTCGTTCAGGTTCAGCTTGAGCGCCAGCTCCTCACGCGCGAAGATGTCCGGGTAGGGGGCGCGCTCGAACGCCCGCTCCAGCTCGTCCAGCTGGTAGGCCGTGAAGGTCGTCCTGCGCATAGTAGTGAAAGTCTTAGGCGTTGGAGCCAGGCCGGTGTGCTGGGCGACGCATGGCAGCACGCGAAGGGAGGAGCTATTTTATGAGGTGGGGAAGGCTGGCATATGCTGCCACAACATTTTGAGAGTGCACATCTTATCCCCATCGACACTTTGAGGAAATCAAGGGTTGATAATCCATAAGCACACTTTTCGGATCGACGGTTATAGATAGGCTATGAGACTAAATGGCACTGACCCTCTCCGGGTTTCGACAAACCTCGAAGGTAATATCGGCAACAACAAATCTCATCATGAAGTTCAGTGTACACTTCACTGCTTTGCACACACATACATACCTCGTTTTCTTTTTCTTCACGCCGGAATCGTTCTTTTTTGAAGATTTCTCAGATTTCTTTGTTTCCGACGTGGGCGCTGAAATGCAGGAAAACGTCGTGAGAATGGGGATCACCACATGACCCTGAGTGCAGATCAGATGACACTAAGATGCTCTCCTCCAGACATTGAGGATGGGGAGTCAGCAGTTGACATTGAGGATGTAGAGTCAGCAGTTGACATTGCGGATGTGGAATCAACAGTTGACATTGAGGATGTGGAGTCAGCAGTTGACATTGAGGATGTAGAGTCAGCAGTTGACATTGGTGAAGAGTCAGCAGTTGACATTGAGGATGTAGAGTCAGCAGTTGACATTGAGGATGAGTCAGCAGTTGACATTGAGGATGTGAGTAGCAGTTGACATTGAGGATGTAGAGTCAGCAGTTGACATTGCGGATGTGGAATCAACAGTTGACATTGAGGATGTGGAGTCAATATTTGACATTGTGATGAGGAGTCAATAGTTGATATTAAGGATAGGAAGTCAACATTTGGCATTGAGGATGGGGAGTCAACACTGGTTTCCAGATGCTTCTTCCACACACTTATGCACATCATAGTTGTGTTCCAGAAGTCCAGCAGGTGCGGGCCCAGTGTTCCGTGCAACACTAGCACGCGTGGATTTACCCACAGCCCGCCTCCGTCGGGGATATTCATTGCGGGCGATGGAAACGTTGGCGTCGCGACATATTTCCGACAAGGGGGAGGATGCAAGGGAGGTGTTAGGTTAATTTTTTAATTCAACGCAATGTCAAATGAATCTCCGAGCCTGGGAGACACGCCCCTTCCTCCGCGGTGGCGACGTGCACGACGGTGAGTACCGAGCACACATTTGCATAGTTCACGCCATGTTTCATAGACAAGTCGCCGATAGTAGTTCCTTTGTGCTGACGAAGCTTTCGGTCAGCTCCGAATAAACGTCTGACAAAAGCGAGAAGAATTTAGACATACTTGACACCTTTACTTTTCACGTGAACATGGACAATGTTCTGTCGCGAAAGCAACTTGATGTAACTTTGACGTATATTTATGCCGAATGCATTAGAAACAGATCAACACCTCGCGCTTACAGCGTACGCGGGACGTTACGATAGCACAATGGGGAAGCGAAGGTTTGCAATGGGTTGTGAACGGTTGGAACGGCATGGAAAATTACGATAACACCCAAAACGTCATTGGTGAGGAATTGCGTGCATTTCAAGGGGCGTTTTTTTTCATTGACTGCAACACACCTTGACAACTTTCAGGGATACTTTCCTGTGGAGTTTTATATTATACTCCAAGGGTGCTCGACATATTTCAGGGTTTCCCGGGCGCCCCTGAATGGAATTATCCATCCAGCGCAGCTTGTGGTTAATGTGGACAAACTATAGTGAGTGGCGGGGCGGCAACTTGAATATCCACAACCAGCAAAACTGCGAAATGCTTGCATGGAGGCGAGATTGCACACATAAACCAGCCGTGTTGTACATAGATACCAATCGCAAGTTAGATGTTATGTTTTTTATGGATTTTCAGTAGCAGTGAACAGCAGCAGTGAGCAGTAACAGTGGACAAAAACAATAAAAAAAAAATGACGGTATAATTGACCCACAACAGTGGGCAGTAGCAGTGGATAGTAACAGTAGACAGTAACAGTCGTCAGTAGCAGTGGCCAGTAACCGTAGACAGTAGGGCCAAAAAAGCAGCAGCGAGGCCGTATCAGCGAGACAATAACAGTGGACAGTAGTAGTGGACAGTAACCGTGGATAGTAACAGCGAGACAGCAGCAGCGAGACGGTACCAGCGAGACAGTAGCAGCAAGACAGTAGCAGCTGGACAGAAGCAGTGGAGAGCAACAGTGGACAGCAGTAGCACAATACAGTAGCGGTGGGACAGTAGCGGCGGGGCCGTGACAGCAGCAGTAGCAGCAACACGACAGCAGCGGACAGGATCGGCGAACAAACCGACCCGACAGTCGGCACGTTGATCGAATTACGGCTCATCAGGACGGGTTCGGCGCACAGCCAGCGGCGGCGGCAATTCCAGCAGCGGCGGCCGCGCACTGATGCGGCGGCGGCCTCATCAAGCGACCCTCCTGCTGGCGACGGCCGTCTCGGCACCGCAGCGCGGCCGCCACACTCTCGTGGACGGCCCGCGGCCGACGCAGGGGAACAGGCCGCGGGGTGAGGCGGTGCCGGCCGTCCCTCTGTGTCCGCGCCATCGCCACCAGCACCGGTGTCGGTCGGTGGCTGATGCCTGCCGCAGACTCGACCACCAGGGCGGCAGGTGTTGCGCGGCCGTGCGCCAGGCCGCCCGCTGGACAACTCACCCTGTGTCGCCGGCGCCGGCGGCGGCAGAGGCGGCGGAGGCGGCGCCGGCACCGACAGGGCCACGGCGCCCTGAGGAGGAAGGTCGGCCAGCGACGACGCCAGCAGGCCCTGGTCGCCACCGATGCCGTACTGAAGTCCCAGGTCGTGACCCAGGCCCAGCATCATCTGGATCGAGTGGAAGTTGCGCGGATCCGTCTGTGGACGCAACGACACGGTAACAGTGACGCAGTGACGGTAGCGCAGTGGCAGTAACAGTGATGCAGTGACAGTAACACAGTGACAGTAACGCAGTGACAGTAACGCAGAGACAGTAACTCAGTGACAGTAAATCAGTGACAGTAAATCAGTGACAGTAATGCAGTGACTGTAACGCAGTGATGGTAACGCAGTGACAGTAACGCAGTGACAGTAACGCAATGCCAGTAACGCAGTGACAGTAATGCAGTGACAGTAACCCATTGTCAGTGACAGTGATATAGTGGCAGTGAAAGTAACGCGGTGACAGTAACCCAGTGACATTAATGCAGCGACAGTAACGCAGTGACGGTAACGCAGTGACAGTAACGCAGTGACCGTAACGCATTGGCAGTGACAGTGTTATAGTGGCAGTGACAGTGGTGCAGTGGAATTATCGCAATAACAGTGACAATGATGCATTGACAATAACACAGTAACAGCAACGCATTTACAGTGAAGCGATGGCTGTGGCGTAGTGACAATGACATAGCGACAGTGACGCAGTGCCAGTGACGCAGTGACAGTGGCACATTTACAATGCCGCAGTGACAGTGGCGCAGTGACAGTGACACAGTGACAGTGACGCAGTGACAATGACGCAGATACAGTGACGCAGTGACAGCGACGCAGTGACAGTGACGCAGTGACAGTGGCACAGTTACAGTGACACAGTGACAGTGGCGCAGTGACAGTGACGCAGTGATGGTGACGCAAGGACAGTGACGAAGTGACAGTGACATAGTGACAGTGACGCAGTGACAGTGACGTAGTGACAGTGACGTAGATACAGTGACGCAGCAACAGTAACACAGTGACGCAGGAACAGTAACACAGTGCCTTCTGAAACCGGTAATATTCAGGGTAATATTATTCGCAGCGGCCACGGCGGTCAGACATTTAACCCAGACATTAGTCGGTTTTCGGTCATTAATCTGTTATGGTGCTGCAAGGGAAAATGTCCTGCGTAGTTAATCTTCGTTTCATACTTGATATTTTTATATCTGTTTCTTTCGATTCCGCTGCTAGAACCAACGAGCTCCCAACAGCACAAAAAAACATCATGAAATATGCAATACATGTGTCGCCTCCAATAACTATACAAAGGCCTGCCAAATCAGCATACACGTTCACACCTTTAGAGCAGAGGCGAAATAGCGCCCGACGAAATGTTCAGATCGAATGCCTCGTCATGTCTAAAAATGTCTAGAGCGAGTGTCACTACACGGAGAGCCGTTCAGTCTGTTGGGGTCAGCTCCAGGTCACACCTGAACCTGAGGAGCATCCGAGCGACGAGCGCTGAGTTCTGAAAATCACTGCAGGCATGAAGGGAGGCAATAGGTGGGCCCAAACGCATTCGAGGGGCACTCCATAGAGTCCCATGTTGAGACTTGGCACATTGGGGGCCATGGGGAAAGCCAGCATTGAATGGGCACTTGCCCCCTCAAAAGTATGCAACACAGCACGGCTTGGGGGAGTCCCGACGGTGTCCACCATCTGGTGGGCGAACGTGAGGGCGACGGCGCTCCACCAGCCTGGCGCTGGCCACTCACCTGTACCTTCGAGTCGGGCGAGGTCGAGTTGACTGTGTAGGGCGACTGCTGGTACTGCAGCGACATGCTGGTCGAGGTGAGCGACGTGGCCGGACCGGGCTGGCTCAGGTACTCGTGCTGGTCGCCGCTCATCGCCGCGCGGTCGGACGCGCCGGTTTTCGGCGCACAATCGACACGCACAGGTGGGAAGCTGTCCGCGCGCGACCGGCCAAAAAAGCGCGATTGCTGGAATTAGCGCCAATCCGGACAATAATCGCCAATCGCGTCTCAAATTGAAATGAAAGGACAACCGACCTAAACTAACTCAATGAGCTTCAATGAAGTCAGATGATTTTGCAACAGCTTTACATTGGGTTTATATATCTCGTTAAGCGCCGCCCCGCCTCGGTGACGCTCCGCCAATGGGCGGCCGCCGGCGCGCTGACGTCACGGCACGTGTCGCTAGTTTGCCGGCACGCGCAACCCGCAGGGGCGCGTCGCGTAAAATACGACCGGGTCTGGCTTTAACTATGGGAAATTCATTATCGCTCCCCATCGATTATTATCTGGTTGCCCATCTCGCCAGCCACTGGCCGTCAATTATTCCTGTTAATTATTCCAGCATATTGTTAATTGTAACTGGATTCAGAGCACCTCTCGCGCACACCACGGCCATTCAGCAGGAAAACAATAAGTCGAGAAGAGGCCTATTAAAAGGCTAATTCCGGCGCGCCGGGGCCGGGCTCGGTTTTGTTCCGCCGGCCGGATAACACGCGTCGCAGTCGACGGGGGGCGGTGGCTGCCCCCCTCCCCGCGGCAGTGGGGACGTGCGCCGTAGACCGCCGCGGTGGCGGCGGACCCGCATTAGAGGGGATGACACCGATCGGCATACAGACGTGTCGGTCGGTCTCAAATGGCCGTGAAATTGTGTGTGGGAGATCACAGGTGGGCGCAGCGGGGGCCGCGGGTAGCACGTGAGCGCGCCGCGGTCAGCTGGACAAATGGTCACTCGATTTGCTCACCATTGGCAATGGTCGATATTGCTTAATTTTATACTCGCAAGTTTTATTGTCGGAATATGTCGTCACAGCACCATCACGGAGGAGGTCGTGACCCATCTCTGTTCCGCTAGTGCATGGCACGGCAATTGAAACTGCTTCCGTCTCCCGCTGGTAGACTCGTGTACAGTTTCATGCTGTCCTCAATATGTCTGCATGTCCCGAACTATTTGAAGTAGCTCCAGTATCAATGTCACGTGGTTGCAATGTAAGTGGCTGGCATGGACGGCAGCTATCGGAGACACAGTTCTCTGAGATCCTGTCGGAGTGCATACAGTGCTGTCATGTAAAGTGTGTGACCATGACAATTCCCCCCACCCTGTCCCTGTCCCTGTCCCTGTCCCCAGCCTGTATGATGGATGCTGTTCATCCTGTCGGCTACCGTATGATAGATGCTGCTCTCGCTGCGCTGATGACGAATACAAGAGAGCTCATGCATTAGCTATTCCATCTCTTACAGGGGGTGTATTGTATCTATCCCAATTAAAACGCTTTGACGAGCTAGCTAATGCCATAGGTTCAGGACATTGCTTATGTAAAGCTAGGAGTTAAAAATGTCGTAAAATGATACATTCATTAGGATGTATTAGAATGCACGAGAAGTTTCAGTCTGGGGCGGGGATGGCCGAGTGGTTAAGGTGTCTGGCTACGGGTTCGACTCTAGCGCCACTCAGGACATTTCCCAATCCCGCGGCCCACCGGCGAAACAGTGTGGGCGGCGCCCATCGTGAATGTGCATAAAGTGTGTCGAGAACCAACCAATAAACAAGAGAAGTTTCAGTCTCCGATATATAAGGAAAAGTATTCGAAATTTTGAGGCACAGGGGCTAGATTTCATGACATTTGTCGGATGCGCTAGACTAAACTTTGCATGCGGACATATACCGAGACATCCTACGCGCGAAGGGCAGTTTGCTGAATATAATTAAAATAAAGAACATAGCTGAGGAAAAATGAGTCATGAATGGATGACCGACACAAACCCGGCTTGGACAATCCCCGGCGGTCGTGGGTCAAAGTCCATGGACTTCAATCGGCTGATGAGAATAGGCGCCTCGGCCCATCTAGCTGCAAGGCTGGCGGAAGAGCAGCTTATCTCCAACCCTACAGGCGTGGAGAACGAGCAATCAGACAAACAGAGCTTGTTACGCTATCTCACGGTCGTCTACATCATGCTGTGCACGCCCATACTGGTCGCAATTTCTGTTTCACTCCCGGTATGTTAACAGATTTTCACACACCTCGCCACTAATGGGGGATTTGAAGTCCTATTTGAACCGAGGAGACACTCTCCTTCAATAAACTGAATGCAATTCGTCCGAAGCAGACCGCTACATTCGGAAAAGCGAAAACAAGCGGGTCGCGAGTGGCGGAAACCGTCCGTGAGCAGGAGCAGCTACTGTCCTGGAGAGGCGGGAGCCGAGATGGCTGCCCGGCCAGTGTGGGGACCGAGTCAGCTGCCGCTCGCACCGACCACAACGAGATCCAATTGAATAAGTGCCCGGCTGCAATTGGATAACTACCTCTGACGTCACTCGTGAAGGGGACGGCCCGCGAAGGAGCGACGGCAGGCTCGGCCGCAGCGGGGGACGGAGACGGTCCGCATCAGAAAAGCAGACGCCATTGCACCAGTAGTGCTACGCTGGTGGACAAAGAGTATCGTGGATCTAAACAGCTCATAAAAACGGTCATGCGCACAGGCCAGAAACCATGTTAAGGCTTAAGCTAGCACTACCAAACCGCTTTTATTTATGTTACTAGCAGGGGTGTAGGGGCGATTTCAGAATTGCATGGAGCAAGTCACCTTAAGTCGCATTTCTGCGCGAAACGCCATAGCGAGAATTTTAACGCATGTATACAATTCGCACATGCTAGAAGTGTAGTCCCCCTCCCCCCCGCCCAGCTCCTGTGCCACTGATTGGCGGTAATAGGACAGCCTGGCTCCTCAATGAGCAGGATGGCCGGTAGCCCTCTCAGATACAGTCAGAGGGTCTGGACAAATACTGGCCAAAGGTGACAGTGAGATCGCATCACTAGCATGAAAGCATTACACAAACCACAGATTGAGAGTCCTCTCATTCAAGTGCAAAAACATAGCAAAGTTCGTTTTTTAAGAAGACTTGGTTAGGTGGCGAATAAACTGTGGTATGTCTTTCTGGCAATATCCAGACTAGCGATATATATTGCACAAATATTAAACACGACTCCTCTGCGTATTTCGCGAAGTGGCTCACCATACAGTTGTGCTGTCGCAGCATCCTTGATCATCGCAGCAGCTCTTGCTCATCATTGCAGGGCTTCCTGGCCGCTGCACGAGTCAAACGTGCACTTAATGCATGTCTTGTACAACAGTAATCGTGCATCCCGACGTACGAGAACTACAAGTTTCACAAAATAAGAACAACTCGAACGTCCTTAAAGAATAATGCTGACGTTCATATTTTTACGTGCACTTAGCATGCTTCCCATGAAATTTTCGACCGTAAATTTGTTAGTCAGGCGGCTTGTAACAGTACTTCTACCTAAACTTATATGAACGTTTTTGGAGGATTAATTCATCTGGGAAGTAGAACATTACCAGGTAAAAAAAAGAATACCAGGAAACTAAATACGTGTTTAGAGGTGCGTTTTTGTGTACTTTTTGATGGGCATGTGCCTCCCCAAATGTTAACACGCGCCTTGGAGGGCCTCTGAAAATTACGGCACTGGAGAGGGCGGATTCCGCCCCTTAAGATATTAAGGCTAGAGCAACGAAATTCGCTGGGTGCATGTGCACGATAGTAAACTCTACAGTGTGCAAATTTCATGACCTTAGGTCGATATCTTCAAGGTTAAATGAGGTAAAAATAGCAAAATGTTCTGGCTTTGCGCGGCTTGGCTTGTCATTGTTATGGATCGCTGTGATTGTGTTCAAATGGTCCAAAATTGGCATTAATGATGTGTTGGACACCACTAATTAAGCAATACAGATGCCAGACCGCCATTTGACCTCAGGTCACCTATATAGGAGCACTTTATCAGGTCATTACCTGCTCCAGTTACAGGAACCGAGCTGCCACCCGACTGCTCCGTTGGGCGGTTTGGCACAATCGGCTTCGCAAAGAAAGGAGTGAAATACATGAATAAAGTATGGAAACGCTTAGGCACACGATTACAAACAGTAGATTTCCGGATGTGCAGGGAGTAACATGCAAAGTGACATCAATCGCATGACAGTCATTTGCATGTATGCCAACGTTCCAGTTGACCAAGTTTGGTTCCAAAGGCCTGTCATGAACTTGACCTGACTGGACCTCGGCGACTTAACATGACTTTTAAATTACATGGCATTACAAGATGCATCAAACAAGTCGTTAGTGTTGTCAAGAACACTTCCCTTTTGCCAACATACGAGAAGCGCATCAGCGCAGATTTTTGTGGTCTGGTGCTGCGAAATTGTTTTACTTTCACGGCCCCTAACCTAAAAATTGTCCGCGGATTTTCTTTTGTCTTGCTTTAAGCAATTCGCCGGTCATTTTTAAGCAAGTACACAAAAATGGCTCATATCGGCCGGTACAATATGGAGTTATGTACGAAAAATCGGAGGAACGGGCGGATTTCGCCCTCCCCCTCCAGGGCTTGTGTAAACCTGTCATGAACTTGACCTGACTTGACCTCGGTGACCTGACATGACTTTGAAACAACATAGCATAACAATATACATCAAACAAGTCGCTAGTGTTGCTAGGAACACTTCCTTTTTGCAGATATATGGGAAGCGCATCAGCGCCGATATTTGTGGTCTGGCGCTGAAAAAATGTTTTGACTTCAAGGACCCCTAACTGGAAATTTGTTGTCGATTTTAATTTTACTTACTTTAAGCAACTCGCCGGTCATTTTGAAGCAGGTATACAAACAATGGCGCATATCGGTCGGTAAAATCTGGAGTTATCTACAAAAAACCGGAGGGGTGGGAGGATTATGCCCCCTCCAGGGCGCCTGCTAAGTTTCGTTCCTTCAATAGTGTATTTCCCCCCCCCCCACATATGAAATGCAAATACGCATGTCGTAAAAAGCATAACACTGCGGGCTACGATCGAAGCCAGAGCACCCATGGTACCATCGATAGTCCCGCCGATGCCCATGGCCCCGCCGATGGCGCCCCCGATGGCACTAGAACTGTGACGTCCGTCCGTTCACTCTGGTGACTTGCCATTCAGAACGGTTTCCAGGCCACTGACCACAACCGTTAACTTCGCGACTATACCCTGTAGTGTGGCCAGGCGTGCTGGTGTCCGGAGACACTGCGACGACTGGCGCCGTCTGCGCTGCTAAGCATCCTGCCGCCATTGCTGACACCAGGCCTGAAGCCCAGTCGCGTCGCCACGAAATTCTTCCAGGAGGGGCAAGATCGAAAGGGGCCTCCTGCTCCCCGAAAAGGGGCCTCCGTTGTGTTAGGGCCTTCTGTTGTTTTTAGGCCCTTAGTATGGTTCGGGAATGGGAAACATGATTTCATATTAATGTGCTGTTTGTTCTTGACATGGTGCATTATTTACTCAACACGGAAAATGAATTTTTTTCCGCTGAAAACTTGGACAAACCAAGGTATAAATAAGTAATATGTGGATAAATGCCTAAGTGTCAAAACCAACCAATTTCTCAATGCTTTTTTGAAACGAAGAATCTTCCCGCTGGCCTCTAGAATGCAGCGAGGCTGATGCTAAGCATATCTTTCAGACATCTCCTATTGATCATCCCACCGTTATGTCCTTGAAGAATAACTGAAGATAGCTAGATTTATCACTACTGTTATTTATTACCATCAGCTTAATGCCCTAAGCAAAGTTTAAGCGATCATTTCTCAGTCCTAGGACGATAATTTCGCGAAGGTGACAACAAGAAGTGGGCTACATTGGTTTTCTGATCACAATCTTAGGAATTTGCGAATTTTTTTTAACATTTGGTGCTGGTTGCAAGGCACCTGCCAAACAAGTAAAATAACAGATTCGTCGCGAATAAATTCACGCGCCTGGGATTTCGACCGCAATTTTGTCAAAGGGAACTTATCGCAATGAAATGATTAGTGATCAATTAAATTATCCTGTGGAGGGGCCTAATCTGCCACTATCTTTCCTCATTCGTCGGATTTCAACCCTAACACCCCCACCCAATTCTACGGTTTTATTTTGGTATCCATAGATAAATCAACTCACACTGCTGAAATTACATCCATACCACAACAACCGGATCGGTATCCGAAAATGTTAAGCTGGAGCCCTCCAAAAAAGGAGGGATTCCCCAAAAATAAATGTCAGGGTCGGTAAAATGGCTCTGGAGCACAGAACATATTACCAGATGTCTTCACAAATTGTGTACGCCGCGGAAAAAAATACTGAATCTCTAGATGAGATACAAATACATGGCGCCAGGGTCCCGAAATGTCGGGCCGGAATTCGGACATCTGAGAGAGAAAAAAAATCAGAAAAATCCACAAAAATGGCCTTGAGCCCAGGACACTGGCGTTGGGTAACCGGAACCACGCGCCTGGGAGCGATAAGTCAGGCTGGGACACATAAAAATCGCACCTAAGCCCAAAAAACTGAACGCCCACAAATGTTCATTAGAAGCCCTAAATAAACACAGCAGGACCCCAAGAGCACAACGGGGGCTGAAAATACAATTGACGTTCTGAAGCACACAATCCTCCCAAAAGCGACAGGGCCTCAAAACATGCGTTCCAGCCCTAAATAGATAGCCCTAATATTTGCTGATATCCTCTCAGAATGGATGCCGAACCGAGGCCTTTCCTCAGTGTTCGTTGTTGGACCCGCTGCGTCTTTCTGCGCAGCGGCCTAATGCATTTTCGAAACCCCTCCTCGTTTCGGTGTGTTGTTGCTTTTTTGGGCACCGACGATTTTTTATGTGTCAGGGCGTTTTCGAAGATCCCGATGTCTTCATGGCCTCTTTTTCATCCTGGGAACCTCCTTTTCGTCCTGGGGGCCTCCGTGTCAATATTTGGCAATCGCTTGATTTCTGGTGCCTCCCACCCTCTCCTATGTGACTTCTTTTACAAATTATGGGCCTCCTCCTGGAGGCCCATCATTTGTAGAATCTCTTTCGTCTTGGGGCATCCTTTTCGCCCTGGGGCCCTCATTTCGTCCTGGATGGCCTCCTTTTCATCCTGGAGGACCTCCATTTCGTCCTGGAGGGCCTCCTTTTCGTCCTGGAGGGCATCCTTTTCGTCCTGGGGGACCTCCTTTTCGCCCTGAGGGGCCTCCTTTTCGTCTTGGGGGCCTATTTTTCGTCCTGAGGGCCTCCTCAAATTTCAGGGGGCGGCGCCCCCCGTCTCACGGCAGGAGGGGGACAATTGCCCCTGCTGCCCCCCCCGATGGCGACGCCCCTGCTGAAGCCGATGCTTCCAAGAACCTTACAGCTGCGATAGCCAGTTAGCCCGGAGGAGCCCCTTCTGACGGACGCGATAATGCTGTCCAAGCTGCCTGCGGCAGCCATTGAAGAAATAGTCTTCAACAGCTCCAGAACGTGTGGGGCATCTGCTGCTGTATCCAGCTCGGAGTGCATCCGCAGGAGCAGCTGGAACGGCTTCTGGTCTCCGAGCTGTTGGCGGGCAATGGAGCTTTCAGGAGGGCCGCTCGCAATTGCGGTAACATAGGCCCAAGAGCGTCGATAAGGGCCACGAATCTGGGCGTCTGGGCCGTGATAACATCCGTACCTCCCTGGTTTTCGACACAGAAAGGTTTGCCACCAGCAGGTTAACGTCTTTGGTCCGCGATTAAAGGACTATATTGTTATATGGTTCTTAGACCATATAGTCTATGGTCTAAGAACACGGCCTGCAGGTGACCTGGAACCTCCCCACGACAGAAGTAAGAGTTTGATCTGCGAGTGGCAGTTGGTGGACAAAGCGACGTCTGAGCCTGCGAACTTCTCCATTTGCGCGCCCGCCTGGGCGTCAGGCGTGCATGCAGTGGTATTGAGAAGGAACTTGGATTGGAGGCAACAGGGTATGCACTGCAGAAGTCTTGGCGCGAATCTTGTTGTCAGGTGAGGCCAGGTCGCTAGCGTGAGACGATCGTTCGTGAACATCGTCTAAAGTCTGCCGTTGAACTGGAGTTCATGGATCGGGTGGTGGGGCCAGGGTTCACGCAACAAGCTCTGCTTAGCAATAGAACCCTGGTTCCTCAAGCCACCCCAGCAACAATTCGGATTAATTTTTTTTAAACTTGTCCACGCGGATTTCCGCAGATTTCACACTGCTCTTTCTCGCACCCAAATAGGTGAAGGACTTTGCATGATTATCATATGAAATGCATATCATCGTGTTAAACATTCAATCTAGATCCAACGAGGGTTTGCATCATCATATAGCATGGCATAGCATGGCAAGTAATGCATGGTGTAGGATGTATGGGAGAAAGTGTGACATTTGGAGCCAAAAACAATTTACGGCCCTGTGAGATACACATGACACCACCTGGTCCGATATCAGCACACATGTGTACCATAGAACCAGCCTTGATCCACATTGGCTCCATGTGCCTATGTTGATCTCCGGTCAATAAAGATCAATGATCAGTTCGCCAAAGGTGGCCCAAACTATTTAATAAGGTACCTTTTGGTGCTACATTTCAACTCAGCGCTCAGTGTAACCCTCTAGTGCTCAACATCATGCGTTTCACATCCAAAAACCAAAACTATGTATTAAAAAAACAAATTTGATCCGAAATATTGCTACGGTGGCTTCATAAGACGGGGTCACATCGCGAAGCAGAGCTTGTTGCGGGAACCCTCGCCTTACCACCCGTTCCATGCATTCCAGTTCAATGGCAGAATCTTTTCCAAGAGTTTAACGTTTAGTCAACGCACCGACCCGGCCGCCCCGGTAGCTCATCCCCGGCATTATATGGCTAGTTGCCAACTGATCCTCCCAGTCTGGGGCTAAATGCGAGCTCGCGAGGCGACTTGAACTTGTCTTGCCAGGACAGGGGAGACCAATGCAGGTCAGCACTATGGGTTGCCACACAGTTGACCGAATGGCATATCCGGAATGGCATAACAGGTTGGCATAGCCTGATCTGCACAGGGGCACGTTAATAGGTAGGTAGTAGGCTTGGGTAGTAGGTACATGCTGGATGTGCTCAACAGTGCTTCGCAATACCCCGGGACAAGTCATGTGTGAATTGTTCTACTTCAATTGATAGGCAAGGGCAGACAACGGCGGGGCAAAGTGAGATTACAGGGTTGACATGATCATTGACATTTCATTCGTAGTCTGCTGGCAATGGCAGCAGACTCCCTAAGCAGTCTGCTGGCAATGAAGTCCTTCAACCCAGATAACAGGCTTGTCCAACGGATTCTCCGCATCGTCAAATCCCAAACTGTTCTGGACAAAAATATCGTATTCTGCTGGATCCCTAGTCATGTTGGACTTGCTGGAAATGAAGCTGCCGATATGGCCGCCAAGCACGCTACCAGTAATGGCCGTGAAATTCGCCTACCTCTTCCGCCAAGAGATATGTATCCCTCCATTTTATCATATGTACGATCTGAATGGCAACGAGCCTGGAATTCCAAGCCCAGTAGGCTGAGAGTAATAAAGCCAGAGCTAGGATTATGGCAGTCCTCACACCGGACCTCGCGACGAGAGGAAGTGACGCTTTGTCGATTGAGGATAGGGCATGCCTTCGTGACACACAGCTATATACTGACCGGTGATGACCGACCTTTGTGCCCACGGTGTTCTGACCCGCTAACCGTTTATCATGTTTTAATAGGCTGTTTATCATTAGAACCTCTACGACACCAGATTTTAGGACGTGTAAACAGAGACACTTTGCGTATGCTGCTAAAGGATGATTCTGAGGTCGTGTCGTCCGGGGACATTTTTACCTTCCTTCGACAAGCAAATTTTGATGCTATCTATCGCCGTCCCTGAATATTCTATCTTGCTGCCTAGTGTAGGAGCATAGTAGTTAGCCTGTAAACACAGTTATGGGCGCAAAATGACCATAACAGTCGACGCGCCCCTAAACCCCAATTCATCATCATTTCATTCGTAGTGCCTGCAAACATTACTTTCTAGCGCACAGGGGGAAATTTGACTCCTAGTGCAGTCTTAGGGTGCGCAATGCGCAATAACAATCCTCAGAAATCGATGAAGGTCGTGTGACGTGAAGTCAAGTCTTTGATCAAAGACAACCTCGGATAAATCAGTGGCAGTTATTTGAGTTGTCTACTACCCTACCACATCCATCAATGATGATTTGTGGACAGTGCGTGAGATTCATTCCCGGTAACTCGCGACTTTGGGAAACAACCATTTGTGATGTTCCTCCCTCTTCCTGCATCACAGATCAGTGGCCTGACACGATATCTTAATTTTCACATCATGGGGTCGGCAAAGGTTGCGCCACAGCCCATGCTAAGCTCCGTCTGCGCTTCGGTGCGTTGGGTGAACATTGACCTGAAAAAAATTGATGCGAGAGTCGCCTGCTGTCACGCATGAATGATGGCTGGACGGGGCCAACGGGCATGCTGGGCACTGTGCTTTCCGTATGTGAGAGATAATGGCTGAGATAAACTCCTCACCCTCCCGTCCCATCGTCCTGCGGCCCAATGCTAACACTACCGCATGGGATGTGTGTTGGATCAGTCCTAAGGATGCCGAACGAGTGAACCACAAGAACGTCGATTTCAAGAGGAACTCCAACCCTGACTAAAAGGGCGGTTATCTCACCCACAGGACGATAGACATTCGGCGCGTCATCGACGTCCATGTTCCTACATAGGGCCCTCAGGGCGCACGATTGACCCAGGACATGAACTCTGTCATCGCCAAGGCGGAGCAGTACCTCAGGTATCATGCTACTTAGGTGGGCAATTGTGCTTCAAGTCGAATCATCTGGCCATCCAATGGGTCGAGTTACCCAACTAAAGTCGGCAAATGGTAAGTAGATACCCGTCCGTAACAGTGAGGCGCCTACCTTGCCAACACGGGTACTTTTCCGGACAGCTGTCTGCCTTGAGAAACCAAGCATCCTCCTGGGCCCTTCGGACACGGCTCTTCGCAATATGCGAACTATTATTGGACACATACACTCCTCTCCGGCAAGGAAGGCGTCCTTCTGGGCAGTTGGGTGCTTTGAGAATGCATGAGAGTGTAGAGAATGCATGGATAATTTATGAGAATTCAGGCACCCCTTTCGCAACATAAGCGAAATAACTGGCTCAGCATGACCAGAATGGTCATTTGTGTAGCTGGATAAAACAAAAATGGCATATCGACTGGCATATTCGACACACCTTTGTCACATAATTGCCTGCAGGCATTTATCAGTTTTCGATGGAGAAAATTCCTGTCTAATTCAGGATTCACGAAAAACCAGACAATTCTTTCGAAATTATGACTCCAAGGGCGAAGCATGATAGGCTAAGGAATTTAAATGCGAAGCATTCGGCTGTTGGACCGGGCACCATCTCTCCGGGGAGCGACACCAAATGAGACAGATAAATGTGATGAAGTGAGGCCTCATCAGGCCCAGATTTACAAGCGTGGTGACATTGGCCGAAAAGAGAGGAAGATAAAAGTCTGCAGTCAGCCGTTCCTGGTGAACGCCGATCTGGGGACACACCCTGAGTGGTCGTCTCTGGATCCCAGGCCAAGTTTTAGAACATCTTCACCGGGGAGAGGACGATGACAAACCGTGCCGAAAATGATGAATTTGGTTGGGATTTGCGAATTTCGTCCGCAATCGTTCAGCTGGTTCAGATGGCTTGAGGTATTTTCGTCCCCAGTTGGCATCGTCCCCAGTTTGCGCTGAATCCGCCTCTGGACCCAAGTTGGCCGGATGAAGTGACCGTAGCGTCAGCTTCAAATAATGCCAACAAAATCACCCTTTGTGAGCTTAGGTTGTCACGCCGAGCACGGCGTGTTGTGCATCCGGCAATTTCCATTCAATCTGAATCTATAGATCGAATTGAAATGCTGAATGAAATACCAGAAATATTCGGAGCATATGCTTTGACCGCGCCTACATACACTGCCAGGATGCGGCGGTTAACTTCGAATATTTTTCTTTTAACAATAATGGTATCTGGGGGAGAATGCAGCTTTAGTGGGCTCACTAGGCGGTTCGACGTTCCCCTTAGTGAGTCTTTCCATGCTCGCGCAAGGGGGTGGCGGAGTGCAGCGCCTCATACGTTCCTCCGCTCCTGCCCTCCCGACTCTCAGTTGGGGAGGGGTGGGTAAGCGGTCCATTAACTATGCTACTGTCTAGGACTCAAAGGAGGCTGCTGCACAAAAGTGTGTCTCCATTCCAGCTAAACAATTGCAAAAACCTAATAATAGTTTAGGGCGCTCATTTCAACAAAGGCGCCCTTGTTGAAAGAAAGAAGTAGATTAAGAGTGAGGTTATTAACGAACTAACGTCCACATCAGGAATATTTTTTGGTGCAAAAGTATCATTGTGGGAGAGGAAAACGAATGTTCCTTGAATCTGTTTTCCCTCCAACATTTGGAATGGCGGGACGGCAACCTGCCCCCTGCCTTGTTCAGCCACCCTTGCGGGCATTAGACTGACTTGATTCAAGATTATGACCGACTTGTCATGTATATGAACTAATGCGGGTTCAAAATTTAAACATATTTTCCTAAAATATAGAGCATTGTGCTTTAGCGTCAGTATTGTTTGGCGAAAGAAGACGCAATAATTTCCCTCACCAAATAAACATGGCGTTCGCAGTGTCGCTTTCCATTATCGGCCCGTTTCCTGCCTACGTAATCTATTCAACTAATTGGCGCAGACAAGTCGCATTTAATTGCACATTGAGAGAAGATGAAAATGCGACCTGCGATTTTCAAGTAATTACCAGTAGGTACTGCAAGCAAACATAAGTAAATACAAGTAGATACTCCACGATCGTAAGTATCACAGCGTCTTGAGCATCATGATTGATCGAACAGAAGACACCTACGTCCCGACCCACATACTGCGGGACTATGGAACGTCAGGATGGTGGACCTTCGCCAAACTGCAGCCGTCACACATAGCGGCGCGACGCGGGTCGTGACAGCGGGACAGGACGCCGCGGGGCGCCCGACGACGCCGACCGCCGCCGGCGGCAACAAAGCGCGGGCGCGCGGAATGTCGGCGCGCGCCGCCGTCAGCTGGCGGCGCGGCGTCGGCGGAGGACGCCGCCGTCGGGGCCGACGGGCGGCGCGGCGCGGCACGCAGCGTCGGCGGCGCTGCGGGTAGGTGGTCGCGTGTCGCGATCGTATCTGGGCCGGGCGGGCCGGCGGCGGCTCGCCGATGACGCGGCCGATACGGCGGGCCGGGTCTGGCGTGGGAGCCGGCGTGGCGGGCAGCCCGCCGCAGCCACAGCGCCGAATCAGGCCGCAGCCACAGCGCCGCTGACTCGGGCGTGGCGACACAGCTACCCGGCTGCTGCGCTGTCGCTGCCGACGACACAGCTGTCCAGACACTGCCGCTGCTGCGCTGTGGCTGCCGACGTCACATCTGTTCAGATACTCCAGCTGCTGCGCTGTGGCTGCTGACGTCACAGCCGTTCAGATACTCCCGCTACGTCAGCACGTAGACACGCATCATTGCTGCTGACGACGAATCTGCTCAGACACTCCTGCTATGAGCAATTGCTGCTGATGACATCACTTCTCCACCGGTAATGGAGTTTTCCGAGTCTTCCGATAAATTTAGATGAAATTCTTGTGGTTTCTAGGAGATGCTTTTCCGCACATCCCCATAGACGCTAATGTTGAAGGTATAAACGCTAGGTCGCACTCAGTCACTCTTAGAGGGTACTCAAGCACCACCTCGTGACGTTAAAAATCCATGGATGATTTTCACATTGCATACAAGCACGGGCGGCGGAACGATTCTAACCGAGATGGGAGGTGGGAGGGGAGTGGGGCTCCAATCGAAGAAAAAGTGCTACATTTTCTGAAATTCCGCCACTTAGGCCACTTAAGAAGAGTTCTAGCCTTACAGTTATCATGGCGGATCCAGGAATTGCTACATGGGGGCATGTCCGGAGGTTCGCCTCTGACTAAAAAAAATAAAGGGAGGGAGGTGTACGTTCAGCCCCTACCGGGGGGACATCTTTCCTCTCAGAGGGGGGCCTCTGGCTGAAAAAGAACACACGGGGTGCAATCAAGCCTTCACGAAAGGGCGCACTTTCTTTCCAAGGGGTTGCATTTTTCCTCTCAGAGGGGTGCCGCTGGCTGAGGCATTCAAGGGGACACACTCGATCCTTTCCAGAATGGCGCTTCTCCCGCTGTTGGGGTGCCACCTTCCCACGTGGGGCACATGCTTCCAGTGGCCCCTGCATGCCCCGGTACAGTGATGACGTCACTGTGTGTACGTCAATTATCGACCGCTGTGTGGCACCGCATGATCTTCCTTCGTCAAACGAGCCAGGAAGCATATCTTCCGACGGACCAAGGAGGGGGAGCTTTGAGAGGATCCCCATTTACTTCTGATTTACATAAACTAAGATAAAATGAGGACAAATCGTCAGAAAGCTATGATCACGGAGAGCCCGAATGATGCCCTGCACGCCTCGCTATCTCTTCGTTCATTTTTACCGATAATGATGTCAACAGAGGTCATATTAGGTGAATACACTGATCTAAACTTACATTTCTGGAATTAATGGGACGTTCCGGTTCTTCGACGCGAGTTCCCTGAGCCTGGCACAATTTTCCGAGACATCTTCGGAACTTTTCGGTGACCGGATCGCTTTTCCGGGTTAAAGTGTGACTTTTGGGGCACCGGTTCGATTCGTAGGCCACGGCACAATATTTTGGGAAATATTTATTTGGGAAATATTCGGGGTACATGTACGCTTTTATTTTTTAGAATGTACGCAATTTGTTGGGCCTATACGAAATGCTTGGACTTTCCAATGCCAGCGCGAGCGCGACTTTCCGTGGTTCCGGTTGTATTTTTATTTCGGACACCCGGCGCGATACTTTCAGGCATTGGTGGAAATTCTTGGGGCCGAGCACGATTCTTTTGCGGGTACCGGCACCTACGATATTTTTGGAACTCAGATGTGAATTCATGCCCAACGCGATTTCCGGGAGTTTTGGCATGATTTTTGCGGTCATCTTCTGAATTCTTCGAACCCCAGTCGTTTTTTGGGGTCCCGGGGTCATCTTCTGGTCCACGGGGCCATACTTTTTCGGGTCAGACTCGGCTTTACATGCCCCGGTGATATATTTTTTTGCCCCCCCACCCTACGTGATTTATGTAGCCCCGGCAAGATTTTTAAGTGACTGGGCACGATTTGGGAGGGTCTACGTTATTTATTTAAGGTCTTTGGCGCGATTTGTAGGCCTCGCCGGCATTTTTTAGCCTGTCTGGTGCGATTTGGGGGCCTGGCGAGATTTTGTGGATCCGACGCGATCTATGGTCCATTATGCTCCAGGATTTGCTTTGCCCAGCGTGATTCCGCATTCCGCCAGTCACTATGCAGCGAACCAACAACCGTCCTTGACAGAGAACATACGAAATGTCCCGGGACGGAATCTGCGACGCACAGCCATCTGTGGCATGGTCGTGCTGCATGACATCAGTGGCAGTTCCAGCAAACGACGTTTGTAAATGACAAGTCACATCAGTTCGTCCTTTCAATTAAATGCGATAGCGTGATAACGAAATATTTTCCGCGAATGTACTACCATGCTTCGTACCAGTGACGCCGCCTAATAACCTTGGTGGTGGTGGTTGTTGGTTTTACGACGCGTCGACTGTCGAGCCATGTAGCGTCGCCAGTCTCTCACGCCGATTGGTCGCGGGCGAAGAGTTGCGACAGGTGAGACTCGAGCCCAAAATCTTTCGATTGCGAGACGGGCAACTTACTGATGCCGATATTTCTGGTTAGAATGCGATTTTCCATCGGTTGTCCAGGGCATGGTCGTGGTAATGTTAATTAGTAGTCACATTTCCGGGCCATTGCGTCGGTCGGTCTAGCTGGCATTGGGCGCCGGGTAATTTCTATTTCACTATTTGAATAATTAGAATAGCCAGCACTCTTTGCTTCTATGACATTTTTCCTTCTGCTTTATTCGCAGCACATTTCAAAAATGTTTTAGACCTTCCAGGAGACAAGCGATGGTTCAGGCGAGTGGATGAACGCTATTTTCGAGTAGTTTCCGTTCATATAAACGGCCCAAGAGGAAGGGAGACTATTCGAATTAAAATGATCGGAGTTATCGAAAGCCTCTTCCACTAACTTTCGATCAATGTACCTTAGGATACAATTATAAACGCTACTGAAAAGACCCGGTCATGGAAGGCCCGAACATGAGCTACACTTGAGCCTTGGCCGAAAACGGGGTCATCAGGTCATTTTTGATCAATATATAGACCTAAACTTAAATCCAAGAAATCGTGCATAAGAAGGTACTGACAGCTTCGTTATCAGCGTATACTCATTCGGCCGCAATCGCGAACAATCCTGTTGATCCTTGCCGACCCGGAGGAAGCTGACGTAAACTGGCTAACTAGTCATTCGGTCCATAAACCAGGCTTTTAAACAACCTTCCAACAACAATTAAGTTAACACCGCTCCCTCCCCCGAGCAAAAAAGGTCATAATACGCTGACTGCCCCTTCCACCATCAAGTAAATATTGCACGCATATACTAAAATTGCGCAGAATGCTGCATACCTGATTACGAGTAACTTCCTCATTCTTGAATGCATGGCTGTTTAGATTAAACACAACCTGCAATTGTAATTGCAGACAATCGTCGGAAACGACAGAACTTTTCACTCCTTACCGGATCAAATAGTTTCTCCAATATATGCTCTTCGGCAATATTTATCTTGCCTTCAACTCATATTTTTTCAGAGGTCCCACCTTCACAGAAAATTAAAATCTTGCTAAAATACAATAATCCCAATGAACATGGAAATTTCATTCAAGACGTGTTCAAGAACGTTTAGACTAATGTACTGTCAATAATATGAACTACACCAACAATTTCATTCATAGCTTGCATAGTTAAATATTCAGTGTACATATGTCATTCTGTACATTATAAAGAATAACTTAAAACATAACTAAAGTACCACATATAGAACGCTTGATACCGTGTCCATTATTTTTTTAAAACAAACAAAAAAGCTTGTTTCAAATGGGTACAAATTAAGGATAGCATAACTAATACCACATTACCATATATAATACGAGACAACGTAACCATAGTTTACAAATAGTTCGCCTCGTCCGAGGAGGGGGTTGGGCGCATCCATAAACCAGCCGCAATGGGCGCTATTCTGATGGGTGACTGATATGATACAGAAATGTATGATATCAGTCCATCGACATGATTATTGATTATTCAGTCCAGGATTATATCAGTCCATGATTATTCTTTCTTCTATAAACTACGATTATGCTTATTTTCTCTAGTACCTCGCTTTAAGCGGCAATTCTATTACACTAGAGCAAAATCGTGTTATCATCTCTATATTAATACAAGCTTGCTCTTCTCGCTCACAAGGATGCAAGATCCACCACTCGTTTCCATCTCTTCATGTTCGGCAATCCGTGCTGCCTCAAAAGCACCACAGCAAAAGTTCCAGCTCCACGACACATTTTATTCGGTGTTAAGCTCACGACAACAAGATTTTTGGCTTGGCTCGCCGAGCACAATCAGAACGCTTATTCAAATTTCCAGGGTAGGCCACACCTGCTATCACATTCAGTTCCCGACGACTAGCCCTTCACCCGATTGACAAGCGGAAACGTGGAGAACGCCAGCGGGGGTCCGGCGGCGGGGGCGCTCCTACTGCGGCATGCGGAACGACTTGCCGGCGAATTTGGCTGCGGCGCCCAGCTCCTCCTCGATGCGCAGGATCTGGTTGTATTTGCACAGTCGCTCAGACCTGCACGGCGCTCCTGTCTTAATCTGATGGCAGGGATCAGAGAAAGAACGGTCACCGTCTGGGGAATGCATGCACAAAACCATTGCACACGCATCACTACACCGCCATGTAACGACACGGTACGACCCATCACGCCAGGATGGTCAATAAGTTTACACATGTTGGTTGGTTATTTGGACTTACAGGCGCATCGACTGCGTTGGTAATGCAGCGCCCATAACAATTTTAGATGGACAACTTAAGAGGATTCATGCGAACAGCAGTATTAGAAACTTCACA
Organism: Imbricaverruca yamaguchii; assembly: GCA_034440575.1. Classification (NCBI taxonomy): domain Eukaryota; kingdom Metazoa; phylum Arthropoda; class Thecostraca; family Neoverrucidae; genus Imbricaverruca; species Imbricaverruca yamaguchii. The sequence goes on from JAOTOL010001657.1 coordinate 2,227,891, forward strand.
AGACAGGCAAATCACTTCAGTGCCACATGTCCACGAGGTGTGCAAATCGCTCCAAACCTGGAATCCAAGAGAAGGTGAAACAGCTGTCCCGAAGCCGCAACGCGCAATTCAACCCACATCATTAGCAAAACAGCAAAACGCAAGCAACATCATCCAAACGGCGAGATGAAAGCAACATCAGCGAAACAGTGAAACAAAAAGAGCAAACGCAGGCAAACATCAGCGAAACCGCAAAATGGAGGAACGTCAGTGGAACAGTGAAACAGTAAGAGCAAGCACAAGCAATCATAATCAGTGAAAACAGTAAAATGGAGGTAACATCAGTGAAACAATAAGAGCAAGCGAGGATCCGTTAGAGTGACATGTCACGGTTCCGAACGTTTAGTGCTACATGTCAGTGGGGTGTGTAAATCGCTCTAAATTTGACATCTGAGAAAGCGAAACAGCTGTCCTGAAGTTACAACGCGTAAGTGGTCACCCAGGAGTTCGCAGAGTGACGGCGCCTGCGTGACTCCAAGAAGGCGTCTTCGAGAATCGGCGAGCAGGGGACAGGATATCAGAACGTGACGTACCGACAGTGGTCGTGACATCGAGGGCAGTTTGGCCAAAATCTACAAATGTTTTGGAACTTTGGAACTGCCATTTTGTATTCTTTCTGGCAGGATTGCATTGCAGCGAGCAATGCACAGAAGATATATATGCACGTGATGCAATTTGTGTCTAAATATTTCCATTCCACCTCACACCTTCCAATTATAACATTTTGTCTAGGTTCATTGCGAAATCGCATCCAAACTGCAAATGCAAAGTCCACTGTGTTATGCCAAGCGGAAACACCAATTGCTGATCGAACCACTGCCCCACAAACAAAAAATCAAACAAACAACGCCATGTCATTGCTTCGTTGTCTGTCAAAGTACAGCAACGATCACCAAGCCCACAATACCCAACGACAGAACAACACCGGGGCCCCAGTCAGCCGCACGCGCCAGACACAGTCGGGCGCCAGCGCCGTCCGCGTGCCGGTCGGACCGGCGCCCCGACTGACCTGGCCCGTGCTCAGGCCCACCACCAGGTCGGCGATGAACGGGTCCTCCGTCTCGCCGGACCGGTGGGACACCATCGTGCCCCAGCCGGCGGACTTGGCCAGCTGGTGAGCCTTGATCGCCTCGGTCACGCTGCCGATCTGAAATCAACGACCGCACGTGAACACCATGTGCTTCACGCAAGCGCTTGCGGTGATAAAGTAATTAGTGGTTCAATGTTTCCCACGTCAATTTCCCCCGGAGTAAACCCATGCATGTCTTCGATGTTCTTTATGAATGTGTTCTTTATGAATTCCTATGTCCTGAATGAATTGGCAGGTGATCCAAGTATGCTCATTTTGCTGTCATTCATTTTTCTTATGCATACTCTCAAATAACCCAGAGCATAAGGTTAGTCATCGGAAACACTTCACATAGCACCAAAACGGAGGGTATCAAAGCCGCGAAACAATGGCTATACACATGTCAGGAGCCACATCTCAGGAAACGACAATTGAATGGCCAGGCCACATGCAAATTACTGCAGGAAATGAGAGATGCTCGGGCAGCGTCATCGCACTGTGTTGAGCAAGCTGACAATGGCAATGGTCGACCCGTCCTGGCTGACCAGAAATGCACTACGGACGCTGCTGGCCGCTACAGTATAATTGGCCAAACATTAGCAGTGGTTAATCTTACTGAGTCACTGACCACTCTCCGACAATTTGCCCTTGCACTTGAACCGCACAACCGCAAATCGTGCAATCTCACAACGATTCCAAAAACAAATTTCACAGCATTATACCTAATGTCATGAACATCCGAGTTACCTACTGCAATCAATAGACACATGGTGCTTGCAAACATCGCCGATCGCCGATCCGAAGGTCCAATCTTCGGAATATGGACCTTCGCGACCAAAAAAGCAGACGACCAAGTCAGTGTCCTTATAGGCTGAACAATTGACGTTTTTCCTCGACTGGGACAAGGCCAAACTTAAAAACACAACAGAACTACTGAGTCTGCTGGAAAAAAAACCAGACACGCCGAATTTCAAGCCAATCAATCGCCATCCAGGATAACAAAACGGTGGTGATTTCTGGATGCACGTGCTCTGCACCGCATGAACATCCAAGACAGCCCCCTGCACCAGCCATCGGACACACGAACCGGCACACCGACCTGGTTGACTTTGAGCAGCAGACAGTTGCAGGCCTTCTTGTCGATGCCCGTCTGGATGCGCTTGGGGTTGGTGACGGTCAGATCGTCGCCGACCACCTGGTGCTTGACGCTGGCCGTGTAGTTGGTCCAGCTGTCCCAGTCGTCCTGGTCGAACGGGTCCTCCACGGACACGACCGGGTAGCGCTTGGCCCAGTCGCGGAACAGATCAGCCAACGCTTCGCCCGTTACCACCTTGCTGCCGTCGTTGTTCTCGGTCTTGAAGTCCAGGTCGTACTTGCCGTCCCTGTGCGTGGACGCGAGATAACGCCGGCGTGTGTGCACGTGTGCTTGCGTGCAGGATCACATTAGCTACACAGCCACATTCTTTTCGAACATCGCCAATCAGAACACAGGAGCATCCACAATGACAACATGCACGCCGGATTGCAGTCACCACACCGCATCTTTCAAACCCCTTGACCCGATGTCATCAGTCCGGCAACCCACCCAGTCAAACAGTGGCTTACTTGAAGAATTCTGAGGCGGCCACGTCCATGCCGATCTCGATTTTGCCCGTGTAGCCGGCCTTCTCGATGGCGTCGGTCAGCAGCACCAGCGCCTCCTCGTTGTCCTGGATGTTGGGTGCGAAGCCGCCCTCGTCGCCCACGGCCGTGGCGTCCAGGCCGAACTTGGCCTTGATCACGCCGCGCAGGTTGTGGTACACCTGGCGGACAGTGGCCGAACCACTACTTCAGAGCCGGCGCCAGCGACACGCCACACGACTGTCGCCCGCGGCTGGGAAGCGCTACAGTCAACTATTGACGAAAATATTTTTGTACATCAACACTAAGACAACACGGATATGCGAATCATGCAGCATTTGTTGGCTTACAGTAATACCAATGCGTCCACACCGCCAACATTCTGCTCACTTAAATAATGCCGGCCAGGTCAACTGATGTACGGAGTCCGCCCGCGACCAATCGGCGTGAGTAGTTGATGACGCCCGTGTAGCCGGCCTTCTATTGAATGCGTCGCAAAATAAATATAACAGGCCAACTAATGAAGAACCTTCGGTTCCTTCACGACACATCCCGCTGCTAGACAATATACGTCGTCGCCAATCTCTCCCGTCGATTGGTCACGAGTATACGCGGCAACACCGCCGATTGTGGGGTTCAAACCAACGATTTTACTGCAGAGTCCAACGCCCAACCGACTGAGCTACCGCCACCCCCGGCCAACCAATGACACGAAGACCAGTCAGTTAACGTGACACAAGGAAGTGGTTTCCATCTGAGCCCGATAACGGTCGCACGGATGTGGTGGTGGTACATTCGTGCTTTAGGGCGTGTCACCACCGCAACTACACAAGCTGGGATTGCGCAACAAACCGAACCGGAACACCGGCTCGCGTACTAAAACAGACGCTCGCCCACCTCGGATCCCATGCGCATTGCCTCCGTGAAGTTGGACGCGCCAGTGGGCAGGATCATGAACTCCTGCATGGCCAGCTTGTTGCCGGCGTGAGAGCCGCCGTTGATGACGTTGAAGGCGGGCGTGGGCAGGATGATGTTCTTGTTGCCGGCCAGGTCGGCGATATGCCTGCAGCGGTCAGTTCGGGTCAGCGGGAAGACGTGTAGCATCACACCACCGGGACACAGACCGTGACAATGTGCCGACCAACACACAACTACTGATGCTCGGAGGGAAATAATGACCGAGTGGAACGTCCTCGTCTTAGGACACAAGTACAACACTACCACGATATCCGCAGGAGATTAGGAATCGTTTTCGTTCTGCTTTTGTCGCTGAAAATAAATCAGAAAGAAAAACATGCTGTCATATCTAAAAATAGCACAGTATGACCAAATTCGAAGAAGTTTGAAACAGATCGAACCTCGTCGTTGCGAGCGGTGAAGCACGCCATATAATTATATTGGAAATATGAACTTAAGCAGGACATTTACGGCATAAAGCAGAAACCAAATGTGAGTTTAATTGGTAAAAGTCTCTGAAAACGCTTGTCATGGGCAGTGCCCTGGATACGTGCTGGTCAGGTTAGGTTAGGTTAGGTTAGGTTAGGTTATAGTCACTATCATTAATTGGTGGCAAGTTGTACACGTATAAGATACCTGCTACTTACCCACATACCTCAACCTACTCAATGGCTGCGCTTCATTAGTGTGCGGCTTCAAAGCTAAGCACCTAGATGGACACTGGAAGGCATTGCAAGCTAATATCACACTGAATGCAGCCGACTACCAACTTTAGGCTAACTGTTTCTGCTTCAAATTAAATGGTTGCAGCTCTGGCATGACAAATATGTTCTGGTGCATCGAACCTGATAGCTACCTAGGATTCATTTAGATAAATACCTATATTGTTCAAAATGGTAGCAATCATTTTTATGTGAGGACTGGGGACATTTTTGTCATGTTTTACTTCGAAGTCGATGTTGCTACATTTATATTATTTGATTCCTTGGTAGCTGTCCTGTTTCTTGTATGCTTTGTTCATGCTTATACACCAAACTAGCATAGGCTAGAGGACAACCCAGTTGGCGCATTTGACGTGAAGTAAAACTGTTATGCATCAGTACTGCTAATGCAAATTGCAATTCATACTTCACAGCAAATGCCACTTAGTTTTCCTTTTGCGAGCTAAATTACTGTATAATGTTGATATTGTCCATGCTACTTCTTACGGCAATCAATCACGTGTTAACTGCTCACTTCTGTACACGGATAGGATAACCGATGGCATCTCTATTACCAATCAAGTTTGAACTGTCTTACTGTTTAAATGAATTAGATAACTGATGTATATCTCCATCCGGTAGAGAAGTATAGAGATTGGATTGGTTCCTACTGACAAGGACTGTACTGAACTTGAAGATGTCCATATCTGTGTCATGCCCCACTGCGGCCCAACTCACTTGTAGAGAGGAATGCCCTTGGCGGCGGCGCCAGCCTTGCACACGGCCAGAGACACGCCCAGCACGGCGTTGGCGCCCAGCTTCGACTTGTTCTCGGTGCCGTCTATCTTCAGCATCAGCTCGTCGATCTCCTTCTGCTGGGTCGGCTCCAGGTTCTGCAATATGCCGTTGTACGCGTCGGGTCAGATGCTTGTGAAACTCTCTTAACAATAAATGCCGCGACTGGACGCGTAGGTGGACCGAAGAAGCCCAGTGGGCGAAATATATTGAAGCTACGTATTAAATATTAATTATGAGTCCTTTAAAATAATTCTGGGCATACCGTTACCTTTATATCCGATACACAAAGATGCTGCTCACAGCACTACGAACTACCTGCGAACTAAATATTACTTGGTTAGTTATATCTTTTCATTCTAATGTCAATGATAGACGGAACTAGTACCCTTAGTCAATATCGCTACTATTATCAATGCTGTTTGTGAACGGGAGTGGGTCTCTGGCTCTGATTCGCCCAGATTCGGAGCCAGTTCCGCGACAACTTGCCCTTTGATCGATTATTTGGGCTTAAAGGCGCGACTACTACAAGATTATTTAGCGCTCAACACGCCCGGATAACGTGTCCCGAAATACAACTGCCCACAATCACTCATTGCGTGAGACGAAATGTACGACCCTCAATATACCAGGAGGTGCTGGGTTTACTCATTTCGTCTCACGCAATGTCTAAAACCCAGGAGCATCTAAGAGCCATTCTTCGTTGTATTAAACACAATCACTCTCCATCACCAGCGCACGCAAACGAGCACCCTGGCAAGAGATCGGGACACGGCGATGGCGGAACAGACCTATCACAGACACGGTTGCGTGTCTCTCACAACTCCGCCAACAGCACGTCCATGCCAGTCCTACAGTTACTCCCGTCTGCCGCTGCCAGGCGCCGGCCCGCTCGAGCGGGCGATATACCGTCTCACACACCACGTATCAGTCGCGTGCCGACCACAACCCATTGCATCACCCGTGCCCCCGCGGGAGGTACGCGGCCGACAACGCCAGTTCCGTGTTGGCCTACGCCGTGTTGGCCGTGTTGGCGGCATTCGAATGGCAGCACGGCTTCAGGTGGTGGAACTGGCCGCGGCCGGCGTCGGTCGCCCGTCGACACCGGCTCACTCAGCCCAAGCATACGCGGCGACCCCGACACACACACACACACGCGCCGCCCGTACCCTGTCACCCGAGAGTGGTGCGCTCTACGCTATCCATCCAGCACCGCTTCCGCCCGGAGGCTGTGCAGATTAAGCTGCTGTAGTGCCGTTTAGCACTGCATGGAGCTTTGTTTGTACAATGCGACTGTATGCAAGTTGTGACTGGACAACTTGACACTCAAATCATGGAATTATTGAAAGGGAACATTCAATGACCTGATACCGAACCAAGATGATTGTGGAAACAAGCGGTGACACATATAGTCCGGAAAGGATTTCGTGAAATAAAATTATCGCTAGAGTGGACGATCGACGAGAAGCGCGATCTAAATATATATTTCGATGAGGGCATATGATTGCAGATGGCAAAACGTGAGTGGGATGTTTTTCTATGACTGACCAAGTCGGCGTCAGTGCGGCGGAGCAGCATCCTACCTAATCACCACACCTCGGCCCATAGTACTGACCGCCTTCAGCAGCTCGGGCACGATGAGCTTGTTGATGTTATCCACCGCCTTGGAGACGCCCTTGCCCATGTACTTGGACTTGTCGCCATCGCGGAGCTCTAATGCCTCGTGCACACCTGTGTCGAAGGTCAGCTCGCGGCGTGAGAGACAGCTGAGACTGAACAGCATGGCGGTAGACAGCACCACGATAACTGGACAAATGCACGTAAACAAGTGCACGTATGGCAGATGTACGTACGCAAATGTGCATAAGCAAATATGCGTAAGCCCAGATGTACGTATAGCAATTCTACCTAAGCGCAGGTGTACATATGGCTAATGTACATAAGCGCAAATGTGTGTACGGCAAATGTACGTATGTGCAAATGTACTAAGTGCGAAAGCACATAAAGGGAAATGCACATATGCGTAAAAGTACGTAAGCGCAAATGTACATATGCGCAAGCGTATGTTAGAGCAAATGTAGGTAAGCGTAAATGTACGTAAGTGCAAATGTTCGTATACACAAATGTACACAAGCACAAACGTACACAAGCGCAAAAGTACGTAAGCGCAAATGTACGAATGCGCAAATGTACGTAATCACAAATGTACGTATGTGCCAATGTATGGCGCAAACGTAGGTATGCACAAATTTACGTAGGCGTAAATGTACGCAAGCGCAAATGCACCTATGCGTAAATGTACGTAATTGCAAATGTGCGTTAGCATAAATGTATGTAAAGTAAGTGCGTGGTAAGTAAGTACACAGCAAGTAGTGAAGCAAGTATGTAGTAAATGCGCAAATGTACGAGTGCAGATGTTGACGTAAGCACAAAAGTACGTATGGCAGATGTACGCAAGCTCCGGTATACGAAAGTCCAAAAGTACGTATGGAGAATGTGCTGATGGCATATGTACGTAAGAGCAAATGTGCAAATGACAAAGGTAGGTTAGCAAATGTACGCAAGTGCAAATGTACATATGACAGTTGTATCTAACCAAATGCATGTAAACGCAAAGGTAAGCATGCGTAAATGTGCAAATGTAAAACAGTACATCAACAGACAGCACGACATCATATTACAGTACATCATCAGACAGCACCACATTATATTACAGGACATCATCAGACAGCATCACATCATATTACAGAACATCAGGCAGCACCACATCGTATTACAGGACATCAGATAGCACCACATCATATTACAAGACATCATCAGACAGCAACACACCCCGTAATGATGAACTGGGGTTTAGGGGCGCGTCGACTGCCAGGGTCAATTTGCGCCCATAACTGTGCTTACAGGCCATCTATTAAGCTCATACAGTAGGCACTAAGACAATATCCAGGGACGGCAATATATGACATCAAAACTTGCTTGTCGAAGGAAGCTAAAGATGTCCTCAGACGATACGACTCCAGTCATCTTTTAGCAGCATTCGCAAAATGTCGCTGTCTACACGTCTTATAATCTGGTGTCGTAGAGGTTCCAATAATAAACAGTCCAGTAAAACATGATAGACGGCAAGCGAGTCAGAACACCGTGGGCATGAAGGTCGGAGCAACACACTGTCACAAGGATACACAGCGGTACCGTCGCATGCGGTGGATAACAGGCACTTCAGACAATCGCTGGAGTGTTGGCACAGACAGCCTGCGTCATTGTACGTTACTGTCGGAGAAGGCAATTGTTACCTGTGCTGGCTCCAGAGGGCACTGCAGCGCGGAACAGCCCCTTCTCTGTGAACAGGTCAACCTCCACCGTGGGGTTGCCACGGGAGTCAAAGATACTACGCGCGTGAATCTTCTGGATAGGCATTTTCGTGTTTTTCAATACTTGTGACGAATCTTTACCTGGAAACGAGAAGACACTAGGTCTGTGTCGGTGTAGCAACTGTTGATATTTGGACTCGTTGCTATAGCGACGCATCGTCTGCATTGGTTATACAGAGCCCATGGAGTAGCAATAGTCGTTATCTGGGCTTATAGGGCGCTGGATGACCAATAGACTACGTTGGTCATACAGCGTCCATGGTATAGAAAATGAAAACGGCAACTAAATGTGAATGCTGCCGACTGTGGTGGTTAATGCCCAAATAGCTGGTGTCTTCCACGCAATACTCCCGACAGCATTAACACGCGCACTGGAGGGGGGGGGGCGAAATCCGCCCACCTCTCCGGTTTTTCGTAGATAACTCCAGATTTTACCGGCCGATATACGCCATTGTTTGTGTACCTGCCAATAAATGACCGGCGCGTTGTTTGAATAAGAAAAATGAAAATCAACCGATTTTTTTTTCGAGTTAGGGGTAGCTAAATTCGAAAAATGTTATCAGCGCTAGATCACAAATATCGGCGTTGGTGCGCTTCCCGTATATTAGCAAAAAGGAAGTGTTCTTGGCAAAACTAGCGACTTGTTTGATGTACATTGTCATGCTACATTGCTCCAGAGTCATGTCAAGTCACCGAGGTCAAGTCAGGTCAAGTTCACAACAGGTTAACACACGCCCTAGAGGGCGTATGGCGAAATCCGTAAATCCTTCCGATTTTTCGTGCATAACCCCATATTGTACAGGCCGATATACGCCAAATTTTTCGCGTACCTTCTTAGAAATGACCGGCGCACTGTTAAAAGCAAGAAAAATGAAAATCGGCCGAGAAGTTTTCAAGTTAAGGGCCGGGCCGTTGAAGTAAAAACAATTCGCAGCGCCAGACCACAAAACTCGGCGCTGATGCGCTTCCCGTATATTGTCAATTGGGAAGTGTTCTTGACAACACCAGCGACTTGTTTGATGCATATTGTTATGCAATATAATTTAAAAGTCATGTTAGGCCGCCGAGGTCATGTCATGTCAAGTTCATGATAGGCTAACGGAACCAAACTTGGTCAACTGGAATGTGTCATAGATGCAAATGACTGTCATGCGATTGATGTCACTTTACATGTTACTCCCTATACATCCCGAAATCTACTGTTTGTCATTGTGTGCCTAAGCGTTTTTCATACTTTATTCATGTATTTCACTCCTTTCTTTGCGAAGCCGATTGTGGCGAGCCGCCCAACGGAGCAATCGGGATGGGAGCCCGGTTCCGGTAACTGGAACAGGTAATGACCTAATAAAGTGCTCCTATATAGGTGGCCTGAGGTCAAATGGCGGATCTGACATCTGTATTGCATCATTAGTAATGTCCAAAACATCAGTAATGCCAACTTTGGAGCATTTAAACACAACCACAGCGATCCATAACAATGACAATCCAAGCCACACAAAACCATAAAATTTTGTTATTTTGACCTCATTTGACCTTGAAGATATTGACCTAAGGTCATGAACTTTGCACACAATAGAGTTCACTATGGTGCCCATCCACCCTGCGAATTTCGTTGCTCTAGCCTTCATAGGAGCTGAGGTCTTGGGGGGGGGGGGCGGAATCCGCCCCCCTCCAGTGCGCGTTATTTTCAGAGGCCCTCCAGGGCGCGTGTTGAACACTGCCACATAAACGCATGTACTTTACGATCGATTGTATCGCTCCTGGCTGTGTGGACATCAGGTCGCATCCAGCGCAACCTGGGCAGCTGAGTGATCAATCAACACTGCCTCCGGCGGCAATCTGCCAGACACGCCACGACCAAAGCAGCTGGGGAGCAACGCTCCGGGTGGGCCACGCCGGAGGGGGGGGAGGGGCATTTGCATACTCCGGCAATGACAAGGGCTAGGGCTTCGTAGTAGTAGCAGTGGTTCAAATGCCATCAATACTTCTGAGAAAAATGTACTTTAAATATACGCAGTGCACTTCATGTACGCAGATCAATATTTGGAAGATATTTGCCCTGCTGCATCAGCTGCCGACGTATTTCCGTTGCTGAATCGGAAGGATAAAATAAAATACAAACAGATAAACCAAAATATGGGTCCGGATCCATCGCATGACAGGCGAGACTCGCCACCAAAAACAGCACGTGTGCATAGCACAACTCAAGCTTGAAATATCATCATGAAATATCAATTATTATTCATGGGATGTGTCCTCATGTTCCTCTATGAAAATAAACATGGTGCAAATGTTATGGTCTATGGTGCAGAACATTAGAACTAGGAGAATGAAGTGACTTATCAGCTTTTTGCACACATTTGCCTGATTTCATGGTGCTATTTTCAAGCACATACCTTACACATGTTGTATGATGCTATTTATTTATAACGATGACTAGTACCAAATAAAAAAAACGACGTAATACCGTACTTTACTGTACACTGAACTGGCCAATCTAGATGACACAAAAGTACTACCCAGCACCAGTACTTAAGGTCATGTTATGAGGATTGCTCATTTTCAGGAATTGGGCACACCTGTGACATCACCCAGCGGCCCTCGACGCTGGATTGGATGACCTTGTTTTGGGACTGCCTTTGGTGACGAGTAAGGAGACCGTTGTTTTAATACTCGGTTTGTTGTTGCGTTGTTTTAATATCCCGTTGTTTTAATACTCTCTTCACCTTGTCTAAATTGATCTTAATCGTTCTAATCAGACTATCCATATACATGTTACCGCTTCCTCTGTGCCCCTGAAATACTTGGTGACTGTCTTTGCATCGATTAACCCAGCATCGAGGTCAGCTTTGTCAGTATTGAGCTATGTTCTGTTGTACAGAAGATACGTTTGAGGAACACGTCACGTGTCAAGCATACAATGAGAAGGCTGCGAATTGAAATGCGATTTTTCAGTGCATGACCGTACGGCGGGCTTGATGCATCGGCGGCTGAAATATCTCTGTCGGAAACTTAAGCTTCCCTTTAACTGAGGCGCAAAGTCCACCTCGTACAGCAAAGGGTCGCAAACAAGTCACGCAGGAATTGGAATCTACATGCATGATGGGGTGTTCATGGAATGGAACTATGGTATGGTAGAGGATTTTGTGTAAGGCATGTATGCATAAGACTATGTGTGGAATCCACCACCATACTACGATTTCCATGTGTGATATGTTGATGTGTGTTCCATTGTATATGTTATATGCTCCATTATATATCCAGCAGTATATGTTCCGTTACACAATGCAGTGTTGCAAGCTAAAATGGCGGCCGGGGGACATACCTGTATCACCCTACCCAGTTCCATCGTAACTACAAACCGGTTTGGATTCAAACAAAAAGGATTGTTGGTTGGTTATTGAAGTTTAGGGGCTCATCGACTGCATCGGTCATTCAGTGCCCAAAACAAAAAGGATGTGCTGGCCATTCAGCTACCGGTCGGGCCAGCTCCAGCGACCATGGCTAATCCATGACCGGACGTAGCCCGTAGTCATGTGATGGGCGCTGCATTTGATTCCATTAATAACAATGGAGAAACACGTGAAATAAATCCGATAACATTGGGCAGATTTCGGAGCAGCAAAGTCGAGCCTGGGAGCAAACTTTCCAGATCAATGAAGGACAACTTGTTGCCCCTCTCGAAGCCATTACGATGGTCAATGTTACACCAACAAGTGATTATTTGGATTAATAATTTGCATGCCTGCTCGATTGGTGGGTATCCAACAAACATTCTCTTCTCACCATGGTAATTGGAATGTTTACAGAGGATAATCTTCAACAGAGTGAACATATATAATGCAACATTTATCGGCCGATATCTACTTGTACGCCAATAATCTGTTCGAATGCAATAACGTGATGGTGCCGACTTCATGTGAGCATTGCAATGTGTGTCTCGCGATTCATTTTTGCACTTACCGCAACATAGAGCCATCTAATCCATTTGTTGCAAAACTTAAATATTGAGGGGTGAAGGATGAGACGTAGGTTTCAGGAGCATGTAATTCTGAAATATACGGATGGAAATGTGCAGTGCAAAGCACAACGCAGTACTAACACTAACAATACTTGGCAGACCAGCAAACACGATTGCACATTACACAAAATATATCGAAGTTCGAGGATATACACGCAATGTGCAAGGAAGAAAAAGGTATTTTCACAGCCAAAGGAATGTTATTTACCTTTATGAAAGGTAATTATAGATATCTACCTACACAACGATACAGATCTGTCCAGACATATAACGAATAACATAAAATTTGACCAAGTCACGCGGCAAAACGTGAGTATATTACAGAACCACTTTCGTGCAAATAAACGTGCATGAGTGATGGCGCTCAGGTTCATAAGTGAACACTGTGTACGGGATACCAAGGGAAACCCACCTGGGTAGGAAATACATTGGTGGGATTACATTTGGCTTCTGACATAGGTCCCTGATAATGCCGAAATAAAAGCAATGCATGGGATAGACAACGATGGTTCAACCATTGTTGACGGATGTTGACATCACGGGAGGATATCCTGTCGAGTAAACTCCTCATGGAAGGTTGCCATGAACCGATACAATTCCGAATTTGAAATACTTAAAACGGATTATGCGTGGGAATAGTAAATCTTCAAACCAGATTAAAGCATCAAGAAGGTAACGCTGTTATATTTTATTTCCCTGACCCGTTAAAAAAAATCTTAGAATTTTCGGTGGCAGCTATCGCCTTCTGCAAAGTCCTAACCACGTTTGACGGACTCTCAAATATTGGAACATAGATAGCAGCGCGAGAAGTGTATCATGCCTCAGAAATGCACAAAGATAATAACGAAACACGTAAGCAAATTCTGGTGACCAAAGCAGAGCAGGCACCATACCAAAGTTGTCTTGTAACGTCACACAACCAGAGACACTGTTGCTTCGACGGTTCCGAATGCGAAATGTTTAGTAGATCCTGCGGAAATGCCTCAAAACCGCCTCAGCATGATTCGAGTGACGGTCGCTCGACGATACATCATGCGCACGTGAATTACGAGCAATCATGCGATCATGATTTAATGTGCACTATCAGATGGCTGGATTGGTGAGCATTTCGAACAGTAGTACACATCTTTTTGAGATAAATAACATGAACCGAAGGGATAGCGCGAAATTTAGTGGGCGTATCAATATCGCAGCGTACGCTGGACATAGGTTCAGAAAATAATAGTAGCATGGAACACATAGCCTAGACGTGCAACTAATGCGCATCAATGCATTGCACAAGTCTTTATAGGGTGTCCAGCACAAAACAAGTTAATAGCATGATTGGCCCAGTTCATAAGTGACTTGTTATGTACTGAACAGTTCACTTGCTCTGTGACCCCTTCCCAAAGTAGACCCCGGGAGGAACAAGCCATAGAGTTACAACCCCCTTGGACCTACTATGGGCTGAAATGCGCTGATGAGGCCATATACAAAATGTCAGTGGAGATGGAACGTGGTATGACTCACATTTACGGAGCGACCGAGCTATCTGTGTAAAATTGCAAGGGGCATACCAAGCCATCAGAAGGTCTCTCAGTTATCTAGTGTTTTGTTACATTGAAGTAAACTGGCAGGCTCAAGATTATAACACGGAACTACTTTGAATCGCTTATTTTTCAATCCAAACTGCATCCAATGGTAGCACCCAAGGCACTATTGATGCGACCACTGTCATCTCCCCTCCATCTTTCAATATATTTTTAGCCATACAAAAAAAAATGCTCACCAACAACTGAAGGAGCGATGTGGCAGCCATTTTCAGAGGGCACAAGGCCTGTCCTAATGAGGAAGATTAACCATAAAATATACGGAATGCTAATGAAATGTTGAAATAGGGAAATACCCCTCACACCCCCCACCAACCCTAAATATATCCATAGTCCGTAGCTTGTGCGAAGAAGGTTCAAATGCACAAGCATAGCAATTTTCCTTAAAAAATCCAAAGGAAAAAGATCCCGTGAGAAGGAAGATATGATCAGGTTGAGTGAAAAACTATACCAAAGCAGCCATAGTTTATGGTAACGAAGTTGGAAGTCAGAGAGCATCGAGATAATTGGCTAGCCCTTTAATTCCCACCCTCATTTCCGATGGCCAGCGTCTCGGACCACAACACCGGAGGCGGCCAGCGTCTCGGGCCATACCGGAGGCGGCCCGTGTCTCGGACCATACTGGAGGCGGCCAGCATCCCGGACCACAACACCATAGACGGCCAGCGTCTCGGACCATACCGGAGGCGGCCAGCGTCTCGGACAATACCAGAGGCGGCCAGAGTCTCTGACCATACCGGAGGCGGCCAGCGTCTCGGACCATACCAGAGGCGGCCAGCGACCCGGACCACAACACCGAAGACGGCCAGCGTCTCGAACCATACCAGAGGCGGCCAGCGTCTCGGACCATACCAGAGGCGGCCAGCGTCCCGGACCACAACACCGGAGACGGCCAGCGTCTCGAACCATACCGGAGGCGGCCAGCGTCTCGGACCATACCAGAGGCGGCCAGCGTCCCGGACCACAACACCGGAGACGGCCAGCGTCTCGAACCATACCGGAGGCGGCCAGCGTCTCGGACCATACCAGAGGCGGCCAGCGTCTCGGACCATACCGGAGGCGGCCAGTGCAAGAGTCAGAGAGTCGGCGTACGCCACACACGACCCACAGCAGCATGTCGAGTCCACCCGACCGCCTCGCTGCAGGGGTGAGTAGCAAAACAAAAAATATCTGAAAATATTCTTCAAATTCCAGTTCAGCTCGGTTATCGAATTCTGATAGTTTTTTTAATGTTGGAGATACGTTTTGCACTTGTATCCTTCCAAGTGAACTTAAAACTGGCAGCTTAGCCCATGTCCACATCTAGTTGATGACGATTGCAAAACAGCTTAGGTATAAAAACACAACAGACATGATAAAAACCTTTTGGAGGATCCCTTCATTAAGATCATCTGGGTCATGCTCTACACAACCTTTGAACACCGTCTTACCTGACACATGGCCTTGCACCAGGGTTAAAATATTGGTTTTTTGTTAGGTGTGAAATGTCAGAACGAGCACAGTATGATGTCAAATTTGCCATGGAATTAGTGTCCTTTAAAATGCTTTTGATGTCTTCAGCTTCAAATTTCAGCAAATGGTGAAGGTGTAAATGCTGGCACCATTTGTTTTGTTTTTAATTTAATAATTTAGAAGTTATGTTCAGGATAGGGAGAATAATAATTATGATATAATCTGGTATTTCATGCCATATCACATTATAGGTAATTCTTTTACCTGAAATTGCATTGCAAAATTTTCGTGTACCACAATTCCTTACTGAGAGAATGCACACAAGATAATGCTACTTATAAATTAGATACTGTCAGAAAGGAGACATGAAGACATCATGAGCATGCATCAAGGGGCAGGATGTCGATACTTCCTGGAGAAGGATGTTGTTGGGTGTTCAGAAAGTGGTATATCCCACTCTATTTCACGAATAATTTAGCACTGCCCTGCACGGACACTGCCATTCGCACACATTGACAACTGCAACTAGTGTCGGTGCTGGCAGTAGACAAGTCAATATATATATATATATATATATATATATATATATATATATATATATATATATATATATATATATATATATATATATATATATATACAATAACAAATATATTGAGACAGCTTCAAATTCCCGAGGAATATGGTAATACAAATTGGAATTAAAAACAACAACTTGGCCATCCACTTCTGCTCTATTATTGTGTCAACCCCTTCAATCACTTGTGACATGAGGGTCATTTTTTACTGGAACTGTGGCACCCATTTCAGAGGTCTAAGTGCCACTGGCAGGAGAAAGCACCCCTCCAATGTGCTAGAGTACACCATCCCACTGCATGAACTTTCAGTACACACCCCTCCAGAGTTGCAGTTGCACCATCCCCAAAATTAGTGTCCCAAAGACAACTTCTAGATCCTTCCCGAGGCATGTGAATTCAGGCCCAGCAATAGCCAATGAACTCTCATTAGATCACGACAAAAGTGGGTCCCTGTATCTATTTGACTTCCATGAACTCCAGGTATCTCAATAATAACTAAAGATAAAACTCTCGGACTATGGCATATATTGTGTGGGAATTGGGTTGCAATGCCTTCTTAAAGATGATGTTGAGACTGCAGTGTTAAATTATTCATATAAGAGGGTGGAATATACCACTTTCTGAACAGTCAATTCACATCCTTCTACAAAAAGGATCAACATCTCACTTATTGATGCATGCTTATGAAGTATGTGTCCCATTTCTAACAGTACCTTGTTTGTTAACCCACCCTGTTTCTCCAGTCAGATCCTCACACCCATCTCTGGGTATGGGGGGGGCGGGTACACAGATAGCAACCCCCTCTAATATCCAAACTAAGCATCGCACAAAAACGAGAGGTGTCATCGGAAAGCGCTCGACAAGTAGGGCTTGACGCTACCCACGAAAACAATTTCCCACAAAAGTGATGTCACTTGGCGGGCCTAGATTTTCATGACATTTCATGACTTACATTATGTTTTTTGTTCTGGGGAGTTCATTTTGGGAATATTAAAAAAAAAAAATATTTGGATCAGAAAGGGCAGCGAAATCTACCAGGGACATTAATTTTTTGGCCTCCCACAATCAATTTAACGTTTTTGTGAAATTGCAAAATTTTGAGTTTTCAAGTTGTTTAATTTTCATTTCCTAACGGAAATTCAGCAGTCCACAAAACATTCTTTGAAGTCAATTTGCTCTAATAAAAAAATGCTTACTTTAGTCAGAATATTTTATTGGAATAGGCAAATATGCAAAATTAATATGTAGTAAATAACAGGAATAAATGAAAAAAATGATCTATCAGTTTTGTGGCATCCCTGAAGATACTGAAATGCTGAAGATTTCACTAAAACATCTATCTGTTAAAACATGAGAACTGGTTGAACTCTTTTGGAGCAGACTACACTTGACCTAGATTAACTCACTGACCCCAGATGACCTGACTCCAAAGGTTTAACATGACATGTGAAATTGATGTGGGAAAAGGGATGCCAAAATTCAGCAAAATTGCTGTGTTGTTTGTTCAATATCCACAAAAAACCTGAGAGGGGTGGCTGAAGACCACCCCAAGACAGCAAGGGTTGAGTATCATGATCATGCTCCTTATAAGGGACAGTGATACATAAACATTTCACAATGCAATTTCAGGTAAAGGGATTGTCGATAATGTGATATGGCATACAACACCAGTGAAGAGAAGAAGTTTTTCTCACATCACAAATATAGCTCTTACCAACATATGAATATTACAACAACTGATGAAAGTACAACCATTAGCTCAGATTTAAGGCTGAAAAACATCAAAAGTATTTGAAATAATAAAAACTCTGACATATCAGCATCCCACTGCACTCATTTCAACATCTCATACTCAATGAAAAACATTAATTTAACACTGTGCCCCTGTGATTGGAAGATTACATCCCTCTAGAACCGCTTGAGTGCACCAGTCGCAACAAACATTTGTATCCACCAAAGATGCCAAATTCCAGGAAATCGAATTGTTGAGAGATTCAGTGTAACCCTGTTCTAAAGTTTAAGAAGAACCCTGGCTTCCTATATGATGCATTCAACCACTAGGTCATATGACATCACCAACCCCTCACACAGGCTGGTTGCTGGCGAACTTCTGCTGCCAGCTTTGATACTCCCAGTTTTCAGATTTAAGTGCACAATCTTTTGATCAAGAGCCTGACACTACAAATTGAGCTACCACAGCCCCCTTCATATAAACTCATGTCAGTCAGTGTTGTCACTCTAAGCCAGACCCATAAGCCTCACTTGGTACGACTCCCATATGGCACTGGTGATATTTGAAGACCCTCTGTGATGTCCAAATATGCTGCTCCTCAATCTGTCCCATACAAATGTTTCTTGGAACAACAGTCCATAGAATACAAGCCAGAAAATGCCTGAAAGCACCAGTCATTTTGAACAGATTAAGTGACCAGGTATTAGACCATTCACATATACTTAACCCACACAATATTTCCTGTCAAATCCTCCCACCCCATCTGTGGGGGGGGGACAGTTGAAGACCCCCCCTCTAAAATCCAAACTAAGCATTGCATGAAAACAGGTGGAGTCATCGGAAAGTGCTTGACGAGTAGGGTCCGGGTCCACCCTCCAGAAAAATTTGCCACCCAAAAGTGACGTCACCAGGGGGCTAGATTTTCATAAAGACATAAAAGATTAGTGCAACTATGAGCCACAAGGGCCCTTCTTGGTTGCACTCTGTACACTGAACCAGTTGCCCACCAAACGTGTCAATCAGCCCTCCCTGTAATACTGAAAAGCAAGCCCTCTATTCTTATAATGATTGTCTATGCTGTTTTTAAAGATGTTCAATGTGCTGCTACTGACGATGTTTTCTGGCAGCTGGTTCCAGTGTTCCACTACCCTGTTGGTGAAGAAAGTTTGCCTTAACCTTGTTCTGCTGTGGTTAACTTTAATTTTGAATTTATGACCTCTAATTGCATCATTTCTGTTAAATTCAAACATTTCCCCAAGGTATCCCCTCTCCAGACCATTGACAAATTTAAAGACCTCGATGAGATCTCCTCTCAGCCTTCTATATCTAAGTTAAAACATATTCAATTTCTTCAATCTTTCCTCATATGCCAGGTTGCTTATGCCATTAACCATTTTTGTAGCCCTCTTTTGAACTCTCTCCAAAAGCCAACAATCTTTTTCATAGCTAGGAGACCAAGCTTGGATGCAGTATTCCAAATGTGGCCTGACATATGCACAGTAAAGCTTCCTGATCACTTCCTCACTTCTGTATGATACATTCCTATTTATTGCCCCAAGCATTCTCAGTGCCTTCTTCCTGGCTTCCTTGGTCTGTTCTGATGCCCCCAGTTTTGTGTTCAGAATAACACCTAAATCCTTCTCCTGTTGAGTCACTGATAGCGCTTGGCCACCCATCAAGTATGGAGCCTTCATATGCTGCTTACCTACATGCATGATTTTGCACTTATCAAAGTTAAATTTAATTTGCCATTCTTCGGACCACTTCACAAGTTTGTCTAAGTCTTTTTGCAGCGAGATATGCTCATCCTGACCTGTTATTGCCCTAAAAACCTTCAAATCATCTGCAAATTTCAAAACTTTACTGCTTAGGCCACTTTCAATGTTATTTACAAATATAATGAACAGTAATGGCCCTAGTACTGACCCCTGGGGGACTCCACTAAGAACATTTTGCCATGATGACTTTGTACCATTTAGCATCACTCTTTGCTGTCTATCTGAAAGCCACAACTCTATCCATTTTAAGATGCTACCTGCAATACCATGGGACTGAAGCTGTATCATTAACCGTTTATGGGGTACCTTGTCAAAGGCCTTACTAAAGTCAAGATATGCTACATCAACCTGATTTCCCTGATCAAATTGTTCTGTGGCGAAGTTCAAAAAGTCCAAGAGGTTTGTGAGACACGATCGTCCTTTTCTAAACCCATGTTGAGTATTTTGAATCAATCTGCTACCTTCCAGATAACTAACTATTCTATCCTTGATAATTGATTCGAGTACCTTGCATACTAGGGATGTGAGACTTATTGGCCTATAGTTTTCAACTTTCCCTCTTTCTCCTTTCTTGAAAATAGGAACTACATTTGCCCTTTTCAAATCGGTTGGAATTTCATTATTTGAAACTGATCTACAAAATATTATACTAAGTGGAAATGCCAGTTCCTTTTCAGTTTCCCGCAACACCCTAGCATAAATTTCATCAGGTCCTGCTGCCTTATTTTGCTTTATTTTCACGACTTCAAGACTTACATGATGTTTTTGACTCTGGGGAGTTCATTTTGGGGATATATGAAAAACAAAATTTATTTGGAATGATAAAAGGACAGCGAAATCGACCAGGGATATAATTGTTTGCCCCCCAAAAATATTTTTTTTAAATATTTTTTTGGAAATTTCAAAATTTTGAGTTTTCAAGTTTTCTTTCATTTTCCTTTTCTGATGGGTAGAGCAGGCTGAGAAACGTTGTTGGAAGTCAACTTTCCCTAATAAAAAATGCTTACTTTAGCCAGAATCCTCTATTTAATATGCAATTTGGCAAATATGTAAAATTTATATGTAGTCAAAAACTAAAAAATGAAAAATTAAACTTGTACGTTTTGTTGCATCCATGAAGATGAGCAAATGCTGGAAGTTTCATTACAATATCTGTATCTGTTAAAGTGTGATGACTGATTGAACTTTTTTGGAGGTGACCTCACTTGACCTGATACTAACTCGATGATCCTAGATGACCTGACCTACAAATTTTGAATTAGCATGTCAAATTGATGTGGGAATACATGATCTTTACCTCAATTGTGTTGTGGTCAACAAGAAGTGGAATCCTCCCTCTAATGTCATGTGTTTTTTCCCTCCCATGCCATGTAAACTTTTTTCCTTCATGTTAAAATTGATTCATGTGTTGTGATAATGTAATAGCTTTAACACTGGGGGCACTAGGGTATCAGCATTATATATTTTTTTTTATTCTAGCATTCCCAATTATGGAAATCACCTCCAAAAATTGAAAAAATAACGAACAGTAATACCACTAGTTAACTTTAGTGCATTAGTGCAGAAATTTGCCTCTGAGAGGGAGGACGGGGGGTTGGTTGGCTCCTTTGGCTATCTGGATTCACCCCTGTTAGTATAGGCAACACATGCATGTAATAATATTATTGGCAGAATTCAAGGTTTGTTGACAAGCTTTGTATCAGCAGGCATATTTCACTGTAGTGAACATTTTTTAATGGAAGTATGGCAAATAGGTATGGCAGCCCATACATTTTCAATTAGGCATCCAATAATTTTTGCTTGTTCCCTAAATCTTAATGTAAGGAGAAATGAACATGGAAAAGTATTTACCTCCCTAGTACCTAAGTATCAACCTAGACGGGTGCCTTAACCTAAAATACCATGGGATGAGCTAACTGATGATCACAAAATAATGCACTAGGAACTTCCTGCAGCCCTCTACATGGATATCTCATGAAACTGGTCAAAAGGAGATAAGTAATAAACTTTTTGATGGCCAAATATGTCCCCAAAACCATTTGCACCTAGTGCATACCCATTTGTCACAATTATGATGAAGCTAACAGATGATTTGGAAGGGGCAAATAGATGCCAAATGGGATATTAGGCCACCTCAGTAGTTGGTTGGTTATTGGTTTTATGACACATCAACAGTTGAGTCATGCATTGTTGCCAATCTCTCACACCAATTGGTTGGGGCAAAGAGTAGCAACAGGTGAGACTCAAACCAACAACCTTTTGATTGTGAGACAGGCAGGCAACTTACCCCTAGACTACTGGTCCCCACCACCCCAGAAGCTCAGTTGGTTAGAGTGCTTGCCTGGCCCCCTGTCCTAGCAACAAGGTTCAAGCAGCTTCACTTATTTAGCCCCAGGCTGGGTCAGTTTATGACTGTGCTGATAAGGCCAGGGATGAGCTACAGGACAGCTGTCTGCATATTGATGGAACATTAAACTTTTGGTCAAAACTCTGCTATTGAACTATAATTTCTGGATGTGGTGGTGGGCCAGGGCTCACCCAGCAAGCTCTGCTTAGCAATATAACCCTGGTTCATAAAGCCACCTTAGCAATAACTTGGATTACATTTTAAAACAAAAAGACAATATACATTGGTGATTTAAGGTAATAAAGTCAGTACAGAAAATGTGGATATGGCAGATGGAAAGTCTGGATTATAGCATGAAATGCTATAATCCAGACTACATTTGCAGACTACATTTGCAATTTGTAAAAGGTACTGATCTGAGCAGACATTGTTCAGTAGTGTTTAGGGGAGCATCAACTGTAGCAGTCATGCACTGCAGACATTATGAAGCATTGGAAGATTTTGCATGCCATTCTGCCATGTGCAGGCACCATCTGCAAACACATGTGGACATTCACTAAAATTGGCCCATAGACATGCATCAGTAGATTGTCAGAAAATGTGTTTTACCCTCAGATGCTGCCACATGGAATGCATTCCATGATAACATAGCAATCTTAATGGATGTAACTGCATTTAAAGCTGCAATGCAATCAAAATTCTGCACATTGTTGTATGCATATACTGAATAGATTAAGAATGATAACATACTAAGCAAGTTTGAAGAGTAGCCTTACTTGTTTACATTTAATTTTGCTCTCATTAGAAATTTTGTGCCAGCAATAATTACCTATTAGTGAGCATTAACTGGTTATTCAGCTTTACCCACGGCAGGGCTGTCCTGCTCACGCTTGAAGATATAGATCCGTGTACCCCGCACCTGCCACTTAAAACACCACCTTGTAGGGAATAACAAGGAAAATCCCACCACCAACCTAGTTACTTAACAGCAAAACGCCGGAGACCGCACCCCAACACCCACCGGCAATTTCAGAGACGGAGGACGACTCGGACGAACGGTGGGCGGCCAAAATGAGGCAGAAGGTCGCATTCGATGTAGACTCGCATGATAGTGACTTATCAAGAACGATAATTTCAGTGCTTAGGTTTTAATTAATTTAGCAATATCTGAAACCATTCACCTGTGTGTTACGGTATGAATATTATAAAGCTGCTACACAAAATGGAATATGAATAAATAGTGACCCTTCACAAGCGAATGTTCCAAACAAATGTTATAATGACCCTTACTAAAATGACTGTGCATCAAAGTCTTGAATTTCGAGCGAATAGATGTCATTGCTCGGATCATTTTAAATTAGGTACAACTACTCATTAATTTGTCAGGAGATATCAAAGCAGAGAACGAAAAATATATTTATCAAAATTCAGTTCGCCATCCACATCATACTCTAGCAAGCGAGCCAATCGTTATCCCGGAACTTTTTGTAGGCTACCAACTGTCTTAAGCTGTTGGAACATGACAGGAAACTAGTAGGAAGAAACTCAACATTCTTCATCGCACAGGAAAAATCAGTAGATGTAACAAAATAGTAATGAATAACATGCCATACTTATCGTATAGTTCGCAATATTTTTGTTTTTTTGCTTAAAATTATGCATAAAACGTTGTTCGTGTCAGATTCTTACAGTAGAGGATGAGGAAAGCGGAAAGGTAGTAATATATAACGCAGTAAAGGTATCACGTTGAATATGGCAGCCAAGCAATATTCATTCATTTGCGAAGTGGATGTGTCAAATGTGTGCACGATATTCCCCTTGGTAAACAAATGGGCAAATGTTCCCGAGTCGAGCCGCACGTGTTATGTGCAGTGGAAAGTTTATTGTTTATAGCCCCTGGTAATAGGAATCTTTGCGCCGCGAGAGGTAGAACTTTTACGTATGTCTTCTTTCTGTTCACAATCTACTTCCCAGTTCTGAGTCCTAAACTTCAGCGTAATTTAAGGAAACTTCCTGGAAAGCCTGTCAGCTCCTTTAATGTGCTTCACCATTGGTCTTTCCTGTGGAGCTTGGTTCTTAATAATTTCATGTGTAATTTTAAAATGTATTTATAATTTGATATAATGTAGTGTTTGCTTAGAGATATGTCCTTGAATTGTGTGTGAAATGTTAATGTCTGGTGTTTTTTGCAAATGTTAAATGCTGCAAGTTTTAATTTCTGGCTATTGTGTGGTGCTCAGAGAGTTTGGTCTCTCACTTTATGGTGTTACAAATTCTTCCATTCTTGAGATCAAAGGAGCAAATACCCAAGTACATAGTGTGGAATTCTACATCAAAACCAGACATTCCTTATATTTTTTTGCCAGGAAGTGAACCTGAAGGATTGGATCAGCCATCATCACTATCATCATCACTAAACAACCATCATCACTATCATCAGCACTGGTCATTGACTGCAAAGTATATATTTTCTGTTGATAGAAAATGTGTTATTTGTTCCATTTACCTAACTGACAAGCAGGGTGGGTGTTAAGGCACTTCTTCAGATATTTTATCTCTGAGAACATTTCTTTCTATTCCAGGCTCACACTGGATAGGGTGGGCTTCACATGTACTCAGACACAAATGTGGGAACAAATATATTTTTAAAAAGCCAGAACAACACCCACAAACATGCATCACCACTTGTGGTTCTCACTCAAGTTAACCACTTTTCATAGCAGTCAGCAGTCAGCAGCTGGACAACAGGTTTGCACACTTTTCTCAATCTCAATGACTGGAAACCATAGATGACAACATGTCAAAAGTGCTTGCAATATGGAGAGCCTGCACACTGAGTGCAATGTTCTCCTGTTACATGGGCTGTAGCCACATCCCTGAGAACTTGGGTTCATGCCACCCACATAGTGGAAAAATTTGACAGTTTAGGAGATGTCCTACAGAGTCCCAAAGGCAGCAGGTTAGAATTGGCTGCATTTGTGTGTTCTGTTCTGAAATCTGTGCCAACCAATCAATGCAAGGTATTTTATGTCATAATCAACTTTGAATACATGGTTAACAGAGTCATGCCATAAACACAACACCTTGATTGACCCTTTGCATTGTGTACTGCTACCAAGTCTTACTGGTGTGTACTGTAGCAGAGGTGGGTTCATATTATTAGGAATTGGCTACATATTTGGGTATGCACTGAGCTGATGGTGAAGTGTGAAGTATTTTTGTTTGTTTTTCGTATGACTAGCCTTGCACTGGAACCAACATTGAAAGGAAGGCTCAGTGCCCATGTGAGTTATGGGAGATGAAGCTGTGCTGATTATCACTATTAGCAACTGAGTGGTGCCATCAATTGTTCACTTCTTTGTTCCTGTGCTTTGACATTTGATTTGACCAAAAATTACAAAGCATATTACTTATGCATATTATGTAGGTACTGACTATGTCTGCTTTTCCTATTGGGTTGCCAGTAAGCAGATTCCATGCATAAAAAAAGATTTCACAATGATGTACTCCCAGGGTTAAAATATTGGTTTTTCGTTAGGTGTGAGGTGTTGAAACGAGCATAGCAGGATGTCAAAATTTGACATGTAAGTAGTGCAATTTAAAATGCTTTTGATGTCTTTCAAACTAAAGTTAGAGTTGATGGCATAGGTAATTATGACTGGACCTTTATCATTTGTTTTGAGGTTTATAATTTAGGAAGAGCTGTATTTCATAAACGAGATACTGTTAGAAAGGGGACATGAATAGTTCATATCCAGGAGTGGGATGCCAATACTTCTTGGAGAAGGATGTTGATTGAGTGTTCAGAAAGTGGTATATTCCACCCTATTTCACGAATAATTTATCACTGTACTCCAGTATGTACTCTAGAAGAAGTTGGTATGCACTCTGACTCCCAACCTGGAAAGTGAGTTTCCCACTCTGCTGACAAGCTATAACATGATATCCATCAGCCATTCCTAATTAATATGAAGTTGTGAGGCTTAATAAGAGCCACATGGACCAATCTGGTAAGTCTAGAAGAGGATGGCACTAAGAATATAAAAGCAACACAAACTTCTAATCAATGTTGTGTCTTGAGTTCTAGGGAAGGCATTGAATCCATCATGTTACTACACAAAATTCATCAGAATTACATGCCAGAAATATCTGTTCAGGTATACCTGTTACCTGTACCTACCTGTCATGTCTTCCCCAAGTCCCTATCCCCCTATTGCACAACTTGGAACTTTAATGACAAAGCTATTTAACCCAGGTGGCCATATTGGATCAATTGATAGAGCACCAGACCCTTGATCACAATATTGTGGGTTCAAATCTTGCAACTGATTGCATTTACAGAATCCATCTGTGGCCAATTAGCATGAGAGGTTGGCAACACTGTATAACCTACTGGTTGGATGTGTTTTAAAAGAACCCTAGTTTCTTCTTAAAGTTATGTAACCTAAAAAGTTGATCCATCTTGCTTTTCAATGCATTCAATAATTGATTCCAACTATATTAGCAGGCAACATGTTGCATTGCTCAGCAACCATTTGACCTGCTGATGCTAACCTGCTAGTATTTCGCTCTAATACACCTTGACTTGTCCAACATCAGCAGATGAATCATTTGCTTTTCTAAAGTAAAGAGCATTATTCAGATTGACATTATCTAGCACTTCAGCTGTCAACATCTCAATGCAGGAATTGAGCTATCTTGAGTTCTAGGGAAGGTATCAAATACATCATGTTACTACACAAAATTCAGCAGAATTATATGCCAGAAATATCTGTTCAGGTATACCTGAGGTATTAATCCCTGCTTATAATATTCCAGGTGGGGTTGCACATGGACAGAGGACAATATGCCCTGCATTGCTAGTATATTGAGCATGCATATTAATGATGCATATTATTCTAATTGCAGGGTTTCTACCTAAGTTGCATTGTGTTTTCTTCTGATTTTGGATCCATTGAAACTAGCATATTTATTCTCTTCAATTGCATACAATCATCTACTTTCCATTGTACATCTAAATGTCCTACCACAAAGCCCAAAATCCATAGTCTGACACATGTCAGATGTAAAATATGTACCCATCAAGTTTGTTATGTCCTGATTCATCTGATTTATTACCAATTTTGGTCAGCTTGATGTTATCATGAACTTTAAGCACCATATTTATGAGCCATATCTCAATGTTTCTCCCAGATATGGTAGTGAGAAGTGGACCAATATCAGGGTGATGTGGCATCCAACTTATTGCACTTTTCCATTCAGATTTGCATCCATTTGATAATAGCATTTTCACTTTTCCCTTTGCCATCTTCACTCCAGCTTGTAATATTTTTGTATCAATTCCATGCTGCTTTGGCTGATGAATTAGATGTGCATATGTGTGTGTGTGTGTGTGTTTAACTTCATCAGCATCTTTGCTATAGTTTATCTTCCTGTTATAAATTATATAAACCTGTTTATTATCTTATTGTCAACTACCTCAGTTACATACTCCATGAATTCCAGAAGGTTTGTTAAGGAAGATCGCACAAATTATGCTCCATGCTAAATGTTCCTTATAATTTTATTGCTATTCAGATGTGCCTGAACCTTCTCTTTGACAAACATTTTATAAGTTTGCAAACTAGAGAGGTGAAACTAATTAACTGTTGAAATGCTGGCATGTGGAACATTATCAACAGCTTTGCAATTTGCAGCAGTTTCAAATTGATTTTGCTTCTGTTGTCAACCTGCATAAGTAAATCCTTCTATGCATTCTAGAAGATTAGTTTAGCAAGATCTGATACATTAAAGAACATGTTGAATGCTCCTTGAAGGAATGTGCCTATCAAGAAGAGTTTGAACATTCCCCATGACAAACCTTTCCCACAGTTTTACAAACTAGCAAGGTTAATCTGACTGTTGACTTTCCAATTGTTCTTTCTTCCTTCAGTATTCCTCCCTTAGCCCTTTCCAATTTTCTTTCTTCCTTCAGTATTCCTCCCTCAGCCCTCTTGCACTGAGCTACAAGGAGCCTTGGTTGCACTCTGTATACTCAACCAGTTGCCCACCAAATCCATTGATCAGTCCTCCCTGGAATACTGAAAACCAAGCCCTCTGTTCTTATAGTTATTTCTATGCTGTTTTTTTAAGATGTTCCATGTGCTGCTACTGACAATGGTTTCTGGCAGCTGGTTCCAGTGTTCTGCTACCCTGTTGGTGAAGAAAGGCTGCCTTAACCTTGCCCTGCTGTGGTTAACTTTAATTTTGAATTGAAGACCTCCAATTGGATCATTTTTGTTAAATTCAAACATTTCCCTGAGATATCCCTTCTCCAGACCATGGAAAAATGTAAAGACCTCGATGAGATCTCCTCTCAGCCTTCTATATGGAAGTGAAAGCATATTCAATTTCTTCAATCTTTCCTCATATGCCAGGCTGCTTAATCCATTAACAATTTTTGTAGTCCTCTTTCATACTCCCTCTAAAAGCCAACAAGCTTTTTTATAGCTAGGAGACCAAGCTTGGATGCAGTATTCCAAATGTGGCCTGACATATGCACAGTAAAGCTTCCTGATTACTTCCTCACTTCTGTATGGTACATTCCTGTTTATTGCACCAGCATTCTCAGTGCCTTTTTCCTGGCTTCCTTGGTCTCTTCTGATGTCCCCAATTTTGTGTTTAGAGTAACACCTAAATCCTTCTCCTATTGAGTCACCGATAGCACTTGGCCACCCATCAAGTATGGAGCCTTCATATGTTGCCTACCTACATGCATGATTTTGCACTTATCGAAATTGAATTTCATTTGCCATTCTTTGGGACACTTCACAAGTTCGTCTAAATCATTCTGCAGTGATATATGCCCATTGTAACCTGTTATTGTCCTAAAGACCTTCAAATTATCCGCAAATTTCAAAATCTTACTGCATGGGTCACTTTCAATGTTATTTACAAATATAATGAACAGTAGTGGCCCCAGTAATGACCCCTGGGGGACTCCACTAAGAACATTTTGCCATGATAACCTTGTACCATTTAGTATCACTCTTTGCTCTCCATCTGAAAGCCACAACTCTATCCATTTTAGGATGCTACCTGCAATACCATGGACCTGAAGCTGCATCATTAACTGTTTATGGGGTACCTTGTCAAAGGCCTAACTAAAGTCAAGATATGCTACTTCAGCCTGATTTCCCAGTTCAAATTGTTCTGTAGCGAAGTTAAAAAAGTCGAAGAGATTTGTGAGACATGATCGCCTTTTTCTAAACCCATGCTGAGTATCTTGAATCAATATGTTTCCTTCCAGATAACTAGCTGTTCTATCCTTTAATTTATCTGTAAACTTAAAAATACTACCATTAATTTATCCTTAATTATGGTGCGTATTGCACACCCAATTTATCGTACAGGTCCCGGATTTCCGTGGGGCGTAGTCTGGTCCGAAACCTTATCATTTTGACCAGATGTCATCAGAGACACAGCTGTTATGTCCATCATACCTTTATCTGATGTTCAGCGAGCTGCCCTGATGGTTTGTTGGATGATCCGCGCATGGTAAATGCTCGACGCTTGTGAGGTGTTCTATCTACCAACAACGCCTATCTGAATATTTGAACTTTGTGCGACCGTCAGTAGTGCGTGGTGCTGCAGTTAGGCGTTTCCTCCGAAGCCTCCTCCGCCTGTGTGTCACGTATTTGCCAACTGATCATGGTTGTCATTAACAATCGATGCGGTCGATGCGCCCTCCAGTCCAATAGTCAACCAACCGATCAGCCAACCAACCAACCAACCAACCAACCAACCAATCAATCAACCAACCAACCAACCAACCAACCAATCAATCAATCAATAAATAAATCAATCAATCAATCAATCAATCAATCAATCAATCAACCAACCAACCAACCAACCAACCAACCAACCAACCAACCAACCATCCAACCAACCAACCAACCAACCAACCAACCAATCAATAAATCAACCAAACAAACAAACAAACAAACAACCAACCAACCAACCAACCAACCAGCCAACCACCAACCAACCAGCCAAAACCGTGGCCGTCGTTGCAGAGATATGGGCAGAGCTGGACGTAAAAGGCGGCGCGTGCAGGAAGACGCACAGGGCGCCGGCTCGTCTTCCGTTACGGTGGCGAATGGCCAGGCTGGCGTGACGGGCGAAGAAGAGCCAGACGCCGCCGGCGAAGAGGCGGAGATGTTCTACGAACCGCTGTGCAACCTACCGGATGTAAGTCGGAAGGGTGTGCTGATTTGTTCACAAATTGATGGATAATTTGTATTTAAATATACCACGTCCCTGTTTGGAGTAGCAGCATGTATGTGCATATCTGCTCTGTCATTAGGTTCTAACAATTCACTGTTGTCTACTAGCGGCTAGGTTGCGGTTGTGAGCGAGTCTTGCTTGCCACCTGGAAGTTCGGCTCCCCCGTCTGTTTATCCGACATAATGCAATCTACTTTGACAGGGGTTCTTTACACAGGGGTTTCACAGCTCTTGTCGGGAAGGGTAGGATGTGCTGACATGGAGGCAGAGCTGGCATGCTATGGGCTGTACGTACGCTGTACTGATGGAGAATTGAGATGTTTCACAAGCGAGATGAGTTGACCGACCCGATCAAGCAATCCGACAAACCACGGCGTAAAACACATCGTATCCGCTACGTGACGTGATGTGATGCCCCGTAACGTGATGGAGCGTGTCGTGCTACGATGTGACGTTACGCAGTATACCGTGGCGAGGCGTGATGTGACGTTCCGTGATGTGAGATAGTGTGCCATGCGGTATGCCATGATGTGATATGACGTAGCGTATCGCAGCGCGGTACGACATGGCGCGATGTGATATGAAGCAGTGTGTTTCTTCACAAGGTGTTGTGGCGCTATGCGACATGGCGTGTGTCGTGGCGAGATGTGACGTAGTGGAATGTTAAAATAATGTTTTTTTTCGTTAGGTGTAAGATGTCGAAATGAGCGCTGCATGACCGACACGGTCCATGTGCTCTTAGACTCCAATAACTAACTAACTGTCTCAATGAGCACAATGGGATGTTTAAATTTGTGATGGAATTTGTGTCATTTCGAATTCTTTTGATGTTTTTTTCAGACTGCTATATGACCTTCGCAGTCGATGCGCGTCTAAGCTACGATGCGATGTATTTCCGACTCAAATTTGTGCCACTTATGGCTGTACCTTCCTCAATTGTTTTGATATTCATATTTTAAGAAGAGCTATTTTCGGAATAGCGAGAAAAAAACCCGTTCTATGCACTGGTGATGTATGCTGTACTGCATTATGGATAATCCCTGCACCTGAAATGGCATTGTGAAAAGTTCGTGTATCACTATACTTATCAAGAGCATGCTCATTATACTTATCAAACGAGGTACTGTTAGAACAGGGACACGAAGACTTCATAAGCATGCATCAATACTCAGGATGTCGATACTTCTTGAAGAAGGATGTCGATTCAGTGTTCATAAAGTGGTAAATTCCACCCTCTTTTGCGAATAATTTAACTCTGACGTAGTGTGCTGTGATACGATAGTGATGTGATAGCTTTCCTAGTGCGAGATGACGTGGCGTGGTGTAATATGACGTAGCGTGCAGCGGCATGATATGGTATGACGTAGTTTTCCGTGGCGCGAGGTGCTGTGGTGCGATTTTAACAGCACACTGGCGCGGCCGGCAGGACGCGGCCACCCTGTCGGCGCTGCTGCGCGAGGTGGCGGCGGCCGTGGCGGCCGGGCCGGCGCGGCTGGCCGACCCGCGGCGCGCGCTGCGCCTGATCCGCCACTGCGCGCCGCGTCTGTCGGCCGGCCAGCTGACGGAGCGGCTGGCCGGCTGGTGCCAGCTGCTGAGCGGCACGCTGCGCTGCCGCCGCCAGCTGTGGTGCCGCGACGCGGCGTGCGCGGCGGCGGCGCGCCTGCTGACGGCCGCCGCCCGGCTGGAGGAGGCGCGCCGCCTGCTGGCCGACGGACCGCTCCACCAGCTGCTCACCGCGCTCGTGGACGCCGCTCACCAGGTAGGGCGGGGCCGCCGGCGGTCTGACAGTGTGTCGGCAGTCTGGCAGTGTGTTGGTCCACTGCACCACAGTCTGACAGTGAGTGTCCACTGCACCACAGTCTGACAGTGGGTGTCCACTGCACCACAGTCTGACAGTGGACGTCCACTGCACCACAGTTTGGCAGTGAGTGTCCACTGCGCCATAGTCTGACGGTGGACGTCCACTACACCACAGTCTGGCGGTGGATGTCCACTACACCACAGTCTGACAGTGGACGTCCACTGCACCACAGTCTGGCAGTGGACGTCCACTGCACCACAGTTTGGCAGTGAGTGTCCACTGCGCCACAGTCTGGCAGGCTGGCACAGTCTGGCAGTTCACACCTGAAATTATTTTCCAGTGAACTTTATTGAACTTGCCAAGGCAGGGTGTGCATATTGGTTGTTCTCTAAACAAATTTACTGGTTTTTATATCTACTAGACTTGCTCTTCAATATTATGACTGGATCAATTAGCTTTGTGTGCTCTCCGATTCAAATGTGAACGTGAAATGTTCAGATGGCAAACACTTCAAATACGTCTTTGCATGAAAACCTTTTCTGCTCGTGTCAGTTGGATCAGAACCAGACAGCATGCATCAACATTAGCAATCATTTCATCACTGGGTGTCGATGAGAGAAGAAAATATGAATCGATGTCGGACAATGTGTCACATCAAACGTCAACACACTGTTCATGTACTTGTACATTTCAATGGTATTCGAAATGTTTTGTTTTCCTTAATCTGCCGGTAATGCTTTGTTCTCTGGTTTGCCTCGAATCACGCCGGGAGAGTTTGTGCGCTTCCCCGATGTAGCCACACATGGCTGTGCTCAGACCGCCTGGAGGCTGTACTGACCGGATGTGCCCGCAGGCGACGCCGGCTTCGCTCGACTGCCTGCAGGTGGTGATGCAACACTTCGGCAGGGGGTGCGGCACGTCCAAGGTCAGTGTTGAAGTTGTGACATTGTCGAAGCGAGTACAGCCGGGTGTCGAAATTCGTAATGGAAACGACGTCGTTTGGCGTTGCTGAAAAGTTTTTCCGCCACAATTTTGACCCAGCAACGTACTCATCGGTGTACATTTTCCGTTTGTTTTGTAATACCTAATTTAGGAATAACCATTGTAGCGATACCGATACAAAATACCGATGTTTATGAACTGATGTTGTATGCCTGACCACATCATCATGTAGGACCACTCTTACCTGGAATTGTGTCTTGTATCACGATCTTCAATGGTGAGCATAAGCATGCCACTTATCAACGAGATGCCGTTGGAAATTAGATATGAAGGCTTCTTAAAGCAACAGCAAGAAGCAGATGTCGATGCTACTTTGGAAGGGATGTCGATTCAGTGTTCAGAAAGCGGCATATTCCACTCTATTTCACGAATAATTTATGACTGTCTAAGGCATATAGTGAGCCAGTCCTTCCTCATGCACACACACACACACGCCTACGCTCCATGAATGAGTGGCAATTGGCCCGAATTACAGGCCTGTTCCGATGTAGTTGCTTTTAGATGTAAGTGAATTGTTTTTCTTGAAAAGCAAGGTTTTCTTGAGCTGGACATGTTTTCTAGACCAGGCAAGTCACAACATAGATTTCGCTCCGCTGAAAAAAGTGTTTATCGACTACCTTTAGGAGTTGAAAGTGTTCGAAAATCAAACTGTCCATCAGTCAGTTTTGGTGTGAGAAGGCTAAAACTACGCATGAAAAAAAACCTTCAGTCATTATTCCACAACGAACGAGAAAGAATTTGGTCCCTTTTCACAACGATTAATACATTTGAGATGCAATATACAATTTGGTTTCGTTTGGTTTTTGTTTCTACACTTCGGAAAATGGGAGAAAAATTCGCCGAAAACCTAGTGTTTCGGTCCTATTTTAATCTCACGTAACTTATTGCCATTTTTATTTGGTTGCTCTGTTTACTAACAATAATTTTCCCCGTACAGAACGAAAACAAAAATTGAGTTTAATTTTATTTATCCTTGTGGTACTTGCATACATGTAAAATTATTGCAACTTCAATCATTTGCTGAAACTAGCATTTCGTGCAAACTAGCATTTCGTGCTCGTATGCTGTCATTAGATCCTAGTAGAAACCATTTGCTTCCATAGCAGCATGCCCTAAATAGTTGATCTTTAGGTATGTTTAAGTCCAGAATTAATTTAATGATTTGGTGGTGGAGGTTGTCAGTCTGGTGCAGACTCAATAATTGTGCGATTGCAGCATGCTGGCGTGAAGCCAAATGTGCAGCCGTTATGTATGTTTGAGCATGTAAGTGATGCCTTATTTCCTTAAATTTCCTGTGTAATTCATGCCCTGGTTTTTATGGGGAAGTGATGCGTTTTGCAACATTTTCGAGGCACGTATGTTGATGTATGGGTGGGATCAACTTTTAGGGTTACGCTCCTCTGCACACAAGTTCGAATGCTCCTTCGGCGGTTAGTTTGGTGCCAACCCTCCGCAATCGCAGCGTTAGTGCGATGCGTGTGGACTGAGCTGCGACAGTGCGGGTGTTTGGTGCCATCTCGTCACCTGTTCATCTAGTCACCCGTTCATCTTGTCACCTGTTCATCTTGTCACCTGTTCATCTAGTCACCCGTTCATCTTGTCACCTGTTCATCTTGTCACCTGTTCATCTAGTCACCCGTTCATCTTGTCACCTGTTCATCTCGTCACCTGTTCATCTAGTCACCCGTTCATCTAGTCACCCGTTCATCTCGTCACCTGTTCATCTAGTCACCCGTTCATCTAGTCACCCGTTCATCTAGTCACCCGTTCATCTAGTCACCCGTTCATCTAGTCACCCGTTCATCTTGTCACCTGTTCATCTCGTCACCCGTTCATCTTGTCACCTGTTCATCTAGTCACTCGTTCATCTCGTCACCTGTTCATCTCGTCACCTGTTCATCTCGTCACCCGTTCATCTTGTCACCTGTTCATCTCGTCACCCGTTCATCTTGTCACCCGTTCATCTTGTCACCCGTTCATAGTCCAGGCTCCGGTTATCACGGTCTCACGTCCCGGAGAATTGTCGAGCGGTGACTGAGATTGCTCGGCGTGTGTTGCAGACCCAGATCACCGACCATCTGCTGGAGCTGTTCGACTCGTCCCGACCGAGCGTTAGTTCGGCCGCCTGCCACTGTGTGGCGCTACTCCCGCACACCGGCCCGTCGGGTGAGTGCCGCCGAGCGTGTGACGTCACACTCGGGGGGAGGAGGGGGGGAACTGCTCTCGCTCGTGGCCACCGACTGCCTCGGCTGCTCCGGCAGGTCACTTCAGTCACGGCCGTGGTCAGTTAAGAACGAAATGAGCCGAGGCACGGTGCGCCATACATTGTTTATCTTGTATGCGAGTTGTATTTAATAGTATCCCTCTCTACAAGAAAAAAGCACGTGTTTTTATTACCTTCTCAAGTGGAATGCAATCCCACAAATTTTGGATACTTAGTTGTGCTGGTTTCCATGCACTCATCTGTTCTATTCTTTGCTACTCTGCACGATATGACCTCGATGTGGTTTTGATGTGCTTTGATGTGCTTTTTCGAGGATATGACCTCGACTCATTTGGCAAAGTTGCAGCAGACGATGGCTATGTAGTATGCACGGTAGCGCTGAATTGCGCGGTTTCAGCCTATATAGTACGACATTCCAAATTGAGAGAAGGCCGACTCACAGCTGTTGGATATTTCGCCATCTGCGTGTTCGGGCACGGCTGTGGACGTCACGTGTTTGTAGCCAGGCCTGACACATCAGTCTCCTGCGTGTGCCGCAGGGTCGGCGGGGGCCGCGTACGCAGCGGCCTGGGCCAGCCAGATCCGAGCCTTGGTCCACTGCTTCCACGAGCATCTGGACGGCCTGCTGGACGGCTTGGTCGAGGTTCAGGTCAGCCACGCGTGTGTGGTTATGGATGCTTAGCAGTGTTGGGAAGACACTGTGTTTCCGAGCCAAACACTTGGATGTAGTTGAAGGTGAAATGTGGTCTTAAGTTTGGTGAACGTGTGACGTGTTTGGTGAACGTGTCTTAAGTTTGGTGAACGTGTGGTGAACGTGTGACGCTGTGTGGTGGACGTGTGACGTTGTGTGGTGGACGTGTGACGTTGGGCGGTGGACGTGTGACGTTGGGCGGTGAACGTGTGACGTTGGGCGGTGAACGTGTAACGTTGTGTGGTGAACGTGTGACGTTGTGTGGTGAACGTGTGACGTTGGGCGGCAGACGTTCTCCGTGCCGGAGGAGACGCTGGAGCGGCCGCCGCCGCCGCTGGACGTGGCCGAGCCGATCCAGCGGCGCTACCGACTGGCCCGACGACTGGTGGCGCTCTGTCAGACCATCCAGGTCATGCTCAGGTGAGTGGGGCTCCCTGCTGGAGGACCAAGGTCCATGGCCCGACGACTGGCGGCGCTCTGTCAGACCATCCAGGTCATGCTCAGGTGAGTGGGGCTCCCTGCTGGAGGACCAAGGTCCATGGCCCGACGACTGGCGGCGCCCTGTCAGACCATCCAGAGCATGCTCAGGTGAGTAGGGCTCCCTGCTGGAGGGCCAAGGTCCATGGCCCGACGTCTGGTGGCGCTTTGTCAGACCATCCAGGTCATGCTCAGGTGAGTGGGGCTCCCTGCTGGAGGACCAAGGTCCATGGCCCGACGACTGGCGGCGCCCTGTCAGACCATCCAGAGCATGCTCAGGTGAGTAGGGCTCCCTGCTGGAGGGCCAAGGTCCATGGCCCGACGTCTGGTGGCGCTTTGTCGGACCATCCAGGTCATGCTCAGGTGAGTGGGGCTCCCTGCTGGAGGACCAAGGTCCATGGCCCGACGACTGGTGGCGCTCTGTCGGACCATTCAGAGCATGCTCAGGTGAGTAGGGCTCCCTGCTGGAGGGCCAAGGTCCATGGCCCGACGTCTGGTGGCGCTCTGTCAGACCATCCAGAGCATGCTCAGGTGAGTAGGGCTCCCTGCTGGAGGGCCAAGGTTCATGGCCCGACGTCTGGTGGCGCTTTGTCGGACCATCCAGAGCATGCTCGGACGTGAGTGGGGCTCCCTGCTGGAGGGCCAAGGTCCATGGCCCGACGTCTGGTGGCGCTCTGTCAGACCATTCAGAGCATGCTCAGGTGAGTGGGGAACCTTGGTCCCTGCTGGAGGGCCAAGGTTCATGGCTCGACGTCTGGTGGCGCTTTGTCGGACCATCCAGAGCATGCTCAGGTGAGTAGGGCTCCCTGCTGGAGGGCCAAGGTCCATGGCTCGACGTCTGGTGGCGCTCTGTCAGACCATCCAGAGCATGCTCAGGTGAGTAGGGCTCCCTGCTGGAGGGCCAAGGTCCATGGCCCGACGTCTGGTGGCGCTTTGTCAGACCATTCAGAGCATGCTCAGGTGAGTAGGGCTCCCTGCTGGAGGGCCAAGGTCCATGGCCCGACGTCTGGTGGCGCTTTGTCGGACCATTCAGAGCATGCTCAGGTGAGTAGGGCTCCCTGCTGGAGGGCCAAGGTCCATGGCCCGACGTCTGGTGGCGCTTTGTCGGACCATCCAGAGCATGCTCAGGTGAGTGGGGCTCCCTGCTGGAGGGCCAAGGACCTTGGCCCGACGTCTGGTGGCGCTTTGTCGGACCATCCAGAGCATGCTCAGGTGAGTGGGGCTCCCTGCTGGAGGGCCAAGGACCTTGGCCCGACGTCTGGTGGCGCTTTGTCAGACCATCCAGAGCATGCTCAGGTGAGTGGGGCTCCCTGCTGGAGGACCAAGGTCCATGGCTCGACGTCTGGTGGCGCTCTGTCAGACCATCCAGAGCATGCTCAGGTGAGTAGGGCTCCCTGCTGGAGGACCAAGGTTCATGGCTCGACGTCTGGTGGCGCTCTGTCAGACCATCCAGAGCATGCTCAGGTGAGTAGGGCTCCCTGCTGGAGGACCAAGGTCCATGGCTCGACGTCTGGTGGCGCTCTGTCAGACCATCCAGAGCATGCTCAGGTGAGTAGGGCTCCCTGCTGGAGGACCAAGGTTCATGGCTCGACGTCTGGTGGCGCTCTGTCGGACCATCCAGGTCATGCTCAGGTGAGTGGGGCTCCCTGCTGGAGGACCAAGGTTCATGGCTCGACGTCTGGTGGCGCTTTGTCGGACCATCCAGAGCATGCTCAGGTGAGTGGGGCTCCCTGCTGGAGGACCAAGGTCCATGGCCCGACGTCTGGCGGCACCCTGTCAGATCATCCAGAGCATGCTCAGATGTGAGTCGGGCTCCTTGCTGTGGACCAACGTGCATGGCCTTTCGCGAACCTACCTGCTTCAGCCGAGGTCATCCATATTCTGCTCGGACCGCACTTGCTCGGCAGAAGAAGCGTGATTTCACAGCCGACTTTGCAAGTTAGCTAGTCCACGGAGCTGTCTGTTGTCTGATGCATTCTTCGACAGATCGACCGGTGCCGGATCACCTCGCCCTTCATATGTCGACGAAAATTACCGTGTATGATGATTTTGGCTCTAAATCCAGCTGTGTAAATTTGATCGCGATCCGAACAGCGGTTAATAAGTTATGGCCTCTGGCATGTTTGACAGGTCTTTGATTGATATTGCAAGGGTGTCTTTGATTGCTCACAACTTCGTGACTACGCATGCTAACTACGTGAATAAAACATTAGTTTCAAGTATTGTTTCTCTCAAAGATGTTCCAGAAACTTAGGTTTAGCATTATATTTCCTTTGCATTGATTTTTGTCAAAATGATGCTGTGACCTGCCGTGACTTCTAGTGTATTGAAAATTACATCTTTAGTCATGCAGAACTGAATATTGACTATTTATCTGGTGAAATAAAAAGAAACACTGGGGTGATTACAGAACAGGTTAGAAAGGCATGTTCACCATACCACCTCCGATTTTTATTAGAATGAGTGCATTTGGTTATCGGTGTACCTGATTCGGATTTTGAGATGTTCATTTTTCTGGATATCAGAGATCACGAGTTGCGGGCCATTTTCATCTTGAAGTCAGGAGGAAGTGCACATATATTTTGTATGATCCTTTAAATGGTAACAATTGACATACCAACTTTACACATCATTTCAAACAGGAAGGCCTGACAATATAATACAAATAGTTGCGATTTGCTGAAGTGAGCTTTAGGCCATGCAAACTCGTGACCTTTTATTGATTTCGTGGCCTTTTTGATGCGCCATATGTTTGGTTTTCTTTCATTCTTCACCACACATTTCACCATCAATTGTCTAACTGTTGGGGTCAATATTTTTATGTGAAGCTTACCGCATTGGACGCAATATGGCCATAGCAGTCGAGGCGCCCGAACGTCCAAATAGCAAACAAAGTTTACTATATAATCCGTCCGAGGCCAAATGTTAATATCTAATCTGATGTTCAGGTGGTGTTATTGTGTGTGACTATGAACATACTAGATATGAATATTGTTTCAAAGTTGTTCTCTCTCATAAAAGATGATGGTGACATTGTTAAGTATGCCAGTGAGATCACATCTGGTTCAGTGGCTGGGCCTAAAATTGGTGACATTGTTTGCATTGTAGAATGTGACCGATATGGGTTTGATTTGAAAGCACTTTTCTCATAGACCGCGATAGTCACCGGTTTAAGCATATCGGAGGTCACAGGTCACCAGTTGTTCAGTTACCTGATGCCAAATGAAGGCTGTATGTGCATTGCAGACGATATTTGGTATTTGTATCGGGCTGTGTATCTCGTGTATCGGTATCAGCCTGATTGACCTATGTCTGGGTCGGTATCGGCCTGCTTGTCTGATTTCCATCCCAGTAGTTGCCTGCCGATGTGCCACCTGACACATGTTCTCACTGGCCCGATAATCCCCATGTCTGTATGTCTAAGGTGTCTGGCTCAATATCTGCCTGCTATTCTGGTGTTCGGCTCAATATCCACCGTCTCGTCTATGTGCCGGGCTGATCATTTGTCTGTTCGTTTGATGGCTCAGTATCCACTTGTCTGTGTGACATTTTCTTTACCGTCCGCCGTCCTGTGGTCGGCTCCGACCCTGTCCCAGCTCTGACCCGGCCCTGACCCGGTTCTGACCCGGCCCTGACCCGGCCCTCACCATGATCTGTCCTAGCCCTGTCCCAGCCCTGACTCGGCCCTGTCTCGGCCCTGTCCCGGCTGTGACCCGGCCCTGACCCGGCCCTGACCCGGCCCTGACCCGGCCCTGACCCTCTGTCGACAGCTCGGGCACGCAGCAGCCGGTGAGTGTGCCCGTGTCGGCGCTGCTGGACCTGGTGTGCCGGTGTCAGGCGGCCGGCGCCGCCGCCACGCCCTCGGCCATGGAGCTGCGCGCGGCGCGCCGCAGCCTGGAGGACGTGTCGGCCGGCGCGCTCCGTCTACTGCACAGTCTCATCACGTGGTGAGTCGGGTGGGCTCCGTCTACTGCACAGTCTCATCACGTGGTGAGTCGGGTGGGCTCCGTCTACTGCACAGTCTCGTCACGTGGTGAGTCGGGTGGGCTCCGTCTACTGCACAGTCTGGTCACGTGGTGAGTCGGGTGGGCTCCGTCTACTGCACAGTCTCATCACGTGATGAGTCGGGTGGGCTCCGTATACTGCACAGTCTCGTCACGTGGTGAGTCGGGTGGGCTCCGTCTACTGCACAGTCTCATCACGTGGTGAGTCGGATGGGCTCCGTCTACTGCACAGTCTCATCAGGTGGTGAGTCGGGTGGTGGCGGCTCCGTCTACTGCACAGTCTCATCACGTGGTGAGTCGGGATTGCGGGGGCTCCAACGACAGTGTCATCGCTTGACGCTCTGAGGTGTGAACTGTACTAGTTTTCAGTATGGCGCCAAGTGTTGTGAATCAGCATTGAACCCAGATTTTGTGTCAAGGAAAGGCGGATTTTGACAAGACCCAACCTTCCAGAATTGGATGAAGTCTCAGGACTTTCACCACTAATTTGTTTTCAATTGTGTCCATTTCTATTTGTATTAAAATAATTGTGGACAATTTCAATTTTTTAATGGAGGGAACCAAACCTAGCACCCTCTTTTCTGAACCACAGGATTTCGATCCTCTCACTCCTGTTTGAATGTTTCAGAAACTCCGTACCACGCTATCTCTCCTGTTCCTCCTCCCCGTGAATGGCCATCACCTTGTGCGGCCAGCTGCGGACCCAGTCTACTGCTCCGTACCTCACTGTCTCTCCTGTCCCCCTCCCCCTGTATCGCCACTGACCATCACCTTGTGCGGCCAGCTGCAGACCCAGTCTACTGCTCCGTACCCCACTGTCTCTCCTGCGGACCCAGTCTACTGCTCCGTACCCCACTGTCTCTCCTGCGGACCCGGTCTGCTGCTCCGTACCCCATTGTCTCTCCTGTCCCCCTCCCCCTGTATCGCCACTGACCATCACCTTGTGCGGCCAGCTGCGGACCCGGTCGGTCTGCTGCTCCGTATCTCACTGTCTCTCCTGCGGACCCAGTCTACTGCTCCGTACCCCACTGTCTCTCCTGCGGACCCGGTCTGCTGCTCCGTGCCCCATTGTCTCTCCTGTCCCTCTTCCCCCGTGTATCGCCACTGACAGTCACCGTGTGCGGCCAGATGCGGAACCAGTCTACTGCTCCGTACCCCACTGTCTCTCCTGCGGGCCCAGTCTACTGCTCCGTACCTCACTGTCTCTCCTGTCCCCTCCCCCTGTATCGCCACTGACCATCACCGTGTGCGGCCAGCTGCGTACCCAGTATGCTGCTCCGTACCTCACTGACAGTCACCGTGTGCGGCCAGCTGCAGACCCAGTCTACTGCTCCGTACCCCACTGACAGTCACCTTGTGCGGCCAGCTGCGGACCCAGTCTACTGCTCCGTACCTCACCGTCTCTCCTGCGGACCCGGTCTGCTGCTCCGTACCCCACTGTCTCTCCTGT
This sequence comes from Imbricaverruca yamaguchii, assembly GCA_034440575.1. Lineage (NCBI taxonomy): Eukaryota > Metazoa > Arthropoda > Thecostraca > Neoverrucidae > Imbricaverruca > Imbricaverruca yamaguchii. The sequence continues at coordinate 2,269,856 of JAOTOL010001657.1, forward strand.
CCCCTTCCCCCGTGAATGGCCACTGACCATCACCGTGTGCGGCCAGCTGCGGACCCAGTCTGCTGCTCCGCGCCTCCGTGGTCAACCGCCTGCTGGTGGCCGCGCTGCAGCCGGCCGCCGCCGCGCCGTCGTCGCCGGCGGCGGACGCGGCGCACTGCGAGGCGGCGCGCGCGCTGTCCGCTTGGCTGCGGGTGGCCGGCGCCGGCAGCGGCCTGCAGGCCGACTCGGAGCGACTGGTGGCCGCGCTGACGGCCGACGTGCGTCCTCAGCAGCCGGCCAAGCTCACGCTGCAGGTGGGTGGCGGCGGTCGTCAGGTCGGGGTGTGGCGATGGAGGTGGGTGAGCGGTCGTGGTTCGGATCGGTAGGGTGGTGTCGGGTTGTGTTTGCTTTTGTTTGCATTGGACTGGCTCGGTCCCTGTTCGAGCAGGATGGGAAATCTTGTCGCGTCTGGTGGGTGCATTGTGTTGGCTTAGATAGCTGCTGTTTCTCTCAGAAATATAATCGTCTGTGTGGCGTCACGCTATGCCGTCTTTAAGTACACATCACCTGTTGGAATATAACTATCTCGTTTGTATCTACCGTGTAGTGCCGCGATATGCATCCCTAGCACAGTACCAGACATGTGCCGTGCCTACCAGTACGCCCACGTATGGTGTGTCGCCGCCATCGAGGCGCCTGACCTCACGTGGCTCCTCGGCAGACCAACAACGCCACCACCAACGGGATGGCGCCGGCCGGCGGCAAGAAGAAGCGGAAGGTGGCCGCTGAGTGGCTGGCGCCGGCGGCCGCCGACCGGCCGGCGGCTCAGTGCCGGCCGCGCCGCTGCCAGCTCGCCCTGGAGACGCTCTGTCACCTGGTCACCAGCCTCGGGCCGCTGCTCAAGGTGGCCGTACATAAGGTGGGCACCGGGTCCGGCCCGCACTGTTCTGGTGAATCGGTCATCAACTGCCGAGCCCGGAGCGCTGCGCAAGGTCTGTCTCCCTATCTGCGTTCGACCTCCCTCCTCCAGCTGTGCCTGATTCCCCAGCTGTGTCTGATTCCCCAGCTGTACCTGACTCATTAGCTGTGCCTGTCTCCCCAGCTGTGCCTGATTCCCCAGCTGTACCTGACTCATTAGCTGTGCCTGTCTCCCCAGCTGTGACTGATTCCCCAGCTGTACCTGACTCATTAGCTGTGCCTGTCTCCCCAGCTGTGACTGATTCCCGCACTGTCTGCCCGGACTCCTCACTGCCCACTGCCGACTGACCTCCGACTGACTGACCTCTGACCTCCAACTGACCTCCAACTGACCGGCCTGCCGTGCCGCCAGTCGCTGCAGTCGCTGACGGTCGGCCTGCTGACGGAGGTGCGCCGCTCCGGTCCGCCGCCGGCGCCGTTCGAGCTGGCCGAGTGCAGGTCGGGCCTGTACAGCCTGCTGCTGGCGCTGGTCTCCAGCCCACACCCGCACTGGCCGGCGCCGCTGCAGTTCGCCGCGCCGCTCTTCGCGCACGGCGCGCGCGACACGAACGCGGCGGTGAGTGCGGCTCGGGGCCGGGCGTTGGTGACGTGATCGGCTAGATGCTGACACGATCGGCCAGGTGCTGAGACGATCGGCCAGATGCTGACACGATTGGCCAGATGCTGACACGATTGGCCAGATGCTGACACGATTGGCCAGGTGCTGACACGATCGGCCAGATGCTGACACGATTGGCCAGATGCTGACACGATCGGCCAGATGCTGACACGATTGGCCAGATGCTGACACGATCGGCCAGATGCTGACACGATCGGCCAGATGCTGACACGATTGGCCAGATGCTGACACGATCGGCCAGATGCTGACACGATCGGCCAGATGCTGACACGATTGGCCAGATGCTGACACGACCGGCCAGATGCTGACACGATTGGCGAGATGCTGACACGATCGGCCAGATGCTGACACGATTGGCGAGATGCTGACACGATTGGCCAGATGCTGACACGATTGGCCAGGTGCTGACACGATTGGCCAGATGCTGACACGATTGGCCAGGCGACGCCATATAGCTTATCGGTTGGATGCGTCGTAAATGAACCAAAGGTTCACGATTGGCCAGATGTTGGGATTGATCGGCCAGGTGTTGAAGGCGCGGTACCGGTGGACTGAAGATATTGGGCCGCTGTGATGGAGATGTGGGTGAGCAAAGTGCTGGGGTAGGGGATGTGAGACCGTGTCTTGAGGGAAGGCAGACACAGGCGATGGGATGCATAGAAACGTAGGCGAATAGGCGACAGTGTGGGGAGGTAGATCAGTGGATGTCTGTGTGGAGGAGACAGTATGGGGGAGAGGCAGATCTGTAGACAGCAGTGTGCAGGGTGGCAGGTCGTGTGAAGACCTGCCGACACGGATCGGTACTCTCAGGACCCGATCTGACCCCGTGGATAAAGAGACACTGTATCGCAAGCCCTAGCCAGTAGTGCACTATTAGCCCTACCCAATAGTGCACAACTTGCGCCACTCTTGGTTAGGAGAGGGTTAGAGTGCACGGGCTCAGTGCAGAGTTGGTACAACACACTGCGGGGGTGGACGGGTGAAGTTTGCCGGGAGGGTGCCAACCTCGCTCGAATGGAGGCTGATGTGGGTTGGTATCCCGCTGCTGCCGATATCCTTGCAGCTGCGGAACTCGACAGCAACTTCCTTTTCCCTCGTCGTCTACCTACAATATCGGTCTGCAATCGGGCGTTGGGTGTATTTTTGGCGCTCGGTCCTTAAACATTCGAGTGCATCAACTACATTGGCTACAAAATATCAATGTTGGCGACAAATAATGTCCCGTGTCTGATCTGTGGTGTCCGAGCGTATCAGTGCTATATTTAGTGATATAGGTAGTTCCTGCTATGATGCATCTGAAGTTGGATATTGGATGTCTGACGTCTGACGTGGGACGTATGATGTCCGTTGGATATCAACGCTATGCCAGTGTTGCCGAATGGTGTGATATGTGATTTCCGTTAACTGATGTCCCACTCCTGACCGGATAGTGTGATATGCGATGTTCGCTAATCGATGCTTCATCCCTCTCCTCGACAGATTTGGGCGCTATGTCAGGGTGGTCGGGTGCTATGGATGTGATATGCGATGTTCGTTTGTTGATGCATCGCCCCTCCGCGACAGATATCGGCGCTGTGCCAGGGCGGTCGGGCCGTGTGTGTGCGCTGCGCCCAGCCCAGCTTTCCGACTCTCTTCTTCCCGGTGGACCTGAGCGACTACGCCAAGCCGCCGCCAACTGCCGAGGAAGCGCCGGCCACGGGCTGCGGCGGCACGTCGCCCAGGCCAACGGACAGCCGGCCGTCAACACAGCTCTGTCCGCGCGGCACGAGCGCCGCCGTTGCCGCCGCCGACGACGGTGGCGACGACGAGCCGGCCGTCGTCAACGACCGCGGCGGCGCCGCCGGCGACGACCCGACTCGCGCGGCCGCCGACACGTGCGGAGGCGACGGCGGCGGGGCGTGCGTCGCGAGCGACGCCGGCGCCGGCGCGCGCGAGTGCACCGTGGTGGCCGCCGGCGGCGGCGGGGCGGCGGCCGCCCCGTCGCGGCGCGCGCTGGCGGTCGCCGCGCCCCGGCTGTCGTTCGGCACCCGGGTGACGGCGGGCGTGTCGGCGCCGGAGCAGAAGCCGCAGCTGGGCTGGCCGCCGCACCGGCAGCCGCTCGTCACCGTCACGATCGCCTCGAGCGAGGAGAGCAGCGGCTCGTCGGACGACGTGCAGCAGCTGGCCGACGACCAGCGCTCGGTCGAGACGCTCGACGGCAGCGACGACGAGCGCGCGCCGAGCCTGCGCCGCCGCCGCCTGCCCGACGACGACGACGACGAAGACGACGACGACGAGGACGAGGTGGAGATCCTCGAGACGAGCCGGTCGAGGCCCGACGACGGCGACGATGACGACGAGCTGGCGCCCGACGTGGCCGAGATGCTGAAGGACTTCGTCAACGAGGACCCGGAGGTGGAATAGCTGCGGGCGGGCTCGCCCCGGCAAACTTGCTCGTATTCCACATCCTAGGCTGCAGTGAGATAACGGCGCCGAGGCTTGAGCACCGAACAGGACCACGGAATGGCAACCGGTGCGCGCTGAACACAAGTGGAGCCCGTGAGTGACCGAAGCCTGCTGAATACCACCTTCTCCACCGAAAATTCTGACCAGTGGCCGCGCTCCAGTCCTTGCCTAGAACAACAGTCATGTGTCTGTGATGAACATGGTGACTTTGAACTTCTGTTTGGTGGGCGCGTTTGGAGTTTTCTTAGGGAACCTGTACCAATTGTGCGACGCGTACTGAACACGTTCGGTGGTGTGAGGTGGAAGGGTTTCGGACACGAGGAATTTCGCAGACGATTCGAAGGTATGTGTGCATGTGTGCAGCCGATGAATTTGTACTGTAGCGTGCTGAGTTTCATTTGTCGGGCAAGGCGTGTGCATATAACCCACAGTGTTTTAAGGCCGGATAACCACATTCAGGGATCATCCAGGGTTTGTGGCGCGGCTACTTGTCAAGTCTGTGGAACTGAAATGGGCTGCGATGCGAAGAGCTCGATCCAGTTATTTCACTAGTTCACCAATGTTTGAGGCTTATCCGGAGTGTTTTCTGACTTCCTAGTCCCCGCTATGGAAGATTCTGTCTCCACTCCGGCTGTCCTGCACATCGAACTGTGGTGTTATTTCTAAATATCCCGGTTGAAAACGTGGGTAATGCCGTGTAAACAGCACATATTTTCAGGAATGCTAAGTTGATATAGCCTCATGCTCATAGTGAAATACACCAAATAAATACTACAGAACCTCTGAACATCAGACCTCGTTCAGCTTTATCCGTAGTAATTGGTTGATTTCACGGTAGGAATGACTATATCAAAATAACATCTGAAAAATGAGACCCCGAATGAATTTGTAAATCTGACTTGGTCAACATTCCGAGAATACAATAACGATTGGTTGACGTGCCCTAAGATATCGGATGCGTAAGCTCGCCATGTCATGCACTGGCGTAGGAGCAGAAACAGAATGGGAGGCTCCGACCTTTGGAGGCTTTGGGTACGAGCACCGGAGGTTACAGTGAACATTCCTGCTGTTTTGTGTGCGGGCGGTTCCATGCCTGGGAACTTTGTCGAGGTCAGAGGTGGTGTCATGGGACCCCTTCTGCTGAGATAAGGCTTGTTTTACCCCGGTTCGTTGTACGATCTGTGATCGTAGGGTACGTTGAAGCTTGTGGTCATGTGCCTCGGTAGCAAACTTGACTGAGATTGGAGTTCACATCTTGTGAAGCCCAATTCTGAGATTAAGAATCCTTGACTTGTGCCCTATATCATGGACTTTAGAACTGAAAAGTTTAGTAGAGTTCGGGGTGTGTCAAGTGACCTGATGCCGAGGTCAGAATAGTTGGTGCTGTGTTTCGCCGTATTTATTGAAAGCGAGGTATGATCTCAGAGTGATTGATTCAAACACTTCTTTGGAGGACGATGTGCTCGGTGGTACATAGTTTCGTTGAAATCGGAGATGACGCCGTGCGAACTCTAATGCGAGCTCTAGTGCGGGCTCAAGCAGCATTGAGCTCCTAAACTTAAAATAAAGGCAAAAGTGAAAGCTGAAATATAGTACGGACTAAAGTAAACTATGTAAGGTGGATCAATCTGAAGTAAAGTACTCACTGCACGGTATCGTGATATGCTTGTATCGCTTAAGCTACTGGGATATTTTGTATCGTGCAGTGACTACAATGTCCAGGAGTTTGGTTAAGTTCAGAGATGGCATTGTGTGACATCGCTGAGGTCAAGGCTGTTTGCTACCTGTAGGTCAAGGTATGCTCTACTGGTAAGGATGTATTGCTACATTAGTTTGCACTTTGCTTAACTAAGGACCGTACCACCTGAAGCCAGTGCATTGGAGTTGAAGTAAATTAAAGGAATGACTCCATTCCGACTATTTTTTTTTCCAAATGAGGAGTGACTCCAATTCCGACTCCTCTTCCTCACAAAGTGGAATGACTCCATATTCCGGGTCATGCCAGCAAGGAGTTGAAATCCGACTCCTAATCCCTCTTTGATAAGACAGCCCTAATTCCGGGTGAAAAAAAAGTAAAATCAAACTCCTTAATTCCTTTTTCATTCCGTCCTTTTTAATTTGATGCACAGCCCAGCATGTTTAATATGTGTATAACGCCGGATGTTTTGCTCGCCATATTCTGATCAGAAATCCGAAGAAACAACTACCAGGTGCAAGGCGATGTGTCCGGTTACCAGGTCTGTCCCAGGACTCTCGCTGTGGTGTCGTGTCTCTCATGTGTAACGAATCCCATAGTTGGCGAGGACCGGCTCGGCCGCCGCCCTCGCTCGTAAGGATTTGGTGCCGTCCCCGGGTTCACAATTAATTGGGGGCGAACGGTCTAGGGCCAGGTCTGGCCCCTCAAATGAAGTTGCCGCCGGACAGGGCCCCGACTCGCTGTCTCAAGCCGCCACCAGTCCAGTGATTTTGGCGCAGCTGTTGTTTTTGTGTCCGGCGTGAAAAGAAATCATGGTTTTAATCACAACCAGGGGCCCAGCCACGAGGATGGCCAAGGGGACATTGGCCCCTCCCTTACGACCGATAGTTTACCATTTTGCCATTGAAACTGCCCATCATCCAAAGTTGGCCTCCTCCTTCGACATTAATAGCTGAAATCGGCATTCCTTCAGAAAATCCTGGCTGCATCTCTGATCACAATGCACAACGATATAATAACTATAAAGTGACCCAAAATTTACAAACCATTCCAGAAACCACCTGACGTGTATTCGGTTGCGCAGACTGACATATGACGTTTTACCGGGTATTACGCTTCACAAACCCCAGTCGTTCCAGCATAGCGGGCTTTAGCTGATTTCTCCTTGCACGGCAGATGTCGCCAGCTGTTGAGAACAGACGCTCGGCCGGCGCACTCGAGGCCGGTAGGGCGAAGATTGCCCTTTCGCGGTTTTTCTGGTTTTCGCGCCCTAAAGTCCCAATGATAATAATAATGATTCCCAAGCCAGGGGTACCACATTAGGGATGTTGGGGCCGTTTGCAGTGGGATCGCGAGCTGCTGTGAAGTTGAATTTGACACAAAGTGCACAAAGTGCACGCCAACTAAGCAGCCCCAGCGGAATCTCGTTTAGCCAGGGGACAAAACTCATTTTAGACTCAATGTTTATCATGCAACATATCACTGTCCAGTGATACCGTGCTCCTGTACCGGCGCACGTACGCACGCCGGGTCCAAACCTTGTCTTCAATTTCAGACGTGTCAGGGTCGGGTCAAGCCTGGTTCCATAAATGTTACCAAATTGATGCCTCTGCCACACATTTAAACACTACCGATAACCAATTATTATGCGCAGTAAATGGGTAAAATTGACCTGGAATTGGCATGAAATTTAACTCCTTAATTCCAATTCCTTTGCCAAAATACGAGTCACTCCAATTCCTACTGCACGATCCTAGAGTGACTCCAACTCCAACTCCTCTGAGCAAAAATGGCGGTGTCATTCCGGAGTCATTCCACCTCCAACAACTCCAAATACACTGGCTGAAGCTGGTTGAATTCGGAGGTGGGGCAAATAGGGTTCTGAATCCCAGTCACAATCTGACGCTGTTTCTTTTTTTGCCACGATCTGTTGCCAGCTGACTCAGCCGAAGCCGGAGCACCGGCCAGTATAGCAACGCGAACACTGTTGCCAAGCAAAGGGAACCAAATGACGGCACTGGACTAACAAGCAGAGGCATGGGGACAAGCTCAGGTTTCCAGGGGAACTGCTATTTTACTTCTTGCTTTCCATGCAATATCCTAAACCTGTTGCCAGAAGTAATCAAAGTTGCAGGGTGGAGGTCCCCCCCCCCCCCCCCGCTGCGCCGTGTCGGTGAACTGAATCATAAGGTTGTATTATCGGGCGACAAATTCTCTCTTAGTACTCCTCACCGAACAACTAGCAGCCCAACATGTGAGATTAGGGTCGGATGCAAGGGGGGCAGTGGGAGCATGTATTCCCTTCCATGAAAAGGTGTCGCCCCTTCGGCACCAAAGCACGTCCCTGCAAAAAGGCTCGAGCGCACCTACCCCCTTACCCGTTCAGATTTTTAACAAAAGATACCCGGTCAGAGGATAAGACACCCCTTCACCATGCTTGACCGTACCCCATCACGTCCAGCGAATTGTAGTCCTCCGAGGGCTGAATTGTAACCCCTCCTCGGAAATTGGCCCCATGGCCATTCCTGGATCCGCTCCTGTGCTAGGTGACACCAGGCGTCGAGACAGCGGCGAGGTGAGGCTGAGTGCTGGCATCAGACACCGCTGAAGCCCGCTGCGACACCGGCTCCGGAAAAACGCTTCGAAGCGAGGCCGCCCAGATCGTGCAAAAACCCGACAACCTACTGCCCACCAGGCAGAACTAAGTGTAACGCGCTAACGACACCGTCTGTGGTCCATCCCCCCCCCCGTCTCCTGACCGTCCACTGCTCACCAGGCGGTGGCGGATGTCAGGCCCCGGCTCTGGTCTGTCCGGAGGGGACGAGTAGTCTAGGGGTAAGTTGTCGTCTCACAATCGATAGGTTGTGGGTTCGAGTCTCGCCTGTCGCCACTCTTCGCCCGCGACCAATTGGCGCGAGAGATTGGCGATGCTACACGACTCAACGGTCGATGTGTCGTAAAGCCAATAACCAAGCAACCCACCGGTCTGTCCGGCCATCCTCTGGCTGTCCACTGCTCAGGGGGAACGTCATGCGCTTCCTCTGGTCTGCCTCCGACCGTCGGCCAGCCCCCGGAACACCGATCTCGGATCGTCGACGCAGTTGATGACGGAGACGGATGATATGGTGATCAGGGAGGGGTTGCACTCTGTCCTGATACGGACAAGGCGCGAGTGATGCGCTGTGAGCCATTTGGTCGTGTCCGTCGGCTGGCGGCCCCACCTGGCCTCGGGACGGAGGGGCGGCGAGCGGACGGACGTACACGGTCTGACGTACTCGCACGCCGGGCCGGCGACGGTCCTCCCCGTCCTCGGTAAAGGAACAGTGACGAGCGGACGGATACATACGGTCTGATCCGGGCCGATATTTGCAGAAACGTCTCCCGCATCGAGTGAAGTGAATGCAACGAGCCGGACGTTAATGCGTCCGTAATGACTTGACAGGAATTCCGCACCGGTGCGTGTGTTGTAGGAGTCTTCAGAGCTCAGGTATGCATCGATTGTTTCGTGCGCACGTAAAACAAGCCCGCCAGACCGGAACACTATGGTTTGCAAATCCTATACGCGTACCACGCCAAGATTCGACGGCTGCAAGATCGCGGGCTTACATTTCGGGCAAAGGTCATTATCGAGTCGTTTTTCGCTGCTGGCAGTTGGTCATTGGCGTCCCTGCTTTGCTACATTGCCCGTGGGATGAACAAGACTCCAAAAGCTGAGGAGGGCCTGTGAGGGTCCATCTCGGAACCGAAATTCCCCTGAGATGAGCGCTAGGTCAGGCTATTTAGTGGACCCTAGATGATGGTAATGGGCCCTTAATCGCAGCCACCATGGGGTCAACGAGTAAGAATATATTTTTCCAACAGAACGCATGTCCATCATATCACCTACATCGACTGAAAAGAGAGGTTTTCCGTCCGACGAATGCACCACACGAACATCGAATACTGAAGAGGGCGACCAGAACACCGCAAGATGATGGACTGATGATGGATTTCTGACTCTGCCATACGTCGACGAAAAACTCACAGCAAAGATCAACTCAGTTATCATATCTTCAAGTTTAAGCGTGCGTGTTGCCTGGGCAAGGACCACCACCATGAAAGTTTGCTAGTTAGGTCAGACATCTGCCAACCCCAATGCCCTGCGGAACCCGGCGTTGTTCAGCGTCAGCAGACGGGGTGGCTGAGAAGAGTCACCTATCTGGACTTGTGTACCGAATCACTTGTAATAGTTGCACCGATAGCGGTCAACAGGCCACACACATTGGCGAGACAGTTTGCCCATTTGCCTACGGTTCAACGAGCACCAACGCGATGCATAAAAAACAGAACGTTCGGCACACCGATGGGAGACCATTTTAGACAAGCCCATAGCAGTAGCAGTATAACTTCAGTTAAAATTTATCTCACCTTGGAGATCATTAAGATTTGCAAACACCGCAAAATCTTAAAATCACTGAGTCGATGTGCATTCGCGAGTTTTGACACAAATTGAATGCAAACTATTCGTCCTTGCGTTTAGTGAGGTGAACGTGTAGAGTATATTGTCACAGTAAATTGTATGTTTGTCAGCTCTTCATGGTTGTGCTCTTGTGTAACATTAACGTTTCAGGATATTTATACTCTGGGGACTGTTCAATGCGTCGTACAATGCCACTTGTCCGAATGTATGTGACCAAGGAATGTACACGAAATATAATGCGCATAATTTCAAACTACTGATGCATTGTAAGGAGCGCCAATTTAAACAAACACTCTGAAGTACACTTTAAACAAACACTCAAGAACACTTTAAACAAACACTCGAATGTGCCGTGACGTTTGGCATATGTGGTATATTACGGCATATAGTATATAGCATATGATATATGGTATACAGTACATGCTTAATCGAATTCATCGAATTATACCAGCGACACTGGAAAAAGTTGACGGAAAATATAGTGACAGATATGGTACAAGACCATCACGTGGTGGCAGCAAAACGAAAGGGGCAAGCAGGTTTCGCAGAATCTCACGGAGTGCAGCGAATACATCGAATGCGCAGCATGGGTGCGCCAAAGGCCTATCTAGCCCTTAGGGGCTAGATTAGGGTGCGCCAACGTTTGCGTGGAGGCAACCGGGCGTTATGGATTGAAATGCGTGAAATTGAAAATTGTATGCATTTAAGTAAATTGGTCATGTGCAGATTCAGTAGCGTGAGCTGACTTATCACGGAATACCAGGAAAACTCTTTGAACATGCGGGAGGAGGTTGAAATCCGGGAACGCACCCATGGACGATGTTGGTAGGTTCAGCCCTATCCGCAGGAAAATTCAGTTCTCGCTACTTCGATTTTAAGAACAAAAAATGGGGCCCTTTACAAAATAACGGTCTAAATCCGGTGACGTTGTCAATTTGGGTTAGGTGAGTTTCGCTGGAGCCCCCGCCGATACGCTCGAGACGTGGCGACTGGTTCCAGTTTCCTCCCAAGATGCTAGGCAAGAAAGCTGAACCGAGCAGTGCCTAGCACAAAAACTTAAGACAGTTCTGAGATCTTCACGCGCCGCCGATCAAAGGTACGTAAGGCAAATTTCTGTGGTTTTGCTGCCATACGATATGTAGGTACTCATGCATTTTCATACTCATGGGATACTCACTCATGCATGCTGATGCATACCATATATGGGCATCTGATTGTATTTTATCCTTGTGCACACACGTACGCCGAGCGTGGGATAATAACCAACCGCAGCGGGAGTGAGGTATTGAGGCTGGACGTGAGGACAATTGCGAGTTCTGGCATAGTTTGGTGCAGGTTTTTACTTGTGCTTTGCTCTGTTGTCCATAACTAATATTATGACGGTAGATCTACTGCTTTATGGCAAAACCACTATTTTTGAAAGATAATATATTCAACTTGATTTCTGCATTACATTTAGCATGGTGATTGTCCGGAAGGTAAGATTGGTCACGTGACCTTAGGTCACGATCTCACGTTTTCAAATAGGAAGTAAACGAAAATTCCGAAGTACCCAAAAGATGCAGTGGATTAATAGGAGTTCAACGATATATTCGTTTGCACAATTCGGATTGCTCTTAATTTAGTTAAGCACTCCAAAGACTCACTTGTTAGGTGATATCTTAAAAAATATAGGCTATATCTCCTTGATCCCTGATGATATTTCTCCAAATTGCCCAGCTCGATTTGGCGCATTAGATAACCCCACTGTATTATTTTAATCAGAATATAGAATATTGGGTGCTATGTTCTTTTCGATTTGTCGCTGAAGGGAGCCAATGCTCTATGCCATTGCAGATTCTCGATGCAGCAATTATCAACGGTCTTGAAGACAATATTGCCGCTCAGCATATTAGTCGGCAGGCAGGCATGTTGTTCCACTTGAAAGCCCATTGCGTGTGTGCACGCGAAAGAACAAGTGTTCATTCCGCATCGTTCTCGAATGTCGGCACGCGCGACTGACGGGCGGCAAGTCAGCCATAATTACGGCATGTGGGCCACGCCCAGGCCGGCCGACCGTCTCAAACCTGGCTCACCTCAGCTGCCGCCATGGCTGGTCATCACACACGCGCAGGACCGCGGCCCATGCCCCCCCCCCCACACCCCCGGCGGCCGGCCGTCCGTCCGGGCGTCACCCGAGCCGGCCGACCTCGTCTGACAGGCGGACATGAAAAACATGCGCCTGTAGCTGGGGTGGGAGAGGTCACGGCACCGCACTTCCTCGGGGGCAAGGTGCAGCGGCGGCCTGATGATATCTTGCGGCGGGGGTACAGGCGTGTCGATCAGCGGTGCCAGAGAGCGTTCTGGTGCGGCACGCTCTTGCCCGAGTGTTGCACCAAATGAGACCTGAGGGCGGAGGCGCACGGACGCCAGCCGCGTTCGCGGCGTGTGCGGTCGAATGTGCCGTGACGTGTGGCATATGTGGTATATTACGGCATATAGTATATAGCATATGATATATGGTATATATATATATATATATATATGGTATATGACGTCTGTCCATGTGGTATATAGTCGAATGTGTGGTGACGTCGTCAGCCACTGACGCGGGTGGCCACGTAGCATATGGTCGAATGGCCTCGAATGATCTTGATAAGGTTGTGCACTTATGTATACAGCCTTAAAAAGAGATTACTGATGTAAGCACATTAGACGAGCTATCCATCTACATCCAACATGCACGATTCAAGGAACGCGAGTGAGATTAATTGCTGACAGTTCATCAATTCAGTGAAAAACGACACATGTACTCATTATGACGTCACATTTCAGCGACCAGGAAAGGCACCTTCACGTGTCTTACCTACCACAAGGTCGGCAAAGAATGCTCCATGAGCTACACGAAGTGGGCGCGTGGCGCTTTTTCTTTTCCGTGTTGACGGATCTACCGCCAATAGCGGCTAGTGTTCTGCAGGATACTGTGCACTGAGTATTGCTAGCACAATTGTTAGCGACAGTCGAACAAGCCAATCTGGCAGCAAGGCAATTGGTGACGCTTATGAGACATCAAAATGCAGCTGAGCACCAAAAGTCATGCTCACTGCTCGCCATACTTTTTGTGCGTTATATTGTTCAGTGCGATAATCGGGGAATATTTCGCACAGGGCTGCTCTTGTTGATCTGTGTTGGTTTAACACCTTCGGATTTAGCTTTCTTTTGTCCCATGGAGAGCTAAGCATTTAATAGCAAAACCTGTTGCAAAACCTGCAAAAAGTTATTGTATAATCCAGGAATGACAACTTTGCCCTTCCTTGGGCATCGGTTCCACTTGATGAACGCGAACCAGCAACGATGGTCGTGCGACGGCAAGGTGCTGTCAACACCATGCCACTCGAGTGCCAGCTGACCTTCGCAAACCACATCGGATACCTGAAGGTCATGATGGCCAAACGACGACAGTGCCCCCAAGCGCTGCCAGGCAAATCATACGCACTTGCTGAGACACACTCGGGGTTGGATGCGCCTGCTGCATACGCTCCGTGTTCAGCTACATCCGCTCCATATTGGGCTATATTCGCTCCGTATTCGGATGCACGCACCTGGTCTGTATTCGGCTACATCCACTCCGTATTCGGCTGCATCCGCTCCGTATTCGGCTACATCCGCTCCGTATTCGGCTACATCCGCTCCGTATTCGGCTACATCCGCTCCGTATTCGGCTACATCCGCTCTGCATTCGGCTGCATCCGCTCCGTATTCGGCTACATCCGCTCCGTATTCGGCTACATCCGCTCCGTATTCGGCTACATCCGCTCCGTATTCGGCTTCATCCGCTCCGTATTCGGCTACATCCGCTCCGTATTCGGCTACATCTGCTACGCATGCAACTACGGAGCCGCAATACACTTCATTCACGATCCGTTCCCTCCTGAGCTATGATCGAGGCTGAACAAAATAAAAGCGCCAGCATCGTCTCAACCTCACTGGAACAGAATTTCTGCTAGCTGAGGCCGCACTTCCGGTGCTAACCCCAATTCTCAATCTATGTTTGTCAACTACTCCCCACATGTGTGGGCAGTATACTGCACACACAAATACATCCTGATGATCATTTATCGATATATTTTTTTCCTGATCGCCATTTAAACTTGACCTGGAATTCCATTCCGATCGTGGTGTAGGAGGCAACAGATCTGGTACGATATTTCCAATGATGCATACTGTGTTCTACGGGTCGTACACTGTGACGTGTTCGAATGGCTTCGCAAAGAGCACTAACGAACGCCACACATTTGCCATGCACAGCACTTTTCCACAACCACGGAGTAAAACGCAAACAGGTAGGTTTTTGCCCGCGTATTAAAATCACTGCTGAATCCTATGGCTGCCAACAAACAGGGATGCTAAGTAATACCGAGTGAAGCAGTGCGCACCTATTTAACCGAACAAAGCACCTATTTAACTGTGTATCGATGCCAGTTCCCGAAGCTTATCACCTACGCTGAACGTCCTCGTATTTCCTCCGTTCCCTGAGCAGCTAGATTTGTATCTGACTATGGAACGCGTCAGTGTCGTGAGGTAATTATACAGGATCGTTACCGGCCTAGCAGGCTCTCCATCATCCTGCAATTACGTGCTCGGGCTACCTTGAAGACACTCGAGGAACCTGTCGGCGAACGCCAAGCCGGCACGAATTCGTCCTGAATGTTTCTGGTTTCTAACTTCAAGTAAATTTGCTCTTGCCCCATCCGGCCCAAGACTGGGGGAGAACTTGCGAATCCGCAAAAGTTATTTTTGGTGGATACATTTTGTTTGTGGTTGAATCGACATGTGATGAACAAAGATGGATTGCTATGCGCACTTCCTGGAAACCATAGCCCAACGAAGCTTCGTATTGGCGTAGTGAGAACAACATTTTGCGACAACTATGTTCTTAGGGAGGCACAGGAGCCTGATTATATTGGTTTATATGCAATGGTCTGCGACATATTGACAGACAGTACTCAGTAGTCGTCCTTTCTCGCGCTTCAACGCTATAAATGATCACCAGTTGCATTTTCTATGTCTGATTTTTGAAAAGCTTCTCACAAGAAAAACTCTCCTCCACTGAATAATAATGTCAGAACGCTGCGTTCGTAAAAATGCAAAAGTTAAGCTATGCAAAGATGCATAGCAGGTGACACCAGAAGAGTGGGTGCGGTTCTGCTCCGTTCGCTTGTCAGGTCGGAACTTGTAGGGCCGGAGGGTGTGCTCCAATTTGCGGCCGGAATGGCCTGTTTACCTGAGTCTATTGCCAGACATTACAAAACGCGTACTGAATGCGCGCAGCCGACCAAGTACTGCAATTAAAGCTGCACTTGTTTGTCGCGTACATACTGATGTGCTGAAACATTCACTTCAATAAGACCTCTTTTTTCTTGAAAATGCATAGCCTGAGATAATAGCTTACCATAAACCCTGCCCATAGACCATAACCATAACCCTCTATGGACACTAAAGCACCCGCATCGACACCGTCTATTACTCCAGTATCACACAAGCGTGTCTATATGACGAATTAGATCGATGACGCTGTATGCGAGCTATCGGCATTGGATATCTTGCGGTGCTCTATAATAAAAGTGTGCAGAAACACTTGGTGTTATTCTTCCGGAGTGAGGTACAGCTGTATTCATTGGAACTGCTGGCACCACAGGCCACTGGGTGAAACAATGACTTTGAAGTCGGGATGCAACTCAAATTTCAGATGCCATTACAGACGACGAAGATGTGACTAAGTGTGCTAAAAACGAATGTGTGACGAAGTCAGGCCATGAAGCCGGAGTTGCGTTCTTGATTTTGTACTACCTACACCCACAACTAATATGTATATATATATATATATATATATATATATATATATATATATATATATATATATATATATATACATCCAAGGCGTGGCATGGGGATGGAAACTCTGTCACACCCACACTAATTATGACAGAACTACTACAGTCCACACACTTTAGGAGGACAAGTACAGTCAAGTCAAGTAACACACGCATAAGCGCACCGGAGGGGGCAGGGGGCCCGGGCCCCCATGAGACCAAAGTGCCCTTTTGGCCAAAAGTGCCCTTTTTACCGAAAAGTGCCCTCTTGGCCGGAATGTCCCATATTTAGTCCAAAAATCACCTGCCTTATGTGCCCCGCCTGTGCCAAAGGTGCCCTTTGGGCCCAAAACTGCCCTTTTGGCCAAACATTTTTTCACGCCCCCCCAGTCAGCAGACCTTCCAGTGTGCCCCGGGCCGCAAAGTGCCCTTTTGGAGCCGGCCAGGTGCCCTTTTGGAGCCGGCCAAGTGCCCTTTTCGGTCCGGGCCCCCCATGGAAAAATCCTGGGTGCGCGCCTGAGCACACGCCGGTAATGTGTGGACGACCGTACTCGAGCTGATGTTCTGGACGTCACCAGGTCGGCCGGCAGTTCCGCGGTGTGCTCTCGTGACGCGCCTGAGAGCCGCGACGGTGCTCGTGCGGCGGCGGCCTTGGCGGCCGGGCCGGGATCCGACGTCCGGCCGCGGGCAGGTGGCGCCGCTCGCGGATGTTTGTGACGCGAGAGTGGCACGCGTAATGGATGCTGGCCGCGTGCGACCCGCCCCGCACAACCCGGAGGTGCCCGGTTCGAATCCGGCTTGGGCTGGTGTGTTTGGTGCCAATAAGTTGGCGCCGGCTGGTCGAGCTGATCTTGTCGTGGAGGGGTGGAGAATTCAAGTTATAGCTGCGGTGCGTTGGTGCTTCCGACATCTTGTTGTACTGGGATTGCCATCCGTGAGATGGCTTCATCGGTTGGTGCACTATCAGCACGCATTGAACGAACCGATATCACTTTTGTGAACGCAGCGACTCATGGTAGGTGCGATAATTCTAAGATTTTCCGGTCAGAAAAAGGCGTGCTGAAGGATGCTACTTGCGAGATAATCGAGATGGCAACGGCAGCCCTGGATTGCTGACTTCTTGGAAATGGTTGCCCCGGATTTCAAAATCCCGAGACTTCGATCACTATATTTTACTCGTCTGGAAAAATTGTGTTTGTGAATGTGATTTTTGATAATGGAAAAAACACATTGCTTTTGTTGTTAAAAACGGAATTTTCCTCCGTAAGTTTCTCTCATCCTGATTATGAGTTTCGATTCCGGCCACTATCGATTCAGGCGCAACATTTTGTTAACGTGAATGGATTCAAAGCTGGCAATAACAATAGTAATTATCGTCTGCTGATACGATAATTGCTCGTCTGCACCACCACACAAAACATGGGGGATTCTTCGGCAGCTGGCCAGTACCAAAGTCCAACAACATCAAAGACGTAAATATCCGTCTCCCGTTGATCTACATCGACCCTCAAAGGAGGAGGGATGTGGAGAGAAACGTTTGAACTGTGAACGAATCCTCCAAGATGGAAGAGGGCTCTGTGAGCTTGACGAGGACTCTATGAGCGGGGGAGAGAAACTTTCAAACTTTGAAAGGTCTCCTTGTGTAGGAAGGACCGACCCTCCGAGTTGGGAGAGGGCCCTCTGAGCTGGAAGACAGCCCAATGAGTGTGCAGAAGACCGAAGGGGGAGGTAGGGGCACCGGTGAAGCCCAGGGAATAAAAAAAAAACCCAATTTTTTTTTTTCTTCTTCAACCTTTCCCCCCCCCCCCTCCCGCGCCCCCCCCCCAAAAACCCCCCCCCCCCCCCCCCCCCCCCAATCCTCCTCTGCCCCCAATTTTTTTGCTGATGGTAATGCATGCTCTTACACGATTGTTTCCCTCGTGACAGCCGATACTTTAGCATCAGACTTCTTATTACCCCAGACGACGACCGTTGTGTATTGGCTTCGTAAGATTGAACATGTCCCACGGCAGGGGGCCTAGATGTCCTATATATTTTTAGGAGCTGTTACCCCCTTCTTGGTGTTGATTTCAGGGCGGTCGGTCCATGCAAGGCACTAAGGCAGTGCCTTACCTGAGTAGAACTGGGAAGTATTTTTGTATGCTATTTTCATAAAATGATGCCTTCATCCATTGGAGGAAAGTAAACTTGAAAAACGGGAAACAAATATGTATTGGCGACACATAATTATGGTGACAATTGAAGTTCATTTACATTTACACTATTTACATCTTCGCTTTAAAATAACTCTATTACCGGTCGGGAGAGGCTAGCCTCTCGCACATATCGCCATATAGTAAGTTTTCGTATCATAACAAGCGCAGGGTAGGCCGGGGCCCTCCAACATTGTTTGGCAATCGGTGACGTCACATTGGCTGCACAATTACTCAGTCCCGTGGGCGCTCCAGCAAAACTTCCGTGTATTCCCCACGATATTTCCTATCTTAAATACCATTGAAATGGGACAAAATGGGTTTCATTTGAAAGCTTGAAGATTCTTCTCCACGAATACGAGCCGCATTTTCCTGAACACTATGATTTTTCGCTTGGACCCACGCTGACTGCATTCATGTCAAGCTCCGCAGGAATCGCGTGGTGCCACGGGTAGTAGCAGTATGATGAGACAAGCTAACTGAAGATCACGGCTGGGTAGGAGGGGCAGGAGGTACCGTAGGAGGAGGCACCGTGGTTGCTGTCTCAGTTTGGTTGTGTTGCTGGTCTGTACGCATGAAGACATTGTGTGTTGTATGGTAGCCCAGATATGTACCGAGAAAGGTTCGAAATAAAGGTCATTATCATTATCGTTGCAACATGATTCCTCCCCACTCGGTGCAGGGACGTAAATAAGGGTGGGGGTACTGGGGGCATGTGCCCCCATGGGAAGGTGGTACCCATCCGGCCAGGAAAGGCGCCAACATTATATTTAGGCTACCGGCGGAGGTACCTATGCTGATTGGAATAGCACGCTCTTATCACCCATGTGCAGATACGGAACCTGCAGCTGGTTTTCAAAATTGTTTTCCATTTTTCATTAATATACTTCTAGACCAGGCGTGTTCTTTTTGTATATTTTTGAAGGGCAAGTGCCCCCTCAATGCTGACTCTGTCCACTAATTATTTGCACTTTTAGCATAGGGTACCATCGAGCATGCACTCCATCGATGTGGGGCTTCCCATTAACTCCGTGTTCTTTTGCACTGAAATAATTAATAATAAGAATAACAACAATAATAACCACTATATATTATATATGTGTATATATACATATATATCTACATATATATAGATATATTTATGCATATATATATATATATATATATATGCATAAATATATCTATATATATGTAGTCATATATGTATATATACACATATATAATATACAGTTATATCATGTAAAAAATATGTGTGTGTATGCCAGCCAATTTCGGGTTATGAAGTGGAAATATATGAAAACCTCAATGATAATTGATATATGAAAACTTCCCGGCAATTTCGGAAGCATTTGAACACGTGGGAGAAGGTTGAAATCCACTGATTTCGGAACGATATTGATAGGTTTGGCACATTGCAGCGCCAAATTATGTTGTTCATACTCATCTTAACATATAGTATTAATGGGTACTTATGAAAAAATACTAGTCGAAATCCAGATATTTTTTCTTGGGGCCCCGGACCCCCCCCTGTTTTTTTTTTTGTTTTTTTTTTTTTTTAATTAAAAAAAAAAAAAAATCTCCCCCCCCCTTTTTTTCTTTTTTATATAAAAAAAAAAAAATTTTTCCCCCATCGATTTCACAGCAGTCGATCCCGTGGCCACAAATGATTGGATCTTAACACCAATGGATCTCAACATCATTGGATCTAAACACCTCTACCTACAGCAATATAGAAACACCTGAGAAGTACACATGCTTCTCCCGCTTAGTCGGTCCTTCGATTAAACCACTGGCATTCAGAGCCCTGCCTTTTCTGCCCTCCCCTTGATCCACCAGAGCCACAGTAGCTTGCATAGCATGACAACTATGTGTGACGGTCACTAGATAAGGGGAGGGTGATATGACATGCCACTAGAGCAGGGGACGGTGACATGACATGCCACCAGAGCAGGGGACGGTGACATGACATGCCACTAGAGCAGGGGACGGTGACATGACATGCCGCCAGAGCAGGGGAGGGTGACATGTCATGCCACCAGAGCAATGGGAGGGTGACATGACATCCCACCAGAGCAGGGGACGGTGACATGACATGACACCAGAGCAGGGGAGGGTGTCATGTCACACGTTCTGACCACCGGTTCTGTTCTGACCACCAGGACAGGGCGCTGTCGGCGGCGCACCATCCTGGTGGTCATTAGAGCAAGGGGAGGGTGACATGACATACCACTAGAGCAGGGGGAGCGTGATATGACATGGCAGGGGAGGGTGACATGACATGTTACCGGAGCAGAGGGAGGGTGACATGTCGCACGCTCCGGCCACCAGTCGCCGCCACCACCAGCGGCGCTACATCCTGGTGCCAACGCGAAGGCTTGAGAGCGGCCTCGAACGCCGCCGACCACGCCCGCGCCCTTTTTGCACACGGGCGGCGGTCGTCAGCGCCGCGTCGGCGCGCAGACCGGCGGGCAAGAAGGGCACGGCCGGGTCGACTGCGCGCGGTTCGGCTGGACGAGGCGGTCGTCGGCCGAAGCGGCGCCGGCCGGTATATAACCGACCGCCGGCGCGCACTCGACATCCACTTCTCTGCCGGCTCTCTTCAGCAACACACCTCCCAACCGCCAGCACCATGCAGCTGGTGAGTGGCATCTGACAACGCGTCATCCGCACCTCGGCAGTGCGGCTCGGTAGAGTAGCCTGGCAGATGTTAATCGCGCCTGAAGTCACGGCATTGCATCCTAGCGTCCTACTCGCTAAGCGGTACTCGTGGCATCCTTCACAGCTTTCGAGTTGTCAAGCTCTTTTAAAACCAGCCACTGACAGCCACAGCCAATGCAACCAGCCACTGGCAACCATAGCCCATGAAAACACACCCACTGACAGCCATAGCCAGTGACAACTGAACCACTGACAGCCATAGCCAATGACAACACAGCCAATGACAGCCAGGCTATGCATGAGGATTAGTCGGTGTTGACAAGCGTGAAGTTATGGAAGCTCATCAGTCCAGGCGGAAGGGGTTGTCACAACATTTGGCAGCCGGGCCCTTTAAAGCCAACGTCTTAAAAGAATACAGATAAACGGACACTTTGTCTCGCCTACACCTTCCGCTTCTGACATCCCTACGTGTCTGGCATTGGCAGCAACACTTTCCCAGTGCGATGAGCAGTGTCCAATGTCAAGACATCGGACACTGCCTTTACGGTGTCCGACGTCTACAGTGTACGGTGTGCGATGTCCGTGAAGACATCGCACACCGGACACTCTGGGCACAACGGATGCATTGTGGTGTTGCTGGAGCGACAGCTGACCGCGCCGCCGTCCGCAGCTCGTCCTGTGCGCCTGCCTGGCGGCCGCGTCGGCCACCACCCTGCTGCGCGCGCCCAGCCACGACTCGGCCATCATCCAGAGCCACCGGTTCGGCGGCAACTTCGCCTACCGCACCGACGAGGCGCACGCGTACGTCGCCATCAACCCCATCGTCTCCACCGTGCGCGAGCCGGTCGGCGTCACGTACAACCGCGGCGCGCCCATCGTGCGCTCCACCACCGTGCACGCCGCGCCCGCCCTGGTCGGCCACGCCGGGCTCGGCTACGCCGGTCTCGGTCACGCCGGCCTCGGCGTCGCCGGCCTCGGCTACGGCGGCGTCGGCCTCGCCGGTGTCGGCCACGCCGGGCTCGGCTACGCCGGCCACGGCTTCAACAACCTCGGCTACGGTGGCCTCGGCTTCAACAACCTCGGCTACGGCGGCCTCGGCTACGGCGGCCACGCCCACCTGGGCTAGGCTGGACGCGCACTGCGGGCGGCGAGGGGCTGCGGCTGGCACGGGGAACGCCCTGCGAGCTGCCGCAGTCGCCACCGCCGCCTCGGTGGCCGTTGGGCAGCGCGAACATTGGGCAGCGCGAAATTCTTGTCTGGATTTTGTGGGCCATCACTGCCAGTGACTGCTAGTGACTCATGCTCGAGCTTCAGCGACTCACAATCGGTCCCCATTTCGTTGTGTCCGCCCCACGAAGCAATGATGATATTTTTGTAATAAAGTGACGCCCTCATGCACACCATCAAATTCATGAACAAAATGCAACTCAAGAGCGGAGCCTATGGAATGTATTAGTGTGTGATTTGGAGCTGGCAGGCGAAGAAACTGGTAGGAAAGTGATGAGATGAATAGATGTCTACCCCGGATTTACTTCAGGAAAAACTAAAGACTCACCTGAATCCCTAATGTTTTATGCTGCCTTTCGAATAGTATGTTGAGACGAGTGGAGCACATTTGCAGTATGTTCCTCCACTATTTTCTCTCTTTTCTTGTTAACCTGGCACCGGCCGAGGTGCTTGGCCCCTCATGGTAGGCTGATCATCTGTTTTCCTCCTGGATACACATACAACCATTTACCCGACCTTGACTCTAATTACAATACACAGGTAAGGAACAGATAACATTAGACACAGATTAGTGAGCCGCAAGATCATATCCAAAGCCGTGCCAATAGCTTCAGTATGGCTAGGTGTTCGGCCTTGTCACGAACGAAGTTAAAGGATAGTCTGCATATTTTGTCTATGAACATGTTCCACCACATATCATGAACAGTGCAAGCAATCGATTTAAGTCAATGCGATGCACAACACAATCTGGCACACCGACATTAGCTGAAAATAGGCATCGGACAATTTTATTTCCGTTCATATCAAATCGGAGCCAAGTACTTTTGAATTGATTTGGCCGAAAAATACACTCACAGGTCAAGTGTTCTATGAGGACAATGCATGGCTGTCTGACACACAAGCTTTCAATACTGTATACGAATCAGAGAGCCTATGCAAATATCATGTTGAACATGGCCGAGTCAATTTCTTGAGAATGAAAAATACAAGTTATGCATTTAGCATACAGTTAAATAAAAATATTTGCGTGAGTTGAACAGATAAATGGCATCCCACGGTATATATTGGAAGCATATATATTCTACGCCACTCAATCATCAATCACTTTATAAATGTTGGATCCAACAAGGCAAGGGAAGTAGTACTTTTTGATCGTCCTTATGCTTTCATAGGAACATAATTCAAAGTGGCACGGAATTTGCTTCCATCACATCATACTTTCAGTGTTGATTTGATGGTAGTACCAACTTATTTTTATTCTTCCCAGAAGAAATTATTTCGGTACAATCACGATAAGGCTGATAATATATCCCTCAGCAACGCTTAGTCCAGAAAGCGCTGTCTTTGCCAACGTGCATATAATACAACTGACATATTGACGCCAACTGCCATTCATAAACTTTTCCATTTCAATCTGCTAGAACTTTCAAACATGACAAACATATCATCATCGGATTTTTCACCTTCGTCACACTCGCGACCACCAACTGAAGACGAAGTAAGAACAGTTTAGACTGAGCCCAGGGAATCATGAGTCCAGTAAATCACGATGCTCTACTCTTCCTTGGTCTCGGGTGCATTCAAATAGGAAGACATTCTTTCGAACACTTTGTACCACAAACTCGCTAATAGCGTCAGACAGCCCAATTTATCAGACTGCCCGTGCCCATCTGCTGAAAATAAAAGGAATTACTTTGGGTCAATACGCATTTCTGCCAACCTGTATTTGGTCAACCTTGCTTTCCTCGCAAAATCTAACAAATGCCAAGAGCTGCATCATGTTCGGCGAATATGCTTCGGTTGTGGATTTTAAAATAACTGCAAGGAATGTTTTCTTTTAATCGGATTGTTTACGATTAAGGAAACCCTGATATAGCTCAAACTACCGCCGACTAACTCTAATTCATGGACAGCAGATGTGTGTGTGGGGGGGGGATTTGGCCATACTGCCACCGTACGGTGATATCGACTATTCGGATACCAGACATTTGGATAAGAAACTCATCGCTGCGATGCAACCCACCGAGCGATCTGCGCATGCGCAGTCCTCAGATTGGAGGAAGCCATTGAGTGCTGCTGCGTTTGAGGGCTTATGGGAGACCATGCAGGGGGATATTTACTCAGTAACGTACACTGTTGACAGTAATTTGGTGGCATTTCCGAAAAATCTCAAGGTCAGCACACGATAGGAATTGTGAAAGTGTGAGTTGAATTTTGTTTACTTCTCTAAACCGTTCGTGTTTCGGCCAATCTGTCATCAAGTGGTGATAACGATGGGAGTAAGTTGGCAACACGGATCTATTGGGAGATGTTGCGAAAGAGGCGATTTGTACCATTCATTGTATCATTATCTGTCTAATTTGTACCATTAGCTGTCTAATTTTTACTGATAACTGTCTAACTTGTGGCATTGACTCTTTAAGTCGAACCATAAACTGTCACATGTATACCAATGTCGATCCTATTTGTAGCAACACACATAATACAAGTAATATTCCTTCCACCGGTACTATTCCCTTCCTCCATAGTTATGCATTTTTGCATGTTGCTATGCTGCTTTTCGTTATTCCAGCTATTGCACAACATCTGAATTAAATCATAAGCGCTGTATGCACGCAATATCCAATTCCTGCTATCGTGGGCGAGGGAAGGAGATGGGGACTGGGAAAGGAGAGGCTGAGATAGCTACTGAGTGCCTAGCAAAGGTGCGTGTTTACACAACTTGCGCAACTAGAGCATGTCATTACATAGGGGATCAAGACAAACGCATACTGGGCTCATACCACCGTAGAAACTCCTGGGCACATAGCCGCATTTTCCATTTCATCACCTGTGGGTGAGCTGTGCCAACCTACAGACCCGCGTGGGATCAGACCTGTGCATTACGTTTTGCATTCCTGACGTATCGCGCATGCGGCTCACCGTGGCCGTCACCACACACGTTGCATGTCTTGGCGCGGGAATTGGCCGCAACAAACAGATTGCTGACCATCACCGCAGGCAGCATTTCTTAGCGCCGGAGTTGGCCGCAACAAACAGACTGCTGACCATCACCACAGGCGGCATATCTTGGCGCCGGAGTAGGGCGCAACAGACAGACTGCTGACCATCACCACAGGCAGGATATCTTGGCGCCGGAGTTGTGCGCAACAAACTGCTGACCATCACCACAGGCAGCATATCTTGGCGCCGGAATTGGGCGCAACAAACAGACTGCTGACCATCACCACAGGCAGGATATCTTGGCGCCGGAGTTGTGCGCAACAAACTGCTGACCATCACCACAGGCAGCATATCTCGGCGCCGGAGTTGGGCGCAACAGACTGCTGGCCGTCACCACAGGCGGCATATCTTGGCGCCGGAATTGTACCCAATAGACCGCTGGCCAACACCACAGGCCGCATATCTTGGCGGCTGAGTTGGGCGCAACGGACGGCGCGCGGCTGCCACTGTGACAGACGCGGTGGGTGAAGGTCGACAGCTTCCGGCCGGCGGCCGATCGGCCGTGACAAGTCAACCAGTCGGCGCCGCCTCCCCGCCAACCGCCGGACCACCCTCGACAGGAGGGGGGGGGAGACACCGGCCCGTGTGTCGGGCGATCGGGTGCGGTTACGCTAGCGGGGGCGCAGCCAGGATTTTCCGAAGGGGCTCGACTGAATAAAAAATGTCCAGACACAAAGACCGCATTTGGCTCGCGAAGCGCATCGAAAAATGTCTGCTTCTGCGGGGTGGAAATCTCACAAAATGATATTTCGTCCAGTATACTTTGTGCTGCCGGGGGGTGGGGCACCTCCCCCGGTCACGCCTCTGTAGGTTAGGTTAGGCCAGGCTGAGCTAACCCGGCACACCCAGCCGGAGCATAACGACACGACACTGGGCTGAGCACCACAACATCGGGCTGAGTGCTGGGTGATTAGGTAGCCGCACCAGCATCGCGACTGTTTTCATCCCGAAGCATGTGCCTTGGGCCTGTTACGCGACCACAAGTGACTCAGAGTAATCGGCGCAGGAATGCGTCTGCAGTGGCGAGAGCACCAATCAGCGTGTAACGGTGGCCTCGTTAGCGATCGGGAGAATGCAGATTGGAGTGGGTGTTTGTGACTTTACGACGCAATCGGCAGCTGAAGTCATACGGCGTCGCCTGCCTCTCACCCTGGCAGGAAGGGCGGGCACCGCGGAGAACAGAACTCAGTACCTCTGGCGTGCCAGACGCTCAGCTTAGCCACGGAGCTGCCGACTCCCGGTGAAGGTTGGAGCTAGTAAGAAGCATGGAACTGATACGGCTCGATTTCTTCGATAATCGGCCCTCGCCGTGCTAATCCCAAGATTATTCCTGTGCTCGAGTAGGAAAAGTACGGAAATATTCATCAACATTGGTTCCTTTCAATTGCAGGGTATGCAACGTGTGCATTTGCGATAGAAGTAAAGCTACTGTTGTTGTCCTTGCGAAAGATAAGTGTTCATGGCCATTGAAAACTACTTTCTACTCAACTAAATCTATATGCGTCATACATATATATAGATATATTTATATATATACATTTTATATTCATTTCTTCATTCATTTATTTATTTGTTTAATATTTATTTTAATTGATTTATCCATTTATCTATTTATTTACATAGGTCACGGAGAGCACACCACAATGCACACTATGACTCCCATGCTGCATAGGGGACAAAGGTGCGTGCGGGAGACAAGAATGCGTGGAGAGCAATGGTGCGTGTTAAAGCGAATGATCGTTGCTGTCATTTGAAAGTTTTAGCAGCGCCTAGATTGCGGTTCTTAGAATGGTAATACTCGTAAACATTTGTGTGTACGAAGCGTAATTTTCATAAACATATAATTAAAAAAGAAAAAGTCTTCTTATCTTAACCAGGCCATTAAATAAAGCGAAACCGAGCGTTATAAGCATGTATTTTTAAGGACAAGCACGTGGGCTGATTCAAAGCTGTCCGACCGCGACCGTATGGTGGTCTCGTCTGACTACGTAGCCAAAGCCGCTCCGCGATGATTTATCTCACAACGATGACAAAGCTCTGGAGCCTAAACGTAATCATCCAATCGTTTCCAAGCACGAAAGTGAGATCTCACACAGTGGGCTATTTAAAATTCCAAAGAGTAGTGGAAGGAATCTCGTACCACAAGATTTATATGACTAATATTGAAGATACCTTATAGGCATATACGCTAAAGCGCATTGATCCTAAGAAACAAAAAACCTGAACATCAAGCTTAAGATATACGAAACAAGAATGTCGAAGCAAAACACAAAGCGATGAAGACCAATAGTGAATCTCAAGTTTCCACAACTGCATTACGACACGTTGTTGGAAATCGAGGGAACTGAACGTTAAACTCACTGATGTTATCTAAGGGTGAAACCGATGAGTCATGATAGGGCTGTCATCATCCCCGCGGTTTCTAAGCCACCCATGCTGGACTTCCAGTTGTGCTTGTTCTTTCTTGCCGTTTCTTCCTTTCATCATCTTGTTTAGTTGTGCATAGAGCTATCCATGTTGGTTCAAATTACCCATATTGACCACTTCGTGCCCTGTCCATAATTAGAACCACATAACCCAGCAGTATTTCCAGTACTCACTGCGACAGTCTTGATCCGCGTGCCACTCACTTTGAAACATACAACAAATAGCGACGCACTTTGTGGAAATGTTTGCAATAATGTGGTAAAGTGCTTCGAAATATATGGCTGTGTAAGTTTCCGGCCGGGTATGGACCTGTAGCACGACGTCCAGACATCACCCTCATGAGTTGCACAGTCGGGAGTAGCTCCGCCAATGATGAGTCGGCCAATCACTTGGAAATGTAAGACTACACTTGTGGGTACTGGTAGAAAAATAAGATTATCACCCGTACGCCTAGCTAGGATATCCTGATCGCAGGTCACAGCCAGTAGTGCAACCAGGGGGCCAAGGGGCCATCCCCCCATTTTTGTTTGGGGGGCCGCGAAGCGGGCCCCTGGCTCGGAGTGGGCCACCCTACTCAGAACCCGCGAAGCCAATAGCCCGGTTAGAACCAGGGGCCCGCTTGGACCTGGGGCCCTGTTTTGAACCAGGGGCTCTCTGGAACCAGAGGCCCGCTTCGAACCAGGCCCTCTTTGATCCAGGGGCCCGCATTGCACCAACAGCCCGCTTAGAACCAGGGGCCCGCTTTTACCTGGGGCCAGCCTCGGTGTTGCAGTGTACCTGGGGCCTGCAAAGGTGTGTTCGGTTTTGCATGTATACATATATCATATTATTTCTCTAGGAGGAAGGGGCACGTAAAGGAAAAGTGCTTTTATTTCTGCGAAGTTTTACCCGCTAAAAAGTAAGTGCATGTTTTCCGCAGACTTCTTAAAAACATGAGGGGGCTTACTTGCCCGCTTGAGAGGGGGCTTACTTTCCAACCCGCCCCCGAGCTGAAATCCTGGTTGCACCACTGGTCACGGGCATCCCATATCAATTGAAATAATTACAAAACAAACACCAGTCAATTCACTCGATTTTTAGTTGATTTGGCGTTGCTTGGCCCCGCAGGAAACCATGTGATGTGGTCACATGAGATGTGGCTTCTATATCCATTACCATGTGACGGATGTGGCTACTGAGAAAGACTATTAACACTGTTTAGCTCAATTAAAAATATACGTAGCAACACATACGAAATGCTGCTCTCGGTTGGATTTCAACCGACGCCAATGATATGAGAGTGGGCACCCAAAAAAGCACAAGTAGGTCTCAAGAAAAACTCAGGTGAATTCATCTGATGCGATGTTCAATGTTGCATGGCCACCTGAAGCATTGACTCCTTACACCACCAATCGTTTCTCCTTCCCTATTTCGTTTTCTTCTCTCTCTTTCTCTCATTCTCTCTTTCTCTCCTTCTCTTTCTCTCTTTCCATCTCCCTTTCCCCCCTCTCCTTTCTCTCTCTCTCTCTCTCTCTCTCTCTCTCTCTCTCTCTCTCTCTCTCTCTCTCTCTCTCTCTCTCTCTCTATCTCCCTCCCTCTCTCTGTCTCTTTTGGAAAGAAAAGACGAGTCCATGCCAAGAGATGATCCTGCCGCCGGCCGTTTCATCGGCAGACGGTCCACGGCGGTGGGGCAAGTCACAGAAGGTGTAGTGACGCTAGGCGCCGCCAGGTGTCAGTCGGCGACGGCCGCCTTCAGTTGGGCCGATTTTTCGAGACGAGCCGCACCACCTGGCGCAGCTCGCCAGCGAGCCTCGCAGACGATACAGAGCGACCGCGATGGCTCGCACCGGCATCAGCCGCGCCCCATGGACAGCTGCTGCGTCTAGCAGTCCCGCTGGCTGCGTCCCCAGCCAGCTGCGGCGGCGGCGGCGCTGACCCACCGGCGCTTCATACCTGTCACACCAAGCCAACAGCGCCCCACGTCGGCGGCTCCGACCCAGCGGCATACTAGGCTGGCGCCTCTTCGGCCCCACTTCTCTTCACTGGCCATCGTCGGACGTCCACCTGCGAGAGCTGCCCACCCGTCAGCCATGTGAAGAGCCAGCACTTACTCATGCGATACATTTCATGGTTCGCTAGTGGTCATGAATATCACCTTTTTGCTGTGACTCGACCCCCCCCCCCCCTCACGCAGATATATATTTTAGCTAGCAATTAGCTTGCTAGCTAGTGGTTAGCTAATCATTTGGGCTTCAGGGCGCATCGAGTTCATTGGCCATGCAGCTCTCCTCCTCCTGGAGTCAATGTCAATGCCTACGATGCATTTTATGGAACATATTCCTTATTTACCTGAAATTAAGCATCGTACCTGGCCTACCGGAATTTAGTTATCTATGTTTACATCAGTACAACAACCCGGCATGTGCATAACCTTCGTATTCTTACATAGCGACGAGATAATAAAGCAATAATCGGTCAAATTGTTTTTGTAAAATGGCAACACTATCACCTGCCAGCTCCATTCTCAATGCCCCCCCCCCCCCTGCTCCATTGCCATCGTACAGCTGACGTGTCGGCAGCCGCACGCCCATTGCTTGCTGCGTGTCAACACCGGGCTGTGTCCATCTGCTGTCGTCTGAACACACTGAGGCAGCGCGTCCGGGCAGCAGACGCCGAGCAGCCGGGACGGCGCTTCTCCAACACCCGCAGCAGCTAGTGCATGTGCGCAGCTCAGGAAATGGCTCTCTCTGTTGCGGCTGACGGCATCTCCAAGCCGGAGGATTTGGTGCGGTGAATGATAGCACATCGAGAAGTGCAGAAAGGGTTATATATATGAATATATATGTATATATATGTGTATGTATGTGTATGTGTGTGCCTGTGTATGTTTGTGTGTGTCTATGTGTGTGTGAGTATGTGTGTGTGTGGGTGTTGAGTTGTACAACGTTTGACAAACACGTTGCACAAAAAGAAGAATTTTGAGATGACCGCATTATTTCTTATTCCATTCGGTGTCAATTGTCAAAAAGTGATTGGTGATATCTTCGTTCATCGGTTTATTGGAATTTTCTGTACACAGTGTGTTTGGGTTCAAGTTCTTGGAGTTGACGTCAC
Source organism: Imbricaverruca yamaguchii (assembly GCA_034440575.1). Classification (NCBI taxonomy): domain Eukaryota; kingdom Metazoa; phylum Arthropoda; class Thecostraca; family Neoverrucidae; genus Imbricaverruca; species Imbricaverruca yamaguchii. Next base: position 2,300,484 of record JAOTOL010001657.1, read on the forward strand.
AATGATTGAAGATCCTGGATGAGTCGGAAGGAGAGTCCTCCGGAAGGAAGGGTCTCCCTGGTATGGTGCCTGGCTGTTGCTAATTTTCCATTTTCCCCATTCAATCTGAAAATATTCCCTGAAATTAAACACTGTGACCCCCCTGGCTGGGCGAGAGATCTCCAACCTTGAACGCCACTATAACGTCACCGACGCACGAACCATAGTGAGCTAGAAGTTGGTCGTGGCACACGTATAGATGATGTGTGAGCACGTACTGAAAGATTAAAATTGATATCCCTGCGCTTTTTCGAGTTAATAAAAAAATGTCCAAGGGGAAGGTTCTCCCCTCTCCCTTCCACCCTGTACTGCAACTCCCAGTGGGGCAAGGATGAAAGAACTAAGAGTAAACCCGGGAAATTATGTGCCGAGAATACATAAGTTACACACGTCCCACCATGCACATTAAACACATGTCTACCATCAATCGCTAACAAATGTAATATTATCACAAGCAGTGTGTGCTGGGCGCACCTGAATATCCCTGTCCGCTATACCATCCCGACGTGGCACGGCCAGCCGTCCACGAATGTTAGCACAGGTGCCAGCCGTCCACGAATGGTGGCACAGGTGCCATCCGTCCACGAATGGTGGCACAGATGCCATCCGTCCACGAATGGTGGCACAGGTGCCATCCGTCCACGAATGGTGGCACAGGTGTCATCCGTCCACGAATGTTGGCACAGGTGCCATCCGTCCACGAATGTTGGCACAGGTGCCATCCGTCCACGAATGGTGGCACATGTGTCATCCGTCCACGAATGGTGGCACAGGTGCCATCCGTCCACGAATGGTGGCACAGGTGCCATCCCTCCACGAATGGTGGCACAGGTGCCATCCGTCCACCCTGAGTGAGCCACCTGGGGCCGTCTGAGCTCCAGGCGCCCGGTAGCTCCGTCAGTAGCAGCACTGATTATGGTGCTGGGGTAACTAGCCACGGTGCTGGCATCACTGATCACGGTTCTGACGTCACTGATCACGATGCTGCGTCACTGATCACGGTGCTGGGTCACTGATCACGGTGCTGGGGTAACTAGCCACGGTGCTGAGCCACTGATCACGGTGCTTGGTCACTGATCACGGTGCTGCGTCACTGATCACGGTGCTGCGTCACTGATCACGGTGCTGGCATCACTGATCGCAGTGCTGACTTCACTGATGACGTCAGGCGACTGACACCGTCCACGGCACGCCTCGCACGGCGGCGACGCCACACGTGGCGAGCCTCTCCCGCCCGACAGCGAGTCGGCTCGGTGCGCGCGCTTCCCGTCCGAAGGCGGTGCGTGATATCGCTCCGGAACCGCCCCGGGTGCGTCTCAGAGCTAGGCCGTCGCACCGGGCTTCGTCTCCACCGGGCCGACAGTGTACCCACACCGCTGACTAGCACCTCGGCCATCTCACACCGACATACCGACTCCAGCTGACCTCTGATGACCTCTCCCGATCTCAGACCTCAGCCGGCCCCGGCTGTCCTGAGCTGACTCGGTTGACCTCAGCTGACCTTGAGCGTGTCACCGCTTGTCGATTCTGTGAAGGTAGGATGATAAAGACACACATGTGGAAGCTCACGCATACATGAAGATATTTTAAAAGTTTCCACATCCGAACGCTAACACAATGGTTTACACGGTGCTATCCCATAATTATTGCGGTGCTCACCCTTGGCAAATTAACAAAAGGCATACCACAGCTCAACTTCAAGTCAACAATATATGACATAAGTTTCCGAATGAACAACAACACTCAGAAACGCACACACAAAGTGCATGAAAATGTGAAAATATGAGCAAAACTAACAAACATGTCCAATACTGATGTTAATCATTTAGTGTAAGCTGACATAGTATTGTGTAGTTGCAATGCATCGTGCATGTGTGTGCTTTGCGCGATACGGTGGCAGGGGGAGATAAAGCATTCATCGTTGTCGAACTGAATGTGTTAATAAACCGAGTATACTATTCGCTGTTGGATTTACATATCAACTAAAAAAGAACACATCAAAATGTGACCGCTGGTTCCCTGGTAAGGGATGCCGACAACGGCTGTCTCTTCAGAGACGCATGAGGATTGAGAGCTAAACGTTGAAGGTTGCGCATGGGAGGTCAGTTATAGTATTGCACAGGAGACCTACGGGAGGAGACCAATTGCACACATTGCAGTATGCAATGTGTGCAACTCGTAGCGGCATCCTCTCTGAGCGATAAACATAAACAAAACAGGACTGATTGTCAGTCGTGGCTGCACCCGCACCCATAAACAGAGGGTCACCCGCAGATGCTCTCTCTTTCTCTCTCTCTCTCTCTCTTTATCTCTCTCTCTCTCTCTCTCCCTCTCTCTCTCTCTCTCTACTCCCCAGCTTACTCAAGTTTCTAATACTCTCCACGCACTGCTGCAGATCAGTCACAACTCTGCTACTCACTTGTCGGTCAGCAGCTGCCGCCGGAGCATAGCTGGTGCCGTCTGTCAGGTGTGTCACCGGTCTGGCCAGGTCAGGTCGGTCAGCAGCCGCCGGGGCATAGCTGGCGCCGTCTGTCAGGTGTGTCACCGGTCTGGCCAGGTCAGGTCGGTCAGCAGCCGCCGGAGCATAGCGGGCGCCGTCTGTCAGGTGTGTCACCGGTCTGGCCAGGTCAGCGAGGTCAGCGAGGTCGGGCGGGCGCAGTCAGGTCTGTCGCCGCGCGGGCGTCCATGTTTGGAGCCGAGGCACCAGTCTGTGTCGGTATAAGTCGTCCACGTGATGGGTGCTGTCGTCGCGACCGGCGGTAACTCTACACGTCGTTGTTGGTGTCGAGGTTCGCGAGGGGGCTGTCACAGGATTGTGGCGCTGTACAAGGTGTGTCACCCGCTGGCGAACCACGTGGTGTGGTGAACAGCCCAGCTTCAGGATCAGGTGTGGTCCCTGCTCCAACTTTCTGTTAATGGGATGGAGCTGTGTGTGAGAGAACGAACGTATGTGGGGGGGGGGGGCGGAGGAGTAGGTGTTGTGGTCGCTACACATCAACTTTGCATAGATTGTCTGTGCTTTAGCATCTTTATATTCAGACACGACTATTTTGCTTCCCTTGCCGCACCACCCACTTAGTGATTTGCCCAGAGCAGTGGTAAGATCGAACCTGGATAAGTGCACAAGAAGACGACTGTCGATTACGCTATCATTTGGTGCTGGAATGTTCGCCGCTACAGACATCTTCAAATGCAATTTTTAAAAGCAAGCCTTCATCAAAGCTAAACTAGATGAACCACATCCTTGAGCACAAAGGAGCATGACGCCGTATGGTGCTTGCCTACGGTGATCCGAATAGCAATCTTCCTGACCATTTCAGTGCTACTTTCTATCTTAGACATCATGAATGTGTAGCATGCTCTCCCAGCCCATGACCTATTTTTACTGTCTAGCGTGGTTTAGCAGCAAACTGGCACTGCGAGGCACCAGGTGTACAGGTCACGTGGTGGTCTGACGTCATGAGGTTCAACAGCAGCCAACTAACACTGCGAGGTACAGGATGCGCAGGTCACGTGGTGACCTGATGTCGCAAGGCTCAGCCGGACGTGGAGTTTGAGAATACGGGTGTCGGGAAGGGCGGAAGGCGGACGCCGGGCCATTGGGACAAGAACTGATAAAACATAATTACAACAAAACGGCTGACTCAGTGGAGATATTATAACATATATACAAGGGCACGGGAGCCGGGGGAGGCAGGATCAGCAGCCCTCCTCTCAAATTCTGAAGCTGGGGAATCTCCCTCCACTACCCCAATTCAGACTTTGCTCGGCACTTCACTTAGGTTATATTCAAGCGCAAATGTGCGACATTATTTCACGAAGATTGTTCAGGATGTCCGAAGTACTCTTAGGCGCAAATAAACACAAAATCTGAATATTCCAGTAACCAAGAAGTATCAGAATTGCACTTGGGCTGTAATACGGGAGCTATTTGAAGTAATTGTTTGCCGTGGTGTCTCTGGCGTGAAGCAACATGTATCATTTGGTCGTCAATTGACGTCATTCAGAACTTTACAGCTTTCATCGATGAGGTGCCTGGTTCATGCTGCAACATTTAGTAATCGCGACGTCAGAATTTGAGAATAGGTAGCGAGTATATACGAGGAAAGTGGCAGATACTATTGGTAATCCTTCCCTACCCTCCCCCACATACCTTAACAAATCTTCTCTTCCCCAGTTCAATTAGTTTCCCGCATGAATGTGCTTGCACTCATCTTATGCACAGGCGTCGATTATCTCGGTCTCCACCGTCGTTCGCACTGTGTTTTGCACATCATGTATGCATCCTCAATTCCCATCATAGGTGATCATGTTTAATGCTGCACATGTGTTCCGTAAGTGAGCAGCATAACACTGCCTGGAATTGTTGCGAAGCACGGCCAGCTAAACGTACAATGCCATTCCAAACGAATGTCATGCTTATTGCTTATGCCGGACACTTATTACGCACCGCAGGCATTTCATCCTGGCTTCACAGTCAAGAAAATACCGCTTGATCGGTTGGACATGCGGCATGAAGTATAACGGACACCATTAATTCGCAATTTGCATGGAAACAATATGAATGCGACTGTATAACTGTAGCCTGTCAAACACCGGGTGTCAATACTATGTAATCGTAATCCTCTAGAGGACATGATGGCAGGCCCTCAGCATTTGAAGACGAACAAAGCCATCGGTCTTCCATCTGTCTCTGAGGAGGCATTTGGCTGTCGAATTCGAGGGATCACCGACGCTTTCAAGCATGCCAAGAACGATACAGATTATCTCCTATGCTTAGCAGAAGTGGATGTGGATGCCAAAGCATCCCTCCTACGCCCATGAGCGCTGCCGAGGGTCAGGTGATCGATGGGCTCAGGGTGTTGTCAGGAGATCCATGCCATTCTGTGGTCCTGACGCCAGCAGGCGTGAGTGCCGCCAAGGGTCAGCAGGTCGATAGCCTCTGGGAGCCCACTGTGTGGCGCTGACGCCAGTGACCGTGATTGCCGCCAAGGGTCAGCCGGTCGATATCCTCAGGGAGCTCATTGTGTGGCGCTGATGCCGGTGACCGTGAGTACCGCCAAGTATTAGCCGGTCGATAGCCTCTGGGAGCTCATTGTGTGGCGCTGACGCCAGTGACCGTGAGTGCCGCCAAGGGTCAGCCGGTCGATAGCCTCAGGGAGCTCACTGTGTGGCTCCTACGCTCGATAGCGGACGCGTCGAACCGCGCGAGGCACAGACGTTCGATCGGTTCGCACAATGCCATGCATGCCGGGAGAACGCCAGCCGACTCGATTGTGTCGCCACAGCGACCGGCGGTCCGTCCGTCTTCCGGCGATGAACAACAGTTGCTCACGCCGCCGCCGCCGCCCGGGCGCGTGCAGGCTCGCCGACCAACGGCAGCGCGTGCCGTGCGGGCTCACTTCGCTCTTCAGTCACCCTCTGTGACAGGCGCGGCCCAAATGAGGACCCGGGGAGCGTCTGCGAACGCTAGATGATGTCCGTTGGGCGTGCGCAGCGCCCGATACTTTGCTGCAGCAGACGGCCTCTTGACACCACGTTTGCCACATCGGCACCATTAGGAGCTGGTCAGGCACGTACCAGCTTGCTCTCATGCAGCTTTTTTATGCGCCGTACTCGTCTTCGGTGTCGCGTGGAGTGTCCGGCATGGAGTATCTCACCGAGCGCGATGTATCTCAGACACGACGTCTCTCAAACTGACATACGCTGCATCATTCATTACAATTGACATACGCTACTTCACAAAGCAGCTGCTGCCAAAATACATACAGATACGCAAACACGCGTTGTGCTGCCGGCACGCTGGCGACCCTAGACAAACTGCAACTGTCCGACAGCAGATGTGGATAATTGTGGAGAAATCCATGAGCCAACCTGTAAATATGCACGTAATAAACGCCACATCAGGGGCGTTGTGCTGCAGACGCTGGCCATCACCCATCACCTCCCGTACACGGGGGCGGTGAAACTCGGAACTGCACCTCCGGACCGCACGCCCAGCGATCACGACATGGGGCAGTTTGCATGATCCGGATAACTTTGCGAGGCCAGCGCAACTGCATTGGCCGTGGTGCGTTCAAGGCTCGCGCCGTCTCTCTTCGGGATGGGCATGCTGTCCCACATGGAAGCCGCCCCGCCGCCCGGTGCTGTGGCGTTCCAGTCGCCACCGCGCACCATGTCAGCCGCGTCACAACCGCTGCCATTCGTCGTGTCACACTGTGCCGTCACACCCGTCACAGTGGGCACCGCCACTGAGTTCGGTCCGTCGCCACACCCGCTCCACAAGTTCGGCCACAATCGCCACTGTCTGCCGCGTGAGCCACATCACAGTCACAACTATCTGTCCCGTGAGTCCCAGCACAGTCACGACTATCAGACCTGTCAGTCCCGCTGCAATCACCACTGTCAGTCTCGTCAGTCACATCACATCCACCACAACCAGATCCGTCAGTCCCGACACAGTCACCACTATGAGTCCCATCAGTTCCACCACAATCACCACTATTGGTCCCATCAGGCCCGCTGCAATCACCACTATCAGTCTCGTCAGTCACATCACAGTCACCACAACCAGATCCGTCAGTCCCGCTACAGTCACTACTACTAGTCCCGCTAGTCGCATCACAATTAATCAGTCGACCACTCCTCGCATACACCCAGTTCCGTCATAAATCTCGAATAACTTCTGAAACCACAGCCCAACCGCCAGCCCTCTTTTCGTCCATCAGCATTGTGGCCATCGCCATGTTCAGCTCCACAACTCAGCCGTGCCGGTGCCACTACTATTCGCCGCGTCATTTGGTCCCGCCACTTTACTTTTTCACACTAAGGCTAACTGAAATATTTTCACATCGGTTGGTAGTGTCGCCGAGGGTAATTTCGCTGCTCCAATAATCACATTTATCGCTTCGGTCGAGATTGGCAGCTGTGGTCATCAGACTCGTCGCTGAGACGGTACGCCAGCCGCATCAGTGGTACGTCAGTGGTACGCTGATAATCCGTCGGTGGCCCATTGATGGTGAGCCGGTGATATATCGGTGGTAGTTTGGTGGTCCGTCGGCGGCCCGTCGGTGGTGCGTCGGTAGTCCGTTGGTGATGGGTCGGTGGTCGGTCGGTGGTCTGTCGGTGGTCTGTCGGCGGCCCGTCGGTGGTGCGTCGGTAGTCCGTTGGTAATGGGTCGGTGGTCCGTCGGTGGTTCGTCGGCGGCCCGTCGGTGGTGCATCGATAGTCCGTTGGTAATGCGTCGGTGGTTGGTCAGCGGCCCGTCGGTGGTGCATCGGTAGTCCGTTGGTAATGGGTCGGTGGTCGGTCGGTGGTCCGTCGGCGGCCCGTCGGTGGTGCGTCGGTAGTCCGTTGGTAATGGGTCGGTGGTCGGTCGGCGGCCCGTCGGTCGTCCATCGGCGGTACGTCGATGGTGCGCCAATGGTGCGCTTGTAGGACGTCGGCGGTACGTCGGCGGCACGTCGGCGGCACGTCGGCGGCCCGTCGGCGGGCGGTACGTCAGACCCAACTCACAGCGGGAGGCTGCAGCGGCGGGAGCAGACGCCGGGACAGCACTTCTTGACGCCGGGACAGTGGCCGTCGGCTTCGCACACGTCGACACGCGCCGTCCCCGTGCACGGCGACCGAGCGTCGTCCAGGAACCACGGAGGCGGACAGAAGCCCGGCCGGGTCGACAGCACCTCGTCTGCAGCAGCGGAGGTCAGGTCAAGTCGGGTCAGGTGTTGGTGAAGGAGGTCTGAAATGCCAGGTCAAGTCTAATCGGACTGCCTGCTGACAGTGGCTCATCTATAGCGAACACAGGTCGGTTAAGGTCAAGCTATGTGGAGACAACAGATGTTCTGGAATGGAAGAAGTCAGGTACTTTTTAGCACATGATTTTAGTACATGACTACTTAATTCATTATTCAGGTACTTTCCGAAACCTCTTTTTAAAGCCGTGCTCTACCTATCGAGGCTCGGAAATTGACACTGTTGATCTGACTTTGGAAGAAAATAACTTACCATGGTCATGTTTCTTTTACACCACCTACTAATGATCAAGAATCATTTCTGACCACTTACATATATGCACACAAACGGATGCTTTGAGAATGGTCAGAACTTGGTGTATAGGCAGCCGTATCTAGTGTTTCATACTGTATAATGTATTGTCGCAAGATATATGACTTATTCCTCACGTTACTGCCTGCACTACAGACAAGAGCCACGAATCGCTAGCGGAACAGGAATCGCTACTGTAATGGTATTGTTGAGTATGTCTAATTTACTGTCGGACATTTTATTACCACCGTCCGAAGAACCGTGAGAGCTTTAAACAACAAGAGCGAGCGAGGATTCATTCTCATGTAGCGGGTGAGCTTGCCAATGTGAATGGCATATCCCGACCCACAAGATAATGACGCTTCTCATGGCTTCATAACATTGAACTGGCAAGAGCTAGCAATTTGATCGCTCCATTTGCTAAACCACTTTTTAATACAATTTTTAGCGTTTTTTTTCTCGAAGTCTGTTGTGAAGCTTGAAACATTGGGAGTTTCGATTAGCGGTCATCATCAGCAGTCCATGCCGCATTAATTGATGCCGTTTTGGGATGTCATTTTGCTGGGAGATGACGTATTCGGTGAATAATTAGAACTGAATATTTCATAGCAGAATAATCAGAGCTAATCTTCCCTATAAGAGCCGGCTCTCACAAGCAATTCGCGTTCATGCTGTGGGTGTGGCTCTGCTATTCATGCAAATCTGCTGGAAGCCGATGAATAGACGCATTTTGCCTAGAAATAACATGAATAATGCGGCTCGAAGCGGCGCAAAAGCCGACGTCATAATAATCAGTCAGGAATGCTGCACCTGTCTGCATCTGTCTGACCTGTGGCCAGGTCAGATTGAGTTCGAATAACTTGGATCAACTCCTCCGCGATGAATGTATGCCAGACCGAGGCTTCGGCACCGCGTATCGACAAGGTTAGGCCAGACTGGGTTTTTATGCGATTTGCTTCCTACAATCCTTGCAATTCTTTATGTGAGCTCTCGTTTGTCATCGCAACAGACGGTATTGTGGCGCCCTACTGGCATATTCTTCATGATGCTATGATATGATATTTGAGGGACCCTGCTGGCAATGCTGAGCTTCTCTGTGATATTTGAAGTGAAGATAACCAAGCAACAACAAACGCCACATTATGTACTCACGGAGCATTCAATTTCATACTTGAAGTAAAATTCGAATATGAATTTTTCAACATTGGAACATATTTGCTTCTTCGGACATGTCAAACCTAAACTTTGCTCCACCCGATATCTATAAACCTGGCTTCGATACCACAACAATCAACAACGATGGCATGCGACGGTTCAGATCATATATTCGTGGGCGGAGACTTCGAAAGCTGGGGTTTGGGGTTGTTCCGGATTCCATGCTCGGAGCAAATTTGGCATCAGGTTCATATCGTGATCTATGAACCTAATGCTAAATTTGCTCAAACAGGACATACTCAATAATTCAAGATCTCAAATACATCGTGAATCCTGCGTACCCCAACTCACTCCATACATTGAGGATCCTACTGATTGTCTTCCCCTTTATGTTGCCCCCTTTTGATCTTCGTCCCCAACATACCTCGTGCCAAAGTTTGAATTGCCAATCGATAAAACATTGATAGAAGTAAGAGTAGTAGAGAAGTCAGTGAAAAGCGATAAATGCAGTGAAGGGAAGTTATTGAACAACCTGAAGCATGTGTACAACGATGGCAAGCAGAAGAGATATTGTAGGAACAAGTGTGAACAGAAAAGATGGTCTGGAAAACCAAGATTTAATTACATATGACATGAAGTACAAGATGCCGCGTCGCAAAACATCAGGACGAAATAGAAAGGAAAGTTGTAAGATAATTAACGATCCAAATAGTACAACGATAGTAAAGAGGAACTAGAAGCTGGAATGAGTTGAAATGTATTAATATATATCTTAATACTGAAATGTATTAAGATATTGGAAGAGAGAGAGATAGAGAGAGAGAGAGAGAGAGAGAGAGAGAGAGAGAGAGAGAGAGAGAGAGAGAGAGAGAGAGAGAGAGAGAGAAAGAGAGAAAAGAGAGAGAGAGAGGGAGAGAGAGAGAAAGAGGAGAGAGAGCGCACCTGGCAGCACACAGGAGAAGACACAGCCGTTGTGGCAGCACTTGAGGCCGGCCGGGCACTGGTGGTCGTTGGCGCGGTAGCACTTGGGCCGTCCGTCGCGCCAGCAGCGGCGCGCCACGTGCCAGCCGATGGCGGGACACGTGCCGGGCCGGCCGGCCGGCTGGCACGTCAGGCCGCAGCCGGACGGACAGCACTTGCGCGAGCCGCCACACTGGCTGTCGCGCAGACACAGGCTGCGCGGCGGCGACAGGCAGCGCAGCCGCTCCAGCGGCGCGTGCGGGCAGCCGCCCGGCTTGGCGGGCGGCTCTGCGACGGCCGCACCACGGCGGGGTCACGGCGGGGTCACGGCGGGGTCACGGCGGGGTCACGGCGTGGTCACGGCGGGGTCATGGTGGGGTCACGGCGGGGCCACGCCGTGGTCACGGTTGGGTCACGGCGGGGTCACGGCGGGGTCACTATGGGGCCACGGCCGCACCACGCCCGGGTCACGACTGGGTCACGGCGGGGTCACGGTGGGGTCACAGTTGGTCACGGCGGGATCACGGCGGGGTCATGGTACGGCTAAGGCCGTCACAGAGCCGCTCGGCTTGGCGGGCAGCTCTGTCTTGGCTGCCTCACATTCGCTGTGATAACTCCTGGATCACGGTAGGGTCACGGCGGGGTCACGGCAGGATCACGACGGTCACGCTGAGGCCACGACCGTCACGGTAGGGCCATGGTCGGTAAAAGCGGCAACGGTCGAGTACCGGAAAATCACATTTGAGTCACGGACACGTCTCATCCAGTTAACATCCGGGTTAATGCTAGGTGAAGGCAGATTAGGTGATTCGAATCAGAATTGGGTTTCAGTCATGCCCAGGTGACGTCGGGCCACCAGATGGCTACGGCCGGATCACTACAAGGATACGGTTAGGTCACGATCGTCAAATCAAGCCTTCGCCGTGGCCAGCCTCAGCATAAGGCGAACTCAGGACAGATAAAACACCAAATGCTCAACAGAGACCAGAAGTCGTTACGCTGCAAAAGGCATGCCGACATATAGAAGCACGGTGAAAGCCAAGCCACCGGATGACACTCAAGAAGAAGTACACAAAGTGTGACAGAAATACCAAGAGGTTCAGAATCACCCTTTAATTCTTGGCAGCCAATTCTTTTTCCGTAGATGGCATATCAGTTTGAGTGTCAATCAATTATTTTAAACGAGAAACAAATACATAAAATAGCATGACTAAGCGATTTGAAAGAATGTGTTTAACTTCAGACCACAACGGCGTTCGTAAACATGTCACTGATCGCCAGGTGCTTGCTAATCAATTGATAAGCCATATGGATGAAGGGAAGCAAACGAAGATGCAGTAAGAATACAGTCACATTGCGGTTCACATCCAAGAACAAATCCTCAAGTAAGATTGACTCAGAGATGCATACTTTTGGCAGACCTTCTGATGCATTGGATGTTGCAAACCCACGTATCCTGTTTCTAAGACTGGTTTACCTCAGATAACTTCAACATCGCGAGTACGAGTCACATGCCGCGGTGCATCAGCCATAAGCGTGAAAATAATCGGCAGGCATCAGTACCGAAGCGAAAAACAAGACACTAAAGCATAGGGAGTAGCTACCAACACCCACACAGAAGTGCTTGTGGAGAGAGGCGGGGAATCGGACGGGGAACGTCGATCCTCCAGCTGGTTTGCAATACCTTGTGCACAAACAGCGCTGGGATGCTGCCCACTAGCCCACAACCGACCTGCAACAGTTCGTCCACATCAGCGGAACGGATCTCCGTATCGAGATGCGACACGGATGGGACACACTGTAGCCGGCATCGTAGCGCCTGCTCGGCCGACGTCTGCTACCACCGACCGTCCGGACCATATTAGCTGCGTCACGTGATGGAGCCCGGGCGCGGCTACGTGCACAAACCGCCCGTCGTCTCTGCATTCGCCTGACGTTAACCGCCCCCATTAACCTACATGTGTGCACCGCACAGTGCCCGGCCTGTGCCGAGCAGAGACCGACATGGTCCGGAGGCCCCCAGCAGAGCCGCATTGCCGGGACGAGTATCATCACCGGAGCCGGCCGGCACCGTCTGCGCGTACCCGCGCTGCTGTCGGCGGCGGCGGCGGCCGGCGACACCGGAAGTGATCACCGCCACCTGGCGGTGTGACGTGGCCGTGACGTCACGGCTGGGTCGTGACCGGCCGGCGGCGGCTGCCCCTGCGGCCGAGTCCCGCCCAGTGTCGGGTTGCCGGGCTCGGCCGGATGGCGCGCTGATCCGGCGGGCCGCTGATCCGGCGATCCGCTGATCCGGCCGGCCGCGGGCCTGATGGGCAGCAACCGCCGGCCGCCTTCGAGGCCGTCGCAAAAAGCTGCCGCGTCGCAAAAACGGCGCGCTTCGATATCGCGCGCAAATGCGGTCCGGTTCAGCCGGCAAAATGCGTTCATTTATAATGCGAATTGGTTGGATTCGCCACGGGGCCCAGTGGCCTGATCGTTTTTCTCTCCCTTCACTAAAGTCCCGGTCTGATTGGTTTTCTGACCGACCGAAGCTGGGTAATTTCGCAGTGGTTCTCTTCATCTCATCCCCGTTCCATCCTCACCCATCCCTCGTTTTCGAATTCAGATATACTCGTTTCAGTGGTTGTGTTCAGAATGATCCATCTCGTGTCCACTCTCCTAACCCATCAACTTAACGCATGGTTCTGTACCTTCAGCCTGTTTTCAGTCGCCAATATCGACTTGCATGGCAAAGAGGTCGCGGGCAGAAGCTGGAAAAAGTTGCCACCGTCCTTCTCGAAGGGCATCATTCGTGGCGCGGCCATAAAGCGGGAGGTCATTCCAACGCTCTCTGGAGTTACCGAAGCTCACATGTTGTCTGGTAATTAAGAATTATGCGAGTCCAGCTGTACAGTGAACTAATTATAGCCACGGAAACAATTCCGGCTAGAAGCTATTGCCGCCGCCTTCTCACCGCGTCTCTTGTGCATACAGCAAGCCACATTCTGGTAGCCAGTATAATTTAATTTAGTGTCCGTGATTGTCTACCACTTGTTACGCCCATCGCTTGTTATCGGCCTGACACAGCCAAATCAATTTACGAACAACTGACTTCGGCTTTATTGTGGCGAGTCCGTCGTGTGATGGCAAGGTACATACCTTTCTAAAATTGCACCCTTCAAACTGAGCTGTGAAAAGTCTTAACAGCAGCGAGACGCAGGCGTCCCTCACACACGCGCCGCCGGGCCAGAGCTGCCCACGGATCGGCTGCGGTGCCCCGGCCGGCTGAGGTGCGGTGGGGACGGGGTGTCGAGGATGCCGGTCGGCGGAGGAACGGCGAAGCGGCGCGGCGGTGCCGCCGGCCGTGGCCACGGGCGCCGCGGCCGGCTCTCCTCACTCACCGTCAGCGACGACTGCCGCCGCCGCCGGGCCGCCCGCCTCCGTCACTGCCGACAGAGCAGCCGGTCAGCGCCCAGTGGTGACGTCACCGGCCACGTGCAGGTCAGCGGCGGTCGGCCGGTGACGTCACCGGCCACGTACAGGTCAGCCGCCGCTCACCGGTGACGTCACCGGCCACGTACAGGTCAGCCGCCGCTCACCGGTGACGTCACCGACCACGTACAGGTCAGCGGCGGTCGGCCGGTGACGTCACCGGCCACGTACAGGTCAGCGGCGGTCGGCCGGTGACGTCACCGACCACGTACAGGTCAGCCGCTGCTCACCGATGACGTCACCGACCACGTACAGGTCAGCCGCCGCTCACCGGTGACGTCACCAGCCACGTACAGGTCACCCGCTGCTCACCGATGACGTCACCGACCACGTACAGGTCAGCCGCCGTCTGACCTGTCGCCATAGCCGCCGGCTGCCGGTGTGACGTCACTGGCCAGGTACAGGTCAGCGGCGGTCGGTCGGACGACACGGCGCATGAGATTACGACAGACGGCACACCAGCACGGCTCTCACCTCACACACAGTCCTGCCACAGCACAGACGCGTCCACATCCTGCCACCGATCCTGGCAGTGGTAAATTAAGCAGTCATTCTTCATGAATGTTTTCATTCGTTTGACTTGTATATTCCTGCTGAATATGATCATACAGCGCTGCAAACCCACGCTCTTTCTCCATTCCTAGGCTGATTCTCCGTCCCCAGTCACCGTCGGAATCAGTCAAACTCATCCACAATCTCTCCCAGGAGTGATCTGGTCCCACCCATACATACACCTGTAGATTAATGGTCCGACCCGCACATATACCTGGGAGTGTATGGTCCGTCCCACACATATACCTGGGGGCGTATGGTCCGACCCGCACATATACCTGGGGGCGTATGGTCCGTCCCACACATATACCTGGGGGCGTATGGTCCGACCCGCACATATACCTGGGGGCGTATGGTCCGTCCCACACATATACCTCCCATATACCTGGGGGCGTATGGTCCGACCCGCACATATACCTGGGGGCGTATGGTCCGACCCGCACATATACCTGGGGGCGTATGGTCCGACCCGCACATATACCTGGGGGCGTATGGTCCGACCCGCACATATACCTGGGGGCGTATGGTCCGACCCGCACATATACCTGGGGGCGTATGGTCCGACCCGCACAAATACCTGGGGGTGTATGGTCCGACCCGCACATATACCTGGGGGCGCATGGTCCGACCCACACATATACCTGGAGACCACCCGTACCCGGACCGGATCGGTCATTTACATGGTAAAGCCCACTAGGACAAGTCCTGCCACCCAGCTTCTTAACCCTCACCGGATCGAGGGGGCTGTCGAGACCCCCTTCTTCCGTCAGGTGTGTCTGGAATAGCGGCCGAATGCGTAAATGCAGAAGCACCAAATTGTTGGCCTCTCATACGTCTGTGTTGCATATTTAGCACAAATGTCAAGTCAAAGTCCTCAATGGCCTGGGCCGGGTCAGATCGCAATCTTGCAGAGCTTGCAAAGTGCTACCTTTCGGAGTGGTTGCAACATTTTTAAACCAAACTCAGACCATGGTGTTCATTCACCAAGACAAACTTGTTCTTCAAAATTTTACATTAGGCCAAGATTACTGGCGTTAAATCAAATTTATTTTCGTGCTTTTGCCACATTGAGTGGGCAGAATTCAATCCAGATACATATTTCATGCTGAAAATGATATCGAGCATGCAAGAGTAATTGAAGTTAAATCTGTGTCAATGGTCAATGATAACAGGTCAGATGAAATGGCATGCACATTCTACACAGTGCCATCATATACAGAACGCTGTCGATCTGCGTGAAGTCATATCTGAATTCGGTTTCAGTACCCTTTAATTCTTGTGATATAACATTTGATGTTGAATATATTACATAGGATGAACAGAGCTCGTGTGGTTCGACCGTATTTGGCAGGATTGCATATTTCAATGG
Organism: Imbricaverruca yamaguchii; assembly: GCA_034440575.1. NCBI lineage: Eukaryota > Metazoa > Arthropoda > Thecostraca > Neoverrucidae > Imbricaverruca > Imbricaverruca yamaguchii. The sequence goes on from JAOTOL010001657.1 coordinate 2,316,076, forward strand.
AATTTCTTTCCGGCCAGTGTGCGCTTCAGCGAAGGCTCAAGTGATTGTGCTAACAATCCATGCATCGTCCTATGTCCTGTGCGCCCAGGCCGATATGGAGGCACTGTTTCCAAAATAGACCTCCTCTGCAGGATGTGGTGTTCGCGCGACGAATATCAATGCACTGCGCCGAAATCCGTTGTAGGTATTTCCTTCTGAAATGCCTGTACTTGGCAGGAATTTGCGATCATGTCTCTGCGGGCTAACAAGACAGCCCAGTCGCGGTGCGGTAGCAGTGTTCCTACTGGATATGGTCCCAGATGCTGTGACTTCAATCTTGGTCCTGTTGTTTGGGGACAAAAATGTCCGCCTAGTAGTGTAGCGTAGTGGCGAGCTACACTGGCATGTTGGTCTTGCCGAAAATGTTAAAGGGATTCCGCCATTTAGTCATAGCGTGTGCAGTATTGTAAGTGGCCTCTTAGTACACAATAGCCGATTATAGCTGGTAGCGGTCAATAATTTATGATTGATGTCATGTGGCCGAAGCATGAGCTTTGCGTGAGGGATAACTTGAGTTCGGGCTTCTCCAGATCTCGCGTATCGTCAGAACTGGCATCCACCCCAGCTTGCAAACGCTCGATCCTTATCAATACCGCTTGTCTCGGCTCGCGCAGATCTAGCCCGTGATCTGCATGATGAAGTAACCTTGTCATGTGTATTTCCAGGATTATCTAAATCTAACTGATCACTGGAATTTGCATGTCAACTTCATTCGCAAGCTTGAGTGACATGTGAGTGATTAACCGCACCACAAGTTGACAGAAAACCTTGTACTGTATAGCTTCGACAGTGAAACCAAGCTCCTGTACGGAGACGTTTGGCCATGTCTTCAGGCAAGATCCATCTTAGCACGGACTGTGAATTACACAATTGCAGTGGAAGTTGTCGGTTCGGGACAAGGTTGAGTTTAGCATCGCCACTGCATTTCAGAGCTGGTGTTCCCGTTCCATTAGCGGATCCAAGGAGGAAACTTGGAGTTGGTTTCTCCTCTCCGCTGTCGGATCCAGGGAGACATCGCGGAGTTGGTGTCCCCTAGGATGGTTCAGATTGCAACCTTTGTGGAAAAGTATAGTTGCTCAGGGCTAATCTGGTTCTCTGAATCATGGCGAGTTCAATGGTACCACTTTATTCATATTTAAGTTGGTCAAGTGGTTCCGCAAAGGGCTTAAAGTTTTGGATATTTATACACATTTTGGTCACGGGGAACACTATACGCATGGTACTCCGGTGAACGTTATCGTCGTTTCTTAAATATTATTTTACGTCCCTGGCTTGTACTACGGCTGCAAATTGGCGTTACTGCAATTTAGGACGGCCATTTGTCGCAGTGGGGGGGAGTACTTACTAGGATGGGGTGGGGGTAGAATTTGATATGTTGAAACCCATGTGGTGATGGGTATCAAACAACTCCATTTCCTGAAACGAATTCATTTTCATGTGTCAACAGTTTCTATTGCCTCATCTGATATCATCTAATCCAATTATGATTAGTTGTCTGGTCTAAGTAAAAAGTTTCCGTTTCCATAATATGGTATCCCATACGGAAGCGTAACATAATAACAATTATGACTCCCTGGTTAAGATAATGACCCATGTATTCCTATAAAAAGGTAACAATTGTTAAGTTCATTCATTGAGCCACTGCCCAATAGTTATCCAATGAGTTGTATTCTAACTTGACCTTCTCCCTTGTACAGACTAAGATACGCAGTTGATTATTCAAGATGAGTGATAGTAATAATGTGAAAGTTGCTTTTTCCGTGGCAGTTTTACGAATTCAAACGGAGTATTTCTTGGTTGGCCGGCCTGCCCACTCTATCTCCGGATCGAAGCTACCCACCGCAAGAGCTGTGCTGAGGTACTTCTTTCACATCAAGGAGCAGTGCCCGGATCGATATGAGACGTTTAAAACAATAGTGGACAACGTCCTGTGCTTCTGGGCTATGGCGCGAATCCCGACGATGCTGCCGCGCAAATGTGTTCGGAAGTTGCAGGGACTGTGGCTTGAGTGAAATGAATTATCAAAGAACAAAGGAAGGAAGAACGATGTCAGCGGTCGCCGGGAACAATTCGCAGCAAACATGGACAAGCTGTGGGACATTAGGACCGAGGACGTCATAGGAGAAATCCTGTTGAGCCGTCTCCTAGGCAAGAAGGAGGAGGGGCATGTGAAGTTTTACTTGCACCAGCGCGCGGATCGGATAGGAACGATGTCCGACAAGAAGTTCGCAGGAAGAGTCGAACAACAGCAATGGCGGCACCAGTGGGCTCAGCGCATGGCAGAGTTGGAGTCAGAGGTGAGTCAACCTTCGACGTCCCAGGCGCCAGCTGTAGCGGCTGAAGACGCCACCAAGGGCAGCGCAGGTGGCAGCACCGAGGACGGCCCAGATGCGTAGGACACCTTTGAGCCAGCGCCCTACCAACCGCCAGCCAAGCGACATAGACAAGTCCATGTCCATGCTCGAGGACATGTTGGAGAAGAAGGTGCTTCACCTGGAGTGTTGCCACCATGTTCTGAGGTTGGTTGTTGGGGGCGTGGCGACCGCGCTCTTCGGCAAAACAACCGGCCCGTCTGACACCAGATTCGAACAGCTGAAGCATAGGCAAGCTTTGGTATTACATACTTAAACCCTAAATTCCAGGTGTTAGAAACACTGGCAACCACTCATAAATTATTGTCACCACTTCCTTGACAAAAGCCACTGGTGGCTACAGGACCTGCAGGCCGAGATGGTACAGCATCTGCAGGCGCTGCTTGCGGGGACGACCACCTTCCTGAGGGACGACTACCGCGAGGTGGCGCAGCTCACCCTGGTGCTGCTGGGTGCCGCGCCGCCCCAGCCCCGGCTCCGCCGCACGGGCGCCTACAGCAACGCCCGGTGGATGGCGAAGGTACGATGTTGCGGCCGAAATTACACGGCATTACTGCTAAAACTAATGATAGAAACGTGCCAAGGAATACGCATAGCTACCATCCTAGGACCATCCTAGGAGGATCACTGCTTTCGACAAGCGCACACTGGGATCACTGTAGAAAGGATGACTGTTGAAAGGGTGACTGCTCTAGTGACTTGAACAGATGACTTGTGACTGTGACTGTACTGATTGATTGTATGCTAGTGCTGTACTGACGTAGTTGCCACAAGTCATCTACTGCGATGAGCCGACTTCATATTGGTGGCAATTTAAATGTGTACGAGTTTACGGAACATTTGTGGCAAAAGCAGTACGACCTTGTCAATTCTTGTCACCCTTGTTGACAAAGAATATAAAATTAGCCTGATGAGGAAATTGAATGTCTGGTTGGACACATGAAAACGAAACCGTTTCATGAAATGGAGTTGTTTTATACCCATCAAGACATGGTTTTCAGCATATCAAATTCCACCCCCTCCCCCACCCCTCCCAGTGTTGTGCGTGTGTCGCATGCGCCGAGCGCGGGCCGTGGTTTATGGCACCACGGACGCGCGACCCACTTCCGACCGTTCGCCCGGACAGGGCCCAGTCGCGTCAGGGCAAGGCCAGAGGCAGCAGCGTGCGTGTCGAGCCGTGTACAATATAGAGACCGTGATAGAGCAGTGCATCTCAAGAGACAGTGAGGAGTGAGCGTGCACCACCACATGGCGCGTCGGTAGTATGAATCCGGACGCTCTCACCGAAACCCTCTCCCGCCTGACGGATCTGCTTACGGAGCAAGCCACAGCATCCGCCAGGAGAGAGGAACGGCTTCTGGCGCTGGCCGAATCGGCCACCCAGACCAGACCGCAGCACAGCACGCTGACCGACTCCGCTGCCGACCGCACCGATGCCGCCGGTGATTGCACGGACTCACAGCTTCGTGATCGCATCGTCACTGGGATCCGAGATGAGGACACCCTGCGTGCGCTTCTGAGCGAAAGTGATCTCACCCTGCAGTCAGCAGTCCACATCTGCCGTGCGCAAGAAAACGCCCGTCAGAACTCGGCTGCCATGACAAACGGCCACGTCCAACCTGTGTCCGCATATCGTCGGAACAGGACTGCCCGTGCCCATCAGTCAGACTCCAGCCGCCCAGGCACTCGTCGGAGGGATCCCAGCGGCTCAAACACCCGTCGGACAGAATCGCATCCGACGCTGGACAGGTGTCCCGCCTGCGGTCGCTACCCGCACGCCGACGGGCAGCCATGCCCTGCCCGGACGGCCACGTGTCACCTGTGTCACCGTCGCGGCCATTTTCGGGCAAGGTGTCGTCAACGTGGCGCGACATCTAGAACAGCCCCAGCACAGCGCGACAGCTCCAGACAAAGAGACTCGGGCCAGTATCGTGCGAACGTGTCCGACATACGAGTTTACGGCCTGTCGTCCCGCCGCTCTCCCAGGATCAGGCTGTTTACGACCCACCATAATGGCGCCGGCTCAACGCTCTGGACACCCGACACCGGAGCGGAAACTTCCTGCATTGGTGTAGCACAGGCTGCGGAAATGCACGTGGACATAAGTCGTTTGTCTCCGCCCGCGGACAAGCTGTATGCAGCTGGTGGCCACGAGCTGCGGTGCTTTGGGACTGTACAGTGTGACCTGACATTGGGTGCAATCACAGCGACAGTGACCGTGCATGTCATACAGGGCCTGGACAGCGCCCTGCTCTCCTGGCACGACTCCATCGCCCTCGGGATTCTGCCACCGGACTTCCCCAGTCAGGTGGCGAGCATCGCCGCCGGCGGAACGGATACGGAAGCCGCGCCGCCTAGCGGCAGCACCGTCAGACGAGAGGGGCTGTCACCGCCGTTAGATGACAACACCTCTACGAGGACGCCAGAGGAGGCGCCGGCGCGACCCCCGCGCCGACGACAAATCAGCACGAACCAGACCCTGGTGCACAAGTCAGATGCTCTCTCCAGAGTCCCCGTGGATGACCCCACACCAGACGACGAGGAAGCCGAAGATGACGTGACTCATCAGCTCCACAGTCTCGTCGTGCGCTCAGTGACCCAGCTGGATCCAGACGGAGCCCGGGTGTCTCCCATCGAGGATGCCACGCTGACCCGCGTCCGCGACGCCGCCCGCGCCGACGCCGAGTACATAGCGTTGTGCGAGGCCGTGACACACGGCTTCCCTGATCAGAGACGTGACCTGCCTGCTGCCCTGAGGCCATACTGGGGCGTGCGAGATCGCCTGGCCGTTGACGACGGAATCCTGGTATGTGGTCCCCGGCTGGTCATCCCCAGAAGCCTCAGAGCAGAGACTCTGCAGCGCCTGCACGACTCGCACCAAGGCATGGAACGCACACAGCGCCGCGCACGCCAGTCTGTATACTGGGCCGGCATCGACCGCGATGTTGCCGACACCGTTGGCTCCTGCCAGGTATGCCGTGAACGGCTGCCTCGCCAGCAGCGAGAGCCGCTGATGTCGGACCCCCCGCCGAACCGAGTCTTCGAGTCTGTGTCTACAGATTTCTTCAGTCACGCAGGCAAGACCTACCTGGTGTACGTTGATCGGCTCTCCGGGTGGCCCGCAGTTGTGCACTGCGCCGGCGACGCCACCGCCCGGACTCTGATCCGGCACCTACGGGAAATCTTCGCCTCCACCGGTGTTCCCTGTGTGCTACGCAGCGACGGTGGCCCACAGTACACTGCTCATCTCACCAGAGACTTCCTGCGGCGCTGGGGCGTAACACATCACATGTCTACCCCGCACTACCCCCAGTCCAACGGCCACGCTGAGGCGGCCGTCAAACTAGTGAAGAGACTGGTGCAGAAAGTGACGGTAGCGGGGGACCTTGACTGTGATGCGTTCGCTCGTGGGCTGCTAGAGCTTCGCAACACCCCGCGAGCGGACCACCGGTCACACGCTCAAATCCTCTACGGCCGTCCTCTGCGCTCAGCGGTCCCCATGCACCACCGTGCCTTCGCACCTGAGTGGCAGCGAGCCGCTGACGACTGTGACGCCCGCGCCGACTCACTCCGGCAAGCGGCCCGTGACCGCTATGACCGAGCGGCCATGCCACTGCCCAACCTGCGCGTTGGGACCCACGTGTCCCTTCAGGACCCCTCGACCGGATTATGGGATCGGCGAGGAACTATCGTAGGTGTAGGCAGACGGCGTGACTTCTTAGTGAAGCTCCCCAGTGGCCGCATATATTGGCGCAATCGCCGTTTTCTGCGCCCATTCCGCCCGCTCGTGTCCATGTACACACCGCCGTGTCCGTCCGCGCCGCCCAGTCAGGCCGCGCCGACCCACCCACCGCGCACTGTTCGTTTTGCGGACGAGTTGACCGACCGACGGTCACCGCCCCCACAGCCACCGACCAGTCCGGTTCCACGTCGCAGCGGCAGACGCTCTCACCGCCCCGCTCGAATCCAAATCGACCCCAGGCTTTCCTCTTACGAGTAGCCTTCACGCACTCGCCGGTACGATGTGTTGTGAAGCATTGTGCATGTTGTGCAGCATTGTGCTGTAGCCCGAGCTGTGGCGGCAGGGTGTTGTGAGTCGACACCAACCGTCTGCCGTCGTCGTCGACTCGGAGGGGAGGTGGAAGTGTGTAGTAGTCGTTGGCATAGTCTGGAACCTGACCATGAACTTGGAGGGGAGGTGTTGTGCGTGTGTCGCATGCGCCGAGCGCGGGCCGTGGTTTATGGCACCACGGACGCGCGACCCACTTCCGACCGTTCGCCCCGGCAGGGCCCAGTCGCGTCAGGGCAAGGCCAGAGGCAGCAGCGTGCGTGTCGAGCCGTGTACAATATAGAGACCGTGATAGAGCAGTGCATCTCAAGAGACAGTGAGGACTGAGCGTGCACCACCACACCCAGTAAGCACCCCCCCCACATTGCGACAAACGCCCGTCCTAAATTACAGTAACGTCCATTTTCAGCCGTAGTATAAGGCAAAGACGTAAAATAATATTTAAGAAACGACGATAACGTCCACCGGAATACCATGCGTATAGTGTTCCCAGGGGTCAAAATGGGGTTTTAAAAAATATCAAAAACTTTAAGCCCTTTGCGGAACATATAGACCAACTCAAATATGGATAAAAATCGCACCATTGTACTCACCATGATTCAGAGAACCAGATTAGCCTTGAGCTACTCTACTTTTCCACAAAGGTTGCAATCTGAACCACCCTAGTGTCCCCTATCGACTACGGATCCAAGGAGGAAATTCCGAGTTGGCGTTCCCTACACTGACGCATCCAGGAAGACATTCAGGCCATGTCCCTTCAGTGACAAAAGAAGCTATAATAAATCAGCAGATTTGTCAAAATCTATGTGTTTACATGCCATAGGGAAACCTTGCCTGAAATGATCACTCGAAGCCGTACACGTCCAAATCTGATTGGCTTCACAAATTGAGGCATTACTGAAATGTCCAAGATGATTTAACCATGGGCTCTCTGATCCGCCAGTCCTTCTGCCCCCACCCAGCAGGCAGCGGTTAAGAAAAATGAATAAATATATATTCGTAGTTACAGTTCCTCATGTAAGTACATGGTCGAGGTCGGCCACTGGAGGCGAAGACAGGATTGGGATAGTTTCTGCAACGTTCTTGGCATGTGCCATGTTCTATGAGATTCTAATTTTACCTTCACTCATCCAATGCCATCAAGAGTAGGGTAAATACATCCGAGCTTTGTAAATAACAGCATACTGCTATTCGGCATCACATCTAATCACACATTTTATCCATGAATTCCTCCATACACATCGAGAAGAGGATCTGCAAATTTGCCGTGACTGGGCTGCTTTTGTGGGCCGTCGAGACATACCAGCATTATTACGATTTCAGCCGGACATGCAGGCATGCGATAAGTGAGCGCAACGCAATTTTGCACAGTACACTGAGGTTTAAGACTGCTGCACCATATCCAGGAGAGCGGCCCAAATTTTGTAAACCGTGCCTGCAATCTCGGCATAAGTGTCTTGAAAGCTGACCCGCTTCAGTCAAAATTAGTGGCATTCTCGCCAAAGTGGGACTCCTTCGACAACTATTTTGTACGTACTTCACATCTGCATGGTGGGTATTCTGCACGTACGTCATACCTGCATGACGAGTATTGTGTACATATGTCGCGTCGGCATGGCGAGTATTGTGCACACATCTCCCACCTGCATGCACCAACTGCCGAACTTTTGCGAAATAGGATTTGGCTGCACGGTATGCCACGGTCATTTCCGCATCGCAACTCTTGCACGCAATGCACGTCGTACATATCTTCACAGGAGCTGTTCAGCACAACACCTCCTGCACACCATCAGACAGGCAGTCGTTGGACCATCCCAGGACCACGCACGTCATGTGGTGGTCGGTGGACCGTCCCCGTGTCACGTATGTCACGTGGGGTGACATTCCTGAATGACCGAAGTCTAGTGCCCAAGCTCCACCCCGGCCAAAGCTCACTAACGCCTGCGATATGCTTTTTAAACAGAAATTTCGCGAGCTTCAAAGGAAACATAATCCTGGAGGCCGCTAAAATCAAACCTGAAAGAGTTTGTTTTTTTTTCTGAGTGGATTCTGTGTGGAGGTATTATGACTTGAAGGATTGCAGCAGCTTCCCGATTTGTGTGTGTATATCTGGTGTGAAACGGAGTTAGCGTGTATATGTGTAGCTAATTTGTGCTATTGATTGTATACCCGCAATGTTGGATGCCAGCATAAGTAACCCACATGCTTGCACATGAGCCAAATGGATGCTCGTGTCTGTGCAAATGTCATGCACCCAAATTAGTGAAACCATGACTGGAGTGGGCTCTTTGGCTTCACGCTCGCGCGTAGCAGCACGCACCTCTCGATTCTGCGGTGGGGTGGTAGTACTCTGAAAATGTGTTAATCTATCACACAAAAACCATCGGTCGCTTGCCTGCTTTACTTCACGCAAGCGAAAACTTCGACTTCCCACCCTGATTCCATATATGGTAAAGCTAAAGCGCATGACGTTAATACGCTACTTTGCATAACATAAAGTATGTGGGTTATATATATATAGTATATATATATATATATATATATATATATATATATATATATATATATATATATATATATATATATAGTCGGCTGGGTGGTCGAACACTGTGAGCCGGCGTGCATGTCGGTGGTAGTGGCTGTCGCCGCCGCCCCCGCCCCCGCCCCCGCCTCCGCCGGCGGCGGCGACTGGTCGGTGGTGAGCGGTATAGTCGGAGGCGCGATGTCGCCAACGCTGGCGCTGGTGCAGCTGACACGCTGACCGCCCCCGACCGGCGGAACAGCCGGCACCGCCTACTGTCCACAGTGCAGACCGTGGCAGCCGCCGCCACCCGCCCGCTCTCCCTCTCTGCCGCCCGCCGCTGCGGCCGTGACACTGCTGCTGCTGCTGCTGATGTTGATGATGATGATGATAGTGGTGATGCGTTCATCAACAGCCAGACATGCTCGACGACGGACGTCTGCCATGCCATGGACGGACGGTGTTTCTGCGTTTTTGGCGGCCATGGCGGCGTTTTTGGCGCGCCGTTGTGTCCATCTGCCGGGTGGTGCCGACGCTGGCGGCATCCTGCTGCGACATCTCGCCTCCATCCGATCGGCGGCGGCTGCTTCTGGCCCCGGGGACCGTGCTGCTGCCGGCTGCTCCTGGCCGTAGCCGAGGGACTGTGACGTCACAGATGCGGTGACGTCACAGATGCGGTGACGTCACAGATGCGGTGACGTCACAGATGCGGTGACGTGGGCCCGCGGCGATCGTGGCGTCCGTGGACGGGCAGGTGAAGATCTCACGTCCCTGAGCTGAGTGGACGGCTCATCCACTGACCGGACAGTTCATAGAACTCATGGAACTCATGGATGGTCTCCGTGCTGAAAGCTATCATCATATCATCGTGCTGGTTTATATATGCATTCAGCTCGTCAGATTTAGTATTCGACAAGCACCTTTTGCAAACATCCAAAGAATGTTCGCTTCTACAGAAGCCCTCGAATATAATTGCACAGAAGTTCATGAACAGGATATGCAACTCATGTCTTATATTGAATAAAGCACTGAACGTCAACCTGAACAGACGGCTTGAAGGCATCCGCAGCCAGACATGAGGGTCTTAAAGAAGACCTTATTGGAGTTTTGCCGTTTCGATTTGGCCGGTAATACTCAAAGTTGATTACCTGCAGATGGGGGGTGAAGCAACCCTGTGCACAGGGGCTGTGGCTAGGCTGTATTTTAGTACAGGGATGTTAAAAGACGACCCAGCCAGCAACCTCAATTGCTTAACCTATGTGCTCAGTTTTAGACGGTGCAGCAGTCATTCAATAAATGCACATCACCACTCTGTGGTCGTGCATCCGCACCAGCTGCCCATAACAACCCAACTGGAGTTGCAGATCATCCTCCCTAATCGGCGGTCACGGAAGAATGCAAAAGCACGGCGCGCCGGCGTCTGGTCTGGCAAGCGTGCATCGACACAGAGTGCATGGTTGGCTGCTGCTGATATGATGCATACACTCACACACAAACATACACACAGACATACACACATACACGTATGTGTACATATGTATAGATATATATATATATATATATATATATATATATATATATATATATATATATATAAATGTATATATTATACACAGCTGCCATTAGCCAACTCCCATCATGACGCATCCATGAGTTGCACCAGTAGAATGGTCTCCTCACGGTACAAACATGGTGCAGTGGCCAGTCGGTGGGGGCGTGGCGCCGCTATAGTTGTTCACGCCCTGGCATAATTCATGCGATTGCATTACGACGCGCGATAACGAGCTGATATGCACGTGAATGTCATGCTAACGTCACATCTGAAATACGATGTCAGAACTAAGGAGCCCGCGTAGTGATTGATGGCGTCGTCGATCATTTAATGGCATCACGCTGTCAGTCTGATACTGTCATTATTTGCATAGATGCTAATTCCGTATTCCGTCAACTGCCATATGTGGGACTGGTGGATGTTCGTTATTACATGTTCGCAGCTGAAGGTATGGACCTGACCTGTCCCGGACCGGTCTCTGTGGCGCCACATTCCCAGTGTCCGGGAGAGGGGGTCAAGCTCTAGCTCACCATATGTGATGCGATATGAATTGCATGTCACGATTGACCGTACTATCAGCAATAATTGACCAATTGAATGGTCCTGAATCACCCCAAAGCTTGGAATAGCTCACGGTGAGCTATTCCAACTTGTAATTCATTCAGCCGGAGCCCAACGTGTGCAGTAGGAACCAACTTATGGCGGCACCGTACCGGTACCACACACCACGTACTACCTGCCTACATACATACAACCTACGGATTAGTGACATATGCATGCGTACATGCATACCGCCCACAACGCATGCCACACACCACACGCGGTACCACACCACACCGTCTGGTGCAGCCACGGATCAGCGATCCAATGCCACACCTTTTGGTACAGCCATGGATCAGCGGTACCACACAACACCTTCTGGTATAGCCATGGATCAGCGGTACCCTACCACACCTGCTGGTACAACCATGAACCGGGGGTACCATACCACACCTCCTGATACACCCATGGATCAGCGGTACCACACCACTCCTTCTGGTACAGCCACGGATCAGCGATCCAATACCACACCCTCTGGTACAGCCATGGGTCAGAGGTACCACACCACACCTTGTGGTACAGCCATGGACCAGCGATCCAATACCACACCTTCTGGTACAGCCACGGACCAGCGGTACCCTACCACACCTGCTGGTACAACCATGGATCAGCGGTACCACACTTGATACAGCCATGGATCAGCGGTACCATACAACACCTCCTGCTACATCCATGGACCGGCGGTACCACACCACACCTTCTGGTACGGCCATGGACCAGCGGTACCACACCACACCTGCTGGTACAGCCACGGATCAGCGGTCCCATACCACACCTTCTGGTACAGCCATGGACCAGCGGTACCATACCACACCTGCTGGTACAGCCACGGACCAGCGGTACCATACCACACCTGCTGGTACAGCCACGGACCAGCGGTGCCAGTGATCTCACCCGGCGGCAGGCAGACGTGGTTGCCGGCCACCCCGCAGCACTTGAGGCCGGCCGGACACTCGAGGGTCTCCGGCTGGTCGGGCCGGCAGGGCAGCAGCTCGCGCAGCAGCGCCACGCGCTGGTCCACCTCGGTCTCGTCGGCCGGACAGCGGCCCGGCCGCGCTGCGGCACCGAGTCGACCGCCTCAGAACAGCGCAACAGCGGCGACGGGCAGCACAGCAGCAGCGTCACAGCAGCGTCACAGCAGCACAGCAGCAGCAGCATCACAGTAGCAGCAGCGTCACAGCAGCACAACAGGGTCACAGCAGCACAACAGGGTCACAGCAGCACAACAGCAGCACAGCAACAGCATCACAGCAGCACAACAGGGTCACAGAAGCACAACATCAGCACAGCAGCACCATCACAGCAGCACAACAGGGTCACAACAGCACAACAGCAGGGTAGCAGTGTCACAACAGCACAGTATCAGGGTCACAACACCACAACAGCATCGTCACAGCAGCAGCAACATCACAGCAGCACAACAGCAGCGTCACAACAGCACAGCATCAGCGTCACAGCACCACAACAGCATCGTCACAGCAGCAGCAGCATCACAGCAGCACAACAGCATCACAGCAGCACAACAGCAGCACAGCAGCAGCGTCACAACAGCACAGCAGCAGCGTCACAGCAGCACAGCAGCAGGGTCACAACAGCACAATATCAGTGTCACAGCAGCACAACAGCAGGGTCACAGCACCACAACAGCATCGTCACAGCAGCTGTATGTCCATATGACGCATGAGACGAGGTGCACCGTTAGCGGTTGCAGACGTTGCGGACAACCTGGGGGCACTGCACCAAGGATTTCCAGGTTGCGGCGTATTTTCTTCCGCAAAACTAAAGAGAAAGAGTGATCGAAAATCATCTAAGATCCACAGAGGAGGGTGTAAAGTTCAGGATGAGTCTGCTTTAGCGATGAACATGCTTGTAAATGATTTACCCTTGATTTCTGGATACTAGCGATATCGCTTAGATCAATCTGCATGTATACAATGCACCTATGCATGAATGTAAACGAATATTAAGAATGTTTATGAGCAAGTGAAGGCTGGAATAGTTCATGCTGCAAATTAATTCATGCCAAAAACCAAAGCGAAATAAGAATCCGTTGACATGTTAAGAAGATTTTCAGGTAATCTAATGATCTGTCACCAGATTGATAAGGGGCACGCTTTTATTTATCGGTGTTTAAGTCCAAACTATCATAGTGAAGATACGAATCAGTTAAATCCTCGACGTTGCGTGAGTTGAGGGTAAGCTCAACTTCCTGGGCAGATGGCGAGATTTCTTTGCTCAATCACATTTTTTGTTTGTATTACCACCACTAGTATAGTCGCAAAATCACCACTCCTGTGCTAGCGGATGTAAATTGTTTGTATTTCTTGATGAAGCGGTATGAAGTTGCATTGGATGCTATCTTTTTCTGGCGTAAACTAACCGCAAACAGCAGTAAGATAACCCTCAAAGACTCCAGCAAAATATCGACGGCGATTTTTTGGCTAATAACAAAAGCTAATGGATAGCTACGCGGGAAGGAGAAGAAATCGCATCACTCCACTGCTAGTTTACGGCTTTAGCTCTCGAATAATGCAAATTCGTCAGTTATGCAGCAAAACTGAGCCATCTCCGTGTGGAGGCCGGCCAGCATCGGGTCGCCACGAGCTCCGGCTCTTCCCCACAGGAGCCACCGTGACTTTGAACGACAAGGCGCTACCCGTTCAGACCAGGCTACACCGTTGAGGAAGCGACGATTATTATTTCCCGTTCTGCGCAATTTCAAACAGCAGCTAGAAAGTACAGCGACGCTTAATTCAAGAATGCCTCTAATGTTACATAGGACTGGTACAGTCGAGGCCGGCAAAGGCTATGATTGGCCGAGTGTTCCGAACATCTCTAAGAAGTATTATTTCACTTTCATTACGAAAGCATGCCCTATTCACATAGGTATCCTCACTGTGGAAGCGCCGGTGACAGTTGCCTCTTCATCTAAAAAAATCGTGACTGAAACCCAGGGACTTCTCGTTTTTACGAGCATGAATTGGGCTAAATCCGCGGAGAAGCTTGATTTATTACCAACTGCGAAGGCTTACTGACGGCACGGCATATTCAGCTGCTTGCATCTTGCTGAGCTCAGATTGCCAAATGTGCCATCAAACTGACATATTGATATCATTTTACGGTTCCCGTTTTGGGCAGGCAAGCTGCTGTTTGCCCCCTTTCCATTCCCATCAGTCAGTTTGGAGGGATGGCCCCGTGCCTCCTCCCCTAGATTTGTAGTGCAGCCATTCTGCGAACAGGTGACACACACGTCTGGAGACATTACCTCGCTTCGCCACCCTTCTCTTGTTTTCTGTGGTACTTACACTAATTACTAAGGACGTGGGATTTATATGCGCTCTTACCTGTGCCTGCACATTCCTCTATCATTGCATTTCACAATCAGCTGCAATTGCATCAGTGTCGACTGCTGATCCTGTATGTGCAACTGTGCAACACTAGCACTGCTCTCCCTGAATGTAGTCCAAGTCCGAGTCGTGTGTCAGCATGGATCATATCGGCGCAAAATGAGGTCGATGCCCAGCCCGGCCTTAGCCGGCTGGCTGGGCTTACAGGATTTTGTGATTGTTGTGCAAGCGATGTGATATTACCATGCCTTCTAGTGATGGAGCAACAAACATATTCCAAATTAATGTGACATATTTCCAATAACGATTTAGTGATAAAATAATGTTGAATGAATAATGTAATGAACAATTAAAATGCATCAGACCAAACGATGTAAAGTATCATATTTCATTCGAAACAAACGCCATTCAATTCCATAACATCTGCGAAAAACATCAGCTGAGATCGGAGTGCAAACAAACAAACCCGCATTTCAGCACAGCCGCATGCCTTTCAAATATTTACATGTTGGTATTGCAAACGTGGAAAAAAACGTAGGGAGCAGACCCAAACTGATGACGTTCGGGAAGAACAAGAAGCGCGTAAGTACCCGTACCTAATTCATTGGCGCATAAATAAAATCACATTTATACGGCAAAAATCGACTTCAGTTATACGGCATGAACAGCGGAAGAGCCAATAGTAGCACCTCAGGTAGAGAATCTGATGGGATTGGATTAAGGGATGGGATTAAGGGATGGGATCCTCTCACACTGATGGCTTCGTCTAGCATGCTAACTATACTCTCCCCAGTCAAGATGTACTTTCAAATGCTTTGGTATGACTGGGGTGAAATAGTGTGGGGATACTCGGAAGGTTGGAGTTGGCACCCATTGACGTCAATAGTAACGCTTCAGTGATGGATCCAAGGGACAAGGGAATTTGCCAACTTGGCGGAAGGAAGGGGAGGTACCCAACCTGCATCCCTAACCTTCCCCATTCCACCACCTATGGAGGATAACAATGGAATTGGACACCACCCAATTTTCTTTGAGTGTCTCCATACCCACTAAATATACTCGCCGCGGTCGAACCTCGTTGATAAAAATATCAATTTCATCCATTTTTCTTCATTGGCACTTCTCTCCACCAAGGTCGCAGCCAGGATTTTCTTAAGGGTGCCGACCAAAAAGAGGTATATAGATCGTTTCCGCACGCATTGTGCCCAGAAATTTGATGTCGCTGTGTGGTGAAAATATAAAGATCCTTTGTTTGATCTGCTGTATTCTTGGTTGCTAAAACCAGACATCCCTTGCTGTGCCTCTACTTTTCACCATTCACACAAACTAGAACGTGTTCAACTACAAGCGATTTACCTTCCACGATTGTTGAAAATCAACAACCTTCGTATAATACAAAATATGTAATAACCCGCAGTTCTACATAGTTCACCCTCGATAAACGATGTGCTTCGGATTGTGTAGCTTTGTAAGCTCGTGATTTCAGTGAAATGTGATCCTCGCAAACAACAACACAAACGGTGCATTCATGCTGAATGTATTGCCGGTGCAACGCTTGTGGTGCACCGCTTGAAATTTGCCCCTAGCAGTGCAGGCATGGTACAGTTTCTGTCGGCAGGCATGTCGCGCGGCCTGCCCGCCTCGCACGCTCCGTGCTGAGTCACGACCCGCTGACCGGACCGGGTCGGACAGAGGCGAGCCGGAGCGAGCGGCTGGCCGTCACGGATGGATGAGCAGCCGTCACGGCTGACGACTCTCACGGATGCGACGCGACGAACGTGTCGACTCAGAAGCGCGGCGTCTGGTGTGCGTGGCCCGTGCGGCAAGAAGCGCGGGTTTGCCGGCGTGGTCTGTAGCCCACGGTTGGTTTGTGTGGTGTTTGTTGGCACTTTTTCGGAGGCAGAGACTCACCATCCGGGGCGGCGTGTGAACAGCGTGATGAGGAGCCCGTGTGGGTCTCGATCAGGGTATGTGCGACAACTGCGCCGTCTGCTTTCGTTAGCGATCCCTGAAGAAATGCGGACCTTTTACGGAGTAAAAGGTCCGCATTTCTTTCAGTGCACTGGATTTGCGTGCGTGCAATAATTTCATCACACAATTAATGATGCTAGATGTGGTATGCCATATCACATGAAACTTGTTTCACTTTATTGGTGCGTTTTCGATGGGTGACGCTTCCTAACACAGATGTGGGAGAGAAAAGAGCGTCTCAGTGGGATCTGACACATTAATCGTAAACCTTAGCTATCACTGGCCGTCATTTCCATAGTTTGACGTGGAGCGAAAATCAAAATGTTACTGCGCATTATCAAGTACGTGACTAATGTTACTATGCACAATGGATACTTTCCGACATCACGATATCGACGCGATATGAGTGAAGTTTGTTCTCAAAATGACATTTGGAACTACCCAAAGAGGTCAGTCAAAAGATCAAGGCTTTGCGCTGATGATAGCGCTTATGCACTAAACATGTAATCACTTCCGAGAACCTAAGTATTCATTAATATAGATCTTGGTCCATTTCCTTGATGACGAATTGGGGACAGCAGAACTACAGGGCAGCTGCGCTTGCTGAAGTGTATCACGTCGAACTCACGGAGTGAATCTGATGATTAGAGAGAAAGAGAGAAGAGAAAAGAGGAACAGGGGTCTACAAGATAAATGCATAGAGAGAAAGATATAAAAATGAAGGAAAAGAACTAGGAGAGCCATATTCAAGAAGATGGGTTGCTCGCAGCACTAGCCCGTTCCTCAATGGCTAATAACCACCGTAACGCAATGCCGATGATTTCGCTTTATATGGAAGCAATATAATTGGAAAGTATACAATTAATCTATTGATTTTACTTGTTTGAAAACTTTGACTTGATAAAGTAACAATTTCAACATAAAGCGCAAATAATATATCTAATATAGGCAAAATTGCAAAAAAGCACTTGACTCACCGATGGAACTAGCGAACCTGGCTCCATCAAGCACCGTGTCAAAGGAATGGAGATTTATCGGATAAAAAGCAAATTACCCCTTGCATTACTTGGTAACATATAATATGGGTAAGGTAACGGTGGTATGCAGGCTCCCGATTAATATTTTTACGTTCAAGTTTATTTTAATGATGCTAAGTATCCCTACATTGGAGAAATATGAAAATACATCACGCGCCGATAGCACGATTCAACCTTGACACTGTCGGAAATGACAAATTCCCACCACTCTACAAAAAGGTTGCTTACAGTTGCAACATTGCGCAGCATGAGTCATACGAGACTGCGTCCTTGCATGTTGTTCGTGTTGCATTAGTACCTGAATAAGATCGCGTGAGTCTGGGTTTTACTGGGGGCGGAAGATCGAGCCGAGAAAGGGGTTTCGCTAGTAAGTGAGCATGCACGGTTTGTCTACTTGTGGCCTAATTTGGTCGCTTGTGTAATCTAAGCGTCATAGATCATCGTAATTAATGTGGCCTGACACCGACATTTCAATGTCGTGACGATTAATTCCCACTAGTGCCTGTGGCGAAACCGCCCACAGTCAGCCATTGGCCGCCTGATATAGCTAGGTCGAGACCAAATAGCAAAACTGTAACTGTCTGCAGGGAAGCACTGCATGTCTCTTAAACCCCTACACAGTGCGTCATCTGGTATTCCATGAAGCGTACGATACTCCACCACTAGTTAGCAAGATAGTGGAGTGGGATGAATGGGAGCTCTCGGCGTGCCAGGTGCAGGATCATTAGCCGCAGCTGATCGCACTGGATCGGCCATAACACGACGCCCCCTCCTGCCTCTCGGGCGCAGCTGAGGTGAACGGTCTGCACCAGCTCAGCTGCTGGTGCAGTATTCAACCGACGAAGGGAACGTGAGAAGAAATGTGCCAATCTGCTAAGCTGCACCCAGCTCGTCTGCTGCGCAGAGTCGGCACTGTCCCACGGCAAGCGATTGCCGGGAGATTGGCCAGGTAGTCAGCTGAGGGTAGCTCTCGGTCGGGAGACGCCCAGGCAGTCAGCTGAGGGCAACTAACGGCGGGAGATTGTCAGACAGTCAGCTGACGGTAACTAACGGTCGGAAGACCGCCAAGCAGTCAACTGAGGGTAACCCTCGACCGGGAGATTTCCAGGCGGTCAACTGTGGGCTACTTTCGGCCGGGAGATTTCGAGGCGGTCAACTGTGGGCTACTTTCTGCCGGGAGATTTCCAGGCGGTCAACTGTGGGCTACTTTCGGCCGGGAGACTTCCAGGCGGTCAACTGTGGGCTACTTTCTGCCGGGAGACTTCCAGGCGGTCAACTGTGGGGTACCTTCGGCCGGGAGATTTACAGGGGTAATGTGGGCTCATTTCAGGCGGTCAACTGTGGGCTACCTTCGGCCGGGAGATTTACAGGCGGTCAACTGTGGGCTACTCTCGGCCGGGAGATTAGCCAAGCAGTCATCTGAGGATAGCTCCCGGCCGGCGGGTTGCCAGTCAGCTGAGAGCAGCTCCTGCCCGGGCGTTCCCCTCACTTGCGTGATGGACGGCTTGAGCACGTCATGGCGTCACGCATGAAGGCATTGCAGCACAACGGCCCGAGACATCCCCAGTCGATTTCTGGTGTTGCATGCACGACAAACGTTACACGGAAAGACACTGGACACCTGGAACACCTGTTTTCGGTTCTTTTCGATAATTGAGAGCGTTGCGAATAGGAGTGATGCTGTTATTACGTATTGAAATAGCCTTGTGTAGGTGTATGTTTTATACTAAGTACGTATATTACATGTGGTATGATCTGTGAGAAAAAAGTGTTCAATCCTGATTCAATGTGCTGAACTATTGTGGGTGAGGGTGTTCCTTGTGTGACCTACTGAACGGTATGAAGCGAGTTAAGGACGTAGGTAATTGTCCAACCTATCAGTCGAAGAAAGCTTTTAAAATGGTTCTTTCGTAGGAGGTTCAGGTTCACTTTTAGAAGTCTGCATGACTTATATTTGAATTAACTCACAAGTTGCTGCCGTACTAGTTTAGCTATGTTGCCATTGTTGCTGATCTTTAGCACAGACATATCCCACGTCAACAGACATCGGCATACAACAGAACTAGCAGGAAAATTAGGGCCAACTAGAGACGAAAAGATTGCCATCCGTGGAGCCTTGACATACAGCCACACAGCAGAGTGGAGCAACGGGGTCGGCGGACGCAACGGGCCTGCTGCGGCGGCCGGCTGAATGCCGCGCGCGGCTTCGGTTCGAGATCGCCAGCAGAGCGGAGCGGCGCGGATCAAACGGCGCCGGCCGCCGGCGGGGCCGTCGTGCCGCCGCCGAGATGCCATTAATATCCCGCCGCGTCGTGTCGCCACGGGTACGGCCGTCCCGCACGGCGGCGCGTCGGCGTGCATAGTGAACAGCGCCGCCGACGGCCACCGGCGCGCGGCCCGCTCGGCGCCGGGATGCCGCGCCCGGAGGGTGCATGCCGCCCGCCAAATCCCCGCCAGTCCGACCCGCGCTGCGTCCTCGTCGTCGGCGGCGGCCGCGGCGACTGCGATCGCGCATCGGCCGCTATCCCCGCAGCGCTGCGGCACAGCCTACGCGTCGCTCCGCCGGCGGCGACTGCGATCGCGCATCGGCCGCTATCTGCAGCGCCGCCGGCTGTTCGATCGGCGGCTCACCAGCGGGCGGGCCGCGCACGGCGGCGTCCCGCGGCGCTCGGCCGTGTAAGGGCATCGTTTGCCGACAGCCGCCGCGGGCCGGCCGGCCGACTTCGTCATGGCAGCGCCGCGCCCGGCTCCGTTGGGCGCGCCGGCCGCCGCCGCAGATCGTCGGTGAGATATTGCCGCCGAGAGGAGCGCACGGGTGGCGACTCGTCGGCACGGCCTGCCGCCGCGTCGGCGGCCATGGCCGACGGATCGGCTCGGAGAGAGCTCGACGCCGGGCTCGGAGAGATCGACACCGTCGAGGGCAGTGACGGCTCAAGGTCAAGGTCGGGATTCGAGCAAAGATGAGTCGAGGCATTGGCACATGCGCTATGCAAGAACTGCGATGTGTGAGATGTCATCGTGTGCGTAGACGACTTGGGATTGAATAGCGAGCTTATCATCGATGTAGCAAAACTGACTTGTGAAGTGTTTTCGCCATTCCATCTGTTATCCTGTGTTATTTCCATCCTATAATAACACAGGAGACTATTGCGAGCTTGTTGAGAGTACAGATACTCGGAGGAAGAATGTCCTTTCAGGTTTCGCTCTGGAACGTACATTTTTCGGGAATTAAAGACCTGATGTACCTGATGGACCTGCTGTATCCCTTGGCAAGAAGTGCAGTTGATCCCTCGGCCGTGCTACATTCCTGTGCTGGGGACATAGTTTTAGACAAACCATACTTAAGATACTTAAGATATTACGACAAACATACTTGAGATCAAACTCAAACTTCAGAGAGGCTTGACGCACTGCATCGCACTCCGATATACGTGCTAATCCGATAGGGTTTGTCCAGTGCAGTTAGAAAACACAAAGTCGCTAAGTAAGGCCGGAGTTCTTGGTTTTATAATATTCTTGTTTAGCGCTGCAAAGGGACAGTGGACGTTGAGCTACTTTACCCAGATGTACTGAAGCTTAAGTAGAACAAAGCATGAAGATCTCACGGCCGATAAAGGTATTATTAGTATGAGCTGAACAATGAGGCGAAGAATAAAAAGTCAAGTGCTCATAAAAGAACCACGACTATGTAGATAAGCGGTTTAAAGCATTATGGGTGCAAGGCGGCTAAGGCCCAAATTTAGACAGGGAGAACAGTTACATTTTTCGTTTGTCGTGTTCTTACAATGGATTACTCCACATGTTCGCAAAGAACAGAGGGATACAACATTTCGAAGAATTTCTTTCATAACCATTACACCTGCTATGCGGACAGCCCCCTCCCCCAACATACACGAGACCTAAGGAGAACTTTTGAGATTTACACTACGCAACATCGGAATTTTTCGGCGTGCATCGGGTGTCGAATGGTTTCTCTCTTTCATCACACTTTTGGTTGGTCTTATTAAAATCCTGGCTGCGCCTCTGGGTGCTATGTGATTCCTAACCCGATACCCCATCCCGAGCACGTGATATGCAGGAGGTCAGTGCTCACGCCTATATCGGAATAGCACACGATATCTAAAGTGAACAGTTGTGGTACCGGCGTCTCCTAGACATGCATACAAGATATGTTATTGGTGATAGAGCTATGAGGTTGAGCTACAAAATTGAGCTATGAAATGTGTTGCAGTTCCTTCATATTCTCACCCGAAGCATTTATCCTGGAGTGCTAGAGGATCCTCATTTATGATGTTCTAAAAACGTTGTGCAATTGCTCCTGTTTTCCGGCCAACATGATTGTCGAATTATATGCTATCGCATTTTCAGCAGACATCATGACCTCAGCAGGGTTGGGGTCCTTCTGATCAGTAGTGCATCCAGCAGCCACCCGAAGATGATGACCTCAGACGACTTGAGGTCATTCTGGCCAATAGTGCACCCAGCAGTCACCGGAGGAAGCCGTGCCCACCCGAAATGCTTGAATGTGAAATGCATCCTAAATAGAACGGATTGCCAAAAATGCGAAATGATAAATGTATCTGAAATAGAACGGTTTGACGCAAATTCTATGGAGAATCAGAACAAGAAAACACCAGCCTCCAGCGGACGTTTCTTTTCCTCTTGGATTTGGCAACCTGCAGATCGTGACAGCTTGCCCCTCATCGTGTATTTTGGCTGTCTCCAAAATAATTAATTTATACTTGTATGGCTTTATCTACTGCTGGAGACCTATCCGCAGGCCAGGGGAGTCCGATGCACTGCGGGTCTGGAATACCTACTGGAGCCAAGGCCTTTTCTTGAAATTTCTTTGAACAATGGGATCACTCCCCCCCCCCAGAGTCCTCATCCTTGCAGAGACTCCTTCTGCAATATCTTCTTGGGTGCATCTCTGACTTCGACCTGAAGCTTCGCCTCCGCTAATGTGAACGAGTCACAATGGATATGGATAGGACGCCCAGACAGCTGCTCGGTCAGGCTGTCGTGTCCACGATTTCGTCCCAAGTGATAACAAGACAACTCTCAAGTTATCGATGTTGGATCACAAGGGATGGCTCTGTTATTGCCGGCCGTCGATGTTGGATCCCAGCGTATGGCTCGTGGCTCTGATATTGCAGCGGATGGCCCTGATGTTGCCAAATCGACCCAGGGGACTTCAGCCACTTTCCATGCTTAGTCGAAGCCGTTGTAACAGCGAATTGATTTACTGGAGCTAACATCGGCGTTCAGCTCGGCCCGCTAAGGATAAGCAATCTTAAGACAAAGATGGAATACCAAAGCAGGCTAACATTAAATTATTGGTTTCGGAGATTACGCCAGATTCCGAGAAATCATGGTAAGCGAGCAAATGATCCGAGAGGGTTAAATAAAGCATAAAAGTTTGACACCCTCCAAAGAGGCTGCCCGTTTTCGTTCTGCTTTTCCAGAAGCAATTAACAGTGAACAGAAAGGGCTTCCAACATCCTTATGGTTAAGATGTGGATGGAAATATGGCTGATTGCCACTGGCGAATACAGTGGGGGCGGGGGTAGCTGGGGGCTCGTAACCCCTGTCCCTCCATGGAGGTATGCTAACCCTCCAACTGAAAAGGAGCCCCTTCAGGACCCCTTGAATCTTTCAGCCGCCGGCTTGCTTCTAGGTAGCCAAAGCGCCCGTCTGCGTACAAGAGGCGACGACGCGGAATATCCGAGAAATACAATGACAATCACGCGCATCACAGGCGACACCGAGAGACAACAAGTGCCAGTGAAAATCCGCAGTGACTGCTTCCGCAGGTTGGCACTTGTGTTTGTGAGGTTTGAGATGGAGCCTTGCCAGCTGAAGGCTGACCTGAAATGAACATTTATCCAGGTGATACTTCACTGAGACATGATTATGGGGTTCAAGCTCAAGGTCTGACTCAAAGATTCTGCGGCCCAGTTGGTTGTGAAGCTTAGCGGGAAGATGGCTCACTGGGCTGTAGCTCCACGGTAAGTGACACCACGTGGCTGAAGATTGGCGACCAGTGACATCGCCTGGCTCAGCGAACAGGATTTTCACATAGCTATAACCTTGGGATATGGTGATCATTTGGTTAACGTCTAATGGTCGTGAACTCATCTGGATGACCTGGGCAGTAATTGGGACTCACTCAGATAACAGTGGACGGAAATGGGGCTCACCTGGATAACACTGGATGGTAATGGGGCTCACAGGGATAAATGTTGGTGGTAATGAGCTCACCTGTATAGCACTAGATGGTAATGGGGCTCACCTGGATAACACTGGACAATAATGGGGCTCACTTGGACAACACTGGACAATAATGGGGCTCACCTGGATAACAATGGACAATAATGGGGCTCACCTGGATAACACTGGTCGGTAATTGGGGCTCACCTGTATAACACTGGACAATAATGTGGCTCACCTGGATAACACTGGTCGGTAAATGGGGCTCACCGGGATAACACTGGATGGTAATTTGGCTCACCAGATAACACCAGACGGCAATGGGGCTCACCTGGCAGAGTGCACTGTCGGTTGCACTCGCTGATGCAGCAGAGCATGCCCAGGGGGCACTCTCTGTCCAGCAGGCATTCATGCGGAGGAGGACTGCCACAGAAGAGGCCGCTCCTCACGGGCGGACAGCCTCCAATACCAGCTGCCGGTCACAGGTCAACAAGGTCAAGGCTGACTGAGGTCCGAGATAAAAAGTCAGGTATTGCATCATAAAAATGACCAAAGGTTAGAGCATTCGAGTTTGCAGCATGATCAACTTTCGGAAATCTGACTGCCAACACTAAAGTTTAATTTATATATAGTTTAACATATATATATATATATATATATATATATATATATATATATATATATATATATATATATACATATATGTATGTATGTATACATAACCATACCTGAAGTGCAAACAAACCGCAGAAGAACGGATATATTTCCAGTGAGGTCATCATTGGGCATTGTATTTGACACGTGTGGGCGACCTCCGGAACATAAAGACGGTAGCATACGACGCCGTGTGTCGCATCAAATCCGCCCTTGTTTTACTGTGCGCCATGCTGAGGAGAGCCCGGCCGTAGCAGGGCTTGCCGCGTCTGCTGCTGCTGATGGATGGCGACAGACTGCAGTGTTTCACCGACTGGGACCGCGCGACAGGCGCATCGCGACCGGTGCGGGTCACGTGACACCGCCACCGCGACCGCTCCCGGTCACGTGATGCTGACATTGCACCCGCTCAGTGTCACGTGACAAAACGTCTGACGCGTGGCCTGATCGGACGCGGTCGTGTCGCGGCGGGACAGCTCGCTCTCACTGATTTGTCCGTGTCATGTGTCACGTGGCCTTCTTCGTGATAACCAATGACACTTTTTCGGCTGGTTATTTGGACTTTAGAAGATATAACTTTTCGGTTGCACAGCAATGGCCGTTTTGGTTACCTTCTGTTGTGTTTTGCTAGTCGCTATTTTCACGTCTCTTTTGGGGAATTAACTACATCGAAACCGCACATAGCTTAACGTGATGAAACCCCCTCTTCTCTATGCCAAGTAAATCTATTTTTTGATCCGACCAATGACATTTCACTACACAGTCCACAAAATTCGACGCACGTTTTCTGCTAGCCACGCAACTATTCATCAGCTGCACTCGTCCCCCACCCCACCCCCTACCAGGAGCACACCAGCCGCGTCGCGTTCGCCCACACATTGCCGGCACATCGGCTCGACGTCCGTTTGTGAGCGTCGATATTCCACCCACCCGGCTGGCGGGCGTCGTGAAGCCGCGCGAGGAGTGGCAGCTTCGACAGCAGCGAGACCGGCACCGACGTGAAGCAGCGACAGCGGCCGGCGCACTCTCGACAGGCCATGCATAATACAAACACGGCCGAACGGCGTCCGCCACGTCCCACGTCCCGCCCAACTAGCGGCGCGATCAGACACGAGCAGCCAGCTCCCGTCAGGCGCTCCGTCATAGCGCGTCCTGGTGCTGTCCGGTCACTCGGTCGGATTATCCCTCGAACAGCCGCAGCGCATCAGGGAGCCCGTGCCCTCAGGTGTGTTGGATCGGCGCACGCTTCCGTGATTCATTGCAGGTAGCATGACGCCGGTTGGAACAATCGGCACTGGGTAAGTGCACGGGTCTGTTGATCAGGCACCTCCGGTCAGCGTCTTGTCCACGTTTGTCTTGTCCACGGTTGATGTGTCTGAGAGCTGTTTTGGCCCTGAAGTTCAGCTTATGTCGCGCTGCCGCGTCGCATTGCATAAAGTTGAGGTGGAGGGAGGATGGTGGGGTGGGGTGGGATGCTAGATTTGCTGCTCATAGACGTAGGGATGTTCTTAAAAACTGGGTTGGCAGGGAAAAGGCTGACCATGCGTAGTTCAAATCCATGGAAGATTCCCATTGCCCACATACCCTACAATATTTAAATGCGAAGCCTTCGGTTAGTTTTTTTTCTTCTTCAAGAACTGAGTTTTTGTTCATCATTTTAGACCTCACTTGGGACTTTCAAATTTTGCCCCCGACTAAGATAATGTCGTATGTGAATGTAAAATATAATCTCAGGTCAGGTCATCAGGTCAAACAAAGGCTTAATCGAGGGAAAAGTTTTCGATGCGCAACTTCATAGCGAATACATTTTACTTTATTTGCCAACATGTGTGTGACGACAAATTACGCCATATAACATAATTCAAGCATTTACATCAATATCTGGTCTTGTCACTGAGATATGACCTGAACTGTTCCGAAGAGGTATGCATCGCAGACGCTCTGGAGACTATATCTCTGACTATTGTGAAGAACAAATGACTAGCCTACGGAATTTCTGTGCGCTGATTTCATTTCTAGCTTAACTGGGTCTTTTATGGGTCACTACATACGAATGCTTCGGGATAGGAAGAACGTTTGGCAGGTTTTCTACATTTAAAAAAAAATATCTGGGATTTATCAATAACAATGGAATATATTGTATTTGCTATCGTGCCTCTCATCACCTTTTCTAAGGTGCCATTCGTTTCAAAGATACCCAACAGTTCATTACATGCTTTCAGGAATTTGAGATTGATCGGATCGATGGCATTGACCTTTGCACGTGCCATCGATGTTAAACGAAGTCTTCAGTTTACATTAGGGATGCACCGGATAGACTATCCGGACGGGTATCCGGCCGGATATCACGAATTTTCAACTATTCGTTATCCGGCCGGATATTTCTTGCTATCCGGCCGGATACCGGATATTTTCCATTGCTTGTAACGATTTCCAGTTAGTGTTCACCACTTGGGTGTCCCCTAACGCAACAAGCAGACGATAAAAAACGACCATGCGTATGATCTTTATTGTCCCTTCGAAGATTGTAAGTGCGTACTCAGCATTCAGTGACGCTGTGACCCTGAGTTACACTGAGTGACGTCAATCAAAACACGACCTGGTTCAGAAATGTTTCACATTGTGGTGAAGAAACAGGAGCTGCTCCCCGCGGCGCAGCAGAAGCCTGCTCCTCCTGTCCTCGAAGATTGCTCCGTACTCCGAGAACATTCTCTCGGAGAACACGGAGGACGACGGGGCGGACAGGAGTTTACGCGAGAGAGCGCGCAGGCGAGGGAACGAACTTGCTCGCCCTGTTTCGCCCCGCCACTGGACTGGGTCCGTCTCGCGAGTTGAGAGGGGGAGCGTGAAGAAGTTCTGCACTTCTTCCGCTGCAGTCCTCAGGTCACCCTGGCCGCCACGGCGTTGTTGCTTCGCAGCTGGTGTCTGGCCCTGGCTCACCATCTGTGTGAAGCAGCTGCCGAATAGGTCTTCCTCACCACTTGACTCTGTGCTAGACGCGGGACTGTCGGCGCATTTGCTGTCAGTGGCAGCAATTTCTTCGTCCTGCGCCCCCAGCAGCTGAAGAACCTCGCTGAGGAGCAGCGTCTTGGCGTTGTCCTTTTCTTCAGACTTCTTGAAGAAGTTGAGCTTGTATCTGGGGTCGATCGCTATGGCAGTCACATAGTGTTTCTCCAGAAGGATATTCATCGCTTTGGAGCTGTCAGCTGTGGTTAGGAAGCGGAGGCGCAGCGCTTGTAGCAGTGACTCGCGTAGTTTCTGGGCGCCGGCCGCCTTCTGATCAATCCTTGTCAGGCATAGCTCCAGGCAGGTGATGTTGGGAATGACGCTGGACAACGTGGCGTTGTCCGAGCTCATCTCCTTCGTGAGATCGAAGAATGGTTTCAACACGTGCAGGAGGCTTCCGCACAGCTGCCAATCGCTCGCAGTCATCTGCGGCAGATCTTCGTGGTCTGCCAGGTAGAGAAGAACTGGCCGCTTCAGCTCCACCAGTCTCTGCACCATCAAGTACTAGCTGTTCCACCACGTCGGAACGTCCTGCACCAGAAGTCGCGGTTGCAGGCCTTTAGCTCGCTGGAGCTCCTTGAGGGTAGTGCAGGGCACTGACGAGTGGCCGAAGTGAGTCACCAGCCGCCGACACTTGGTCAGGTGCGCGTTCACAGCCGGCTGCGACCGGATGGCGTCGCCAACCACCAACTGAAGACGGTGGATAGTGCAGTGGACGGCCGGAATATCGGCCAGCTCGCAACCCAGAGTCATGTTGGAGGCCCCGTCACAGATCAGTAGATGCCGCCGACTTCTGACTAGGTTTCACTCGTCCCACATCTTCGCCAGCATCTTCGAGATGTTGGTGCCACTGTGTGATGCCGGAAAGTGGGCCGCTTTCAGGACGTCTCGACGCTGGAAATTGCTCTTGATCCAGTGGCCAGAAAGGCTGACGAACGTTTCCTGCGACGATGAGCATGTCCAAATGTCGGACGTGAAGGAGACGTAGCTGCCGTCACAGCTCTCTAGCTCAGACAGAACCTCGCCCTTCACTTCGTCGTACAGCCTCGGCAGCATGGCGTCGGAAAAGTAGCGCCGGCTGGGCAAGAGATACCACGGCTGAAGTTTGGCGACGAGGTCGATGAAGCCGTCGTCTTCTACGATTGAGAACGGCTGGTTGTCCACGGCCAGCATTATCATCACGGCCCTGTTAATGTCCTTGGCGCGGCTGTCGTTAATGTCCCAGATCTTCCTTGACTCAAATGATTCTTGGATCGATAGCTGCTTCTTAATAGCGGAAATCTTCCAATCTTTTGGCGTACCTTCCTCTCCAAAGGTTGAGACAGACGCAAAACAGCCGCGATTCGCTTGCTTGGGCGTTTCGTACTCGTCCGGATGTTTCATTTTCGCGTGATTCTGGAGCGGAGTCGTGCTGAAGGTTTTCTGTCCCGCGCTTTCGTGGCCTCTCTTGATAAGTCTTTTGCAGATTTTGCATTCTGCATAGGTATCGCTGTCGTCGCACAGTTTGAATATAGCCCAAACGAATGAGGAACGCGAGTGCCCTGCCATGCCACCTAAGCCGCAGGCCAACAAAGTAGAAGATTAAACCTAAAACAATTGTGAAGACGGACGCCCCTGACGCCTGGCGTTCCAGGTGAATGAATGTCAACGCAAATGCCGCAGTAGGCCAGCAAATTTTGTGAAAAAAGCTATGCGCGCGCGTGCAAAATGTTTCCCTGACGCCTCCATCCCCGGCGTACCGCTCCGACGGACTTCGGATGTGAGCGAAATGCCAAGCGCCGGCAAATAAAAATCCTCTATACTGAGCTGAGGTTTGGGACCTGGGGCGCTTCAGTTTGGGGGGGCGCAAAAATTAACCAGCACTTGTCGACCGAGGGCGGGGGTGTAGGGAGCGATGTTGGCGTGGTGTTGTGTCGTCGATCTGGGGGGGGGGAGAGCGATGTTGCATGGTGTTTGTTTGTCGTCGACCGGGTTGGGGGTGGGTCGGCCCGGCGGGGGAGGGAAGTAATTGTTGGTGTGGTATTTGTTGTGTCCACGGGGGACGGGGGAGCGATGTTGGCCAGTCTGTAATGCGGCAAAAATTTCAGTTTGCCGCCGTTTGGGGGGGGGGAGGGCGAAAACGTGGTTTTTTTCCGCACCATTTTTGTTTGGGGGGCAAATGCCCATTTTGCCCCCTGGATCCGCCAGCTTGGGATAAAGCATGCCATTGCTTGCTTGCTTAATAAAGAGGAGTTTTGGGAGCCTGCAATCACCTGCATTTTTAATGCATGCACATGAGGAAAAAATGTGGAATGGTAGGAACCTAAAAGGTTCAGTATCCGGCCGGATTATCCGGGCCGGATATTACTCACGATTTGGCCGGATATACTATTCGGCCGGATATCAGAATTAACTATCCGGTGCATCCCTAGTTTACATATCATCAATATTGAAACACGAAATCGTGCTTCCTCTACGACCAGATCCGAAACATGCAGCGAATATGGATAACCGACTGCACCCTGACATTGACCTGCTTGACCTGACCTGGAATGTCAACCAAAAGATATAGGGGAAAATATTGCTAGTATCTCTGAAAGTTAACAAGACTGAAACTACATAAAGTCGCTCACCTTTTCAATCTATCTTGCTTAGAACAAAAGTTAGCAGGGGATCAAAATGACATCTCTACCCCCTCCTCAACTATGGGGGTAGGAATTTCCACACATTTCCAGGGCTAAGGTAGGTGGTGGGCCCGCCGAAGGGGAAAAAAGAGGTGGATGTGGTGTGGCTTAATTTTATAATCTGAATATACAATCTTTGTAATCTATAATCCCATTTCAGTAAACCAAAATAGTGTATCAGCGTAGTGAATTCTGGCGGGTGGGAAGGTTACTCTCGCGCACATACGAATGGCCATCGTTACGCAAATGTGCAAATACAAATAATGTCAGTATCTGTCACAAGAAGTTATTGGAACCCCAAACACTGAGTTCATTAAGTTGAAAGAAGCAGAATCTGGAATGAGCGAAAGCGTCTGAACCCTAACATGAATGTTGGGATAGCCAATGAGGGGCGAAAGACCAGAGTTGTCATTATCCCTTTAAGGATCAACAAAAGTTGAGTTTTCGGTCCTTTCGACGTTGATTTTCAAGTGTTCTGTTTGTTTCCACCAGAACTAGAGTGGATGCTAGTGTAAGCACAAGCTGCCAGGCACCTCAAATCTAAATCAGCAAGCTATCACATGGCTCGTTCGGATCTCCTTAGAATTGCAAGATATGAAGCTGCTCCCAGATATCAGAATGCGGAGAAGGAATATTGTCCCGCCGAGGTGTCCGTCAGCCCCCCACTGCTCTCCGCGGTGCCGCTGCTGACCCCGACAAACCGGAGGCGCCGGCCCCACTCGCCACAACCATGCACAGTTTGCTGAAGGCGAGAAGTCACGCCTCATCTGTCAACGGTGTCTCGGGAAACACGGCAACCTGTCACTTGTGCCTGCGGCCGGGCAGCCGGTTTTCTCACATGGGCAGAGGGCGGGTGTGGGCGCTGGTCGGCCTGTTTGACAATTTATCACGACGTCATCAAGACAAACGGGCTGTTACGTCATCAGCACAAACGGGCCGTGTGTGACCTGGTGCGGCAACAAATTGCAAGCGGCAGGGCTGATGTTGACACGGTCATAGCGGCACCGCCGCTGACAGTCCTGTGTGTGCTGATCACACCCTGTAGGCTGACGGTCCTCTATGTACTCATCATTGCTGCTGAACACTGAGCAATGGATAGAGGTAACAGTGTGACACCAAGTGCCGCCATTGGCATCAATGGAACACTTAACTATCGTCAGAGAAGGCTGTGGAGCACTGGACAGACGTCAGGAGTGCAAGTGGAACACCGAGTCCCCTCTGAATGCATTAAAATTGAAGGCTAGTGCACCGTCAAGAACAGCAGTTACACAATGAAGCTCCACCAAAGGCATTTGTGAAGCATTTAAGTGCCGTACGAGGAGCGGCGCTTTGTCGCAGTTTTTCTGTCGCAGTCTCACCTAGCCAAGCCCCAGCAGAAAACCAACTGCGTCGCTACGCGGGAATGCAATGTTGAACTGCGGTTAAATTATCAGATTCGTTCGACTCAGAGATCAATGGACTACCGGCGAGCATTTCCTCAGTTGAAGAATATGCTAAACACTGACTGGTGATAATGGATGAAAAATCTGTCCCGTGCCGTTTTGTTGCACGATCTCGCAAGTGCATAGAGGTACGCCGCGACATATTTTGACGATCCATTAGCTAAAACAGCATACCTTTTGACTCTTAAATATGAAGTCAGTCGGCGACTTGAGCTGACGGGGCTCTACGGCTGGTAAGTGGCCGGTTGGATTGGTGGCGGACGGCCGCCCACATCGGCCACAATCTGCCCGGGTATTGTACCGGGTGTGCGCTGACGAATAACACTCCAACAGCGCTGGCATCTGCCCATGAACACTTGCTGTCCCAGATTCTTGTATGCGTAGGGCCGAATGAGATGTTGAAATGGTGTGCATACTTGTCGTGTGCATGCAGCACATGGGACCCGACGCCTCGGGTGTTATGCTCTCATTTTCACGTCGATTTCTTATTATCTCTTCGATTGGACAAGCTTGCGCAAGCAAATTTAATGCCAATCTCAGTCTGGATCGTAGTCAACACATTTTCAGGCAGAAGGGTGGTAAAACACGGTCCGCTAACAGGGCGCCTGGTTATGTTAGATGCGTGCCAAGACGTATGCTAAGCCAACATTGCTACCAATGGAAAAATCGTTCTTGCGAGTCTAATCCGTCTCTGTATATATATATGCACATATATAAATATATATATATATATATATATATATATATATATATATATATATATATAGACTACAGAGACCTTTGGAAAGATGTGGTCAAAATCCGTGGACTTATTAATGCAGGTAGACTTGACCTCATTGAATCTGTTTGCACCCCTGATGTGAATCCTAGGTACGCCACTGTTGCTTTGGCTATCCGAGCTTCTCTTCTTACCACATACACAGAAGCGGTACCTGTTCGGTGTCATCATCTTATAAATACGGTGTGCGATGTACGATGCGCAATGTGCACCGACACCTCCCATGTTCTGGTGCATTCTGCAGGCCATTCAACACTTATCTCCTAATTGTTTTGGCATTGGTGCTTGAGCTGATTAACTCGGCTCAGCACTCCACAGTGCCACGCACGTGTTCTGCTATATGCTATATGTATATTATATATATATATATATATACATATATATATATGCATGTATATATGATATTTCATACATTGGCTGTTGAAGAGAAAAGCGCATCTGGCTTTAGCAAGTGTTCTGCCTAGGTTTTCGATTGATCGTATTATTTTCTTCGCTTCGTTAGATAGCTGGTAAAAAAAAATTCACCCAGTGACATGTACAGTTATATACGTTTACTGACGTTTCGAAAGCAAACATTCATCCATTTTCAAATTCACCGCTCTGCACAATGCAAATAAGCACATACAAGTACACTTTAAAAATATAAATTGAGTATGGTTTTCATACGGTTATTCTCGCAACATCATCTCACGTTTTGTCAATTCCTGAAGGGTCACTCACATAAACAAGTATATTCTTATCTGAACAATTCACAACAATCGTGAAGCACTGGATTCTCGCATTTCTATCCAAACGTGTTTGCACTCCCCCTCGATCTTTTTGGTCATGCATTATTCCAGAATGATAACGTGACGTGTGTGCTAACCTAACCTAACCTAACCGAACCTAACCTAGCATACAACCGTAGCGGGGCGGTAACAGAAATAACGCACAGAAATAAACAAACAGGTCAGAACACATGTTACGTTGTCACTCTGGAATAATGTATGACGAAAAAGGGCGAGGGGGAGTGCAAACACGTTTCAAGGTAAATGAGAGAATCCAGTGCTTCGCGGTTGTAGTGAATTGTTCAATTGTTCAGATATAATTGTTCATGTGAGTGGTCCTTCAGGAATTGACAAAATGTGACATTCTGTTGCGAGAATAGCTCGTGTGATACCTGTTCTCAACTTGAATTTTTAAAGTGTACCTATGTGTGTTTACTTACATTGTGCAGAGCGGTGAATTTGAAAGTGCATCAATGTTTGTATCCGAAACGTCAATAAACGAATATAACTGTGCATGTCGCTAGGTGAAATAATTTACCAGTTATCTAACGAAACGAAGGAAACAAGACGACCAATCGAAAACCTAGACAGAAAACTTGCTAAAGCTAACTGCGCTCTTCTCTTCAACAGCCAATGTATGTATAAAAGAAGGTATCCTGGCAAAATATACCGATGTATACACATATATATATATATATATATATATATACATATATATACACATATATATGCATATATGTACATATATACATATATATATATGTATATATATATATATATATATATATATATATATATATATATATATATATATATATATATATGTATATATATACATATATACATATATATGTTGAATAATATCTGGACAAATTATACAATAAGTGGCACATAGAGAGAAACTATATTTCCACCACAAAGCATATCATTAACGTTTCGGCCACATGCCTTCTTCAGGATGACGTAACTACAAAATTTAAGAACTTTAAAAACTTGAAGCACGCAATCATACACTTGAATTCTTGTGTCCAGAACGTGACACGTATTGCAACCTCTCGCTGGGCTGACGAACGACATAACGACACTGCTTCGATGGCGAAAAGCAATATAGTACAATACAAAGAACCATGGCTGGCCCTCGAGAAGGACATTGAAGGATATTGGATGTGACTTTCTCGAGGGCCAGCCATGGTTTTTTGTATTGTACTATATTGTCTTTCGCCATCGAAGCAGTATTTCGCAATGTCGTTATGTCTTTCTCGCGATCTCGATGCAGCCAAACAGCTTGGACAGCAATTGTCTCGGTAAGTCGCCAACTGCGTGTCAGCTCGCGGGCCGCGGCAGCATGTCAGCCAGTGCCGTGCCACACGGCCGCGCGTCCTGTCGGATGCAGTCTCAGCTGACGCGAGGAGGGTGGCTGGTGAGGATGTAAGTGGCAGATTGTGATGCGCATCAGACAGGCCCGGCCGGTATGAATGCGAACGATATGAATCACAATGGAGAAATATGCATGGCGGACGAACACCGATGGAAAACAGATAGCAGCAGCGGTTGGACAGATACCGATTGTGTACGGATGCAAGAGGCATATGGTTTGCAGGCACTTCAAGCTAATGGATGCCTCCGAAGTTAGTTTGAAGGCTGGTATCAATCGCATCCTTTTTGCATCAGCCCTGCATGGCAAGGAGGACTGAACCACGAT
This sequence comes from Imbricaverruca yamaguchii, assembly GCA_034440575.1. Lineage (NCBI taxonomy): Eukaryota > Metazoa > Arthropoda > Thecostraca > Neoverrucidae > Imbricaverruca > Imbricaverruca yamaguchii. The sequence goes on from JAOTOL010001657.1 coordinate 2,350,806, forward strand.
TGCATTGACACGTCGTCGGCACTTGAACACAGTGCATATGTACATAAGGATATGTCTCCCTCGGCGTGCCCACTCAGTCTGTCAGAAGCTGTCAGCACGTCGAGGCGCGATTAATCCCCTCGTGCGGCCCGTTGGATGGTTCGGCTAAGATGGTACGTGGCATGACATTCTGCGGAGCTGCATGCTGCCGCCTGTTGCGTTTTGTCTCCGTGTAAATGTCTGGGTTTGATCTGTGCGGATGTGATCAGATCATTGGTGTCGGTCTCGTGCACTTTGCGGTCTTGCCCCCACTCCCACCCTGGGGGTTGATTCGCCCTTCCCTCTAATAATTTCAATCCTTAACCCGCGCCGTCTCTCCGGTCAGATCCTCACTGACTCTGGGGAGTTTATTTTGGGGATATATGGAAAAAATTGATTCGGAATGAGGAAATGACAGCGAAGTCGACCAGTGCCTTAAAATGTTTTGCCCCCCCCCCCCCCCCCATTTTTCTTTGAAATTGTAAAATTATGTGTTTTCAAGTCTTGTTTAATTTTCCTTTTCCAAGACCGAGAAACGTTGTTGGAAGTCAACTTACCCTAATAAAAAATGCTTACTTTAGCCAGAATCTTCTATTTGAACTGCAATTGGCAAATATGCAAAATTTATATCTAGTCAAAAACGAAAAAAGAGAGAAAAATTCCACTCATACGTTTTGTTGCATCCATAAAGATAAGCAAACGTTGCAAGATTAATTACAATATCTGTATCCGTTAAAGCGTGACGACTGGTTCAACATTTTTTGGAGGTGACCTCACTTGACCTACACTAACTCGCTGACCCCAGATGATCTGACTTCAAAATTTTGAAACAGCATGCCAAATTGATGTGGGAAAAGGTATGCCAAATGTGGGCGCGCTGCCGTGCGCCGTTCGTCCACTATCCGCGAAAAACCTGACGGGGACGGTTGAAGACCTCCCGAGACGGGATGGGTTAATACGGGCCTTGAAGGGCGGATTCCCAAACCGATTTCTGCCGTCCCATGTAGGCTTCTTGTATCGGGGTTTGCAATTATTTCAGAAACTGACACCCCCGGTTCAGGTTGCCTGATATATCTGCTGGAATGCAAGCCATGCATTATGAAGTGCAAGCGGGGTGGTCGGCTTAGCGCATGCATGATTCAGTTCGCGATTAGAGCGGCGTGGTGGCCAGATGTTCGTCGACTGGTCTGCGCATGCGTGAGCAGCTGATGACCTATCTGTAGGAGTGTACGGGCAGTAAACGACGGCTTGTGGTGCAATACCTAGACACACAGGTTTGCTTTCTGAAAATTATCGGGGTGGGGTGACAAAACACATGAAGGAAGTGGGCAGACCCAAATAGATTCGGGGCACACTCCACAGGGTCCCATGTTAAAAGCTGAAATTATTGGGAGGCCAAAGCCAACATTCAGGGGGCACTTGCCCCTCAAAAGTATATGAAATAGCACTCCTGCTGGGTTGCGCCTGTTCACTTGTATCGGTATCCGTATCCATTAGGACCGTATTGCTTGGATGCTATTTTATGTTCACTTGTGTCGGTGTCCGTATCCAGTATGTCCGTATGTGTGGCCGAGTATGTGTGCAGTACATGTCGTGCATGTAATACACAGCTGATCAGGTGTTTTGGTTTTACACATCGGTGGTGTAGGATAACTGTGCGACTATGCGAAAAAGTACATTTGGTCTCGGTTTCGAGTTTTTATCGAGATTGAGATGAGAAAAAACGAAACAGTCTGCACACCATTACTTATAATTATTGCTAAATTAGGTCCAGATGAATTACATGTAAACACAATGAACGTACGATTTTGTTGTACTAGACTTACCCAAACCTACAGAATAGTGCAATATCGGGCGAAATCGCGAACACTGGATCACATTGCTACCAACGACGCCAAAGAGGGGCAAATGGAGCGATCACCACCTGCCGAAAGCCTTCGGACATGAGAGCCCCAGGCTCAAGAGGTACACTCATGGGCTCAAACTGGAATCCTCCCAGGCATGACCTGGACTGACCTAGCCTGACCTAGGTTGACTTTCGGTGGCCATCTTCCAGCTTCGAATTTATGTGGGATATTAATTTCAACACGGAATTAAAATTTGGCGACCCATGATTTGCAAAACAACCCGAAGTTTAATAAAAGGCTGCCAAATGCTACCAGACGTGAATGGCCATTTGATTTCCAAACAGGGTAAGTTGAAGCTGTGATGAAAATAGAAAATCCAAGCATAATGCATTGAATTAATGTTTAATTACTAAAAATATGTCCATAAGCCACGAAGTAATGACAAGTTCAGATTGTCTCGAGCCTATCACCACATTGTTATCTATATCTCGTTGCCAAAATAATGTTAAGATCGAATCGCACTTGACGGAATACATAGCGATGAGGGGAAAGACGGAACCTGCTACAGCCAACCAACGTTCGTCGGTCGCTATAGCGACGACAGTGTTGGTCCGGCCGGCCCAGCTGAGTCGCCGGTCACCATGGCGACGACAGCGTTTGTCCGGCCGCCCCAGCTGAATGGCCGTCACCATGGCGACGACAGCTCTAGATCCCAGCCCAGCTGAGTGGCCGATTCGACCCGGTTCAGCAGGGCGGCGAGCGGACTACCAACGGCCTCAAGCTCCCACAGGCCTCAAATGGACCGGCAGAGCGCCGGCGAGAGAGTTTTATTGCCAGGTGAGAACAGACCCAGCCGCGCCGAGAGGCTCATTTGCCAGCCTTTGCAAGTGGCACGTTGCCGCCTCTAAAGAGCCGAAGAGTCGTGAGATGTAGCGACGGTGGGAGAGGGGACCACCCCGGCAACTGGGGCGCGTCTGGCCAAGGAGTCGTGAGACGTGGCGCCGGCAAGGTGGAGTGGTGGGGGTGTGTGGGTGGGGACCGCCGCAGCGACCTGGCCACGTCTCGCCGAGAGGATTGACTGGTGGCTACTCGACAGCCGGTTGCGGTAACTGTGTCAGCACGTCGTCGTGGGCGCATGGGGCCACGTGCTCCACCAAGGCTAGCCACCGGTCAGCCGCGCGGCACTTCCGCAGTTCAAGAAGCTCAAACTGGAAGCAAGATGTCCGATAAAAGGATTGCTCGCACTGTGCAACTCTGGGCTAGGGAATCAAGAAATAAATACACCAGAGTCCCGGATGGGCGCCCCCGATCCAAATATCCTCCCTTCCTACTAATTCACCAAACGCCTGAGGAAAGCGGATCTACATTATCGGCATTACGAGCGGGCACTTCCAGAACTACTTGCGTAGAAAGGTCACCACTCACACATCTCTCTGTTCAGATTTCCAGAATTCCCCAGATTTCCCAATTCCCCAGATATCGGCGGCATTTACACTTGGAACTATTCAGTGGGTTTAGGGTGATAATATACATGGTCACCACCAGGTAGACCACTGCTCCAACCTGCTTCCATTATAGGATCTCATGCAATAATGCATCTTTGCGACTGTAAATCGCCCCACCGCTATTTTGGAGTATCTACCGTGCATTCATATTGCCTTCCTGGACATTCAAAAACGCTTAAAAAAACAAGAGCCCCAACTCATGTTCATAACAACCTTCATTCAGCACGTCAATTGGGTTAAGACTTCAGCCAACTTCATTCAGCACGCCAACATGTTAAGTCCGTCGATATGATGTGACACATCAGAGCTCTAGCACATCACATGATGCCCATCACACCATCCAGCCAGTATGACGGTGACATGGCTTTGACTGTCTCCCAAAGTGACAAAACTAGGAACCAGGGGTGTCGATTTTTAAGAACATTGGGGGCGAAGTGTACTAAACCACCCAGCACCTCCCCCAACCAAAAAGTCGTCGCATTTCGCACACTATGTCTTCAGACCCCAATCATTCTGATTTTTTTTTCACGATGCATATGTTTATGCTTTTTCAGCATCCTCGCCAACGGGAAAATCGTTCAGTAGCAGGTGAAGTCACATAAGCAAAAGAGCAGTGCACAGTACATGTCAATACAAACTGTGAGCCATAGCATGCTACTACAGTGTCATGCAGCGGACTCGGGTACATCGTCATCGTCAACGTTATCGTCATCGTCGTCGTCATCGTCATTTACAACGCCGCCGTCGCTCACCCCTCACTCCACACACCAACAAATACACAACGCTAAAATAAAATATGTATGCGCCGATTTGCAGGCTAAAACACATCGGCCTTGATGGTGCATCGGAGCACAGCAGGCCTGAACTGTGATGACGATGGGTGAAGTTATTTCCTTGGTGACTAACATTAGGGAGGGACGAGGCCAAAGTTTTGGTTAGGTGAGTTCAGGGTCAGGAAGGGGGCACAGCTTCCACAAAATCACTGGAATCGAAAACAATGTCCTCTGATCAAACATGTGCACTGATGTAATCATCTTGATCGCCGAGTCTAGTCAGTCACCACACACCACACCAATCAAACTAAAATGCACATCGAATCATATGCATCAATTAACGCAATCGTCCTACTATTTGTTTTACAACGGTTTAGAAATTCCACCCGTACCCAATGACACAGCCAAGAGCAAGAGTAGGAAACACGGGGTGAATGCCTCTCCGGTCACGGCTAAGGAATTCAAAGAGGTCAGCCCTGGTGATTCCCAGAAGTGCCATCTGACGGTTTTGAAATGGATATGTCGGCTCGAATGATTTTTTTTGGCTCTGGAGTCGGAAATAAAGAGTACAAAACTTCGGAAATTGGGAATAATGTCAGACATCAAAGCAGTGTTCGAATCGTTCGAATTGGAATGGTCCATGCACTAGGTGTTGCAACAGGAGCATTTTTTACTGCAGCCCTGTTAATACTTGTAATCCTCTCCCTCCAAAAGGCTACTAAGTGCGAAGTTTGCTATACCCTTGGTGGTGATTGGGCCCACCATATTCGCCTTCTTGATCTCATTCACCAATTTGATTTCTAATTGCCTTGAAATTGACTTTGGACAACGATCAAGGCGGTTAATATTCCAAAATCTCCAAAATGCCACCATTCGCAGTAGTTGTAGCATAGCAACACCAAATCCAGAGCATACTGTTCTTTCATGAAATCAAATAAGTCTGCCTTTCCAAATTTCAACCAAGGTCAAGGTTATCAAACAGAGGTTAGGTCAAAGTATCCCTTCTTATCGCAGTACGGGGAAAACATTTTGTGCAGAACTTGATAAAATAATGATTTGGACATTCTGATTTGCAATATGTGGCAAGGTTAATGATGTTAGGTCAGGTCAAGAATTATGCACACTTTCAATGGCTTTCAGGAAGTAGGAAATATTAATGCATGGATGACATTGGTACCTATTAATGATAAGGTGAAAGGAAGAATACGAAGAAAGTGACAACAAATGCACACAAAACTGCTCGGAAAGATGATGGCCATGACTAATCCCACACCGGTCACATGACTGACCAGGGTCGTGGAGTAGGTACCGTCTACCAGGGTTTGATATATACTTTGCAATCCTGGGTGATGAGAGGACAATTTCTGAGTGATGGAATACGGAGAGGACGTTTTCCTTCAAACATTTGCATCAGAATCTCACTTTGAAGTTTCAGGTGAATCTTGAGCACTACCACAGGACACAGGGTGCATTGTCGAATAACGCCATCAGACGTCCAAATTGGAAACACATGGAGGGAACAACATGGAGGATAACTTTGCGAACAGGATTATGTTATGAATGGCAAAAATACAGAAAAAGATCGTTTTTCGACCCTGACGTCCACTGTGGCGGGCCAAGGTCGCAGAGCGCACCATCCACTGTGGCAGACCGAGGCTGTGGAGCACACCTGCTATGGTGGACCAGAGCCGCAAAGCACACCGTCCACTCTGGCGGACCAGTGCCGTATAGCACATAGTCCACCGTAACGGTCCGGAGCCGCAGAGTACACCGTCCACTCCGGCGGACCAGGGCCGCGGAGTATATCATCAACTGTGGCGGACCAGGGCCGCGGAGTACACCATCCACTGTGGTGGACCGGGACCGTGTGGCACACCTACTATGACGGACTAGGGCAGCGAAGCATAGCGTCCACTGCGGCGGATCACGACCGCGGAGTACATTATCTACTGTGGTGGATCAGGGTCGTGAAGCAAGCCTGGACGGCTTGCTTGGACGGCTTGCTTGCCTGGACGGCTGTAGCGGACCAGGGCCGTGGACTACATCGACCATTGAAACAGACCGGGGCCGCGGAGCACGCCGTACAATGTGGCGGATCAGGGCCGTGGAGTACACCGTCCATTGCAATGGGCCGGGGCTGCGTAGCATACCGTCCACTGTGGCGGACCGGGGCCGCGGAGTACACCGTCCATTGCGGCTGATCATAGCCACCAACAGGTCAAATTATGCCATGCCATGGCAGTGGCGTACATAGGATTTGCGATAGGGGGCAAACTGATTTGGAAGGTGCCCACCTCTCCCATTAAAAAAGACGACAGATTTCCGTCATTTTTTAAAGGGGGTTCTTTATATTTTTCCATGCAATAATTAGTGACCAAATTAATTGTCCTGTGGAAGGGGTCAAATCTGCCACAATTATTTCTGAATCACTGGATTTCAACCACAATCCTGTATGAAGGTTTTTCTTTTGGTTTCCCCTGAAAAGTTGCCTCACACTACTGAAATTACATCTCAACAAATCACCCAAAAATGCAAAATTTGCCAGTGTCACCTATTCCAATTCATAACGCCCGGTCACCAAAACACCAACGTTCGTGCACGTGTACACCCGCATTGCGCAATCTGTGCGTTCGCCACTCTACGTGCGCTTCTCCGGTTTCTGCTTGGCCTCCTACGTTTTGCTAATTACTGTTGCATGATAGTCTTGTGCCAGACTTGACATGTGAAATGCCTGGCATGGTGGCTAGCTTGAAAAAAATATATAATTTCAATTCGATGTATTAGTTGTCTTATTCCCACATTTTCTCGTGATTGAGAAATCCGAAGACAAACTGAGCTTTGATGCATATATCTCTGGTTAAATAAACCCCCAGATTGGCTACCTAGCCGTGACCCAAGCTAGGTGTTGGTAGTTTTTACCCGTTGCGCTTTTCTTCTTCTATGGATGTGTTTTATGGTTCGAGGTAATTTTTGTTAGGGGCCCGGCACATGTGTGACACCCGGGGCCCGGCACGTTCTTTTTTACAGCTTTGTTGCTTTTTTATACACCGATGATATATTTCAGGTATCGGCGCGTTTTCGAAGACGTCGCTGTGTTTATTTAGTGCCCGGTCTTTGTGTTCCTTGTTTACGATCAATTCGCTTTGTGAGGCTCCAGCCTGTTTCAGAGGCCCCGTGCGATCTTATGGTTCTGATGTCCCTTGTGGGTATCCGTTATGCTTTTATTTAGCGCTTCAAGGCGTGAATATTGCGAGCTGCAGAGCATATTTTATGGCCCTGTCGCTTTTTGCGAAACTCGGTACGCTTTGGATTACTGACACTAATTTTTTGGATTACCGACGACATTTTTATCCCGAAGGCGATATTTAGGGGCACTGTGATCACTTGTTCGAATCCGAAGTGGGAGTTTCAGTGGCTATGACGTTTTGGAAGGTACGACACGTTTTGTGGGCTTTTAGAGCGGTTATTAGGACCCCAGAGTCATTTTCCATGTTGGGACTGATTTTCGTTTCCCCGGCTTCATTAGTTTGGTGATCACAATGAGGATTTTCGAGCCCCGGTACGACCTACCATGCTCCTAGAGTGATTTTCGCGGACTCGGGGGCAATGCTTGGTACCCCTAGTCTCAGCGTGACTTTCCTGGGCCCCGGCCCGGCCATTTATGGCCTCCGGCGTGATTTTCTTGAATCCCAGCACGACTCTTTTGAGCCCCCAGCGTGATTTTCAGGGGCCCAGGTGAAAAATTTTGATGACCCAGCGTCCTTTTCAGAAGACCCTGTGCAATTGTTTGGCCCCAGGTGATTTTTCGGGACCCCGGTGCGATTATTTGGGCCTAAACGTGAATTGATTCAACTTGTGACTCATCAAAAAATTGATTCATGAGTTGATTCTCGATTCAACTGGAGATGGGCACAAGTGTGATTGGTGGTGTGTACATGTATGTATGTATCGGCCCTTTACGTTCTTTGTTTGCCGGCGTCTCATCTTCTCTTTCTTGCTTAATTGATTAACCGGATGTCACATAAGCCCGATTAACGTAACCCTTTCCGTAACGAACAATCTCCAGCGGATGGCACTCTGCCTCTGCTAAAGATTTAATATATATATATATATATATATATATGTTTACTTATATATATATATATATATATATATATATATATATATATATATATATATATATATATATATACATACCAGGGATGCGAAGCAGGGAAAATTTTGGACGACTCCGGCTCCGACTCCGACTCCGGCTCCGAGTAAAATGTCCCGGCGGCTCTGGCTCCGGCTCCGGCTCTGGGAAAAATGTACCGGCTCCGGCGGCTCCGGCTCCGTACATCCCAAACGTGACCGATCCATTAAGTAAGAGCTAGGGGGATATAAACAAAAAGTTAGCCGCGACCACTCAGGGGCGCAAACTTCAGACAACTTCCCCATATAAGCAACTTCTCCATATAAACCCCGTATCTATCTTTAAATAAGCACCCGCCCCCGCCCAAATCACTTTTCGGTGTTAAGTGCCGCGCGGCTCATACCGGCACCGCGGTGTCAATACGGGCGGCCTGAAAATCGCCGCTACGGCGACACATCGCAACGCATAAACCTTTTGGCTTTTAAAAATGCGTTTTCATACCATACCATACCATACTAGGTATAATGTGTTGATTTCACGTTTGCTAATTTTGTTTAATTTAAATCTCTTTCGGAGTCGGAGCCGCCCTGCTTTTCACGGCTCTGGCTCCGACTCCGGCTCCGAGTAAAATGTCCCGGCGGCTCCGGCTCCGGCTCCGGCTCCGGCTCTGGCTCCGCATCCCTGATATATACATATGCATTGTTGGTTGAACACAATCGCGGACCGGGCATTGTACTCTTTCTTCTGCAGACTCTCTATCTGTATTACGAAATGCTTTCCATCGTTCGTATGTCCATGTACGATATTCATAAGCAAAACTATGATATGCAGGTAGAACATTTGTTATATTTTCGATGTTTCATCATTCCACGGACATTTTCAAGACTAGTTCAAATTGGTCGCGATCACAAGTTTGGAAAACATTAAAATACATACACGTGCGATACATGCCATAATGTACTTCACTTTTTGTTGCGTATAATGAGAAGGCGGAAAAAAACAAGAACAAATGTCATCAGTCCATCGCTGTCAGTCGCCCTAGCGCCTGACGGTGAGCTATGGGCCGTCATATAACAGTAACGTGCCTCGTGCATCGCTCTGGCGGTTGTTGGTTGGGCCAATCTCCTTGATAAAAACCGCTTCCAAGATTTGCAGGCGGCGCTTATCAAGGGATGTGTTCAGGGTCATGTAGGAGCGTGTTGGGTGGCTGTAATGGTCGCGTTCGGTGTGTGTTTGCGGCCCGCCCTGTTGTAAGTGCATTTTTGCGGCGGCTTAAGAATGTGGTCGTGTGCCCAACGTAGCCCCTGTTCTGCAGGAGTGCGCACTCTCCTTTTATGCACTTGTAAAAGTATACTACGTTGGACATTTTCATAGATGCTTTGTCGCGGTGTGGGTTGTTCCTGATGACCAGGTTAGACGCTGCTGGTCTGCGGTAATATATGAATACAGCTAGTGTGTCCTGGGTGTTATTGGGGGTGCAGTTATTCTTAATGATGCGCTTGAGCGTTTTCTCATCCTGCTTCCATCCAGGGCTCATGGTGTTGAGGTTATATAGAAGCCCGTGTGGTTGGAAGCAGGTGTTTGTGCCATGCGTGTGCCAAGTGCTCTCCTGATTTATCGGTATATGGCAGAAACCGAATAGACATTTTCACTCAGTATTTGCTTCACGCGTTTCAGCTCTTGCATCACCAACTGCAAAGATGAGCAGTGCTTAATGGCCATGTACACATAGGCTCTGATGACACCGACCTTGTGCCTTTCTGGACACTCACTTTTGCCGCTAAGACATTTTCCGGTGTCCGTTGGTTTCCGGTAAACGTTTGTGACAAAAGCGCCTGAGGATGTGTCGATGCTAATGTCAAGAAAAATGATTTTGTCATCTACGCTCTTCTCTGTGATGAAAGTTAGCCCCGGCACGCTTTGCAAGCGGAACTGAAGGTCCTAGGGGACGGACGTGTCAGCTATGTCAACTAGGATGTCATCTATGCATCTGCAGTTTATGTGGGGGCTGTTGCTAGCTGAGAGAACCTGGTGTTCAACCCATCACATAAATGCCTAAGCAAGCAGCACGCCTAGGGGGACCCATGGCAGCACCATCTGCTTAGTAGTAAAAGTTACCACGGGAAGTAAAAGTTGTGTTCAACCAACAATGCAGAGTTTGCGATCGGCTTCCTAGTTATACTAATACACATGCATATATATATATATATATATATATATATATATATATATATATATATATATATATATATATATATATATATATGTATATATATATGCATATATATATATATATATATATATTTATGCATATGTATTATGCATATATACATATATATATATATATATATATATATATATATATATATATATATATATATATATACATATATATATGTATATATAGGAGTGTATCATACAGAAGTGAGGAAGTGATCAGGAAGCTTTACTGTGCATACGTCAGGCCACATTTGGAATACTGCATCCAAGCTTGGTCTCCTAGCTATGAAAAAGATTGTTGGCTTTTAGAGAGAGTACAAAAGAGGGCTACAAAAATGGTTAATGGCATAAGCAACCTGGCATATGAGGAAAGATTGAAGAAATTGAATATGTTTTCACTTAGATATAGAAGGCTGAGAGGAGATCTCATCGAGGTCTTTAAATTTGTCCATGGTCTGGAGAGGGGATACCTTGGGGAAATGTTTGAATTGAACAGAAATGATGCAATTAGAAGTCATAAATTCAAAATTAAAGTTAACCACAGCAGAACAAGTTTAAGGCAAACTTTCTTCACCAACAGGGTAGTAGAACACTGGAACCAGCTGCCAGAAAACATTGTCAGTAGCAGCACATTGAACATCTTTAAAAACAGCATAGACAATCATTATAAGAATAGAGGGCTTGCTTTTCAGTATTACAGGGAGGGCTGATTGACAGATTTGGTGGGCAACTGGTTCAGTGTACAGAGTGCAACCAAGAAGGGCCCTTGTGGCTCATAGTTGCACTAATCTTTTATGTCTTTATGTCTTTATGTCTTTATGTCTCATCGTCGAACCGTCCAATCGGAAATCACCACATCGTTAGACTTCAGATACGCTGTTCGGTTGGCGCTGCACGCATCGGACGGAGTGCAAGCGCTAGCTTCCCTGCGCTGGACACCTGTGGCGAGTATCGCCTTATGCGTGCGTGCCCGTTGTCATCAGGACCGCGTGCGTGGGTGTTGTCACGTCAATGCAGCCCTGATGAGATCCAAAAATGGCCGTCCTGACGCAGACAACGATGACTTTCGCAGCTGAGGCCGGCTCCTTTTGCTTTCGACTCGCCTGAGGCAGGCGACCCGAAGCTATACCTGAGTCTATTCGTCGCCGTCGACGTGTTCAGTATCGATCACTTTAAGAGAGCGAGGACATATTCTTGAGTGAAGAATGCTTCATCAGTGAAGACGAGTTTTTGCCCTTCATTTTTTAAACCATGGGAATGATCAATGATCACCCAATGATCAATTATTTCGCAGAGGTAGTGAATTTGAAATGCAGATTCAACGATACAAACTACAGTACGTGCTTTTTCACGTTTATATGTAATTGTTTAGCATCAAACTTTTATGCTGCATGTTGGCTTAACCATTTCCAAAACCTTACCTCCGTTTCCTAAGTAAGCATCAAGAACCACATTTTCAAGTTTTTATTTTCACATTTAGTTTCACTGACAGTGTCAAGTCAAACTTTGCAGAAAGCAATGTAAAACCCAATGAAACACACAGTCGCACAGAAGGATGCTCCAGCAGGATCACTGGGCTAAACGGCGCTCTTGTATCCTCCAGTAGCATACTATTGCTTCAACAATATCACAAGTGTGAACCTTTCCTATTCATGCTTATTAAATATGCATGAATACCTTCCAAATCGCCTTACATAGCACCGGATAAAAACATGGTGTATTGTATTTACCTCTCCCTGCCTTTAGCGAAAAACTTTCAAGTGTACATTGCTGAAAACGAGATAAGTTAGAAGAGTCGTTTAAGCCGGTTGGCAGTATCGCCTCTTAACACTCGTATTATCGAGATATAAGCAACGCATACAAAGAGCAGGACGAAATAGCACGTATGTCGGTCTTGCGCTGCATTTTTCCGCTCCTTTCGGTTCATTGGGGATTAAATAAATTTAGAAGCATGCATCATTCCTGCCTAGCCGAAAGCATTTAATCCATATTTTGTTCATTCACTGAATGCGACTGCAAGCTTTAAGTGAGTCATAAGAGAATTGTTGTGGATCAATGAATGATATTTCTTGGTATCGCATATCGTATCCACAAAGCAAGGGTCGAGAATTTGCCTTCCGAGATGGGGGGCAAAGTGGTATGCTTTTTCCTCCCTATTCAAACCCCCCAGGGGGAATGCCGCCGCTGCCAACGCATCCGTCACCCTTGCTTATTATTGTCATTCAACCAGATCGAATAATCATGCAAGGGGCAAGGGGGAATCGCATAGTTGGTCTAAGATGTGGCATTTGCACTGGCAAGGGCATGCCTGTGAAAACCCCCTAACTGGCATAGTTATTTACACATAGTACCTCCCACTAACTGGCCATACGGATAAGCATTCCACGGATTTGCTTTTCATCTAATGCTTGTTTGCTAGCTAGAGTGCATCACTTGTATAGACGGCTGGATTTACACGAGCTTTGCCAAAGGGAACGCGAGAGATCTATCCCCTCCGAAGTTTTGACATAGATTTTACGCGCGGTACTCATCGAACGCCGAAAGGAATTCCCTGGGAACAGCAATGTCCACACAACTCTTGCTGTATTGTATCTGCCAACATTTGCTACTATCACAGCAACATACAAACCTGGCACCATGCACCACTTGACGATCATATAAGCAAAAACATAAGGAACATTATTTAACCATGTCGGGTGCCATACGATATAATGTCAAGCGATATACCGCTTGCTTGCTCCCACATTCCCCACCGTAGCACGCTGTGATCGAGGCGTGACCATTCCGATCTTTGAGCCAGACGAATAGAACGCATACAGCAACACGAGGGAAGGTCGTGCACTCAGAGCGCGCGATTAGACGCATGGATTTGCTTACGGTCAGCTAACGCCTGTGAACCCGATGCCGTAGGCGCCGATCGGTCGGCGTTTATCTCGTTGCGGGGCAAACACTCTGCCAGCTATTAACATCTCGGCAGGAGCCTTCCGAGGAAGATCTGCTCCCGGGGTCACACTTGAACAAAGAGGCGCCGACACTCGAAACGAACTCACCAACCAAGTGTGCCACCGAGACGGTTATAACAAATAGTGTATGATGTGCTAGTTGCTGCGCATGGCGAAGCTACATGCAGCCATATGCTATATGCAGCCGCATTACCGCATTTATACACCAAAGCTAGCTCCGCTTCATCAGGTTGGACACATGACGAGTTGCTGCAGCGCCAGAGGCGTTGTCGGCGGACTCACCGGCTCTCAGACTGAAGACCTGCGGCGGGCCGTCGCGCCAGCCGCTGCCGTACCGCGACCTGAAGCGGGTCAGCCGGCGCGAGCCCTGCGGCGGTCCGGCGGACGCCCGGCCGTGGCGGCCCACCTCGGCCTGCGCCAGGCAAGCCAGCGCCGCCGCCGCCAGAGTCAGGCCGGCCCAGGACGAGAGCACCGGTGTCATGGCGAGGTCGAGCGCCGGTCACAGGTCAGGGGTCAGGGGCGAGGGGTCACGGCACGGCCGGTCGGCGACGCGCCGGTCACGAGTCAGGGGTCACTGGTCAGGGGTCACGGGTCACGGGTCAGAGGTCACTGGACGGGGGTCACTGGTCAGGGGTCACGGGTCACGGGTCAGAGGTCACTGGACGGCGGTCACTGGTCAGGGGTCACAGGTCAGAGGTCCCGTGTCAAAGGCACGGGTCAGGGGCGCGGGTCAGTGGCGCGGGTCAGAGGGCACGGTTCACGGGTCGCAGGTCACGTCCAGGAAGTCATGGGACAGGGACCACGGGACAGGGGCCACGGGACAGGGGTCACGGGTCGCGGGTCACGGCACGGTCGGCGGTGGCGGTCGGCGGATCACGTGCGATCCGGTGGACGCGCTCGGCACGGCCGGCAGAGCGGGACTGATGGCGGCCCGGCCGACGTCCGCACGTGCAGCCGGCGCGTCCGCACCGGCCACCGCTACTGGTCGTGCGGCAGTACACCTCCCACACGCACCGCACCGTGTCAGAGGCATCTGGTGGTGTCGGACGAGCGGTACTGCAGCGGTACGGCAGTACACCTCCCACACGCACCGGCACCGTGTCAGAGGCATCTGGTGGTATCGGACGAGCGGTACTGCAGCGGTACGGCAGTACACCTCCTACACGCACCGCACCGTGTCAGAGGCATCTGGTGGTGTCGGACGAGCGGTACTGCAGCGGTACGGCAGTACACCTCCCACACGCACCGGCACCGTGTCAGAGGCATCTGGTGGTATCGGACGAGCGGTACTGCAGCGGTACGGCAGTACACCTCCCACACGCACCGGCACCGTGTCAGAGGTATCTGGTGGTATCGGACGAGCGGTACTGCAGCGGTACGGCAGTACACCTCCCACACGCACCGGCACCGTGTCAGAGGTGTCTGGTGGTGTCGGACGAGCGGTACTGCAGCGGTACGGCAGTACACCTCCCACACGCACCGCACCGTGTCAGAGGCATCTGGTGGTGTCGGACGAGCGGTACTGCAGCGGTACGGCAGTACACCTCCCACACGCACCGGCACCGTGTCAGAGGCATCTGGTGGTGTCGGACGAGCGGTACTGCAGCGGTACGGCAGTACACCTCCTACACGCACCGCACCGTGTCAGAGGCATCTGGTGGTGTCGGACGAGCGGTACTGCAGCGGTACGGCAGTACACCTCCCACACGCACCGGCACCGTGTCAGAGGCATCTGGTGGTGTCGGACGAGCGGTACTGCAGCGGTACGGCAGTACACCTCCTACACGCACCGCACCGTGTCAGAGGCATCTGGTGGTGTCGGACGAGCGGTACTGCAGCGGTACGGCAGTACACCTCCCACACGCACCGCACCGTGTCAGAGGCATCTGGTGGTGTCGGACGAGCGGTACTGCAGCGGTACGGCAGTACACCTCCCACACGCACCGCACCGTGTCAGAGGCATCTGGTGGTGTCGGACGAGCGGTACTGCAGCGGTACGGCAGTACACCTCCCACACGCACCGGCACCGTGTCAGAGGCATCTGGTGGTATCGGACGAGCGGTACTGCAGCGGTACGGCAGTACACCTCCCACACGCACCGGCACCGTGTCAGAGGCATCTGGTGGTATCGGACGAGCGGTACTGCAGCGGTACGGCAGTACACCTCCCACACGCACCGGCACCGTGTCAGAGGTGTCTGGCGGTATCGGACGAGCGGTACTGCAGCGGTACGGCAGTACACCTCCCACACGCACCGGCACCGTGTCAGAGGCATCTGGTGGTGTCGGACGAGCGGTACTGCAGCGGTACGGCAGTACACCTCCCACACGCACCGGCACCGTGTCAGAGGTGTCTGGTGGTATCGGACGAGCGGTACTGCAGCGGTACGGCAGTACACCTCCCACACGCACCGGCACCGTGTCAGAGGCATCTGGTGGTATCGGACGAGCGGTACTGCAGCGGTACGGCAGTACACCTCCCACACGCACCGCACCGTGTCAGAGGCATCTGGTGGTATCGGACGAGCGGTACTGCAGCGGTACGGCAGTACACCTCCCATACGCACCGGCACCGTGTCAGAGGCATCTGGTGGTGTCGGACGAGCGGTACTGCAGCCATGCCAGCCAGGTGCTAAACAATCGGGTGTGCACTCAGTCGAAGCGGCGGTGGCCCGGGCTCAGTGCAACCGTCAGCCACTGCCCGGCTGTCTCTCCTAGGTACGCAGGTGCAGAGTAAAACTGTGTGTCTCTGTCTCTCCCAGGTACTCAGGTGCAGAGTAAAACTGTGTGTCTCTGTCTCTCCCAGGTACGCAGGTGCAGAGTAAAACTGTGTGTCTCTGCCTCTCCCAGGTACTCAGGTGCAGAGTAAAACTGTGTGTCTC
Organism: Imbricaverruca yamaguchii; assembly: GCA_034440575.1. Taxonomy (NCBI): domain Eukaryota; kingdom Metazoa; phylum Arthropoda; class Thecostraca; family Neoverrucidae; genus Imbricaverruca; species Imbricaverruca yamaguchii. The sequence goes on from JAOTOL010001657.1 coordinate 2,367,145, forward strand.
TGCCTCTCCCAGGGGCCAGGGTAACTGTGTGTTTCTGACTCTCCCAGGTACTCAGGTGCAGAGTGAAACTGTGTATCTCTGCCTCTCCCAGGTACTCAGGTGCAGAGTAACACTGTGTGTCTCTGTCTCTCCCAGGTACTCAGGTGCAGAGTAAAACTGTGTGTCTCTGTCTCTCCCAGGTACTCAGGTGCAGAGTAAAACTGTGTGTCGCTGTCTCTCCCAGGTACTCAGGTGCAGAGTAAAACTGTGTGTCTCTGCCTCTCCCAGGTACTCAGGTGCAGAGTAAAACTGTGTGTCGCTGTCTCTCCCAGGTACTCAGGTGCAGAGTAAAACTGTGTGTCGCTGTCTCTCCCAGGTACTCAGGTGCAGAGTAAAACTGTGTGTCTCTGTCTCTCCCAGGTACTCAGGTGCAGGGTAAAACTGTGTGTCTCTGTCTCTCCCAGGTACTCAGGTGCAGAGTAAAACTTGTGTCTCTGTCTCTGTCTCACTTTATATATCTCTCTACCCATCTATCTCTCTCTCTCTCTCTCTCTCTCTCTCTCTCTCTCTCTCTCTCTCTCTCTCTCTCCCATTTCCACAATATACACTATAGCTTGAACACGAAAAGTGCCCGACTCTCTTTTACTCTTATCCCCTCATCGTAATCAAATATTTACATTTATACATCTTATTCCGTGCGGAGTATTAATATTAGAATAGAATCGGGATATTAATGTTTCCTCTCGCTGACACTGTACGGTGTTAAGCCGATTCAATCAGCTAGCAATTAGGAGCAAGGTGTGGAATGGCTTGCAGGATGCGTCAGAACATGCCAGGTGTCCGTGCACATTGCACATCGTGCATCGCACACCGTATTTGTAAATTGATGGCTCCGAACAGGTACCACTTGTGCGTATGTAGCAAGACGAGAAGCTCGGATAGCCAAAGCAGCAGTGGCGTACCTAGGATGCACATCAGGGGTGCAAACGGGTTCAATGAGGTACATCCTGCCCGCATTATTAAGTCAACGGATTTCGACTATCACCTTTTCACAGGAGGTATATAAATATACATATATATATATATATATATATATATATATATATATATATATATATATATATATATATATATATATATGTGTGTGTGTGTGTGTGTGTGTGTGTGTGTGTGTGTGTGTGTGTGTGTGTGTGTGTGTGTGTGTGTGTGTGTGTGTGTGTGTGTGTGTGTGTGTGTGTGTGTGTGTGTGTGTGTGTGTGTGCTGTGACCGTGTGGGATGTAAGAGTGTGTGTTTGTGTGTGTGTGTGTGTGTGTGTGTGTGTGTGTGTGTGTGTGATTGCGTGTGCGTGTCTATGCAGAATGTTACGACCCTCGATATACCAGGGAGGTGCTGAGTTTACATCAAAAGTAACGTTAGGGATTATGCTATAGCTGGGTAATATAGCATAATCCCTAACGCTACTTTTGATGTAAACTCAGCACCTCCTGGTATATCGAGGGTCATACATTTCGTCTCACGCAATATCTAAAACTCAGGAGCACTTAAGAGCCATTCTTCATTGTATTAAACAATTTATATTGGTAGCAATGTTGGCTTTCCAAGCGTCTTGGCACATAACCAGGTGCCCTATTGGCGTAACGTGTTTTACCACCCTTCTGTCCGGAAGTACGTTGACCACGATTCAGACTGATATTGGCAGTATATTTGCTGACGCAAACTTGTCCAATCGAGGAGATATTTTGAAGCAACGAGATCAAAGTGGGAAATTAGGCGATGTGAGATAAGAACTCGACGTACCCGGCATAATTCCCGGCAGATTGCGGCCGATGTGGCCGGCCGGCCGCGACCGACGAGCCGGCCGGTCATTTGCCGGCCGTGCCGCTCCGTGAGCCCAAATCGCCGACTGATTTCACATTTAAGAGTCAAAAGGTATGCCTTTTTAGCATATGGGTCGTCAAAATATGTAGCGGCGTACATCCATGTGTCTGCGAGATCGTGCAACAGAGCTGCACGGAACAGCTTTTCCATCCACTATCACCCGTCAGTGTTTTGCTTATTCTTCCACTGTAGCAAGTGGTCGGTGCAAGTAGCAAATGCTGCAGCAAGTAGCACGTGTTGTAGCAAGTAGCAAATGGTGTAGCAAGTAGCAAATACTGTGGCAAGTAATAATCCCACTGTAGCAAGAAGCAAAAGCTCGCCTGCAGTGCATTGATCTCTGAGTCGATCGAATCGGATAATTTTACTGCAGTTCGATATTGCTTTGTCGTGTAGCGACGCATTTGGTTTTCTGCTGGGGCTTGGCTAGGTGAGACTGCGACAAGGTGCCGCTCCTCATGTTTCACCAATGTCCTTGGTGGAGCTTCAATGTGCAATTGTTGTTCTTGACGGTACTCTGACCTTCGATTCGGATGCATTCAGAAGGGATTCAGTGTTCCACCTGCACTCTTGCCGTCTGTCCAGTGCTCCACAGCCTTCTCTCGCGATAGTTAAGTGTTCCATTGATGCTAATGGCGGCACTTGGCGTCACACTGTTACCTCCTTCCATTGCTCAGTGTTCAGCAGCAATGATCAGTACATAGAGGCCTGTTAGTGGTGGTCAGTACATAGAGGGCCGTCAGTGGTGGCCAGTACATAGAGGACCGTCAGTGGTGGTCAGTACATAGAGGGCCGTCAGTGGTGGTCAGTACACAGAGGGCCGTCAGTGGTGGTCAGTACATAGAGGGCCGTCAGTGGTGGTCAGTACACAGATGGCCGTCAGTGGTGGTCAGTACATAGAGGGCCGTCAGTGGTGGCCAGTACACAGAGGGCCGTCAGCTCACAGGGAGCCGTCAGCACACATAGGACCGTCAGCCTACAGGGCGTAATCAGCAAACATAGGACCGTCAGCCTACAGGGCGTGATCAACACACATATGACCGTCAGCCTACAGGGCGTGATCAGCACACATAGGACCGTCAGCCTACAGGGCGTGATCAGCACACATAGGACCGTCAGCCTACAGGGCGTGATCAGCACACATAGGACCGTCAGCCTACAGGGCGTGATCAGCACACATATGATCGTCAGCCTACAGGGCGTGATCAGCACACATAGGACCGTCAGCCTACAGGGCATATGTGTGTTGCCGTCAGCGGCGGTGCCGCTATGACCGTGTCAACAGCAGCCCCGCTGCTTGCAATTTGTTGCCGCACCAGGTCACACACGGCCCGTTTGTCCCGATGACGTCACAGCCCGTTTGTCTTGATGACGTCGTGATAAATTGTCAAACAGGCCGACCAGCGCCCACACCGGCCCTCTGCCCATGTGAGAAAACCGGCTGCCCGGCCGCAAGCACAGGTGACAGGTTGCCGTGTTTCCGGAGACACCGTTGACAGATGAGGCGCGACTTCTCGCTTTCAGCAAACTGTGCATGGTTGTGGCGAGTGGGGCCGGCGCCTCCGGTTTGTCGGGGTCAGCGGCGGTACCGCGGAGAGCAGTGGGGGGGGGGGGCTGACGGACACCTCGGCGGGACGATATTCCTTCTCCGCATTCTGATATTTGGCAGCAGCTTCATATCTTGCGATTCTAAGGAGATCCGAACGAGCCATGTGATAGCTTGCTGATTTAGATTTGAGGTGCCTGGCAGCTGGTACTTACTCTAACGTGCACTCTAGTTCCGGTGGAAATGAACAATGAAATACGTGCATACGTACATTCACACACACACATATATATATATATATATATATATATATATATATATATATATATATATATATATATATACGTGTACACACGTATTTGCAGGTAAATATGCATAACTGTTTATGTTTTGTAATTAGTATCCCGGCTCCGGCTCCGGCTCCGGCTCCGACTCCTGCTCCGAGTAAAATGTCTCGGCGGCTCCGGCTCTGGCTCCGGCTCCGCATCCTCTGCTAATAACCGCAATAAAATTTATGTATGCATATCACGAAGCAGTGTCCAAGGAATTGGTTCAATATCGGATGAGGCCAATTAAATTTGCTTTAAAAATGTTGAACTTGGTTACGTGTTTCGCGTGGATCATAGTGAGTAATTTGTTGTTCATTGTTGTTGTATTCCTCCACATCCAAATGTTCAAAAGCACACCTTTCGATGAGCAGCAAAGTCCTATATGACTCTGACCTCTGTAAGGTCATCTAAGATCAATGAGCTGAGATAACCTCGTTCTAGAAAATTCGGATTTCCGTGTATTTTGCATGTTCTAAATTAGCATGAACCGTGACCCATGTGTAGCCGTTATTTAGTAAATAGGCGCATGAGTGTATATGTGCTGTGACACGTTCCTATAGGCGTTTTGTTTGCGCGCGCTTCGGTTCAGTCAAGTGTAAGGATAACCGAGTCATCGGCATTGCGTGTTCGAAAACAAAAACGACACGGTATCCTCACTTATGGTTGCTTCCTACGTAGTGTCTTTCACAATCACTGCGAGATATGAATACATGAGACGATATGACACGTGAGATCTGTTGTAGACATGCGATAAGGCAATTGCCCTGCAAACAACACGCAAAAGTAGGTCTACAAGCAGTACTGTGCACCCGGGTTCTTCACTTTAGTTGACGGTCCGATTAAGACCATTCGGGCAATGTTCTATTGCACGAAATTATCTGCTGCCTTTGTAGAGCCCAGTGCTGACATATAATTGTGGAGACACAAGGACTATCCCGTTGCCGCACCAGGTCACACACGGCCCGTTTGTCCCGATGACGTCACAGCCCGTTTGTCTTGATGACGTCGTGATAAATTGTCAAACAGGCCGACCAGCGCCCACACCGGCCCTCTGCCCATGTGAGAAAACCGGCTGCCCGGCCGCAAGCACAGGTGACAGGTTGCCGTGTTTCCGGAGACACCGTTGACAGATGAGGCGCGACTTCTCGCTTTCAGCAAACTGTGCATGGTTGTGGCGAGTGGGGCCGGCGCCTCCGGTTTGTCGGGGTCAGCGGCGGTACCGCGGAGAGCAGTGGGGGGGGGGGGCTGACGGACACCTCGGCGGGACGATATTCCTTCTCCGCATTCTGATATTTGGCAGCAGCTTCATATCTTGCGATTCTAAGGAGATCCGAACGAGCCATGTGATAGCTTGCTGATTTAGATTTGAGGTGCCTGGCAGCTTGTACTTACACTAACGTGCACTCTAGTTCCGGTGGAAATGAACAATGAAATACGTGCATACGTACATTCACACACACCAACATATATATATATATATATATATATATATATATATATATATATATATATACGTGTACACACGTATTTGCAGGTAAATATGCATAACTGTTTATGTTTTGTAATTAGTATCCCGGCTCCGGCTCCGGCTCCGGCTCCGACTCCGGCTCCGAGTAAAATGTCCCGGCGGCTCCGGCTCTGGCTCCGGCTCCGCATCCCTGCTAATAACCGCAATAAAATTTATGTATGTATATCACGAAGCAGTGTCCAAGGAATTGGTTCAATATCGGATCAGGCCAATTAAATTTGCTTTAAAAATGTTGAGCTTGGTTACGTGTTTCGCGTGGATCATAGTGAATAATTTGTTGTTCATTGTTGTTGTATTCCTCCACATCCAAATGTTCAAAAGCACACCTTTCGATGAGCAGCAAAGTCCTATATGACTCTGACCTCTGTAAGGTCATCTAAGATCAATGAGCTGAGATAACCTCGTTCTAGAAAAGTCGGATTTCCGTGTATTTTGCATGTTCTAAATTAGCATGAACCGTGACCCATGTGTAGCCGTTATTTAGTAAATAGGCGCATGAGTGTATATGTGCTGTGACACGTTCCCTATAGGCGTTTGTTTGCACGCGCTTCGGTTCAGTCAAGTGTAAAGGATAACCGAGTCATCGGCATTGCGTGTTCGAAAACAAAAACGACACGGTATCCTCACTTATGGTTGCTTCCTACGTAGTGTCTTTAACAATCACTACGAGATATGAATACATGAGACGATATGACACGTGAGATCTGTTGTAGACATGCGATAAGGCAATTGTCCTGCAAACAACACGCAAAAGTAGGTCTACAAGCAGTACTGTGCACCCGGGTTCTTCACCTTAGTTGACGGTCCGATTAAGACCATTCGGGCAATGTTCTATTGCACGAAATTATCTGCTGCCTTTGTAGAGCCCAGTGCTGACATATATAATTGTGGAGACACAAGGACTATCCCACATACCATCGTAAATGACTAGGCTGCCTATATGGCATGGCGAGAGATGTTGACTCCCCATCCTCCAAGAAAAAAATTGCATCTAGGTAGCATGCTTGTCAATTTTAACATCGATACGCGTACAATATACATAATGTAACGTCTTGCAAGGCTGTGCATATCCAAACATAAAACCTTTTCTCTGATGCACTTCACATAAACACAAAAAAGAGCGCGCTGCATCGACAAATTGCAGCAGTCGAATTTATCGGCCTTGTTTCACGCCGAAAGCCAAGATCTGGAAACTTCAAACTTCCACACAAGCTAGTTCCCACGACAGTCCACTTAGTCGTCACATTTCGCTTCACTAGTCCGCTTAGTTTCCGAAATGTCAGAGAATGGGTTGCAAAAATTTACCCCTCCCCACCCAATTGTGTTGCGGTATGTCATCCAACTGAGCGAATGTCAACATGTTCATAAACTCAGTGCATCATGATGGCAACATGTAGCTGTCTAGGCACGCACAGCCATTTCTGACGATTTTAACCACATGCACATGTGTACAGGACGGATTCACGCTCTGAGGACCCAGCCTTGGTCAGGATGCGTCCCGAGGACTCAGTCTTGGTCAAGCTGCACCCCGAGGACCAAGCCTTGGCCAAGCTGCGCCCAGAGGACCCAGCCCTGGCCAAGCTCAATGAGCTAACTGTCTATACTGTCGGATAGCCAAGATAGAGGAATGCGCCGCCGGCCTGTTCGGCGCCGCTCTGCGTGCGCGTGACTGGCGGGAGGGGCGGGGCGGGGGCGGGGCTGTGTGCGGCAGCGCCGGCACGTGTCGGGTGGTCACGTGCCGTCACGTCGTGGTCACGTGCCGTCTGCGGCCCCGCCCCCAGACGCGACGTCCGGCCAGCAGGCGTTCCCGCGGCTGGTCAGAGCCGGCGGGACGCGCGCGCGCCCGCAACACGCCGCCGGGGCCGATCTGCGGCGGGCGGGCGAGCAGATGGGCCGAAATCGCCGCTGGTGGCGAGCCGGCGGGTTGGGTTGAGAAAATTGCAGTCGCCGGCGTGCGCCCTTTCAGCCCAGGACACTCCGCCCGGTCCTTCTCTCAGCTCGCACGAGAGAGCTCAAGGAGCCCGGCAAAATGGGTCCTCTAGTTCGGGAGAACAGATCTTTCTGGAAGAGAACATGGCGCATAGAAATGACCGGGTTGTCAATAATCCTGCACTGTTATAGTCGTTCACTGCTAAAACAGGGTAATTCTGGCCTCAGCCCTGGTTGAACATGTTCTTCAAAGTGAAAAAGGCATAAATATGCACTATAAAATTGCATGTAAACAGATACTTACTACAGGAGTAGGAATGTTGGATGGATGTGCGAAGTACCTTCCACCTTTGGCGACCGCAAACAGTACGCCTGTGGGACAACATAGCACCAGGCTAAGCATTTTTGCAAAATTCCCCTGCCACATAACATAGCAAAGCAATAATGATGAATGTACAACAGAAAAGTTATCAAAGGTTCCACATTAAAATGGAGGCCTCCTGGGTAATTAAATTTTAAGCAAGCTTACAAGAGAACGAAATGGCCTCGAGGAGGGAATGTTTTTAACAAACTACAACAAAATCATATTATATCCGATATACTTAGCGCCAAGCCACGCCAAGACATATCGTGCGATGGTCATGCGCTGAAGCAGTTAACCTCATTGAAAACAATAGCACGTCTGCATACACCCAGTCTTAATGACAGACTGAAATATATGCAGACAGCGAGCCAACCTAGCCTAACAAAACCTAGCTAGTGTACGTAATATTGCCGGCAAGCCTTGCTTACGACCCTAGATTAACAGGTGTGTGTCATCGGCAAATTGTACTACTTCTACGTCTGGTGCATACAAACACAAATAATCTGCATAAATCGCGTGCAAGCAGCTCAATGATGCCCTGCTTGGACGTGGGGCGCATCGACTGCATTGGTCGCATAGCGCCTATAGCAATGGATGTGTTACCTCGGTGGGGTAAGCATAGAACGGAACCCCAGGTGGTTGCTGGTGGCTTATGAAAGTAAAAAATAAATCTCAGCGTTTCGGAGATTATCGGCGCGCTGGATCCGTACGTGTGTGAGCGGATCAGGTATATAAGTGCACTCGTTTCACGTTGGAGACACCTGCGCCACCATAACCGGGACTGCTCAAATGAACAACAACATCAGTCGCAGTGCAGTGTGTCGCAGTCGCGTCTGTAGTGTAGGTGTGTCACAGTCGTGTCTGTAGTGTAGGTGTGTCACAGTCGTGTCTGTAGCCGAGGTCTGTGACAGTCGTATCCGTAGCGGAGGTGTATGACAGTCGTGTCTGTAGCCGAGGTGTGTCGCAGTCGCGTCTGTAGCGGAGGTGTGTCGCAGTCGCGTCTGTACCCGAGGTGTAGAGTAGGGAGGTGTGTGACAGTCGCGTCTGTAGCCGAGGTGTGTCGCAGTCGCGTCTGTAGTGGAGGTGTGTCGCAGTCGCGTCTGTAGCGGAGGTGTGTCGCAGTCGCGTCTGTAGCGGAGGTGTGTCGCAGTCGCGTCTGTAGTGGAGGTGTGGTGACAGTCGCGTCTGTAGCCGAGGTGTGTCGCAGTCGCGTCTGTAGTGGAGGTGTGTCGCAGTCGCGTCTGTAGCCGAGGTGTGGTGACAGTCGCGTCTGTAGCCGAGGTGTGTCGCAGTCGCGTCTGTAGCGGAGGTGTGTCACAGTCGCGTCTGTAGCGGAGGTGTGTCGCAGTCGCGTCTGTATCCGAGTTGTGGTGACAGTCGCGTCTGTACCCGAGGTGTGGTGACAGTCGCGTCTGTAGCCGAGGTGTGTCGCAGTCGCGTCTGTAGTGGAGGTGTGTCGCAGTCGCGTCTGTAGTGGAGGTGTGTCGCAGTCGCGTCTGTAGCCGAGGTGTGGTGACAGTCGCGTCTGTAGCCGAGGTGTGTGACAGTCGTGTCTGTAGCCGAGGTTTGTCGCAGTCGCGTCTGTAGCCGAGGTGTGTCGCAGTCGCGTCTGTAGCGGAGGTGTGTCGCAGTCGCGTCTGTAGCGGAGGTGTGTCGTAGTCGCGTCTGTAGCCGCCGAGGTGTGCCTCAGCTGCGTTAGCCGCGTCAACAGCGGCGGCGGCATGGCGGCCGGACTGGTGGGGGTGCCGGTCGGGCTGACGATCGCGCTCAGTTCGGTCGTGCCGATCATCGCGATCACGACGGCGGCGCCGCTGCACGAGCAGCTCATGTACCGGCTGATGGCCAACATGGCCGCCGTCGAGGTGTGCATCGGCCTGTGCATGGTGGCCGTGGGCGTGCTGGCCGCCGTGCTGCCGGCCATGCCGACGCTGGTGTGCGTCGCCTTCCTGGCGTCGATGCCGTCGCTGGCGCTGACGGCGATGGCGGCGCTCGTCGCGCTGCTGGTGGAGCGCTACGTGGCGGTGGTGCACGGCCTGCGCTACTTCGCCATCCTGCCGGACGGCCGGCAGCTGGCGCTGCTGCTGCTGCCGTGGGCCGTGTTCGCGCTGTGTCTGGCCGCCGCCGGCGCGCTGCTGCTCGCCACGCTGGGCGCGCGCGGCCGCATGGCGTGCGACGCGGCCGCCGCGCCGGCCGCGCTCTTCCTGGCGGTCGACTCGCTGGAGCTGCTGCTGTGCGCCGCCGTGATCGGCATCAACACGGCCGTCGGCCTGCAGGGCGTGCGCCACGGCCGCGCCATCCGGCGCCAGCAGGCGGCCATCGGCGCCGCCGCCGGCGCCAGCGAGTTCCGCAGCTACCGCGCCATCCTGTCCGTTTCGTGTCTGTACGTGGTGCTGCTCGCGCCCAACAACGTGCTGTCGATGGTCGCCTTTTTCGCCGGCCGGCCGGTGCCGGTTGGCGTCAAGCTGACGCTGCTCATTCTGCGCGCCAGCCTGCTGGTCGTCGACGGCTGGCTGTTCGGCTTCTGGTGCCAGGACCTCAGGGCCAGGTTCAGGGAGATGTTCGCGCTGCCCGGCGTGGCGGCGGCCGCTCGGGCGCTCCGGACGGCGGTGCGCGGCCGCACGCGGACGACCGCAGTCGCTGCAGCAGTGCCGCCTGGCGGCCAGCCGCGACACTTCACCACCACGCGCCACGCCGGGAATCCACCGGCAGCTCTGGACCAGACAAGACAACCAGGAAGCCCGACTAACAAGTCGCCGCAGTGCATACGCATTGCCAGTTGATAACACAATCGGAGGGTCAATCGAGCACGAGCGCAAGTGAGCAAGTTCGCTCCACATACTCGGATGAATACGTTAATGGGCGGGAGATGCGGCGGGTGAAAACTACTCAAACTGTGCGGATTGCAGGCGAACGACGCATCACATCAGGTCGACACATTGCGCACGTTGGCATAGTGCGCCTGCATGTCGCCACCAGTGTGGAATACATGCAATGGCCATCCCCCGCCGTTACCATACCGCGTGATGTTCAATGGTGTCGCCACGCGAAAAACTCGGCGTTGGTGGAACCCTGCTTGCATTCCTGCCAATCGCCCCTGTTCGCGCAGATATGGAAGTTCTCCAATATACCATGCTTGCGACAATGTGATTATTTTTACCGAGAAACTCAGAGTTCATGCATCATTGAAAGTGGTGGAGCTATCTTTCCAACAAACTTACTTCCTGCTTCATCCCCCAAAAGCTTCATCACCAAGGTTTGGTATTGATCCGGCTTCAATATCACGGATAAGATGTGTCATGAACTCGGCCGATTCTCGAACATATCATTTTCAATTAATTCGAATGTCATCAAGATCATCGGAAGGAGGGTCTTATTCGCAAAAACTATCGGTAGCACAAGCGACATTCATGAAAACCAAATAAATTGAGCCCGGACCCAGGCCAGGCAAGGATGCAAAAACAAACAGCCGTGTATTTCTGTCCAGTCTTCACCTTCAGCTCATAACATGTCACTAATAGTACACCTGGAACGCGCAAAAGCGGGCAGACTCGAGGTCAACTCTTCACGAATGGATCCAATAATCCAACTGTAATTCACAACGCAGGAATTGACGCCGCAGGGTAATGTGAAGCTCAAATTCGGTAACCGTATGCTGCAATGACCACTGCCAACAAAGCAGATCAACTGCTAAAAGCAGACATGTGGCGCGGGTTAAGGACAGAAATTAGCCACAAAATAGCGCCAGGTCCAGTTGCATCTTGTTCATGGGTCAGATTCCTACAGCATGGTGTTGCACTTTTTCACGTACAGCCGAATACCGCGTCATCAGCCACACAGAGTCAGCGTCGGTTTGTGTTTCCGGCGTTCGGGCCGTCACCGAGAAACATCTCCGACTCGATCCTACAGCACCGGACAGCCGGCCACACAACCAGCATGGCACGACGGCACGTGGCGTGGCTGAATACCAGCACGTGCGGCGCACAGTCACGCTGCCGCGTGACACATCCCAACCAGAGACTCTTCGCCACTGCCGTGGGCTAGCCACCGGCAAGGGCCGTCCAGCGAGACTCGTGTCGTTCCTTGGTGTACTGTCGGCCGCGTGAAGCAGCCGAATCGCCACCCCCGAGACTGCGGGGACACACTGGGACTGTCCGGCCACTCTCATGACGCGCCGACCACTCCCGTGACGCGCCGACCACTCCCGTGACGCGCCGACCACTCCCGTGACGCGTCTGGCACTCCCGTGACGCGTCGGCCACTCCGCCCCCGTCACGGACGGGCAACACTGCGGCGGCTCAGCACGAGGTCACGCAGCCCCACTCGGCGGCTCGGCCGGCTCCTGCGACGCCGGGCACCGTCGCCGACAGCCGCCGGATCGCGAGGCGACCGCCGGCCGCGGCCGTACAGCCAGCACGGCGTGGTCAGCAGGTGTGAACAGCACTCGCCACCACACGGCCTCGTCGGAACCGACGACCCGCCGGTGGCAGCAGCGGCACGCGCCACCGCGAACGCACACCGACCCGCCGCCGCCGTCGGCGCTCAGAAGAACATGCCGCGCATGCGCCGGCCGACGCCCTGCTTGTCGTGCAGCATGTTGAACTTGTTGACGTACTGCAGCGTGGTGCCGCAGCCCTTGGTGAGCGCGCCCAGGTAGGTCATCAGCGTGACGTCGTTCATCTGCGTGAACAGGTCGTGCGCGAACTGCGGCGACTGCAGCACGGGCAGCCGGTGGCTGATGCTGTAAGCCTCGCGCAGGATGGCGTAGTCGACGGGCACCTCGCCCGCCTGCATGGCGCCCAGGTAGCGCACGATGATGCCGACGCGGCTGCGCAGCATCTTGAGCGCGCCGTGGTGCGGCACCAGGCTCTCGGCCACCACCGACTTGTCGCCCGCCTCGGCGGTGGTGGCGCGCGCCACGTGGTCCACGCCGATCCGCTCGGCCTCCTCGGTGGCCAGCGTGTAGCCGGTCTCGAGCAGCAGCATCTGCGCCTCGCCGTCCACGATGTCGATCACCGACTCGAGCACGGTGATGGGCAGCTCGCTGCACACGGCGTGCGGGTTCAGCTTGAGCAGCAGCGCGCTCTCGTTCAGCTTGCACACCTGCTTGTGCACGCCGATGTCGGACTCGTCCGGCGCGCCGCCGGTCGTGTACCAGCCGAGCAGGTCCATGTGCTCGAACACCTGGCGGAACTGCTCCTCCTTCAGCGCGTAGTAGTCGGTGTTGATGACGATGTGGCCGTCCACGTGGTCGAACACCAGCTCGAACGAGTTCATGATCTCGACGTTGCGACCCTTCTGCTGGCCGATCAGCGCGCCCAGCACCTGGCGCGGCGCGCCCTCCTGCGCGCGGATGCGCGTCCAGTGCTCGGAGATGTTGAGGATCACCAGCGGGTGCAGCTGTACGGTGACGCTGGGGCTGGTGCCCGACGCGGCCATGACCGCCGCCGGCGCCGCCGCCGCCGACGTGGACGGGCCGGCCTCCACCTCCATGGACGACATCCTGCCGGTCACGCGTCCGCCAGCGGGCTTCAGAGGTGTCAGCCGGGCCCCAGAGGTGTCAGACGAGCTCCAGATGTGTCAGACGAGCTCCAGAGGTGTCAGTCGGACTTCAGCTGTGTCAGTCGGGCTTCAGCTATGTCAGCCGGGCTACAGATGTCAGCCGGGCTTTAGCTGTCAGACGGGCTGCAGAGGTGTCAGACGGGCTCCAGAGGTGTCAGCCGGGCTCCAGAGGTGTCAACCGGGCTCCAGAGGTGTCGGCCAGGCTTCAGCTGTGTCAGACAGGGTCCAGAGGTGTCAGACGGGCTCCAGATGCCAGGCGAGCACTAGATGTCAGCACACCCACAAGCAGTTCTAGAGACGTCTCTGTACACAGTGAGACAAACATCAACAGGCGGCGTCTATCCACAGGTGGTCGTCTGTCGATAGTGCGAAGCACTCTCAAAACCTCCTTAATGTCAAGACCTTGAACGTTCGATAGCATTGGGCTCCACACCAGTAAAATCAGTCCCGTTGTTGTAAATGTGCACTCAAAGTGCACGTGCACTGTAAGCACACGAATGGCGCAGACACATGGATTGCGGGACCGATCGGCTACGTTAACAGCGATACAAATTATTTTCCGGTATCAATACACGATTTCTATCTGGTTCGCTGATCAAACAAAACACGTTAAACCTACAGCCGACATCCACGATAACGGATTACTGACGAATGCATAGATGCAAAACAAGCATAAAACGGCCGCAAGTTTCCAGCCGTAGGTCACCGTCAGGAATGGCCTAGGTGAGTTGCAGGTTGTTGGTTATTGGTTTTACGACACATCGACCGTTGAGTCATGTAGCGTCGCCAATCTCTCACGCCGATTGGTCGCGGGCGAAGAGTAGCGACAGGTGAGACTCGAACCCACAACCCTTCGATTGTGAGACGAGCAACTTACCCCTAGACCACTCGTCCCCATGAGTTGCAGGTCAAACCACTACTGGAATGCTGTACAATGCATGTATTTCATGAAGTACCACGACCACCAGAACATCAAAGTGACTGGGTCATCTAGATTTGAGGTCTTAGGTACTTCCATACCTTAGGCAAAATATGAAGTATGTCCGAAGCACACCCATTTGCTTTTCTAGCAACAAAGGATGAAGTTAGTGGTATCTCAGAGATGTTAATATTTGTGGTGTCAACATAACATTGTGTCTTAACATTTATGGGGGCATACAAATGGGAACACTGGCAGACTCAAGTGGGCCATAGACCTCCAAATCAGCCAAGGCAAACCAAAAGTAGTCAGATTTTTCTGAAAACCAATGCACATTTCATCAAGACATTTGAAGTATGTTGAAATATACTTCAAATCCCAATAGTACTCATGGGATAAATTCGTTCCGTTGCCGCAGATCGGGAACAATATTGCATCTATAGTCACCTGAGACTAAATGGCCCCTAGGAAACAGATGTGACTTGGAAGTCGAATCCGGTCATAGGAAAGAAAAGAACAAGCATGCATAATTATAAACTTCTGAGATATACTCACACAGTCAGGTGGAGGTGAATGTGGAAAGGTATCAGTAGTCAGTTGATTAATTGATTCGATGCTTCAGGCCACATTGTTTCTTCTGTGCAACCAGGTCAGTCTCTAATACAATAGTTACTGAAGCTTTAGGCTCTATCAACTACACATATAAATAAATTGATATTTTAAATATAATCAATTCAATTAGGTTGGTGAAGCTGACCACCAATCCCTTCACTCCTATAGGTGAAAATCTTCACAAGTTTAGCCAAGTACATTACTGATTACACTGGTATGCATTTCGTGGCTATGTTTCACCAGTGACACAGAGGATCCATGCAAAGGACATAAGAGCTTCCTGTATGTGTGGCAATTGGTGACAATTGGCAAGGATAAGCATGTGCAAGTAGCATGTGCAGTGCACATCCCTGTGCATATGCTTGGAGTAGTATGCACAGGGTTGAAACCCTTACTTAGAAAGATAAATAAACATGCTAGGATGAGTGCAGCACAAAGTTACTAGGCTGATCAAGTGACTAGAAAATGCATAATATTGGGAGAAGCTTGTGACATTATGTATCTACTCAGTCAAGCATGGGAGATTCAGGGGTGATACCATTTAGGTGCATAAGATCATCATCATCATAATGTTAATTGTTGTCAATCTTAATCAGTTGATCAGTCTTAATCATCAGTTCAATTCTATTGAACATTTTCTCTACACTAAGTGCATAAATCATGGCACTGATCTGTAGGTCTGGAATGACACTGAAGTGAAAGATAAATGTAGGTGCACATTTTGAATGGGTCATTTTTTAGTGTATCCCTAACTGCCAACACTACAGATCATCTGTAAAGCCACAGCAAAATCCAGCATGGGTTGCAACCCTGATTCAGTGCAACTTTAGGGCATTGTGAACTGGTTATCAATGCTAGTGTATGCCTCATCAATAGCTTTTGAATAAAAAGTTATGAAAATAGCAAGCCACCACACATACACCATTCTCACTCCATTTGTCTACAATATAGTGAATTGCTACATAATGTCAATCTGAATGATATTTTTATACTTAGTATCACATAGGTTTGACAAATCATGTGGGACTGCTAAATGTGAACAACCTTTCAGTCAAAAGGCCTCCTATCAATGGAATAGGCCACTTGTTGAACAGTGGGGTTCCCTCATTGAATGTATATGAAATCCCTCATTCTCATTTTTCTCACCTAATAGATACTTCCCTCTCTATGTTTTGCTTAGATGGGCCTATGTGGCTCTTATTAGCTCTTAGCATTTTGCATTGCACCAACATTGCAGTATTGAATAGGAAATTTGTGTTCTCCAGAAGTAACAATTATCCCCTCTCAGATCATTGGGTATTATGGTGGTTGAAGGTTCTTACAAGACACATTTTACATATATATTTACCTATATGAAGTGACAAATGGGTTGTATTCAGTTTGGTTAGGTATATATTGCAAGCTATAAAATTTGTATTCATACTTTCATGATATTTTTCTTCTTCAAAAGCAGTTAGTTAGATATTTGGGCTTTAGGGTGCTTTGACCAGTTCTGATGATTCATGTTTTAAAAGCAGGTTAAATGAGGCTATATTTCTTAACTGAAGTATTCCATAGCACAAAATGATGGATTTTTTATATTTTTATAAGATTTGCCTTCTTGAATGGAAGATTATTTCAGATAATACTCAGTCATAGTACTTATTGTTTTCACATTATTTTTACCCTATATTTCCTAACTCAAAGTCCATTGTATGGTGTTATTTTGTCTGCAAAGTGAGAAATATACACTTGCAGAGCAAATGAGTGGAAGCATCATGATAATCACATTCATAAACATTGCACTGGAAAAGAAATTCCACAAATTCAAAAATTACCTTGAGGTGCAAATATACTGATTATAAGATTGACTGAATTTGAAATTCTACTGAAAGTATCATTATCTTCATCCTTATAAAAAGCACAATTCCATTCATCAGTGCCAACATCCAATCCTCTAAATTTATATATTAAAAAATATGCTGGAGGTCTCATCAATACCAACACTGGTGGCTACATATGTTGCTACAAATCTGTATATATATCCCAGTACATTCTGGAACAGACCCCAGATTTCTTTCTTACAGAATGCACCCATGGAGATGGGGTAACAACATATGGCAAATTTTCATTCAAGGTAATTTTTTAGTCCTTGAAATGTCTTTTCCCATTGTCATACCTGGGATTGTGGTGTACATGATGTGACCAGTCATTTTCTCTGCAAATGATACTTTTAAGTTGGAAGGTGAAATATCACTAAAAATGACTTGGAGTTAAGCACCTAATAAAGCACTACAAGTTCATAAAGCAGGATTAACTCTGCAACAGGTGTGGTACAAGCTATTAGTAGCCACTAAAAATGATGCAATTGCAAAAAAAAATCACACTCCTTTCCATTTCCTTTAGACAACTGCTCTTGGAAGCCTAAAATTGTGCCTGCAAACTTCACTAGCTCCACACAAAGAATTGGTAAAGCCATGCAATCAGGCCTTCATATTTTGGAATAGACAGGTCCATCACTTGTGAATACCACCATTCTTTGTGTTATTTATGCACTTAATATGATGCGAGGGACGACCAAAGGTAGGCGTTCAGGAAACCGAACTTGTTTAGATCCCTCTCTTCCCCTATCCCACAATACTCCAAGAGTAACGGAATATTCTTCCAGTGGATAACACAAATAATTATAAAACTGAAGTAGGTATGCACATGTTCCGGCAACTACTTTCTATTCCCATATTATAATGTTTGTTCCCATTGTAATGATACACCTCATGGCTTGCAAGCTACGGACGCACATTTCATCAAAACAAATTCGTATGACCACTTACCCACCTTCCAAATGAGGAATGCCGCTGGGCGCAACGGCGCAACACGGCAACTCGAAATGTAGCAAATGCGGAATATCTGCCGCATGCTTCCATATTTCAGTGACACCACATTCATAAATAACCCCATCGCGATGGTGAGACTATTTAATGGGTGTGATTTCTCCTGTACTAGGATACCAATGGCTGGAGATAACTTGTGGGTCAAGAAGTTTGGTTTGGTTTACACCCCCTGGTTTGGTATCATGTCAAGGGAGTTTATTTCTGAAGACTATTTGTTGTGGACCCAATTCATGAAGGCAATGGGCGGACCTAAATGGAGTGGGGGAGGTGGCACACTCCATAGGATCCAATTATACAAGTTGAAATTTGTGTTGGGGCAAAGCCAACGTTGAGAAATTTTTACTCCCTTCAAAGTATATAAAATACGGTAGCATGTTTTAGAGCATTTTCTTGTGTCCATCATGTCCCTCAGACAAGAACATGCGGAGTGCCCACTCTATGACCTTTGTGCGGTGATGCCAGAGATGAAAAAAGCTGATCAACAACCGGCTGTCGCACGGTGGCGTAACGAAGGGGAGCCTAAAGGTCGGACCCAGACCCTGAAAATCACGCTGGGGGCTACAAATGTTTGCGCATGCGCTCCTGAAGATCGCGCTGGGACACCACAAAAAAGTTGTGCCTGGGTCATTGAAAATCACGATGGGGTCACAAAAGGTCAGGATGGGGTCCATAAAAATTACGCTGATCCTGGGAGTTCCAAAAAGTCGCACCCGGGCCGCTGAAAAAAAAAAACAAGTCAGGGGTTCGATAAGTTGCATCGGGGGTTGAAATCAGATGCGGTCGAAACGGATAACTTAGAGATTGTGTTGAGTGTGTGGGATAACTTAGAGTGATAAACTTGTGATAACTCGCCACCAACGGTCACCAGCTGCAATATCGCTACCAACGGTCACTAGCTGTCATGTCGCCACCAACGGTCACCAGCTGTCGTCATATCGCCACCAACGGCCACTAGCTGTCATATCGACACCAACGGTCACTAGCTGTCA
This sequence comes from Imbricaverruca yamaguchii, assembly GCA_034440575.1. Classification (NCBI taxonomy): domain Eukaryota; kingdom Metazoa; phylum Arthropoda; class Thecostraca; family Neoverrucidae; genus Imbricaverruca; species Imbricaverruca yamaguchii. The sequence continues at coordinate 2,385,645 of JAOTOL010001657.1, forward strand.
TATCGCCACCAACGGTCACTATCTGTCATATCGCCACCAACGGTCACCAGCTGTTATATCACCACAAACGGTCACTAGCTGTCATGTCGCCACCAACGGTCACCAGCTGTCATATCACCACCAACGGTCACTATCTGTTATATCGCCACCAACGGTCACCAGCTGTCATATCACCACAAACGGTCACTAGCTGTCATATCGCCACCAACGGTCACCAGCTGTCATATCGCACCAACGGTCACTAGCTGTCATGTCGCCACCAACGGTCACCAGCTGTCATATTGCCCCAACGGTCACTAGCTGTCATATCGCCACCAGCGGTCACTAGCTGTCATATCGCCACCAACGGTCACTAGCTGTCATATCGCCACCAACGGTCACCGGCCGTCATGTCGCCACCAACGGTCACTAGCTGTCATATCGTCACCAACGGTCACTAGCTGTCATATCGCCACCAACGGTCACAGTCATATCGCCACCAACGGTCACTAGCTGTCATATCGCCACCAACGGTCACAGAGTATGCCACCACAGCTGTCATATCGCCACCACGGTCTCTGGTCACCAGTTGTCATATCGCCACCAACGGTCACTAGCTGTCATGTCGCCACCAACGGTCACTAGCTGTCATATCGCCACCAACGGTCACTAGCTGTCATATCGCCACCAACGGTCACTAGCTGTCATGTCGCCACCAACGGTCACTAGCTGTCATATCGCCACCAACGGTCACCAGCTGTCATATCGCCACCAACGGTCACTAGCTGTCATATCGCCACCAACGGTCACCAGCTGTCATATCGCCACCAACGGTCACCAGCTGTCATATCACCACCAACGGTCACTATCTGTTATATCGCCACCAACGGTCACTAGCTGTCATATCGCCACCAACGGTCACTAGCTGTCATATCGCCACCAACGGTCACCAGCTGTCGTCATATCGCCACCAACGGTCACTAGCTGTCATGTCGCCACCAACGGTCACCAGCTGTCATATCGCCACCAACGGTCACTAGCTGTCATATCGCCACCAACGGTCACTAGCTGTCATATCGCCACCAACGGTCACTAGCTGTCATGTCGCCACCAACGGTCACTAGCTGTCATATCGCCACCAACGGTCACTAGCTGTCATGTCGCCACCAACGGTCACCAGCTGTCATATCGCCACCAACGGTCACTAGCTGTCATATCGCCACCAACGGTCACTAGCTGTCATAGCGCCACTAACGGTCACTAGCTGTCATATCGCCACCAACGGTCACTAGCTTTCATATCGCCACTAACGGTCACTAGCTGTCATATCGCCACCAGCGTTCACCAACGGAGCTGTCATATCGCCACCAACGGTCACTAGCTGTCATATCGCCACCAACGGTCACTAGCTGTCATTCCACCAACGGTCACTAGCTGTCATATCGCCACCAACGGTCACTAGCTGTCATATCGCCACCAACGGTCACTAGCTGTCATATCGCCACCAACGGTCACTAGCTGTCATATCGCCACCAACGGTCACTAGCTGTCATATCGCCACCAACGGTCACTAGCTGTCATATCGCCACCAACGATCACTAGCTGTCATGTCACCACCAACGGTCACTAGCCGTCATAGCGCCACTAACGGTCACCAGCTGTCATAGCGCCACTAACGGTCACTAGCTTTCATATCGCCACCAACGGTAACTAGCTGTCATATCGACACCAGCGGTCACTAACTGTCATATCGCCGCCAGCGGTCACGTGACGTCCAGTCACCGCCGAGCCGGCCGCCGCCGCCGCCGCCGCTATCTGCCTTCCTGTCCTGCCGGCGCACTTTGGCCGTGCTGATAAGTGCAGGCATAAAGCGGCGGCGGCCGGAGCGCCACAGCACAGTGCCCGCGCAGCTCGACCACGGCGACCACGGCGACCACGGCGACCACAGTCAGACCGGCGGCACCAGCAACAGCGGCCCGCTCCCAGTTGGAAGTGAGAGGTCTAAGGCAGACGTATCACATGCCAGATCTAACTCTTCCAGCTAAGAGCGGCCGTGGACGACCGGCCCGGGCGGAGCTACGGCGGCGGGCGGCGGGCGGCGGGCGGCGGGCGGCGGGCGGCGGGCGGCGCGCGCCAGCGGCGGCGAGCAGAGTCAGACCAGGTGGAGGTGCCGTCTCCTCACTCTGATCTGGACACAGTGAGATTCAACTCCTCCATCTGATTTGCGTTGCTCCGCACCTCGTGCCGGAACGGGCGCCGACGATGCGCGACGGCAACGTCGGCACGCATCGCGCTCGCGTGTCGGCTGCGTCGTGTTGCAGTACTCGGTAGTGGACAGCTGTGGCGGTAGTCACCTCACGTGTCGGCTGCGTCGTGTTGCAGCACTCGGTAGTGGAAAGCTGTGGTGGTAGTCGCCCGATGTAATCAGTCACAGCCTTTCGATCGGTGGCACTTGAAAACTGCAAAAGTTCACGATCCGGACTGCTGCATTTGGTGGCATGTGCGTGCCATAGACATAGAAATAGTCCAGTGGTTATCCGGGTCCTTTCGCCACTGTTTCGTGATGTCATAAAAGGGTTCCCATTAAGGTACGAAGTACTGATTGTTTCATTGAAGTTCATTAAGGAGGGCACTTGACGAAGGAAGAACGTTTTATGGATGAGTATACATCCATCGATATTTTCCGGTAGAGCAATAAATTCTTTTCCATGGCGGGGATAAAGAAACGCCCGCACCTCATATCATCTCCATTTACGAGTATGTTAAGTATAGTGACTTGGTTACCAACAGAAGCGTCCAGCTTCTCCCTTTCGGGTTTCTATTTGAATATTTCTAGTGATGCCAACCCTCGGTGAAAGGAATATCCTTCCGGCTCGGTGTGCCATTCGCAGCGCGTGACATCCGATAGAAGGAAGGGCATTCCAACACCCCTATCGTTATGCGGTGACATCCTGCTACTGGATATGGCACAGTTCCTGTCTCTGATAAGACGGCAGTACGGGCGGACCTCCAGGACATCCCTTCTCGATAGTCCCACACCATTCCGGTTAGTGAACAGCTTTCCTCAGCGTCGGGCCGACTACGCAATGAAAAGTTTCTCTCGGATAGGGTACCTCACACAAAAAGACGAAGAGAATGCGATGAGGCTCCCTCTGCACGTGCTGTGAAAGATTATTAAGCAGAAGGAAATGCCACCGTATTTGGGGGTCTCTTCGTGAAATTCTTTCGTGAGATGAAGTGGCACAAGTGTTAGTGAAATCCAGGGAGATCGTCAAAAGCAGTTGAGGCCGGTGAAGGGCAGAGTTCATTTCGAAAAAAAATCAATTTGGTATTCGGGTATTAAAAGACTATGCAATGCTGGCCCGGGTTATAAAAAAATGTTGATCGTGCGGTACATGCGTTTTGAACTTTTCAACTTCCACTTCGAGGATGGGAGCAATTTAACGGTTGGAAAAGGAACAAAGTGGAGTAGCATGGGGAGGCTACCTTCCAATAGCAGCAGTATGGCGTCCACGATGGCAGGATTTATTAACGAAGTCAATTTCAACGAAGGATATTTATTGAAAGGCTGTGTTGCACTAGGCTAATAGCAAGGAAGGGCGGAAAAAATCATAGCTACCTTGACGAATAAAATCATAAAGTATGAGTGTTTGTTAAATTTCACAAGACTTGGACTTTCGATTCATGGTGTTGTGTTTCAGAAAATCGAAGCGAACGCAAAGGGGAATATTTCGAATGACTTTCAGAAGTCACCCATCGTGGATTTGGGGCCATACCGAGGAAATAGGTATCCGCACGTGCACTGTGCGGACTTTGCAATTATTTTGCTATGAAAGGTGATCGTATCCTCATAGAGGCAACAAATTAACGTCGCTATACCTAGTGCACAGCAGTTGCTTCAGCCCCCATATACTTCGTCTTGCCATATCACGTTTAGAAATCAGAAGTGATCGAAAATGAAATTCCGAGGAATATTTGGACTTATACCAACATTGGAACCTCTGATGATGGTACTTGCTTGTATGCATGTATATATATACATATATATATATGCATGTATATATATGTATATATATATATACCCACCCAGCAACAAGCCCATGCTGCGGGTGGTTAGACACCATCCGGCCACAACCAGCGTCTAACATTATAGTTTAGACCCTAATTTCTTGTTGGATGGATTCAGGGTCAGTATATGCCTCCTTTATATGACTACTAACAGCATTCTTTATTATTAGTCTTACTGTCTAATACCGATGCTTTGTATGCTTATTTATATGTTTTCATCTAGCTGTGCGCGACTTTGCTGTTTATTTATGGTGTAACGGTGCTTGCAGCGTTGGTAAAGCGCCCTGCCCTGATCTTCACATTTATAAAAATATGTATATAAACATATGTATAAATATAAATGTATGCATATACTGCGTCTGTCTGTGTGTTTGAATTCACCAGAGACGAGAATGAATGAAAATTTTGGACTATAGCAAACAAATTATGCGGCAGATGACTTTCTATATGGCTGTATTATATGGGGGCTGTAAATAATTCAACTTCAAAAACGTTTTCATCAGTGCAAATAAAGAAAAATATAGAGCGAGCAATGCAAACGCCGCAAATATGGAACAGGTCAAGAAGGTCGCATTTTCTGCCGTGAAAAATCCAGAGCTAATTCGTGTTCAGCATCTCGCAATAAACAAGCTCCCTGAATGTCTTAGCGGGCTTTCAAGTTATTCGTGTTGCGTGTTCTGTCTAATACCCTCATCGCCTGCAATGCCTATATCCCATTTATATGCAATATATAATGCATTTCCCGTTCTCTTTTATATATGTATCTTCGGCCATGCTCCTACGCCATCCTTCGTATATTTGTTTGTCGTTCTCACGACTTATCCTCATATATATGCATTTATTTATTATATATATATATATATATATATATATATATATATATATATATATATATATGTCTTATGTATATGTCATGCAACCCTGATCAGCGAATGTGTAGCTCTCTGCATCACGGCAGTGTAGCTTGGCGTTCGCCGACCGCTGCTGGTTCGTCAGCCTCTGACAATCGCCCACCGCTGCTGGTTCGTCAACTTCTGGCAATCGCCCACCGTTGCTGGTTCGTCAGCCTCTGACAATCACCCACCGCTGCTGGTTCGTCAGCCCCTGACAATCACCCACCGCCGCTGGTTCGTCAGCCTCTGACAATCACCCACCGCTGCTGGTTCGTCAGCCTCTGACAATCACCCACCGCCGCTGGTTCGTCAGCCTCTGACAATCGCCCACCGCCGCTGGTTCGTCAGCCTCTGACAATCACCCACCGCTGCTGGTTCGTCAACCTCTGGTAATCGCAGTTGCCCGGTGCGACGTATGTCGCAAGCTCGCGCAATGCGATGGTACAGTTGTCTCAAAATGAATGGTTCAGCAGCAAGAGAGCTCTGAAGATCAACTGACGGCGTCTGGCGGTGTTGGGGGCTGTCAGAATGCCTAGATGTTGTGCTGGATGCAAAATGCTCTGGTGCTTGCTTTTATCTGTAGTAACACGAGTACGCAGTTAACTAACCTTTGACCTCGGTGAGACTATGCATCACAACACGTTCTCTACATTGGCTGGTCTGTTCTGATGGGATGCGTTGTGTCTTCGAATTGCGACTTTGGATGAGTTGTTGCCAACGAAAACGTTCTCATGCCCTGTTGTTCTACAGTCCGATTCTGTCCCAATGTTTGTAATCTCCGATCGGGTCTGAAATCATGGAATCGATGTGGTATGTTGTGCTTTGTGTTTTGCAATTTTTGATGATTTGTGGCAAACAATAAACGTTCTTATGTTCGTAATTTTTACTGTGAGGTTATTGTGAGATACATGTTTGTCATCTTTAGAATGAGTAGAAAACCTAGCAATCTTTACGTAGCTCTCCGAGCCACTAACGGATCTAGGATGCCGCTATGTTACTTCATATTTTTGTTTTAGGTGGAGGGTTCTTATGTGTGGACAACAGTGGGTGGTGCACTCTGCTCAAAGGTGATAAGGGAAGGTGAGATGATTAACAATGTTTTAGTGCCAAATTGAACAGCACCTGAATCACTGCAAAAACCAGAGCATAGCAGACGAATTTGTTGCGCAGAATATGCACTGGTTCTTTATTGGTGCATATATGCATATTCTCCTGACTGTTAAAAAATATACTGCGTTACATCGAATCTAGATAATTGGATGATTAGGGCCCAGCGGCAGACGTTGAGGAGGGACATTACTAGCGCCAACACATGTGAAGTTTCCGTCTCCTGTCGTGAAACTAAAAGTGAAACGTATTTTTTCGCACACTCCGGAAATTCGGAACACCCTCCACAGAGGAGGCCCGTCTTGTTTTACAGCAGTTCACTCCGGGAGATTCATCAGTGTTGTTAAGTGATCACTAGAGCTCACCGGGAACGCCCCAAAGCTCGGCAGGCAGCTACCTCATGGTGTCTGGAAAATCCGGATCAAGGGGCTTGGCTGTAGGCTCCTAGACCTTACAAAAAGGCACCAAAATCTGGCAGGAGGCACCCGATCATTTTGTCTGAAGAACTCAAGTCGAGTCCCAAGTCAAGAGGCTTGAGACATGACTCATGGAGAGCGGAGCAACGTACTGTGGGTAGAGGAAGTCGCCCTATGCCGTGGAGCAGAATGTAAGCATGCCTTTTCACCCCTGCTAAATTTCAGAAACCTAATAGTCAAAGGAAGGTCATCAGGTTCTCCATAAAATTCGGATGGTGGGGGCATGCATATTTAATTAGCATTGATGGGAGGCCCGGAAGCTCACGAAAACATCACAAAGCCCGGTGAGGGTCATCCGGAGGTCTGTAGGCCTCAAGTCAGGAGGACCCTTGGTCGTGACAGCAGATCCACAGGACTCACAAGAAGACCCCGAAGAAGTGCGGCATCAGGCCCTGTTGCGTTATCGGGAGACCATAGGTCAAGAAGCTTGATAAGGGGTTTCTGAGTTCACCAAAGGCCTCACTATCTGCTCGGAGGCCTCATCGTGTCGTCTGGAGCCGCCAGATTATGAGGCTTGACAGGAGGCTCTTAGACTTGTGCGCCTCCAAATCGGAGGACAAGGGAACACGTTCCCCCAAGCTCGGTGAAGCTTAGCATTACGCCTGTAGGCCGTGATGCTGCATTGAAACAGCCAAGCTAGGTAATCCATCTCGTCCCCCACCCGCTATCCATGGCCCTTGGCGACTTCAATGTCCTCGGAGACCCAAATGCGCAGGAGTTTCCAGAGCTAGTGACGGCCCCACAGACTGAACAGCCCCGTAGAAAGTCGCCTTCCCCTCCCCACCCTTCTTGGAATAAATTGGTACAACCGCCCTGAAACAGAAGGGAGGAGAAGCGGGGAAGCGGGACACGCTAAGAGATGTGGAACATCATGTGGCTCCGGTATAAGCCGCCTATATGGTCGCTGGACGAGCGACAGGCGACGGCAAGTGGCAAGCCGTGGGTGAATTCCAAACTCCATGTATATCAGTCATCGGTAGCGTGAGGAATATTGGGCCGCTCCGGACTTCAGTTCCGAAGAGGAAAAAATCGACACATAAGGCTCTTCCTGCGCAGTGTGGTCTGGTCAACCAAATGACCTTGACCGGTTGTCAGATGGCTCCCTGGTCGCGATCTGTGGTTAACTGCTCGTGCAAGAGAATGTTGCCGTGTACTCCTTTCTTGGAGCAATAAATTGATGGTACTTGAATGGGGATACTGTGATGAAAGTTGATAAATATCTGAATGACGATAGCAGATGGAAAATTGGAACTGTGTACTACACCGTAAATCACTGCGTAAAGTTTCCCACGGGCAGAAGTACAGCCTAGTACCTTTTTCTAGGCAACGATTACAAGCACTTCACGAAGGACATTGGGAAAAGAACCGGCAGACCAAGATTAAAAGGCAACGTGGAGCCTTGGGCATAAAAATTAGAGTACGAAGCGTTGCAACAACAACAAAAAAAAAAACGATGTTACGGTCTCAAAAACGTGACGGTCGGGTCGGGCCGGACCTCTCAGGTAAACTTTTGTACTTGCATCACCTAGATCCTGTCACATTATCTCGTTAGGTCTCAGATGCAATGCCCATGCGAACATCGAAGGATCATCAGCAAAGAAAGAAAACAAGTAGGTCCTTGATGCCATTCAAGAGCTCTGAAATATGCCCCCGCGATAAGGGCGGCCAGATGCTCACTTGTATGTGCGCGAAGAGTACAGTTACAATTTATGAGGCAGAGTATAATGACTTGTAACTATGCTCTTCCCCGTTACTGGCTAAGCTAAATTCATGAAGCTATCTGACTAAGGAATAAGGAAACTGCTGATTTTGTCAACTCTTGCTGTAAGCAGAACTTCAACAGCATGGAACCCTCGATGTGCATCAGAATCTACTACCATATTGGGCTCCCAGACAATTATTAAAATACCTTTATAATTGGATATTCGTTTACCGAGAGCGCTATTCTTTTAACCACGGCGAAAGTTACCGCACTTTAATATTGTTCCCTTGTATCGGTTTTTTGTGGGGGGAAACACGATGCCCCTCCCTTGTGAAGCGCTTCTGGGGAGGCATGGTACGAATGCCCTCCCCCTGGGTCCACCAGTGACCTTGCCTGCATAAAATATGATGCGAAGTGCATTTATGCAAGCTAGCTTGCCTTCAGACGTCAATTTCATTCCCACTTATTGTGATATTTTGCGCATATCGTTTCTTTACTTAAATAAAATATATATATATATATATATTCACGTGTTCCAAATGTGTGATCACAACCCGATTTAACCAGAAGCCATACCAGAAGCCACGACGGTATTCTGGAACTATTTTCCACCATAGACGGCGGGCCGAAGGTGGTGAAGCTCGCGGCTCGTGGCCGGTCCTCGATCGCACGCAATTCGTAATATGGTGGGGCGCGGAACCATTCCCTGAATGCTAACGGGCCCCAACGCCAAAGTTAAGGGCTGATATTTTCATATTCGAAACGATAGACGATGTGCCTGGCATGAGTTCCGCCACCATTGGAGTTCAGGCCGACAGGCTTTCTCAATGTTGATTAAGAGCATTACACTTGTGGGCGTTGGAGGGAAAGAATGCATCTGCAATCGTTAATTTCGCCTACACCATTTTGGCGTGGCAGATCCGATGCTGCTTAGTATTGTTGAAGGGTGGAACTCTACTGTTTGTTGTGCCACCGTTCGGTGGCCCTACGGATCCTCTGGGAAGCAACCGTCGACGCTTGACTTGCATCGAGCCATGTCAGAACTTCAGTGATGCCGGAAAGCTGCATGTCGAAAGGTAAAAGTGGCATGGTTAGATATCTATAAAAGTAGTCGCGTAAGGCACCAGCTGATAGTATGCTGGATTATTTGAGACTATTGGAAGTCAATTCGCTAATGTAGAACATCTGATGCACAATTTATAGTAATACAAAGTGATATTTTGAGACAGAAATCCTGTAATTGAGTGTAAAAACGCAGAGTTTGATTTCCTTGGTGGTCAATCTGACAGGAGGCCAGGGTTTGATTTCTATCAAAGTAGTATGGTATGGCATCAGAAAGAAACTGATTGTATGTCGTTTATTTCACACCATTCGAAATTACTTCGCTAATGTAGAACATCCGATATGCAATTCAAAGGAATACAAATGTGAATTTGGTACAAGAAATCAGGAATTGAGTGCATAAATGACACAAAAGCTTGTTTCAATGTTGTTCACATTTGACCATTGGAAATTGCTTGCACCTCCTCTAGAAACTAGAATATAGTACTAAGCATAGCAAGTCCATTCTGATGGTGTTTCTTCGCAAACGCGGCGCCACCGGTATTTTGTTCGTTCATGGCGCCTAACCTACACTCCAAGCCTTACCAATATAAGAGAGCCTCATAATTTACTATTATTTTATGTTCCCTCTCATCACATTTGCAGTAGCATATCGATATATATGGAACATATTTATATGTATATATATATTCATGTATTCCAAACTTGTGACCACAACCCGTTTTATCCACTCTTCGAAGTGTTCGTAGAAGGATGAAGCGTCGAAAATACAACGAGTGTTTTACACATATACTCTTCTTCTGCTTATAAATATTGTGCACGAACACCCAACAGATGGAAGACGTATCGTGAGACGGATGCAGAATCGGCAGAAGAAACAATTGTATTGAATCAACAACGCTCAGATAATTATCGGATTGCAGGCTATATTCTATTAGATATGCATGTACATATAAACACACACACACACATATATATATATATAAAAATATATACATATATACATGCATATATTTTTTTTTTCTGACGTGAAAAAGAAGACTGTGGGATGCAAGTTGTTTAGGTTTATTCTTCAGTAATTAATGTCACAATGGATGATGATGTCCATCGATAACTTGCAGCAAATGTGATTAGAGGAGGAGAAAAGACAGTAAATTATGAGGCTCTCTTACATGGGGAAGGCTTGGAGTACAGATAATTTGATAGGATTCAGCGTGAAATCTTCGGATCTGCGGAAAAGGGAGGAACGTTCGATTGCAGCATCTCCTTTTCCTCCCTTTTCAGCCAATGTCACCTCGGTGGAAAATTGTTTTGATAACGTATTTTGCGGTATTGCATGCATAGGGCCCTTGAAGCCATAACTTGGCAACAATTATTTTTTCGTAAATGACGCATCAGATAGCCATCCTCTCGAACTGAACCAGTGCCCTGACCTTAACTTTACCCGAGCCTGGGACAGTCATTTTGCAAAGTTGTCTCTAACATGACCAACGGCATGCCCCATTCGCGTTGCCGTTGAATAACAACTTACACCTTTTCTGCAACAAGAATACGTTCGCAGCATCGTGTACCGGCGTCTCCACTAACACGAAAGGTGCGCTATAAAATCAAAACAAGTGTGAGCAAAGAGTTTACACCTGCAATCGATTGATTAGAACAAAATATGTACAAATCAAAACAAAAATTATGATTTTTCCTGGAACCCATGAGTAGCGCTCAATTTTTGTTTTTCCAGCCAATCACAATGGAGTATTTTTCCAATATTTGTAGGTTGGCCCCTAGATGAGCTAGAGCCGCGAAACAAGAAAGAGCGTTATATTATAAGCGTTATATCGTTATAAGCGAAAACGAATGGTACCCGGTTTTACAGTTTTCGGTCAACCAGTGACCCTCCAGGTAAGGCCAATGACCTGAAATTGGTGAATCTCCCGAAACATTTTGTTTGGGAGGGCCACATAATAAAAAGTTTTACAGTTAGAGACATCGGAATATAAGAGCAGGACTCATTGAAGCCCTGTGAATCTGATGATGCCTTTCGTCGTCAATCCCTGTCAATTACACAGATCAGGTCAAGTCAAAACTCGTGACCGGCCGTAACGGCATAGCATATAGAGCCCCTTGCCCATCATGAAGTGAACCTGAATTAGTTGGAATGGCGCATGAAATGCTATGCCGTTACGGCCGGTCACGAGTTTTGACTTGACCTTACGGAGTAATTGAGAGGGATTGATGACGAAGGGCATCATCAGATTCACAGGGCTTCAATGAGTCCTGTTCTTATTTTCCGGTGTCTCTAACTGTAAAACTTTTTGTTATGTGGCCCTCCCAAACAAAAAGTTTCGCGATATTCGCCAATTTCGGGTCATTGGCCTGACCTGAAAGTTCACTGATTGGCCGAAAACTGTAAAACCGGGTACCATACGTTTTCTCTTATAACGAGCAATACGCTCGTTTTTGTTTCGCGGCTCTAGCTCATCTAGGAACCAATGTACATTGGCAAAATACTCCATCGTGATTGGTTGGAAAAAAATTGAGCGCTACTGATGGGTTCCAGGAAAATCATAATTTTTGGCTTGATTTCTACATATTTTGTTCTAATCAATCGATTGCAGGTGCAAACTCTTTGCTCTCACGTGTTTCAATTTTATAGCGCACTTCTACCAACACGCTAACTTTGGCGTGTTTGGGGGAGGGGTTGCCGACGCCTCCAGCCAACATTTTTCTAATATCCAGGAACAATATTGACTAAGGTGATAACATAGCTGGGTTTCGCGCATATTTAACACATGTGCGCCCGTGCTTCCAAGAAAGGCTCCCAAACGGTTGATAAGAGCGGTTCACATTCAAAAAGGACGCCATTTCCCAACGGCCGTCTTCGCCACGCTGGGCCAGGTATTGCACTATGCTGCGAAGATTGTTTACACATTTTCCTGCACTCACAAGCATTTGAGAACTACAGACAGATTCGAAGACCACTGGAATTACTGGTGTCAGTAGTTTGTCGAGGGAGGAAGTCACGGAGGGAAGGAGACAGGAGGGCATTTCACCCATTGTTTCTCCCATTCTGAAAGGGCCATACCTAGCACGCCTATAGACCTCGGCCACCATTACTGGGTGGCATCAGGAAAGAAAAAAAAAAAAAAAAAGTTATATAATTATTTTTAAGGGAATCGTGCACACACAATTACCATTGCCTAACCTTGTTCTGTTAACTTTAATTTTGAATTTATGACCTCTAAATGACTTTTTTTTAAATTAAAAAATTTTCCCCCGAAACCCTCCCCCCCCCCCAAAAAAATAAAAAAATAAAAAAAAAAATTTTCCCCCTCCCTATATTAAAAAAAAAAAAAAAAAAAAAATTAAAATATTCCCTCATAACACACCATGCTAATAACATTAATAAAATTTAAAAAACCCTTTTAAAAACTTATAAAAAAAAAAAAAAAAAAAAAAAAAAATTAAAAAAAAAAAGAAAAAGAAAAAAAAAAAAGGCCTGACGTATGCACAGTAAAGCTTCCTGATTTCTCTTTTATATACATTCCTATTTATTGCCGAGCATTCCCAGTGCCTTCTTCCTGGCTTCCTTGGTCTGTGCTGATGCCCCCAGTTTTGTGTTTAGAATAACACCTAAATCCTTCTCCTGTTGAGTCACTGATAGCACTTGGCCACCCATCAAGTATGGAGCCTTCGTATGCTGTTACACATGCATGATTTTGCACTTATCAAAGTTAAATTTCATTTGCCTCTTCGGACCACTTTACAAGTTCTCTAAGTCTTTTAGCGAGATATGCTCATCCTGACCTGTTATTCCCTAAAGACCTTCAAATCATCCGAAATGTCAAAACTTTACTGCTTAGGCCACTTTCAATGTTTTTACAAATATAATGAACAGTAATGGCCTAGTACTCACCCCTGGGACCCACTAAGAACATTTTGCCATGATGACTTTGTACCATTTAGCATTACTCTTTGCCTTTTTTTTAAAAACCACAACTTTCTCCTTTTTAAAAAATAACCCAAAATTTTAAAAGAGAAAAAATTTTAATTTTAAATTTTTTAGGTGTTTTTTAAAAAAAATAATAAAAAAAAAAAAAAAAAAAAAAAACTGGCCTGAATCACAAACACGAGCGGAGCCCAGTATAGCGTATGGGGCATCCTTTTCCTATCATATATGATGCGAATAGTTTTGAATATCGTGTCAGGCTTCTGAACAATGACGCATGAATGAGAGTGAGATTTTAGGTTGCGTCAGTTACTTTGGCTCTATTGCACTCATAGCTGACGTAATTAGAAGGAAGCATTTCTTCAATCGCGGAGCGTTTGGCCACGAAAATCGCGATGAATCAGCAATTAATCTAGCTTACTGCTCCAAAACTATCAATGACGATGTGGTAGGGTAGTGGACAACTCAGCTACCTACCAATCGTTATCCAGGATCAATGTCTTAACATGACGTCGGATGACTCTTGTGGTGTTTGTAGTAATTATATGGTTAGCATGATTAGCATAGGATATATCGGAAGCTCCATCCCTGCGCTACGGTGAGCATACCCAGCGCGCATCTGCTACTGCTGCTACACAGGCAATGGGAGAAAACAAAGCTGAAATTTTGCGCAAAGGAAACTTAGAAGTGACACTGGACCCAGTGATCCCGAAGGTGGAAAAATGTGGTATTATTCGCGGGCTCGGAGTCGTAACAACACCCCGCACCGGCGGAGGTTGCCAAATGTGTTCCCGGGTGATGGCTAAACGGCACAGGAATTCGCCATCTTGCCACACTCGGCGCCCCAACTGCCACAGTGGAAGTTGGAATGCATAGTTGGAGTATTTATTTATTTCACAATACATGTCCTCCACGTGCAGTGGCTGTTATGGACAGTCGCTGAAGTGCACAGTTGGAACACCCACTATGGCAGTGAGTGTTCCAACTGCTATAGTGTCGCAAATAGCGTGTAAGCGGGGATGGGTGGGTGGATTAGTAGCCCACATTTTGCACGCACCTGTGGACATTCATTGTGGAATCCTCGGTGTGAAGCTTGTTGCTAGTTCAGATCAGATTGCTGACCTGTGGCGAATCTTCGGGAACCCGTTCTGGATAATTTATCCAGATTTCGCACTTTTCGAGCTTGTACCCAAACATATGGCCAATTCTACATGATGTCCTTATGAATGGATGCATATCACGGTATTTCTAATTCAGATTTTAAGTTCATTGAGAGATCGTATGATAATAAGAGGGCCCGTGCCCCTGTGGATATCAGGACGTCACGCAGCACCGCTATCGGCTTCGGTTCGGGAATTCCAAATGCGTGCACACTATGTACCAACCTAGAGGGCAAACATTGACGTGGAATTTGAATTCCTCACCCATAATTACTGCATGGAGTAGTTGAACCACCATTGGTGGTTCCGATCTTCGACCTCAGTCAACCAGAGGTTACCGGACGGACATGGGTCTAAGTGGGTCAAAGCTGATTCTGGCGTAGATTAGCCACCAAAAACTCCAGTGAGTTTGCTCAGGCCATTTGTGATTTATGCTGCAAAATATCAGGTTGCAGGATTGCAACGCCCCAGATCCCCTGGTCCTGTGCGAGTTAATAGTAAGCAATTCATTTATTCCCTGACCAGCAGAGACAGTCAAATAATAAACATTATAATAAATAGGACAGCCGAGGACAGCCGATAAGCCGACAGGCAATGGGTTTCGTGGAAGTTTCCCAATAAGGTCTCTCCCCATTTCCTGCGATAGCGTCTCTCTGAGGTCATCATGACGGCGCGCTTTGTCATTCATAGCCTGACCGCTCGTGTGAAGTGACTTTGCCCCTTCCAGCCCTGTGCATTGATCAGTGGCATTGCATGAACAAGACAGAAGAAACCAAGATCGCCAGGGGACACGCTGCACAGCTCGGGAAAGTCACCCCCTCCTCTCGTCACGAGACTTTCCGCCGCGCTTGGCGATGGGCGTTGGCCGCCGTTCGACGGCCGCTATCGGCTCGGAAGCCCAGGCTCAAGACGCCTATCGCGGAAGCCCGGCTATCGCGGCGGCGCCCCCTATCGCTCACGTGCAGAGCGACGCGACGCGCCCCCCCCCCCCCGTATCTTATCCGCGCCGCGACCGACTGGCCGCCGTATCGCGACCGCAAACACCACCGCGTTCGCCGACGCCGGCTTGGGGTCCGGCCCGCCCAGACTGGGTATCGTGATCAGCTCACCTTGAGCACGGCCACTCGACGTGGTGGCTGGTCGTGCACTTGCATCAGATGTTGAAACAAAACGTGAAAAATTTGCTACATGTTAAGAAAACGTGCACGGCGCTACGTGGCGTATTTCAGTGCGCTGTTGCCAGTTGAACAGCTGCCTCTTTTACTTAGCATTATAGTTGCTAGGTTACGCTCCAGGTTATCGTTTGGTACGTTTTGTGATGATACGCTCTAGGCCAGGTTATTTTGGAACCAATTATGTTAAATCTATCAACTGCTCAATGCCCATTCTGTTAGATTTATCAACTATTCGATACTCGAATACTCCCCTCCATGATTAGGCTCGAGAAGGTCAGCTATCGATCCTGCCTCGTGCTACATTCTCCTACAATGTAGACACAGGTAAATTGTCGCACTTGTTAGTGCGGTTCACTCCGCATCGCAGTCCGATTGAGCAGACACCGGGAGTGACAGGCTGCTCGAGCTCGGGTTACTGCCAGCCAGTCCAAACCACCGCTGACATCGCGGTGGTTTGGACTGGCTGAGCAGACACCGATTGAGCAGACACCGGGAGTGACAGGCTGCTCGAGCTCGGGTTACTGCCAGCCAGTCCAAACCACCGCTGACATCGCGGTGGTTTGGACTGGCTGAGCAGACACCGATTGAGCAGACACCGGGAGTGACAGGCTGCTCGAGCTCGGGTTACTGCCAGCCAGTCAAACCACCGCTGACATCGCGGTGGTTTGGACTGGCTGAGCAGACACCGTTGAGCAGACACCGGGAGTGACAGGCTGCTCGAGCTCGGGTTACTGCCAGCCAGTCCAAACCACCGCTGACATCGCGGTGGTTGTGACTGAACGATGAGCAACACCGGGAGTGACAGGCTGCTCGAGCTCGGGTTACTGCCAGCCAGTCCAAACCACCGCTGACATCGCGGTGGTTTGGACTGGCTGAGCAGACACCGATTGAGCAGACACCGGGGTGACAGGCTGCTCGAGCTCAGGTTACTGCCAGCCAGTCCAAACCACCGCTGACATCGCGGTGGTTTGGACTGGCTGAGCAGACACCGATTGAGCAGACACCGGGAGTGACAGGCTGCTCGAGCTCGGGTTACTGCCAGCCAGTCCAAACCACCGCTGACATCGCGGTGGTTTGGACTGGCTGAGCAGACACCGATTGAGCAGACACCGGGAGTGATAGGCTGCTCGAGCTCGGGTTACTGCCAGCCAGTCCAAACCACCGCTGACATCGCGGTGGTTTGGACTGGCTGAGCAGACACCGATTGAGCAGACACCGGGAGTGACAGGCTGCTCGAGCTCGGGTTATGCCAGCCAGTCCAAACCACCGCTGACATCGCGGTGGTTTGGACTGGCTGAGCAGACACCGGGAGTGACAGGCTGCTCGAGCTCGGGTTACTGCCAGCCAGTCCAAACCACCGCTGACATCGCGGTGGTTTGGACTGGCTGAGCAGACACCGATTGAGCAGACACCGGGAGTGACAGGCTGCTCGAGCTCGGGTTACTGCCAGCCAGTCCAAACCACCGCTGACATCGCGGTGGTTTGGACTGGCTGAGCAGACACCGATTGAGCAGACACCGGGAGTGACAGGCTGCTCGAGCTCGGGTTACTGCCAGCCAGTCCAAACCACCGCTGACATCGCGGTGGTTTGGACTGGCTGAGCAGACACCGGGAGTGACAGGCTGCTCGAGCTCGGGTTACTGCCAGCCAGTCCAAACCACCGCTGACATCGCGGTGGTTTGGACTGGCTGAGCAGACACCGATTGAGCAGACACCGGGAGTGACAGGCTGCTCGAGCTCGGGTTAGTGCCAGCCAGTCCAAACCACCGCTGACATCGCGGTGGTTTGGACTGGCTGAGCAGACACCGATTGAGCAGACACCGGGAGTGACAGGCTGCTCGAGCTCGGGTTACTGCCAGCCAGTCCAAACCACCGCTGACATCGCGGTGGTTTGGACTGGCTGAGCAGACACCGATTGAGCAGACACCGGGAGTGACAGGCTGCTCGAGCTCGGGTTACTGCCAGCCAGTCCAAACCACCGCTGACATCGCGGTGGTTTGGACTGGCTGAGCAGACACCGATTGAGCAGACACCGGGAGTGACAGGCTGCTCGAGCTCGGGTTACTGCCAGCCAGTCCAAACCACCGCTGACATCGCGCACATCGTGCACACCGTGGCGCCGTCGCCGACCCAGGGGCCCAGGTCACCGGTGCACGGCGAAATTGACCGGTTTCTGCACGGGTGAGACGCACTGCATACCGTAGACGATGTGCAGTGCCTGACGCAGGAGATACCGTGGGAAGCATCCTCTGTGGAGCCGAATGTCGGGCAGTACTCAGTCCTGTGAGCATTCCGGCACATTGGGCTTATGTGCATAAAACCGCGAAGCGTAAAAGTCGTTTCTTTGAATGAATGACTCAGTTTTCAGTGTTCACTCTCCACACTTCTAGGAACGACGGATACGTTGGCATCGTTACCTTACTTTTTGCGCTCCTCGTCCCATTTGACGTGCTCCAAATAGGGAAAGGTAGTGACTATGCGCCTACCGAAAGGAAAACGACCCTGGGCAGAAATAGCACGATTATTTGGTCGTGGTTTTTGCCTTCCTACGTAATGTATTATATTTGGCATGCATCTAAACCAACTAAATGTACATTCACCGCAAACTTCCTGCGCAAAGCAGATTCGTAAACCCGCGCAAATAACACATTTGTGACCACTGGAATAAAAATGCGCCGCAGACAAAATTGTGCATGTGTGCGATGTCTACAGTTTTCCAGCCCGTTCTGTCCCAGGCTGCAGACACCATAGAAAAGTGGAAAGACCACTTTTTGACCAAGTCGCGAATATTGTTTGAAGCGCACACGAACAGTCACGCGCACACACGTACACACTCGCGCATGCGTGTGCATATATGAGCACAGGCTCGGCAGTTGAGCAGACCAGCGGCGTGGCGCAGTCGTCTCTTTTCAACCCGAATCCTCATTGAAAGAGACAACTGGAGGCGAAGTTCATGACATTTTGTCACGTAGCTCGTTGGTTTCATGCCACTATGCGATATGTACCTGCACCCGAAGGCGGCTACAGACACATTTAGAAATTATCTTATCCTAAGAATTCCTCACATGTGCACAGAGCAAGTGTTTCATTCTACACCATTTTAGCATCAATGAAAGATTTGCTCCTAATAAACGGGTGTACCACCACGTCGCACTTAAAAGTATTGGTCCAGTTGCACTTCACTTCGTTGTCCCAAGTGAAATTTAGAATCATCGAAGTACTGTGTTATACTGATTGGCGATTAACGCACGCGGGCTCAAATAAATAGAAAATACGATGTAGAGAAGCGGACCAAGGGACGTCCCCTGATCCGTATCAATCGGGCTTGGCATTGCAGAGGATAAACGTCGCCCGCCTCGAGGACCACTACCACTCGAGTGTTCCGCGCTTCGAGGAACGCTATCGCTCGAGTGTTGTCCGCTTCGCGGAGCGCTATCATTCGAATGCTGTCCTCCTCGTGTATCGAGCTGCACCTGCTGGAAATGACCTGACGGACAGCCGCGGAGCTGAGTACTGACCGCCCTTTGTATTTCAAATTCGCTGATCAACTTTACATTGTCGATCGCATCCAAGCGTTTACTATAGGTCGTCACCAGAAAGGTAATTTATGTTCGATTCATAGTCTGAATAATTTGGCAGTTGGTGCAGATGAGAGTAGGTATAGTTTCTGCGCAATGAAGCGCCGAAGTATGTGCCGTATGTTTGAAAAAAGAAGGTAGTTTGCAGTGCAATATTTGTTTGACTGTTGATGTACAATACACCGACAGTTTTAGCAAGGCAAGAAATTTGAAGAACCTGCGGTTTATCCTGCCGATTGGTGTCAAGGTTGTATGACTGACATTTCTCGCAAGGCGAGGCGCCAATGTTGTGTGGCTGACATCTCTCACAAGATAAAACGCCAATAACTAAACTATCATTAATGAGACAGAGTATGACATGCTAGATGGAGTGAAAATATTGCTTTGGAAACAGTTGCGCAACCAGGATCTTCATAAAAGAAAATCCTGGTTCCTGGTTCGACCCCCCCCCCCCACACACACACAAAAAGGTAACGGCACAGACGATGCTTTCAGGCCGCGAAGCGCGCCGAAAACGTATGGCTTTGCATGATGAAGATCTCAACATTTCTCGTTCGACACAGCAACACAGCATATCCTTGGGTACGAATGGGGGGAGGTTCAACTCTTGGCTCGGCCTCTATTGCCAAATCGCATTGTCATGTCATCAGCACTTGAGGGGCCACCCGAGTTCCGTCTCCGTATCAGCCACCGTGTCATGTAGATCCGTCGGCGGTGGTGGGTGCGGCGGCTCGACAGCGGCGACAGATGTAGCAGCTGACCCGGAAGCTCAGCGGCGGTAGCAGGTGCAGCAGCCGAGCCGGCAGCTCAGCGGCGGTAGCAGGTGCAGCAGCCGACCCCGCAGCAGCGGCGGAAGAGCCGGGCCGGCAGCTCAGCGGCGGTAGCAGCCGAGCGCTCAGCGGCGGTAGCAGGTGCAGCAGCCGAGCCGGCAGCTCAGCGGCGGTAGCAGGTGCAGCAGCCGAGCCGGCAGCTCAGCGGCGGTAGCAGGTGCAGCAGCCGAGCCGGCAGCTCAGCGGCGGTAGCAGGTGTAGCAGCCGACCCGGCAGCCCAGCGGCCGTAGCAGGTGCAGCAGCCGACCCGGCAGCTCAGCGGCGGTAGCAGGTGTAGCAGCCGACCCGGCAGCCCAGCGGCCGTAGCAGGTGCAGCAGCCGACCCGGCAGCTCAGCGGCCGTAGCAGGTGCAGCAGCCGATGCCGATATCCGGCAGCCGTTCCGATGCCGATCTCGGCGAAATATCTGCTGAGCACGTCGGGCTTCATTTTGGCAAGATTTGGTGAACCACATACTACCACACTATGACCGACCACCCGCGCCACGCAGAATAGCGCCGCGGGCTGGACGGTTCAATTCACTACGACGGGCGATTTGTCCCTGTTGAAGTGCGGCGCATCGGCCGGCCGCAAGGTGCTCAGGATTACTGGCCGTTGGTGGTGGGCCAGGGTCGTGTGGTCACCCGGTGCATGGGAGGATTGCCGTTCATGTCGCACTGAGGCGTCAAAATATCCACTTTGAAACCCGAGAGTAGCATAAAGAAAAATATACAGGAGAAAATAACAATACAAGTAGCTAAAGCAGTGACACACGAAAAGATCAAAACCCCGGGACGGAGGGACACCGAGATTGAAAAGGGAAACACTAGCAGACGCTGAAAATTGGAAATCAACCTCAACCCATCTTGCCAATCAGTCACCGCAATGGATCAATTGGTGGGAGCGCTAGCATGCGTTGGTCTCCCCTGTCCTGGCAATATGGGGTATATGGGTATCTTCACGCGCTCGCAGAGCCCCCGCCTGGGAGAGTCAGTTGGCAGTTGGCCACATGAGGCCGGGAGCGTGACACGGGGACGAGGTAATCGGCTGACTGATGGCACGTTAAACTCTCGGTCGAAATTCTGGCGTTCAATTCAACTTCACGGGTTGGGTGGTGGGACCAGGGT
Source organism: Imbricaverruca yamaguchii (assembly GCA_034440575.1). Classification (NCBI taxonomy): domain Eukaryota; kingdom Metazoa; phylum Arthropoda; class Thecostraca; family Neoverrucidae; genus Imbricaverruca; species Imbricaverruca yamaguchii. Next base: position 2,406,723 of record JAOTOL010001657.1, read on the forward strand.
TCACGCAATTAAGCCTGCTTGGCATGCGACCCTAGGCCATAATGAAATTTCAGCAAGAATTCCGACTGTTTTATATACGCACGCGATCCATTTGTTGAGCGCGCCTAAATGCATTGTTTTCAGACCAGGATATGCAGTATCGCAGAAGCTAGACACGATTTCTTAATACGAACAATAGAGCAGGCGAAACGTTGAAAACCGAACTGGCATTTGGAACACATTTTTCTGAAAGGCTCCATGGACCGAATTTGTTGTAATATCAAATACTGAGCCAGATGCAGCGAAAGCAGCTCCATTTGTACAGTATCATATATAATATGCACAAAAAGAGAGTAAGGTGGGTCCCGCAAAGCTACCTTCGGGAACACGCAGATTGCAGTTTATATCGTCGGGATCAGGCGACCGCGATCTCTAAAGAAACTGGGATACCGAGATCCTGGGAAGAAAGAGATGCCGATGATATGGTAAACTAAAGCAGTGACACTCGAACAGATCGAAACCCCGGAACGGAGGGACACCAAGATTGAAAATAGGAACATTAGCAGAACAAGCAAAAGCATTACATAATCCTACTGTGATTTTCTGAGCAAAAAAAAAATGACTGGTGGTCATTTGGAAAATACATACTTGAGAACTTCTATTTTCCATGGCGATTCGCTACGATATTTGCGGAGTACGGAACAGCGACTGCACGCAAATGAGAGCTTTAACTGTGAATGAGGGCACATTTCATTTATCTATTCCATCATGCCAACATTTTATGAACACATTTTGCTTGTCTGTTCATGCAGCCGATTGTTAATAGCGGATCTTGTGTCATACAAATATGAGCTCCAATTTCGCCATGTTTGGAATTCGATAATGTCGTCCATGATGAGGTATAGAGAACACATTTCAGAAGTGTTATGTGTGCAACAATAATATTGGTGCACACATAATATAAAACGATACAATACAATACTATTGGTTACATAAAACAATACCGACATACATATACATACAACAATATACATAAAACAATACAATAATATTGGTTCGGTCCTACCTGAAATACATTGTGGTGCCGGGGTATACCAGGTGGTTACAAGGGAGAGAGGCGCCTCGTCTTTCGTAGACCGCTTAGAAAACTATTTGAACACATTTGCTCTGGTTGCTTACTTTCTGCAGCAATTTTAGCGTAGAAGCCTCCATAGCAAAACCATCCGTCCAGCTTCAACATGAGCCACAAATTGACGTCTCGGTTATTGTTCGTTTATTGGTTGGTTCACGACATACTTTATGCACATTCACGGCTAATGGCGCCGCCCACACTGTTTCGCCGGTGGGCCGCGGGATTGGGAAATGTCCTGAGTGGGACATCTCGGTTAAGTGGGGGCAATTCGGACATTTACCCTGCAGTATCTATTATAAAATATTTAGAGTACAATACATCCATTTCCGTGTGACGCCGCGGCATTCCACCTGGTCGAGGCCACTCAACACCCGTTAAAATGGCCGTTGGAACGCCGTTCCGCCCTATCGCTCAGCACACAGTCACTCAGGCAATCAGCTATCGCGCCGACCGTCTGGTCGGCCGCTAACCTCTGAGCCGTCAAGGTCAAATTTAACCCTAGAAAACGCTCCACCCTCGCAGTGCGAGGGCTATTGGAACTCCGTCCACTAGCTTTTTTCTAAGCAAGCAAGAGCCGAGGTGCACAGCATGAGGTGCACAGCCGAGGTGCATTATTCATTTATTTATTTATTTATTTCGCAATACATGTCCTCCACGTGAAGTGGCATTTATGGACAGACTGGGTATAACTCACAGATATTTACAAAGAAAGGATAGATTTGTGGTCAGTAGTGGGAGCAGATGCGCAACAAGCATTCGTACACCAACATAATACAATACCCAAATCACTCCCTGCACTATGATGATGTGATGTCGGACCCGGCTGTTTGCTTTGCCCCTTAAATTTCCAGATGCTCGAAGCATTGTTCTGTCTGTTTTGGTTCACCTTGCAGGTCAGGTCAAGCAGGTAAATGTCTGGATGAACTCGGTCGTCCATCTTTACCGCATCTTGGTGATCCTCTTCGTAACACTAATGCGATCCCGTGCTTCAATCTTGATGATATGCAAATCGAAGACTTGGTCCAGCACCGGTCATACGTGTAAAAATCAAGGAAATCGAGTCCGTAAGGTCAAACACCTGAAAATGTAATGGGCTGTTGAGAATGACAACGTTCGAAACAGACGGCACGAAGTATGCTTAGAGGACGTAATTTGCTGCCACATATTCTGACCCTTGAGCACAAAAATGATTAGCTACAAAGCGACAGATCACGACGTTTCCTAGTTTACATCTCCACTTGACCTAGCAACCTGACCCGAGTGGCTTGACGTTCAGCATTCAGAAGCGCGCCGATCACGTTGTCATTTTGCGCACATTTTGAATCCTCATATCTTGATTGGGTTCACGCGAAAAACAGCAGTACACATCAATATGCTCACGTGCCAGGAATGCAAATATGCTTCGACATAAAGCTTTCTCGGTTACCGGCCAGCATTCGTCGCAAGGACGCCGCTCGGAGGGGGGGGGGGGGCAATAGCCCAGACGAACGCCGGCATACAAAACCCTTCCGGAGTGCTACGAGCTACGAGCGAGTGCTACTGCCGGAGTGCTATATGTTGCTACGAGCGATGCGTAAGGCTGAGTGTTCTTGTCTAATTGGCAGAAAGGAAGCTTTACATCAGCGGTCTACCCTGCCAAGACGCTTTCCAACGGCTTGCAACTTTGCAACAACGCACCAGAGGCACGCCATAAACACGGACACACAACCGCGCTTTTTATGTGTGTATTTCAGTTATCAAGATTCTGACTTCCTTACTTCATTACGTAGCCATTAAAAACGGCCATGATCTGACATTTGAAATCGGACCCGATGCTGCAGGTTCCAGACAGAAGCGCAGCACTTTATACTAACAGCGAGATGGCATTCCATACACATGTGGCATCCGCAATGGATGGCGCAAGGTACCGTGTTCCGACGTGTGCACGACATACGCACAGCAGCGATGACGGCAAACAATGCCACCAGAACGTACACGGCCTGGAGCGCCAGCGGCTGCGGTAGCTCGCCAGTGCCCAGCTCAGCACCCCCAGACCAGTTTTGACCCGGTCTCCTGCTGGAGCACAGATCAACCCCCACCTCCACAAAACATTGCAAGAAACACTCCTACATTCCACCATGTCTTTCTACCTGTACCTCCATTCGCCTCGCCGTGAAAGGTCAGAATTCCCTCGGTTGAGATCCCCCGTCCAGCTGGGATCTCCATGTGGTCCTGCCAGCGTGGCTGAGCAGATTGGATGGATTGGATTGGAGTTTAGGGGCGTGGCTGAGCAGAGGCCGGAGACCCCATGTGGTCCTGCCAGTGTGGCTCGGATGCGGACCCCACGAGACCGGAGGTCGCCCGGCTATGGGCCCCCACGACAGACGGAGGTGTAAGCCCGTCGTGGCTGGTAGCCGTCGTGTGCGCTTGCCCATGGTGGACGGGGGGGGGGGGCGCAAGCCCGGCATGACCAACGGTCCCTCGTCTCCCAGATCCGGGGAGGTCCGCGTGGCCAGTTCGGTCGCCACAGCCGCAGTGGCGGACCTGTGGGCCAGCGCGCAGACGCCGACCGGCGGTCCGAGCGGACGTCATCGGCGAACAGTCGGCGGCCAAGTCCTGACTAGTCGGCGGCGAAGTCCTGCAGCGGCGGGTAGTCGTCTGCCGCCGAGAACACGTCGGCCAGCATGTGCTCCGGGATCTCCTCGCCGCGCACCTTCAGCTGGTAGCAGGCGTTCTCCACCTTGGCCACGCTCTGGCGCAGGGTGAACGTCTTGCGCGTGAGCTCGCGCGGGCCCTGATTCCCTGCAGAGAAGATTTGGTTGATTTATTATTTGGGCTTAAGGGCGCATGGACTACTAAGGTCATTTTGCCTGCAGTGATGATGCACAATTGTTATCAGTGCGGCGGTTCGCAACACGACATTACTGTCCGGGCCATCACTGTGTGGTGCTTCGTCGTTCCTGTCGGCACTGCTTTCATATTTGGACGAAATCGTTCCGAAAAACACACAATAAAATCCCTGCCGATCAAGCGGACATACTCGCCGATGACCTCATGCAGTTAGCACCGTATTGCTTGAGTTGATGCCGACATTTCGAAACGCAAGGTCTCTACATCAAACATGTCCGAGGCACGATCGCTACCGAAGTCGCGGTCCGCACATTCGGGTCATGGAGTGCGTCCCTTGCTTCAGATGTTGGAGCTTTAGATGCGGCCCGGGATAATTTGTATTTTCGCCGCACCAATGTTTCACGCGGCGCTTCTCTCATGATAACCATTAGCTGCACCCCCAGACTGTCCGTAACAGCCACTGCACGTGGAGGGCATGTATTGTTAAATAAATAAATAAATAGCTGTTACCTAGCCGGCATCACGTAACGCTCGTTGATATGCATGGATAACACTCGATAGTACCCAATCAAGTGGTGTGATCTTCCATGACCTCCCAAAACCATTCACCACGAAACCGATCTTCAGCACTGACAATGTGATTAAATATCAACTACACCATACAAGGGCACACACATATCTCAGCCGGGGGAGTGTTCGCGTCCGGATCCCTGCAACAATTGAGCCCATCAACGTCCCCATAGCAGAGGAGCTGCCACAAGAGGAGAATGAAGGATGATGGATTTCAAACCAAGGAGAAAGAAAGAAAACAGCCCCAGGTCCGAGGATAACAATATGCACGACGGAAGCGCCAATGTCTGGGGGCATGCGCGGACAGGGGCGTCAGGATCGATGGACTTCGTCCGCCAACCGGGCAACCAACACACCACCATCATGGTGGAAAGAAGGGCAGCACCGGACCGGCATCTTCGGGGGGATACAGAGGTTGTCCGGCCCGTGTCAGGGGGCACGTGTAGGCGGCGGTGGCCGTGGCGTGCGTTACGACGTGTCGAGATAGTGACTGCGTGACCACACGTGGCTGGGCTATCAGAGCCTTGGCCCGAAGCCGTTCGCTGTCGGCCAGCTCTGCGTGCACTGGGTTTCAACATACGACTCGCCCAGTGCCGTTCCGCTCTCTACCCGGTCCGGACCGGACGCCGCTATGTCGTGTTATGCTGCTATGTTATGCTGTTACGCTATGCTGTTATGCTATGATGTTATGCTATGGTGCTATGCTGTTATGCTATGCTGTTATGCTATGCTGTTATGCTATGATTTTATGTTATACTGCTATGTTATGCTGCTATGTTATGCTGCTATGTTATGCTGTTATGTTATGCTGTTATGCTATGCTGTTATGCTATGCTTTTATGCTATGATTTTATGTTATACTGCTATGTTATGCTGTTATGTTATGCTATTATGCTATGCTATGCTGTTATGCTATTATGTTATGCTATACTGCGATGTTATGCTGGTTATGCTGCTATGTTGTGCTGTTATGTTATGCTGTTATGCTATGCTTTTATGCTATGATTTTATTGTATACTGCTATGTTATGCTGTTATGCTATACTGTTATGCTATGCTGTTATGCTATTATTTTATGTTATACTGCTATGTTATGCTGCTGTTATATTGCTATGTTATGCGTTATGCTATGCTGTTATGCTATGATTGTATGTTATACTGCTATGTTATGCTGTTATGCTATGCTGTTAGGCTATGATTTTATGTTATACTGACATGGTATGATGCTGTGTTATGCTGTTATGTTATGCTGATATATTATGCTGCTATGTTACGCTGTTATGTTATGCTGTTATGTTATGCTGCTATATTACGTTATGGTGTTATGCTGTTATATTATGCTGCTCTGCTATGATGTTATACTATGCTGTTATGCTGTACTGTTGTGTTGTTGTTATATTATGATATTATGTTATGCTGTTATGCTATGCTGTGAAGTAAAATACTGATGACATGAATTTATTTCAATTGTATATCTGCATAGTTCAACTTGGCATTACACGGACATGAAAATGCGCAAGGTGATGTTGGCAAATAATAGCCAGACATTCCCCAGCCTGAGTAGCATCTTTGGTATCAAAATCGGAATATCTTTATTCACGTCCGACGCACAACCGAAAACCAATTTTGACACACCGTCGCTCCCCGATCGCCGGCTCGCGACCGTCGCCTTGAGACCACACTAGCTGCGGTCCCGACTCCCGCGGCGGAAGCCCAGCACGAGGGCCGGGACCGGAGGCCACCTCTGCGGGCGGAGACGCAGCCGCTCGCCCGTGGTCGCTGGTGGGGACACAGGCCGGGCAGCCTGTTTAGGTGGCGTTCCGCGCCACGTCACGTGCTTGGTACCGCCACACAAAGATGTAATTCCACAAATATTACAGGTATATCATGGGGGCGGGGATGGCCGAGTGGTTAAGGTGTCGGGCTATGGGTACCAAAGGTCCCGGGTTGGACTCTAGCGCCACTCAGGACATTTCCCAATCCCGCGGCCCACCGGCGAAACAGTGTGGGCGGCGCCATTAGCCGTGAATGTGCATAAAGTATGTCGTGAACCAACCAATAAACAAACAAAGGTATATCATGAAAAATATTATGATGCAGTTGGTTAAACACAAACTGAATGTATGCTGTCGATAGCGTATCTAGTGGTCCACCGGCACCAACAATAATAATGCAGCTGCTACAGAAACATGTGCATAAATTAATTCAGTCAAAGAATCTGATTTTTTTCAATTGCAAGCTGTGCAGCACAGGGGTAGCAATTGGCGTGGATGTAGTTGGATTGATGCTAGTGGGTGTCTCAGATTAAGCTCATATGGGGAGGACTATGCTGGTAACAGGTGTACCTGGTGGTGGATCCAGAACTATGTTGGTCCCAGGTGTACCTGGTGGTAGGTCCATGACTATGGTGATGACAGGTGTACCTGGTGGTGGACCCAGAACTATGCTGGTAAAGGGTGTACCTGGCGGTGGATCCAGAACTATGCTGGTAAAGGGTGTACCTGGCGGTTGACCCAGAACTATGCTAGTAACAGGTGTACCTGGTAGTGGACCCAGAACTATGCTGGTAAAGGGTGTACCTGGCGGTGGATCCAGAACTATGCTGGTAAAGGGTGTACCTGGCGGTGGATCCAGAACTATGCTGGCAACAGGTGTACCTGGGGGTGGATCCAGAACTGTCCTCCGTGCATGTGGTGCTGAAGAAATTGGTCATCGTAGCACAATGGTACGATTTAGTTTTTGTTATAAACCCAAGAAACAACATTATTCAAGGGGTTTCGGTCTCTTTACTCTTCTTGTAGCAACATCCCCTTACATGCTTAACCCAGATGGGCAAATGTGACTCTTATTAATCATTAAAACTTAATGATTTTGAAGTATAATTTGATCAGTGGGTCTAGTTCTGAGAGGACTTGCAACGCCGGTGGCAAAAATTTATCAGGATTAAGCATAAGATACGTGTAATTCGTAGTGAACAAACAAGGGTGCCCGAATGCGGTAGCAAAAAAAAGATGAGGATTTTAAACGGTGGTGATCGCATCGAACCAGGTCGGGTCGGGTTGCTGTCGCGATTCTCCGTCGCATACGCGGAAGTCGGCCCGGAAGCAGACCCGCTCGAGAGTTCTCTCGCTGGTAATTAACGTCACACGCAAATCTATTTCCCATTCATGCTGTTCCACATCACACATCTTCCCGATCAATCTTGAGTCAATCCAGGGCGGAATCTCGGTCCCCGAATGGAAGCAATTTGCTGAAGCCGTACGCTACCGTTTGCCCTTCAGATGACACTTGTCGACCTTTGGACGGCGCTTGTTAAGCATTGGAGCACACTAACTGATTCATGCATTGTAATAATAAATCTTCAAGTTGGACCATTTCATCTGTGCAGCATTATTTAGATTGGAGGACGGACAGACTAGATTTGGGGACACTGTGAAGCATTATTTATACTGTGGGATGAGCAGGTGGGACACTAACTAGCAGCCTTGAGTTCCAGCAGCCATTGATTGATTGATTATTTGGGTTTAAGTGCGCGCCGACTACTAGGTCATTTAGCGCCCATGAGTTCCAGCAGCCAAATGGAGGTGCCACTCGAGCCGTGATCAGGACACAGGGACGTGTGCGCGGTGTCCGGCGTCGACACACTGACCGATGTTGATGAAGCCCTTGAGGATGGTCCGCAGCAAGTCGCAGAGCCGCCAGCACTGCTGCAGCTCGCCGGAGCTGACGGAGCTGATGCAGCGCCGCATCAGCTCGCCCGTCAGGTCGGCCAGGCCCAGCACGTACTCGTGGTAGGGCAGCAGCAGCACCACCTGCGACACACACACGCACACACGTGGTAGGGCAGCATCAGCATCACCTGCGACACATACGCGCACACACGTGGTAGGGCAGCAGCAGCACCACCTGCGACACATGCGCGCACACACGTGGTAGGGCAGCAGCAGCACCACCTGCGACACATGCGCGCACACACGTGGTAGGGCAGCATCAGCATCACCTGCGACACATGCGCGCACACACGTGGTAGGGCAGCAGCAGCACCACCTGCGACACATGCGCGCACACACGTGGTAGGGCAGCAGCAGCACCACCTGCGACACATGCGCGCACACACGTGGTAGGGCAGCAGCAGCACCACCTGCGACACATGCGCGCACACACGTGGTAGGGCAGCATCAGCATCACCTGCGACACATGCGCGCACACACGTGGTAGGGCAGCAGCAGCACCACCTGCGACACATGCGCGCACACACGTGGTAGGGCAGCAGCAGCACCACCTGCGCAGCACATGCGACACATACGCGCACACACATGGTAGGGCAGCAGCAGCACCACCTGCGCCACATACACGCACACACATGGTAGGGCAGCAGCAGCACCACCTGCGACACACACGCGCACACACGTGGCAGGGCAGCAGCAGCACCTGCGCCACATACACGTACTCGTGGTAGGGCAGCATCAGCACCACCTGCGCCACACGCACACGCACACGCACACGCACACGCACACGCACACACACACACACACACACACACACACACACACACGCACACGCACACGCACACACACACACACACACACACACACACACACACACACACACACACACACACACACACACACACACACACACACACACACACACACACACACACACACACGTGGTAGGCCAGCAGCAGCACCATCTGCGCCACACACACGTACTCGTGGTGGTTATTAGTTTTACGACACGTCGGCCGTTGAGTTATGCAGCGTCGTCAATCTCTCACGCCGATTGTTTGCGAGCAAGGAGTGGCGACAGGTGAGGCGCGAACTCTCAATCTTTCGATTGTGTGACAGGCAACTTACCCCTAGACTAGTCGTCCCATACAAACGAGCACACGTGACACAGTCGCATCGCAGGCGGTGGTCGTAACTTCACGACACACTCAGCAGCCGAGGCCGTATGGCGCCGCCTGGTTCTCACCCCGGCAGGAAGGCTGGCACCACGAGGGAACAAACCCAGTGCCCCTTGGAATTTCGGGGGCATCACACCGTATGATTGCATTGATCTGATAACAAGAGCAAGAGCACTATGGGTTTTGTCAGGTCAGCATGGATAAACAAAGGGTATCATTTGGTCATGCCACGGTAATATCTTCATGCATGGTAATACAACGACACGATACCTATTATCTGGTCACCTCGTATAGTTACGTCGTGATATTAGGCTGCACAGCCACATCACAAATTCTTCAAAATAAATCAAATTCCATTAGTTCGACAGCTTCAGGTTAGAAGGAAGCAGAACACATAAAAATGTTACCACAACACCAACTTCAGACCCTGGTTCAAAAACAAACGTGCATCATTGTTTTTTTAAATAAATTTTATCCGAGTTGTTGCTGGGGTGGCTTAAGGAACCAGGGTTCTATTGCTAAGCAAAGCTTGTTGCGTGAACCCTGGCCCCACCACCCGATCCATAAACTCCAGTTCAACGGCATAATTTAGACCGAAAGTTTAACGTGCCATTAATGCGCCAACACGGCCGCCCGGTAGCTCGTCCCCGGCCTCATCGGGCCAGCTGCCAACTGACACTCCCGGCCGGGGGCTAAATGCGAGGGTGCGAAGCGACTCGAACCCTGTGTTGCCAGTACAGGGGAGACAAGTGCAGGCCAGCGCCCTAACCCACTGAGCTACTGGGGCCGCAAATTGAACAATATGTCACCTTCATCTATATCTATATCATTGAACTATATGTCACCTTCATCGAACTTGCAAGCTTCCCACAATATATTCACATGCTGCTGCGCTCCATCACAAAGGCAGGGTGATAGACAGCGCCGTGGCCTGACAGCGCAGTGAACGGGCTGGCGACGCAACTGTAACTGTAACTCACTTCCGAGCAACGCACAGAGACGCGACTCCACCTCGTTTCTGAGTCATGTACCACAAGACGTGACGTCACCTTAAATCCGAGGTATGTACCGCGTGACCCGATATCACCTCCTCTCATAACCATGCACCACGTCACGCGACTTCCTCACCTCCACAGCGCTGCACCACGTGAGGTAATGTGACATCACCTCACCTCCTAACCATGCACCACGTCACGTGACTTCCTCACCTCCCCGCATAGCGATGCACCACGTGAGGTAGCGTGACATCACCTCACCTCCTAACCATGCACCACGTGACGTGAATTCCTCGCCTCGGCTCGTAACCGTGCACCACGTGACGTGACGCCATCTCACCTCCGAGCCACGTGCAGGCGACTTCTCCCCGGTGTCCGCCTCAGTCTCAGAGGCCGCCTCAGTCGCAGGGTTGGGCCGATTGTCGTCATCGTCGTCGTCGTCAGCGGCGTCGGCGGCGGCGGTGAAGACGCTCGGAGTCCGGCCCAACGTCGTCGTCACCGACGCCGTCGCCGGAGCGACGGGCGGCGGGGGCGCGCCGTCGGCCGCCTCGGTCGGGAAGGTGAGCAGCGCCTGCACCTCGGCCCAGCTCATCAGCTCCTCCTGCTGCAGGTAGTGGTGGAACGTGCGCGCCTCGATGTACTCCTGCAGACCTGCGGCAGCACGCCAACGCACAGTTATGCCGCAGTGTCGACGAGCATACACGACACTTTTCCGCTGGCCAACACACGGATAGAAACGAAGACATGATCAATAGCAGGACTACATTGCATGCAGCCCCTGCTGCACAACGTCCACCTGCCTACGACTGTGGCCTTATAACGTGAGCTTTTGAATGAAGAGGTCATTTTTAATTAACGAGTTAGAAGAACATAATAAGCTTCTAATAGTGCATCTATATTTGTATGTTTACATAGAGACGACACGACACTACACAAAACAACACAACACACACACAGCTACACACACGACATTTTGCCACAGCCCTGGTCACATGACATCCTCATACCAGGGTAGTTGCTTCATAGTTTGAACTCTTTTACTAAGAAAACTTCATTCTGAAGAAACGAATTAGCAGATCATACTAATGTTCTAGTATGCACTAGAAAGCATAATTCATTTTTTATTCCATGTAACTGAGTTTTTCTGCACTTTTGAATGAAAGAGAACACAACTCTTGAGAAATAAATGATAAAACAGAAATCATGAAGGAACGTGGGATGCTGCCCAGGATCATCTTCGCCGCCACCAACAATTAACTATTCCTGAATGAAGACTAAGGAATAAAAACCGCCGAGCCTTTCCAATTCCCATCAAAGAGCCCCACATTTTGCTTAGATCACTGACAAGCAAAAGACAGGGTGGAGCAGTGATAAATTATTCGTGAAATAGGGTGGAATATACCACTTTCTGGACACTTAATCCACATCCTTCTCCAAAAAGAATCGGCATCCTGCTCCTTGATTGATGCTTATCAAGTCTTTATGTCTCATTTCTGACAGTATCTATAATTAGACGTCGACGCGCCCTTAAACTCCAATCCACGATCAACAGTATCTATAAGTAGCATGTGCATGCTCTCGATAAGGAATGGTGATACACGAACATTTTCCAATGCAATTTCAGGTAAGGAGATGGCCTATACTGTGATATGTCATACAATATCAGTGTATAACATAGTTATTGTTCTCGCTCTCCCGAAGATATCTCTTCTCAAATTATGAATCTCAAAACAAATGATAAAAGTCCAGTCATAAGTACCTGCACGTTTCACTCAAATTTTAGTCTGAAAGACATCAAAAGCATTTTAAATGGCACCAATTCCATGGCAAATTTCGACATCCTGCTGGGTTCTTTTCGACATCTCACACCTAACGAAAAACCATTATTTTAACCCTGGGGTGGAGGCTTGATACAACGAACAGTTCCATCATCTGTCAGCTGCGACGTCGCAATAGAAAGCGTGACGCCCCCAGAGTCGAGACGTCGCTACCGCTGATCCACCGGGACCGGCCTCTACCCAGGTGGTCTCTGCTCTGCAGCCCACCGGTCCCCGTCCAGTCCACCCGGACTGGACGGGGACCGGACCTGGACCGCCCGGACTGGATGGGGACCAGATCTAGACCACCCGGACTGGACGGGGACTAAACCTAGACCACCTAGACCACCTAGACCACCTAGACCACCTGGACCCACCCGGACTGGATGGGGACTAAACCTAGACAACCTGGACCACCTGGACCCACCTGGACTGATGGCACGCATGAAGACGTACGGGTCGTGACCACGCAGCTCGATGGCTATGTCTCGCAGGGTGGTCGCCTCCAGGTGGCGGAAGCGCCTGGCGGCCTCGTCCAACAGCGGCTGCCGCTCCCCGTCACTGTCGCCCAGGTCATAGGTCATAGGTCATTGCTGGTCATGCTCAGCGTTCGTGGTTGGCCGCCGCCACGGGAGGAGCTCTTCCTCTTCAAAATGTGTGTGCGTGCTCAGGAAATTGAGTGCCAGGGATGTGGGAAAGCCACCTAACCCAGGTCAACCACCAAACGAAAAACTTGTCGGATCTAGGCAACTTTATTTTGAGGTTCTTAGAAGAAAAAAACATCATCCAGGTCACACGAACATATGTACCTGAGGCTACATGATAACGTCAAAAGACAAAAGGTAAATTGGGCAGGCTATGCTAGAACAAAAAGTACAATACAGAAGTCAGTATACTCCAAAGTACACTCTTTTGTCAGTAGACCAAGGAGATAAAAGTAAGCATGGAAAAGCTAAACTTAAAATATGATTGTCATAAGAACATTAGGCTAAAGGGAAAAAGACCAAAAGTGGATAAAGCTGAATAGACGAGATAAAATGGACATATTCTCCTCTCAAATGAAGGTTACTCAGGAATTTTATAAAGAGAAAATGAAGAAATGAGAGTAGGCTAGATGTGTATAGCAAATATGCCTGCATTTGTATTCTATTAGCTGGGGTTCTGTTGCTAACTGACTGCTAACTGAACACAGAAGTATCTCACCTGGTGACTCTATGCAGCATGAAGATGATGCGCTTACTTTCAATAGTGACATCTCTGCTCTTCTTCACCAATCGCTCATAGCGATCGTGCTTGTTGTCAAGATTTGCAGCAAACTCCCTAAATATACTCAACACCTCTGAACTGCTATTGGTCACATCATGTGTCTTGGCAGTGACTTCGTCCAACTGCTTTGTCCTCTTGTAATGGCCACCATGCTCATGATGCTTGCTCATGGTATTTCTCACTGGAAACCAGGATCGATATGTTATTGGCACGTTTCATGTGCGAACTTCACAATGTGAATTGGGAATACCAATTGTAAGCATGTATCCTATGTACTTGGAAAGCAATTAACACAAATTAACAAAATTAACAAAAAGGATAGAGTTGTGGCTTTCAGGTGGACATCAAAGAGTGATGCTCAATGGTACAAAGTCATCATGGTAAAATTTTCTGAGTGGAGTCTCTCAGGGGTCAGTACTGGGGCCACTACTGTTCCTTATATTTGTAAATACCATTGAAAGTGGCCTAAGCAGTAGGGTTTTTAATTTGCAGATTATTTGAAGGTCTATAGGGCAATAACAGGTCACAATGAGCATATCTTGCTGCAAAAAGACTTAACGAACTTGTAAAGTGGTCAGGAGAATGGCAAATTAAACATAATTTTGATAAGTGCAAAATCATCCATGTGGGTAAGCAGCATATGAAGGCTCCATACTTGATGGGTGGTCAAGTGCTATCAGTGACTCAACAGGAAGGATTTAGGTGTTATTCTAAACACAAAATTTGGGGCATCAGAAGACCAAGTTAGTTAGTTATTAGGGCTTTAGGGCGCATCGACTACATTGATCATGCAGCGCCCATCAGAAGACCAAGGAAGCCAGGAAGGAGGCACTGAGAATGCTTTGGGTAATAAATAGGAATGTATGATACAGAAGTGGGGAAGTCATCAGGAACTTTTACTGTGCATATATCAGGCCACATTTGGAATACTGCATCCAAGCTTGGTCTCCTAGTTATGAAAAAGATTGTTGGCTTTTAGAGAGAGAGTACAAAAGAAGGCTACAAAAATGGTTAATGGCATAAGCAACCTGGCATATGATGAAAGATTGAAGTAATTGAATATGGTTTCACTTAGATATAGAAAGCTGAGAGATCTCATCGAGGTATTTAACTTTGTCCATGGTCTTGAGAAGGGATATCTCGGGAAATGTTTGAATTTAACAGAAATAATGTACTTAGAAGTCATGAATTCAAAATTAAAGTTAACCACAGCAAGACAAGTTTAGGACAGTCTTTCTTCCCCAACAGGGTAATAGAGCACTGGAACAAGCTGCCAGAAACCATTGACAGTAGCAGCACAGCACATTGCACATCTTTAAAAACATTGTAGACAATCATTATAAGAATAGTGGGTTATTCCAGTATTCTTTTCAGTATTCCAGGAAGGACTGATTAACAGATTTGGTGTGCAACTGGTTGAGTGAGAGTTAAATTAAAATTAACCACAGCAGAACAAGGTTAAGGCAAACTTTCTTCACCAACAGGGTAGTGGAACACTGGAACCAGCTGCCAGAAAACATCGTCAGTAGCAGCACATTGAACATCTTTAAAAACAGCATAGACAATCATTATAAGAATAGAGGGCTTGCTTTTCAGTATTACAGGGAGGGCTGATTGGCAGATTTGGTGGGCAACTGGTTCAGTGTACAGAGTGCAACCAAGAAGGGCCCTTGTGGCTCAGAGTTGCACTAATCTTTTATGTCTTTATGTCTTTATGAGTGTCTGGCAACTGGTTAGTGAATGTCCAACCGGTTTGATTTGCTCAATAATTTTAATCAAATTTTGGTAATCATACTAACATGATCTAATGTCAAGTATGCAAATTTAATGCAAAATATGATGGACTTGGCTACCAACATATGGCACCTTAAACACTCACTGACTGCCAACATATTCATCATCACACAGCAGGCACTGGACCATACTGGTGTCAATGGAAACAAGCCAGCCAACCCCTTGCCAACAAAGCAGCAATTGAGCAACAAGGTTATATTCCCCCTGATCACAGCAGTACCAGAGGCACTATCAAATCAATCACCACTGAGATAGTGATGGTGAGTGCCATTGCTCCAGCAAGCAAATGCACCAGGGATGTGCACTCCTACCTACTAGCTGCATTTTTTCCAAAATCTAAGAACGTTTAGTTGCAGTCTTAAACAGACTGACAACTATCAGCCATTCAAATCCAATGAGTCTTCAAAATCAGGGGATATTTTAGTTGGCCCCCAGGCCAGGCCTTTGGATCTGTCACTGCCAGATTCCAACTTTTTATCAGCCGTTCCAACTTTTTTGTCATTGCCAAGTTTTTTCCTCAAAGGTAAGTTGTTTTAGCTTGAATTAGGTTTTTAAGTTTTAAAATTGTATGTTTTAAAAAAAAAAGTTACATTTTATTTTCCATGCTTTCTTTTCTTTTGAAGGGCTTTTAGGCCAAGTTATGTTCAAATATGTTGCCTTCTTATACAAAGTTGCTGTTGGTATGAAGTTGTTATCACCTGTGGACTGCCCAGCCATCACTGCACCAAAAGAGCTGAGTCCTATCAAATGACATCCAACAGCACAGCACTACACAAACACTTGGTTCCACATCCAGGATTTATTAAGTGGGCAACCAAATTTTTTTTTTCATGAAAGTTGTGTATGAAAAAAAGATTCATCTAGTGCATTTTTTTTACTGCTAATGAAAGGGCTCCCTTCCCTTCACTGCTCCTCAGCAAGTACCTACATGACCATCACATGGTTGGAATTTGAGTTTCAGGACACATCAACTCATTGGTAAGGGCCATCAGACTGTAAATTATGACAAATGGCTCAACAAGGCACATCACATCTCCCCAGTTGTGTGAATTAAGGTGGGAATTAAGGCACTTCTTTATAGATTTCATCTCTTAAAGCATTTTTGCACCCTGGGTTCATACTGGATAGAATGGGCTCCACATGGACTCTGACACAAAAATGCAGAAGGAACACAAATACCACTAAAAAACAAACACACTATTGAAGAAAACATCCACCAAATGTTATTCTACTTATGATTACCAAATAAACCAGCTACTTTTGTACCATCAAGCACCCAGACAACATCCCAACAAACACCACACTTAACTACAACCACTAGAAATGCTGACAACAACTCTCCAGACCTTGCACCTGTGGAGTGAATGGTGTCCTCCTGTCACTACAAATTTGGCTGAGGCATCTCCAGAAACCTGCTTTCGAGCCACCCTATAGTGGGAAAAATTGGCAGTTGTAAGACAAATCCTCCAGAGTCCTGGAGGCCACCAATCAAAATTTTCTTCATTAGCATTTTTTGTTCTGAAAATTGTCAACCAATGGTGCAATGTATTTGTATATGTCATAACCATGAACAACTTTGAACACATGTTTGAGCATCATACTGCAAACACAAGACCTTGACTCATCCTTTGCTTTGTGCACCTCTATCTTATCTGACTGTGGAGTGTGCAGTAGCAGTGTTGGGTTCATATTCTGTGGGGAATTGGCTGCATAGATAGGTAGGTATGCACTCTGAGCTGAGGGTGAAGTGTGAATTATTTGTGTTTGTTTTTCATTTGGCTAGACTTGTAATGGAACCAACAGCAAAAGGAAAGCACATTTATCCTGTGTGCTATGAGAGACAAAGCTGAGCTGATCATCACAACTCCCTGCCAGGCAGTGCCATCTATTGTTTACTTATTTGTTCCTATGCTCTGATGTGACCAAAAATGACAATGTATCACTGATGCATATTACATAGGTACTGACTAGGTACATATTGTTTTCCCCTCAGTTTCTGGGTAGATTGCATGCATACAAAATAGTATGTCCATGAAAATGTACTCTGGAAGAAGTCAGTTTGCACTCTGATTCCAAACCTTGAAAGCATGTTTCCCACTCTGCATGCCAGCCACCAAAAATAATCTGCACAGAAATACACAGGAAGGGTGAAAATCCACATTAAGGAGATTGAATAGGTACATGCACCAAATGGAAAGAAAACATGAGGAAAACAAATCAAGGGGTGTAGAAGGCATAGAAGGTATAGTATTCATGCTGATGTAGAAGTGACTTTTCTGCATCAACACATCTTTTATATCAATACAAGAATACACATTTAACATGATTAAAGCACAAATACTTCAATCAGCATGGGACACTGAACTGAACTTCACATATTTTTCTCCAAAAACAAATCTAGTAGCTATCAACCGATAAAAATGTGGCAATTTTTTCAATTACGATTTGTCTTATTATATCAAAATAACACCTACAATGACTTGGTTGACCATAGCTAACTTAATTCGACGCTATGGGCGAGTAAGTCAAAGTAGGTATGAAGGGCTGGAAGTTCAAAGTAGGTCAAAGTAGGTATACTCTCCACGGGCAGAGGAGAAAGGGAATTGTCACTTCCAAACGCAATCATTATATTGCTAATATTGGTGGTTATTGTTGGAAGACATTGCCTTCCTCATTCAAACAATGAACGATAATATCTCAGGTTGTACCTAACGCAGCTAGTACATAAAGCACCCTTGTTTTGTCACAAGGCTCAGTGCACTAGGCTTGCACCACAATATCTTCGTATGTCTCGTACGCGGCGAATTTTAAATATCCACGATGCTGCCAATTAGCCCCATATCAGAGGGAAAAGGCTGTGACGTCCCCACGACATGAAGGCGAGCACCATGTACTAAAAGTATTTTGGTTTGAACCGCGGGAATCACTGGATTGTTTTGGTCATTCACGTCCATAAATAACTAGACGGCCAACTCTCCGCCCACAGCACGTTCCGCGCCGTAGTCCGGTCTTTTCCGGCTGGAGGCGAGCAAGCGGCGTTCTAGAAGACCAAAATCACGAGCGACTCGCTCCCACCTATTTTACCCATATAATGAAATGCCATAAACCGCGAAGTTGTTGATATACTTTGATCGAATGCAGTGCACAATGATGATGGGTTACTGATGATTTGATAGAAAAAGCCGAACACCTCGTAAGATACTGTTTTTCGGGCCTGACTTTGCATTATTGCACTATTCCACGGAATTCATTGAGTCAGTGAAGAACCTTGGGTCCTTTACGACGCAGTCGCCTACTTCGCCAAACTCTCATACATACCGGTCGCGAGTGAACTCGATAATTACACTGGCTGTCGGATTCGAAACCACCTCACGACCAACAGTTCAACGCCTTGTTGACTGAGCTACCGCGACTCCTAAGCGAGCGAAATCGCCGTGTGAAGGGTCACAGGCCTGACTTTAGACTGACTGGGCATGAGTAGTGTCCTTCTGTAAACGGGCTTGCAGGAATAACACTGAAGCACTAGATGTCAAGCCGACGCAACAATATTTTCATGTCCATTTTTCAGCTTAATTGTACACTCCGCGGCCTTGTATTGATTACGTGCACGTTTTTGTTTGTCAGCTCAATGACCATGTATAGTGTTCATATCCAGTATCGATAGTGATACAGTGTTCTAGACAGCACCACACATCTACACGGTGAACAACATCACACTGCGTGAACGCAAATACCAAATGCATATGAAACCAACATGATTCAGACACGCCAAATGGCTGCCACTGGGATATGTAGTATTTCACTTAAAGCTCACAAAATAAATACGTGAATGAAGACTAGAGTGCAGACTAGAGGTGGGCAATCACAACGAGCAGTAAGTACAAATACTACTCGAGACTCGCATCAGCCGTTCAGCAGAGATGACGTTGAACAGCTGCATCACAGCAATGCACATACACGTCTATCTTCACGCGTAAACGTCACGAAACGTGACATCGAACAGTGGTGCGTCACGCGATCAGACCGCAAACCCCACACCCGCCGACAGCGGAACGTCGACGTGTGCGTCGGACGCGGTGCGAGATCGACGGCACAGCGGCCCGGTTTACGCCGCGTCTCGACACGCCGTGTCACGGCGGACGGCCGACAATACACGCTGGACGGTCGGTCGCCATGGCGACACCGCGTCATGTCGCCATGGCGACGCCGCGTCACGTCACCATGGCGATGCCGCGTCATGTCACCATGGCGACGCCACGCGGTAGCCGAGCGAGCAGCGGGCGCGACATCGTTGATCTCGACGGCGGCCGGCTGGAGGCGACACAGTGGCGGCCGCCCCGGGCACCGCTCCGGACAGCGGCCCAGACACCGCTCCGGGCACCGCTCCGGGCCGGACACCGCCCCGGGCCGGACACCGCTCCGGGCCGGACACCGCTCCGGCCGCCGGTCGGCAGCGGCGGCCCGGCGCGCCGCAGGTGCTGCCACCTACATGATGCTGTACTTGACCGGTCGGCAGCGGCGGCCCGGCGCGCCGCAGGTGCTGCCACCTACATGATGCTGTACTTGACCGGTCCGCTGGCGTCCGACTGCAGCCGGCCTGACGCCGCACGCCGGCCGGACGACACCGACGAGCGCGCCTGCTGAGGTCAACCGAGGTCAATCGAGGCCAACCGACGGCCGTCTCTGGTCAACTGGGAGGAACCAGCTCCAGCAACCACATGCGCTGAGCAACAGTGTATCTCAAATCCCAAATGATTTTCACTTTGATGCCAGAGGTAACTCTTTTTGTTAAATTGGTGTCGAAGCTGTGACAAAATGTCGCACGACATCTCCGGTCTATATTCAATTACATGGCACGATTTTAGGCCTATGTTCCACCCAGCACCACCTAAAACATATGCAATCAGCAATTGAACGTAATACATACCATGTGTGCTAATAAATACTGCACGCATTTCTTGGCTTAACTGATCAGACCGACCGAAAATGTCAAAAGACATAACCATCTGACTTAAGATGCACATATTTCTGTTATGTGATGTTTTTCATCTAAATTGTCGAATTTTGACACATGGATGGGTATGCCTGAGGGTATATAGCACATCGGCACCACTTAGATCTGCACTTTGAGCATAGGAAGCATTTTGAAGCTGGTTCGACTGAAGTTAATATGAGTGCTTTAGGATCCATGCACCCCTGTGCAATTCAATAAAATCAACATTAAATCTGATAGCCAATGCCATGACATGTGCGAAATTGATAGTGCCTATCCATTGTCCTATATATATCGTCCACACTATGATCAAAATAAACGCGACAGACATGTGGCATCAACAGTTAATTGCACAGAGGATACACATGTGGGACAAACAGCCAGTGGCACAGAAGACACATGTGGCACCAACAGCTAATGACACAGAAGACAGACATGTGGCACCAACAGCCAATGGCACAAAGCATAGTAGTCTGCACTTTTGGCACCTCTCGATCAGCTATTTATCAGACAGGAGCCTACTAGCACCACCCACCACCGGCACTTGCATCTGCTGCCACTCCAGCATCATTGCAGACAATCCCTCACGGGAAGTGGGTGCGTTAGAAGACACTCTTAAACCGCGATCAGTGCGACGACATGGAGCAGCTATTCTAAGCTCCTCGGGCTCCTGCCCCCGGACGGCCCCCCGGGCGACTCACCCCGGGTGCGGGCAGCTCCCCGGGCTACTCACCCCGGGTGACTCACCCTGGGTGTGAGCAGCCCCCCGGTAGACTTACCCCGGGTGTTGGCAGCTCCCCGGGTATGTCATCGACGCCGCTTTCATCCTGAATTTCAGACAACACTTCGGTGAAGAGCACGTCCCATATCCACGGCTTGTCCGTCTGTGGGACGAGTGCGCCATCAGCCATCAGCCGTCAGCCGTCAGCCGTCAGCCGTCAGCCATCACAGTTAGCCACCGGAGACAGTCAGGTGAGCATGGAAATAGTAGGTTTGTTTCCTCACCGCTGTTCATCCAGACTACACCGTATGATTCCATAATACCCATTGGACGACATTCAAATGAGCCATGGCGAAAGAGCATTCGTGGCTCGGCATTAGTATCTCATAGTATGTGGATGGAAGGTGGATGCAGTGCAAACGTTTGTCAATGATCGCTTGCCGGAAACAATCACTACGAAGAAATACTCGACGGCGTAAGAAAACGAAATCACTCATAACTGAAAAAGGAGACAATCGTATTTGAAGGGGCATCACTGCCGGCGAGCATCATGGATATACACGTCCATTCATGACAGAAATGAATACACAAGAACGCACGAGCCATTAACGTGTGTCAGCTTCCGTGCCTCCGGCGTCACTTAACACTCGCACGTCCGGCGGTCCGCGCCAACTTCGCATGTCCGGGGGGCAGATGTTGTCTGCCCCAAAAATCTATAGAACTATGCTAGCTAGCGACAAATGGAACACGACGTTGGATAGCTGGTGACAGGCTCTATCGAAAGTGTTTCGGTCATTTTTCGCTCAGGTCAATATTCAGGTCACTGGGCCATCATAGTTCAAATTCGGCCAGATGGGGTGGGACTTAGATATTGGCACATATATCAGGACCTGTGACAGATAGAAACAAACGGCGAACGCTATTCGACAGTCCTTGAAATGCGCTATCGACAATAGGCGGTGTGATTTAAGGTCAGGTCAACCGAAACTATGACCTCAGGCTAACTAAGGTCATGAAGTAGCCTAGCTAGGGCATGTAATGTCTCAATCGACACGTCTTGGCGATACGAGCACAATGACGGTAATTTCAGCCTTCTAGCTCAATGCTGTGCGATATAATGCGCAGAAATGTGTAATGATCTCAGGCAGTGTTGGAAAAGTGGCCCTTTTTTGGAACTTTTGCAATCTAAAGAATTATACACTCCGGAAAAAATACACTCCTTGCATTGCTGGATGAAGACATACTTTACTAGCAAGACAGCTAGATGTCATTATACAATAGTGATAACTTGGGTGGAGAGGAAGATTCAGTCATACTGGGTCCCCTACAACATGAAGTTTCCAGTATAATTGAGGATAATACACATTTGTTATTTCGGGTCATCTGTAGGCACATTCCAAGAGGAGGTAGGAGTGGAGCCAAAAATGAGATGCCAGCCAGATTGGAAGAATATCAGTTTGCTAGCATGCACAAGTACAACATATGTCAATGGATGACAAAATATGGATCACTGCAGTCTGAATATGATTTTAATGCCACTGAACATTCCATCCTCCATATCATTCTATAACATTCCATTTGTGCATGTGCAATTTCTGGTGAGGTGCAGGTGAATTAATAAACAGCCACCAATGCATTCATGTGTATGTTCTCCATTCGTGGATAAACATCAGAACAGAGTCCAGATGTGCCCAGAAGAATGTATGGATGAACACCAAGAGCTAGAGTGGCATCCACACAACTGGTAAGCCACAACGTGTAGCACTTCCCCCAAATCTTCAAAATACTGGTGGACATGAGCCATGTTTTGCTACAGCATAGGAATTGTCATGGGCACTATTACTTTTCCACACATGCTTTACACACATTTTGCCTCCATGAACCATACAAAGGTATTAGGTTTGGCTAAGTTATGCTAGATTATTTTTTTTGTAAGTTATCCATTTATCAAATTCCTTTCCGAATCATTCAGGATTATAAAATAGTTTTTGAATTAAAAAAAAACACTCGGGCTAGCATAGGCTGTTTGGTTAGAATAGGCCATTTACTTTTAATTTGTTAAAGGAAAAAAATGCTTATAAAATTTTTATTAAAAAAGGCTTTCTTGCATCCAGTTAGGCTGCAGCTTTTTCTTCCTTTTTAACATCACATTTCATGGTATATTTCCCAACCAAACCCGAGCCACTTTTTTGTGTCATTTTGCTACCCAACTGCACTTGCCAAAAAATGTGAGGTCACATCATGTAAGTACCTACATTATGAACACATTCATAATAATTGCACGAAAAATACATTTCAAGAAATGAAATCACCTTAAACTGCAAATTTGTCCATTCAGAAAGTCACAGACCAGAAATGTTAAAAGTATAATGGTATTCAAAGGAGAATGGGGACAGGATGCACCTAATAATTCCTGAACATTTCATGAATGCACAAATAATGCTTGAATGCATGCATATCTATAATATCTGCAGTCAATGTGCACTGAAGAGGCCCAGCCCCATTTTGAAAGAAAAACATTCACGCTTCAAAATGTGGTAAGTTAAAACAAGATTTTCCAGACAAAAGCAAAGCAATCAGTTTTGTTCATTTCTACGCTTGTCGACAAAGCATCGCAGCAATTAATATTATCATGTCCTGCTCCTTGTATTATCTGAAGATATCCCGTCACACAACACAAGCTTACAGCTTTGGTTTATCCAAATCAATGACTCGAATTACCGCGAAGATATTTTATATAGGTAAGTAGGTAGGTACCTATATAGTCAGATAATACAACCTCTCATACCTCGAGCCAAACACGCAGTCAATTTCGTCCGGATGGCAGCAAAGAGCTTTAAAGAAAATCCTTCGTTGAATAAAAAGACCACTACGCTCCGCTAACCAAATATAGGAATTCACCTTCACCAGCCCCCGACCGCGTTCTTGGATTCAATGAGTTCACCGCTCTCCATCTCCCACTCCGGACGGAGCTATTTGAACCATTGCCACGAAAAGCCATGGATAATGCATTTCTTCTTGGTTCCTTGGAGAATGATATGTTCTGCATCAAATGGGATGGATAAAACCGTTCATATTTATATTATTAAGCAGTCAGGAGCGATATACATAAAAGATATCGGAAGGATTTTCCCCATGAAAATTGCCTGAATGGTACCAAAACGTTCCTAAAACCTGCTAACACTTTGCTCCAAAATGAAGACCCATAGAACCAGAAATTTCACCTTCTTTCGATTTCATGACTTATATTGTTTCATAATTTCATCAACAAGCGGGAATAGTTGTATTCATGCCACTCCGACCGCGAGGTTTCCCCACTCCGGACAAATTCAGATTTACGTGTGTTGACCTAATCCTCTACACTCTTATAAGCCTCATTCTGATCCAATGATTAATTTATTCTCACAGTCCTGATTATTATTAATTGAAAAAAGTTCCCTGTAATTATCTTGGCAGTTTTCTCTAACTTATTTTCATTTTTTGGTATTCCATAGCAATCATGACGCGAAATGAGACGCTAATTTCCGCTCGTCCGTGACGATAGTCTGTTTTACAGCAGCAATTTGCCCGCCCGTCTAGTCGCTTTTCATCTTTCCAAGGAATTCCTTGCTTCTACTAAACATTCCAGACATGAACTAAAAAGTGCATTGAAATACATTTAATATTAATAAGGATTGACTTCAATATTTTTTTTCCAGCTCTCATTTGAAAAAAGAAAATTTCATCGTGGAGAGAATAAAAGATTTTAGACGAATTGCTTTAGTATAACTTTCCTTGAACCATTATATATTCCGAAACCCATATCCCGAAGTAACATTTTAGACCCTCCCATTTTAGACCCAGCGGTGCACGAACGTCCTGCTCTCGAGGTATGTTGTGAATTTGTATTAGTTGTGCGGTGTTGGTACCTATGCTAGGAGTGGAAGGTATTGATATATAAACTTGGTTGACATCGATTAAGTATACTTTTGTGATCATTTTATCTCCCAATGCTCAGGAAGTTGCCTTATAAGTCATTCACGTAACGTGGATGACTTCAGACGACGATGTGTGGTGGACCCCATCTGGTTGTCTGTGAGACACTAGGATAAGAACCTAACAAATGACTTAAAGGCGTTTTATTCTTGAGGAAGAAGAATTATCGGGTTATTTTACGACGCATTCAACCGCAAGGTTGCATAGCGTCGCCACCCTATATCACACCGATTGGTCGTGGGTGGACTCTGCAAATGCCGCCGGCCGCGAGATTCGAGTTCCACGCTCCACCATCTAAGCTACCTAGGCCCCTGGGTTTTTATTCTTCATTCCAGGAGACATCACTGCATTTTTCAAAATGTATACACTTCGTTATATATAAAATGTATATACTCCGTTACTTGGTGCTTCAACATACACCCCATAATTTGGCAAACTGGGAAATTATACACCCCATAACATACTGCTTCTCAAGATTATACACTCCATACTTTGGCAAGTCAAAACATTATACACTCCGAATCCAAGACCGAGAAGTGAAAATCCAACACTGATCTCAGGTGACCTCAGATGACCTTGGTGAGGTCACCGAGCAAAACTTGCAGCGGTAACATTGAGCATAACTTCCAACTAAATGCCAGAACCGTTGTGAGATCATTCCGAGAGCAAATATGTAACCATGAAACATTTGTATATTTTACCATAGCCCTATAAGGGGGAAGCCATGGCCGCGACCTGACCTAAGGTCAATGCTCCAAAAAACGATATACATATTATGGTCCCTGATGAGATCATGACGTGTTATAAGTTTGAAATCAATCGCTCAATTATTGTGGAAGTTATGCCACCTAGAACTCCGAGTGTAGTTGGGTCACTTCGCCTGACCTGGTGACCTGACCTAAGATTACCCAGGGTTATAAATGTATGAGGATATGCGAAAACTACTAATGAACAGCCATACGAGGTTTGGCCTTACTAACTCGATTAGTATGGCGGAAAATTAGGAAAAACCGCAGGGGGGAGATATCTGCCCCCGGGCGTGCGCGGGTCAAAATCCGGGGGTCATCCACCTGACCTGAATACAGGTGACTATGATCGTTCTCATGCCACAGCCACGCTCGGCGCAAAGTTGACTGTGTCAAAGGTGGCTAACAGGCAACAGACGTAACCGAACAATGCTATTAACAGCTGGCGAACGTGCACGGTTGGCGGAGGCTCCTCTGGTACATAGGATCTCGGGGACACCGGTACCAGTCAGATGGTGTATCTCAGTTCTCTTCGCAGGCTTTCCTGCATTTCACCAAGAGCTGAGAATTCGTGCATGCCATCATGCAGCATGATAATTACTCACGAAATGAAATAACGCCGATCATGTACGAGCATTTTGATAACTGAGCTCTCCGCGGGACTAGCGAAATGGAACGAAATATAGATGGTTGTGACAACACCTGCCTTATAAACTGGCTGAACGACTGCACAAAATCGCACGGAAAATGCACCAGAAACAATCCTCTCAAAAGGACACGGCGTCACCATCAACATCGTTTGTTTATTGGTTGATTCACGACACACTTTATGCACATTCACGGCTAATGGCGCCAGCCACACTGTTTGGCCGGTGGGCCGCGGGATTGGGAAATGTCCTGAGTGGTCACCATCAGCCTCGCCAGACACGCCGCCGTTTGCGTTCTGTCCGTCCACAGCTCTTAGCATTGTCGTCCGGACACTATCATCGCCGCGGTCAGCGACAGCGTACCTCATGGATGTCGGCCGGCTCAGAGAGGCTGCGCGTGAGCAGTCGCAGGTCGATGTCCTCCAGGGCCATGAAGGTCGGGTGCTTGAAGAGGTCGTCGTTGAGCTCCTGCATGGTGGCTACACGGTTGATGGGCGCCCTGGAAGCCAACGAGACACGCATCGCATCCACTTATTACATGCATCACACACAAGTCACCTATTGTAACATCGAAATAGTATTGCGGAGTGAACCTGAAACTCCACCCACGAATGTTCTAGCCCTCCCCCCACCCCCGCAAAAACAATACGCAGGACGATCACACAAATGCCACGTGGCAACATGTCAGTACAAGAAACTCAACATCCATCAACAGGAAGATTGGAGAAAACAAATTTCGCGGTTTTTATCAACACATTTTTATAATCCTGATCATTATCCTACGTAAGTTACCTTCTCGTTTTTCTCATCAGATAGCATTGACGATGAAATAGTGCAACCTTAGTGTTCCTTCATACGAGCTGCTCACGCTCCTAGCTGCCGCCTACTCCAGCGCCAGCGCAGCCACACCAACGTAAGGACTCGCGCTTCAGCCACCAGCGCCGGCGACGTCTGACGCCGGCGTCAGACGTCCCCGGTCACGTGCCCGGCCTCACATCGGGGCGGAGGCCACCTGCTGCGTCAGCTCCTCCTCCTGCACCTCCTCCAGGTCGGGGATCATCGGCACCACCGTCGTCTCGTCGTCCCAGGTGGAGAGGCGCGGGTCCGGCCCGCTGGGGGCGCTGGCCGCGCTGTCGGACACGCCAGCTCTCTCTAGCTCAGCTCGCCGGGAGAGCCGCACCAGGGTGCACTCCCAGCTCACGTCAGTTGGTCCAGGGTGCACTCCCAGCTCACGTCAGTTGGTCCAGGGTGCACTCCCAGCTCACGTCAGTTGGTCCAGGGTGCACTCCCAGCTTACGTCAGTTGGGTCAGGGCGCACTCCCAGCTCACGTCAGTTTGGTCAGGGCGCACTCCCAGCTCACGTCAGTTGGGTCAGGGCGCACTCCCAGCTCACGTCAGTTGGGTCAGGGTGCACTCCCAGCTCACGTCAGTTGGGTCAGGGCGCACTCCCAGCTCACGTCAGTTGGGTCAGGGCGCACTCCCAGCTCACGTCAGTTGGTCCAGGGTGCACTCCCAGCTCACGTCAGTTGGGTCAGGGCGCACTCCCAGCTCACGTCAGTTAGGTCAGGGTGCACTCCCAGCTCACGTCAGCTGGTCAGGGCGCACTCCCAGCCAATGTCAGTTAGGTCAGGGTGCACTCCCAGCTAACGTCAGATTGGTCAGGGTGCACTCCCAGCTTACGTCAGTTGGGTCAGGGCGCACTCCCAGCTCACGTCAGTTGGGTCAGGGCGCACTCCCTAGCTCACGTCAGTTGGTCCAGGGTGCACTCCCAGCTCACGTCAGTTGGGTCAGGGCGCACTCCCAGCTCACGTCAGTTGGGTCAGGGCGCACTCCCAGCTCACGTCAGTTGGGTCAGGGCGCACTCCCAGCTCACGTCAGTTGGGTCAGGGCGCACTCCCAGCTCACGTCAGTTTGGTCAGGGCGCACTCCTAGCTCACGTCAGTTGGGTCAGGGTGCACTCCCAGCTCACGTCGGTTAGGTCAGGGCGCACTCCCAGCTCACGTCAGTTAGGTCAGTGCGTACCCCCAGCCAATGTCAGTTAGGTCAGGGCGCACTCCCAGCTCACGTCAGTTTGGTCAGGGTGCACTCCCAGCTCACGTCAGTACATCAGGGTGAACTTGCATGACACATCAGGGGGGCCCATAGTGCACTCCTAGTTCCAACAGCTCAAGTCAGTTTGAATGTTCTGGAATTCCAAATAATATGTGGAAACTCAAAATAAACAAAGAAAACTAGCATCAACCTCCTGAATTGGCTTCAGTGAATTATCTCACTTCAATCTTCTTTACATTAATTTCACGAAGTTTGATTACTATTATTTTTGTCATTACATCTTAGCCGTCACCTTCCACTATATGAAAATGAGCTTCAGGTAACTAATCAGAATCTGCTGACAACCATATTACTCAAGTGAAATGTGCACTCTTAGCACACCAGGCAAAGTTCATTGTCCCTCCTGCCACACAAGGCAGAGTACACCGAAAATGGCACCTCGATTGTAAAATATGGACAAATTCAGCAGGGCAGATTCAACATTGAGACACTTCATGGCCAAATTAACACACTCTAACTTCTCCGGGGCCAACTTGGAATCCCTGAGTTTGAACATGCTGCCAGCCCCTGTCATTAAAGTGAGAGAACACCAATAGCCCCATGATTCGGGTCCAAGCACGCCGACGCCCTCGTCACTGGAGTTATACACTGTCTTCCGTGGCTCGAGTCAGAGCATGTATGGTCCGTTGCCACTGGCGTGTCCAGCCGTCGTGTTTGGGGGCGACATTCAACTGCAGGCGACCGAGAACAGGCCATTGTCCTGCTCTTGTAGAACTGTGCAGGTTGCAGGTCCTTGAAGCTGAGCAAATGCATAAACACTCTTTTTTGTTTGGTCTGTCAAAACCTTGATTTTTGGTCTGTCTGGCTGATCTGGGCAGAACACGGCCTCAAGAGTCTCTCATACAATGTCAGTTTGTTGAGCAGAATAATCGATTTAGTGAGGAGCTACTCCCTTGGCGAAATGTGTGATACTTCCATCATACAATTGTCCTCGCATTTTCCGCTGCTAAGGTGTGACATATTAGGTTTGACAATATTGTCAAAGCTAATATGTCAAGCAGCTCATGCAACGACCAATACCAGCAATAGTGAAGATATAACAGCATCAATGCTGCCATTGGTTATCACAGGTACACTAATGACCAAAGACGGAAATTTGTCAAATGATCAGTGGAGGCTTGAACAGTTTCAAACCAAACATGGTCTAGCGCGCGCCCATATGGTGCATGCTAGACCTTAAAGCCAAGGTACAGTCTTTATTGAGAAGGGGATCCCCAGCCCTGGAATGCATCAGTTTCACTGTTGTACCCCACAGCACTTCACACAACGCACTGCACGCGATGTGCGACTCACGTGTCGAGGCCGAGCTCGTCAAACTGCGCCCTGTGTCGGCGCGCGAGCGGCGCTGGTGTGGCGGCCGCCAGCGCCGGTGACGCCAGCGGCGCGTCTCCCCAGCCAGCCGGCGCTGGCGGCGGTCGGCCGCTGCCGCCCCGGGCCTCGCCCGCCGCCAGGTAGCTGGTGCGCGGCCGGCTCGACGGGCTCGACAGAATGTCGTCCAGCTCGTCCAGCAGGTCGGCCATTGTCACAGGTGCCGGCCGGTGCGCTGATGTCCAGAGGTGCACAAACCTACCGACTTGACTGCCAGCATAGGTAACATGCACTGGCTGAAATTGTGCTGTTGTTGTGACAGATAATCATTATTCGAAGACGGAAAAGTGGTCTACAGGTCACCAGATGACATAAGTAATGTCAACTGGCGACCTGTGTGCTGAGGGCACTGCAGTCCTGCTGGAAGGGTGGGTACGCGATGGGCTCGCTGTCAGTGCTCAATAAAGTTAAAAGTGTGCCAATTGGTAATATGTTCTGATGCATCAACTCATGTTTGCCATGAAGTCAAATGGATTCTTCAAAGGTTATCATCATGTATTTTCAGATGCAGTCACATTGAGCCATGGAAGACATTGAGCAAGAAATCAGGCATCAGCATTGAAACGAAATGCAATAAACCAATGCCAGTAATGCCACTGACGGTTGGTGGATCAATTGATTATTTGGGTTTAAGGGCATGTCAGAGAGATTGGTGGATCCAGCTGGATGACATGCATACCATAGCCAATCATTGTGCACTGTAGGCACACACATATGCATGCATTTGCCTTGACTTTTAAGTATGTCTATTTACACTTCCTCTGACTACTGAACAACTTACACAAACTTTTTGCCAAGCATCAGCAATGCCATTCTTTGATAGCTTGGGTACAGGGGTTTCACCAGGGTGTGGGCATGGTTGTTAGGGTAGTGTCTTGAAATTGATTTTTGCAGAGTGGAAGGGGAGGGATGTAAAAAACTGATTTTTTTTCATGTGCAAATGCATATGGCTAATACCTATCAATGAACGGTTTTACAAACCTTTGCTCATTGCTTGACTATGGTGATGTCAGTGGTACATTTGCTGCCATTACCAGCTGGCAATGCTGCCACCAAGACATAAATGCTTTTAAAGATACAAGTCTCATTCAACCATTAACAAAGAAACAAAAGTGGTACTTGGTGTATGAAAAAGAAAAGGCAGTGTAAAAAATGTCATTGTGCATGGATCTCCAATCAACTTTTTTTTAGGATTTCAGGGGATTGGGGTGGGCCATAGTGCAAAGCATGGTAGAGGGGTTGAAACACCATGTCTGCATTAGGTGATTGTGCACCAAGATGGATTTCAACCTGTGTCTAGGAGAAAACTGCAATATGTCCATAATCAAAATTCATATTCAATCTAATGTTGTTCAAAAAGCACATTACAGATTGCATGGTTCTCTCCTACTTCCATTGTCAACTTACCAAACTGCATACCACATTAATTGTGCATGATTAGGTAATTAAGATATCTCACATTGAAATTCATGCTCAGTACCACTACAAGGATGATCAAGATCATTATGAGAATCTTGACCACCTTTTCAAACACTCCACTAATTAGTGAGATAAACAATGCATGAACAAGAGGACTTGTAGCAAACCATCTCCCTTAAAACAAATTGAAAAGGAACTGCATATTAAGACAAATACCTGTGGTATGTTATTTCTGGAGGTAGCAAATCATTTTTGTCTTATTGAAGTTTGGGGTATATACATGAGAAGTTCTACAGACATTTTACATCCATGAATCAAACAAAGGGATTAGGTTTGGTTACGTTATGCTAGGTTAGGCTTTTGTGTTAAGATTGGAACATTTTAAAAAAGAAAACATTTTGATTTTGTTTTCTTGAGAAATATGCCAAGCTATGTTACATTAGGTTACATTTGTATTTGAAAATTTTGGGGATGAAAGATTGAGAAACATTCCCATTAAAAACAGCTTTGTTATCATGCATGGAAGGATAGGATAGGCTAAGTTAGGTTCTGTTATTTAATTTTTCTTTTCTTTTTTATCTTGAATGATACTTTTATGCTATAGTATCCAATTTTAAGCTCACATTAGGGTGTCCTTTTGACTCTCGGCCAGTGGTACTAGGGTTCTATTACAATGCATGCAGTTGCTGGGTCACATGTAATTGCTTGCCTCTCAATTCAAAAGTATGCATTTGCAGAGGAAGTGGTCAGTCACACCATATTCAGCACACTCATAATCAGGGTGGGAAACTTCCCTTCCAAGTTTGGAGTCAGTGTGAACAGATTTCTTCTGGAGTACATTTTCATGGACATGCATGCATTTTGCATGCATTTTACATGCATGCATTTTTTCATGCATGGAATCTATTTGCTGATAACCAACTGGAAAATCATATGTACCCAGTCAGTACCTATGTAATATGCATAAGTAATACACATCATTCTTGGTCACATCAAACCATAGAAACAAAGTGAACAATGGACAGCACCACAAGATAGGGAGTTGTGATGATCAGCTCAGCTTTGTCTCTTGTAACTCACAGGAGCAATGCACTTTCCTTTCATTGTTGGTCTCAGTACAAGGCTAGCCAAATGAAAACATACAAATAATTCATGCTTCACCCTCACTCAAAACTCACACCCACCCACATACACACAATTCCATTCACTATACACACCCCACACACACCAACAACCAAACAAACAAAAGAAAGAAAGGGATCACAATGTTTTTTTTTTAAACATAAAAAAAAAAAATTAAAAAAATAATAATAAAGAAATTATTAACAAAAAAAATAAAACCCCCCCCCCCCCAATACCAAACCCAACAATTAAAATAAAAAAAAAAATTAATTTATAAAAAAAAATAAAAAAGGAAAAAAAAAAAAAAAAAAAAAAAAAAAAAAAAAAAAAAAAAAAAAAAAAAAAAAAAAAAAAAAAAAAAAAACCCGAGATAGCCAACTTGTTCCTTCATTCATCCCAATTTGACAAACAAAAGTTAAATGAAGTAGCTCTCTTAGCCTTGGAGTAATGGGTCATCAAAGTAAGGCCTCACTGACTTTTGGAAATTTGCAAGGACTGTATCTTGGGAAATTTTTTGTGGGAGGGAATTTTTTTGTTCACAATAAATGAATTCCTCACCCTTGAAAACCCTGCCCTTGAAAACCCCAGTACACAACTTTTCAAGGAAATCAATAATGATCAGACAGCAAATTGGAAAGTTTTTGGTTGAGTTACTGTGGAATGCCTCTGTTGCTTTCATCTGATATTCATTGCACATTCAAGATTATAATATTCCAAGATGTAAGTGGTGGTGGTTATTGTTTTTACAACACATTGACTGTTGAGTCATGTAGCTTCGCCAATCTCTCACGCTGATTGGTTGCGGACGAAGAGTAGCAACAGGTGAGACTCGAACCCACAATCTTTCCAAGATGTAAGTAGCAAAGCTTTTTCTCCAAAGGGAGGTTTGGATAGGTTAGATTGAGTTATGCTGCATTTTTGTCTACATTTCATCGAATGTTCTACTACCTAAATGAGTCATTTTTTGTTCTTATTTTGCATATAACCAGAAAAGTAAGCATTTGCACAGAAACTGAACGATTCCATCATCTGAGTCACCTTCATAAACATTGCATTAGAATGATAAGTTCCAAAGGATTCATAAAACGAATTAAGGCATGCATTTACCGGTAAGCTTAGGTTCACATTTGGTAAATTCAGCTATGGTTCCAATTTCAGTTCGTGAAACTTTAATCGCTATAAACGAGAACGGGTTGAAGGTTGCTGTATCCCATGAGCTGAAGAAATTCTGCCCCAAACTTAAGAGCATGTTCAATACCCCATGAGCCCAAACAATACCCACAGTCTCATACACCCACTCCAACAATCAGAAGCACCGTATGCCAAACCACAACACTCATGTCTTCACTTCGCCACACCTGAAGACACCTGAAGACTTAAAACTTTAGCCAGGTTTTAAAACTATATGGAATGTTTACGTGACGTCACAATATATTCCAAAATTCTGGTAGTTTATCCTTGTATTAACAATAAATGTTTTACCACAGATCCGTCATATCAAAACCAATCGCCCGTGGCGGGCACCAGCGTGGTGCCCGGCCACACACACATCTGCTCAGGTGCATTCCCGGCGGCCGAATCTAGGCGTGGTAGGCCGCACGGGAGCGCACCGCACCAAGCACATATAAATACGTAACAAAACAAATACATTAAAAACTGGCGCCGCACGCCGCGGCCGCACCGCCAGTGTAAAGGTTAAAAACATTGAAATTGCATGCAAAATGCTGGGCGGCCTGTCCTCTAATTAAACAATAACAACAACAAAAACAATGAAAAACAAAAGAACACCATACATTACGTAAAAACAGATAAATAAAAAGTGGGCCACGGCGGCCAAAAGGGCCATAAAAACCGTGGCCCGAGAGATGGCCCGCCCTAAAACGAACACAGACGTTAAAAACGCAAAAAAAAACACACACCTCCCACGCCGCGGCCCGCAAGACCGGCCCGGCGTGGGCATCACTCGCCCCAGCACGGAGCGTCGCGCCAGCACAACACAGTCGGCGCGCCACCCCGCGGCCCGACCGTCACGCGGCCGGGCAAAGGCCGGGGCGGCATCACCCAGAGCTGCTCCAGGCAGCGCCAGCCGCAACGCCTGAAGGGTGGGTGGGTCCTGGGGAAGAACAAGGAGCCCCCAGGACGGAGCCATCGAGAGTCCCCCGCCCCTTCCATCCAGGGCCCCGCATGGTATGGCGCAACACTCTGCCTATCCGCGGTCGTGACGTACGGCCGCGGGTTACTGGTACTGGCGGCGCCCGGTGACGTGCTCGACGTACACGTCACGGGACCACCTCAGGGTGTCACTCACCATCAGCTGACGCATTAGCTTCGCATAAAAGCGACTAACGCGCAGCTGCTCGAGTACGGCCTCATTCCCCGGCACCAAGTGCCGAGGGAGCCCACGACGAAGGCGTGGATTGAGGCCGTTTTTCCCCGCTGGCGGAGCTGCTCCACGAGGGGGCATGCTTCGCCAGCTTCCCGTCGGCCGAGGATCCCCTTCACTCGCCAGCGGAGCGTCACGTCGAAAACTCGAAGTGGCCCCTTAGGCAGCACGCCGAGCCGCAGGCAGTGGGTGAGTCGCGGGACGATGAAAGTACGCAGCGCGTCCAGCTTTTGCCAAGGGGCAATAGCCGAATCGCACAGCCTTTCAGCATCCCGACGAGCTTCAGCCAGCACCCGCAGCGGCGGCTGCGAGAGTCGAGTGTGGCCCACCTGTCGGCTCAGGTACCGGTAAGAGCTGCCCTCCTGGATGGTGGGCAGCGGCACCCCACACAGCGTGAGGTCGGGTGGGGCGACGACCCGCACCGACAGCAGTCCCGATTTTGCTGGGTTCGGCTGCACCCCACACCAGCGGCAGCCGCGCTCGAGCACGCCAAGTTCACGCCGAGCAGCCTCGGCAGTGGGATAGATCAGTGCCAGGTCGTCCGCAAACCCTAGGCACCTGATCTCCGCGCGCTCCAGCGCACGCAACAGGGGCTCCATTCCAATATTTAAAAGTAGCCCACTGAGCGGAAAGCCTTGCCGAACACCCCGCAGGGTGTCAACACGGGCCGTCAGACATGAAGACAAAGACATAAAATATTAGTGCAACTATGAGCCACAAGGGCCCTTCTTGGTTGCACTCTGTACACTGAACCAGTTGCCCACCAAATCTGTCAATCAGCCCTCCCTGTAATACTGAAAGGCAAGCCCTCCATTCTTATAATGATTGTCTTTGCTGTTTTTTAAAGATGTTCAATGTGCTGCTACTGACAATGTTTTCTGGCAGCTGGTTCCAGTGTTCTACTACCCTGTTGGTGAAGAAAGTTTGCCTTAACCTTGTCAGGCCTCCACCAGTGCGGAATCTGGTAGACGAACCCTCGTAAGGGTCACGTAGAATGCCCAGAGCCTCGGCCGGGAGACCAAAGGCGTCTAGGACACTCCAAAGGTGTGAATGGGGGACCGAGCCGAACGCATTGACCAGGTCAACAAACGACACATGGCACCCGTGATTGGAGCGACGGGCCCCATTAACAGCACACTGGATCACAAAATTGTGCTCCAGCACACTATCAAAGGACAAAATTGTGCAAGCCCTTCTGACCGGGTGACAGGACATCTCCCGCCTCTGCCCAGGCGCTCAGACGGTCCGCCCACACCCCAGCGTACAACTTGGCAACCGTCAAGCCTAATGCTATCGGGCGCTAGCTGGCAGCCACGCTGGGGTCGCCTCCCTTGTGGATCAGGACTTCCTCAGCCTCCTTCCACGACGGTGGCACACGCTGCGCTCGCCTGCACAGCTTAAATGCCGACGCCAGGAGGAGACAGTCTGGATCCAGGGCGCGCCACGCGGTATAACGCAGGCAGTCAGCGCCCGGCGCCGTGTTGGAGGCACGGCGCAAGCGGCGCAGGACCTCGTCTCGGTGGACGGGCGCCGTCAGGTGCAGGCAATCGGGGGCTCTCCTCAGCTGGGGGGCCCCGGCCGGCCAGTCCGCCCACGGTTCCCGTTCCGTCGGCTGAGCAGCCAGGGGCGCGGCAAAGTGGGAACAGATCTAGCACATTTCTGCTTACGTCATTTGGGCTGGAACTAGAAAACCTACTAGGTTCCGTTGTACACATTAGTCTTAGGACGCAGTATGGAGGTATATCAGAACTTCTAAGGATACAAAGCATCGAATAGTACGAAACGTCAAAAATCCGCTAAAGTTGAATCCCTCCAATGGCTCAAACCAACTAATCGACGGATGCTTCCTCCTGTAGGGTATTTTTAAAACGTCTAACGTATCAAAGCAACTAACGGATTCAGGTCGACTGGTGAGTCAAACAGCGGGCTCAATCGTTGGGAGCAGCGCGTTAACTTAATGCACCTGTCCGAACCTCGTAAGGTCCGGCTATGACTGGTGGTGGTGGTGTGTGTTTAGAAGCACTAAGTTGTGGTCCGAGATATACTGGCGGCTAGATGTAAATCAGAAGTTGAAGACTGGCCAAAGATCGGAATAGCGCTAGAAGTAGCGCGGACTAGTGCGTGCGCGGCTGTTGCATGTGCAGGTGGCTGTTGGCCGGCTGGCTGGGTGGGTGGTCTTCGGGTGGTACACACAGCCACCGACACCATCACTGGTCCAGTGGGTGTGGCTTCTATGGCCAAGCCCAGATGATAATGATGGACTCCGAGATAATGCCTTCCAACGAGTGGCTGGCTTTTTCAGTTGGGTGGTTCAATATGCACTTTATGTTCACGGCTAATGGCGCCGCCCGCACAGTTTCGCCGATGGGCCGCGGGATTGGAAAATGTGCCGAACATTGGGACTGTCGAAGCCGGCACCTTTGTATGCAGACTCCAACACCTTAGCCACTCATCCATCATCGCCACAGTTCTTTGCTTTGTCGGTGGCAGTGGTTGGCCGTTAGCCAATACCACCCCATCCTCCGTATGGTGCGCAGGCGCATGTATATCTGCTGCCGAACCATTGTCGGACGCATATATTGGTTATAATGATGTATGTCAACTGCATATGATGTACATCTCGCATTCGTTGCAGATATTTCAAGCTCCCCATACGCACGTACAGAAGTCAGACCGACTACGGACTTTTTGGCATGGTAGCCAGTCTGGACGCTGCATATTCTGCAAAATTACTGTCACGCATGGCAATAGGCTGACGAGCACCGTAATACACTGCGAGCGACATGCCTTCAGCATGCAACGAAGGCGACAACATCCTGATCTCCACAACACGAGCAGGTGTCTATTGAGCGGCGCACGCCCCACGACAGGTGATGGCAGGCGATGGCAGCAGAGCCCAGAGACAATGGCCGTCCTCGCAAAAGCGGTGTCTGTTCTACCGCACGGGGTATTCATGGAGGGGTGGGGAAAAACGGGCACACGCTTCCTCCCCATGGAAAGGCAGCATGCCCCCTGACTGGAAAGGTGCTCCAATCTCACCCCATGCACACCTGAAATGAAATTCGCATATCTTCAAATTAGGAAAGGCTTCCGGGGACGCTCGAGTACACTCCCTCCGTCCCTTTCGGTTTTCCAGCCGAAGGCGCCCCTCTGAGCCAAAGGTACCCTCTGTGATACTCTAATGCACCACCTGATTTTTTACTCAGGTAATATATATATATATATATATATATATATATATATATATATATATATATATATATATATATATATATATATACATACATATATAACCTGCATTTTTCAATCATCCGCACAACTCGGGGAAATGGCAAGCCTTTAGACACCATCTCCATCTCCACCTCATCCCCTGACCAAACTTCCTGGATCCACCCCTGCGTCACGGATCACCACTTACGAAACCACAAGTGTCGACACAGCCATATCAGCATTGGCGAAAGTACTTTTCGCTATGCAAATGCACTTCGCTTTACAACCAACGGATCCCAGGACGACAGCCAGGAGCACACGCTGTCGGCAACAGTGCGAAAAGCCAGCGCAACACGAACAACCCGCAGCCGGCCAAGTCCGACCAGTTCCCAGCTGCACCTCCGGCCTGTATCGCAGACTACACCGGCGCAGTGCCGCCCCTGCAGCACTCCGAGCCGACCGCAACCCCTGCCGCAGCACAGCCATCGCAGCCCAGCAGACCCGTAGACGCTCCGCCGCAACCGGGCGCGTCAGGCAGCAGCGGCGGCGCCGGTCCCGCGCCGACCGGCGGACGCCCGACACTGGCGCCGCCTGCCGACACTGCGCCAGCGCCACCTGTCGACGCCACGCCAGCGCCACCTACGCCGGCGAGAAGCCAAACGCCTCCATGCAGGCGACCTCGAAGACGCCGCCGGGCGTGAGCGGCGGGTTGGCGAACGTGGCGCACGCGTCCGTCTTGCCCCGGCTGAGGTTCTCGTCCAGCCAGATGGCCTGGCCGCCGCCGCCGCCGACGGTCAGCATGGTGTTGTCGGCGGCCATGAACAGCTGGGCGGCGCGACTGACGGCCGACGGCGGCGGCTGCAGGTCCGCCCGCTGCGAGCCCACCCACCGGTACACCTTCAGCTGCGGCCGCAGCGTGAACAGGAACGTCTCGCCTGCCGGCAGGGACACACAACAGTAGACATTTGCTTGAGGAAGCTGACGCAAAGCGGCGATTTTAAATGCCACTAGATCACATCCGCTCTGGTATTTCATCTTGCCATGTAACTAAGCTTAGCTGCATAGAGGGCGATATGTGATATTGTTTTAAAGCTGGGAGAATCACTGGTGGGTGCAGCCTACTTCCAAAAACCTTTTGTTGCCACTTTTTTGCAGACGCACACCTACATAGACACACCGCATATATATATATATATATATATATATATATATATATATATATATATATATATATATATATATATATATATATATATATATATATATATATATATATATAAACATACATAGACACACCGCATATATATATATATAAACCAGAACTATCCCCGCCCCGACCTCAACACAACTGTATATATCCTGCAGCACCGCGGCCTAGCCGGGCATCATCGACAGACGAAGCCCAACAGCCCCCGCCCACATCCGGCGGCGGCGGCGCCTCACCGGTGCCGAAGTAGGTCTGCCGCGAGCCGTCCTCGGTCAGCTGGTTGCGCGTGTGCCAGGCGCAGCTGCAGTAGGCGCCGAACACGGCGCCGGCGGCGGTGCGCAGCAGCAGCACGGTCGGCTCGTGCGCCGCCACCCGCTGGTAGAACGTCTTGAGCGAGAAGCCGTGCTCGTTGGACGTGTAGAGCAGCTGGGGCGAGTAGAGCGCGTAGCGGCGCGGCAGGTTCTCCCACAGCTGCAGCAGCTGGAGGGCGGCGGCTCGCGGTCAGCGACGCGGCGTTGTCGACACGCAGCGTTGATGATTGGTTGGTCGTTGGTTTTGCGACACGTCGACCGTTGAGTCATGTAGCGTCGCCAATCTATCGCGCCGATTGGTCGCGGGCGAAGAGTAGTTACAGACGAGACTCGAACCCACAACGGTTTGATGGTGAGGCAGGCAACTTACCCCAGACTACCCGTCCCCAGCGTTGATGATTGACCACGTGGCAGTGGCGCACATATCTTAGTTAGTTTTTTGTGTTTGAATGGTGCATCGACTACAATGGTCAAATAGCGACCATGCGGTGCGCATATGGAGCGGCAAGCCGAGTCAGAGTGGCGCAACCCATGGAGAAAATCTTGTTTCGACTTCAAAATGACGATGGCTTGGGAGTGATGGTAATAGCGACGTTGTCTTCGTCAAGGCACAGAAATAAGATAATCAAAAGGTAATCTTGTGATCGTCGGAAAAAAACATTTCCCGGAGCATTTCTTAGCATTGATGCCTCGAGCCCACTCCTAGAATATCGCGCTAAGCGTTTACAGATATAAGCATACATGTATGTATGTTCATATATACACATATTTTATATATATATATACATCACGCTCTTGTATTCATGACAAGCATACGGAATGTTAGTTATTGTGGTTAAAGGGCGCCTCGACCATTTCGCTATCATATTGCGTCCATACGTATTTATATCCTGCTATGGTATCAGGTCATCTTTTGAAGTCAGTGGTAAGGAACAATTTTCCTCTTGGTGTTGTAAATAGCCTTGAATCCTATTTCTGAGGTAAATTGAAACGGTACTATTGTATTGTAATCCTATTTCTGAGGTAAATCGTACTATTGCGTACGATTGGGGAGTTATCAAGCATGCCTGGATATGTCAGCGACCTGGCTGCAGTCCTAAAGTGTTGCATGTAGCTGGCTCAATGCACAAGCAAAAAGGCATGGAGTTCAACGATGTCTTATCCTAATTTAAGCATAACCTAATTTAATCTAATTTAACTAGGATTTAACCTCATTGAAACCTTAAGGGGTGCCCACCACGCTTGCAATGTAGGAGTTTTAAGCCTATTCTGTCGTTGAGCGAGGTTAAGAAGACGGGATGAAAATCGACGTTTGCATAAGCAATGCAGCATCAAGAGCATCTCTTATAGTTTTCATTCCTTGCAAGTCCCTTAATATTTTACCTCTATATTTGGATTTGATAAATAAAGCTGACCAACGTTACTTCACCTAAGGGACGGGGTAGTGCGTAGAAAAGGCGCAATCATTAAAAATGCACATTATTAAATCCATGTCAAAGTCGGTACCAAACGAACCACCACGACTAAAGGTACACCATGGCGTGAATATCAGCGTCGTGTGACTTCGTCTGAACTTTCTTTGATCTATTTCACCTCTGTTCGACTTCAATTAAAAAGTATATCGAAGATGGTGCCCAGCTGCAGTGATAGTTGCTACCATGCAAAAAGCAACAGAGCAAAGGCTAATGCTACGCGCTAGATAACCAATAGCAGTTCAGGCGCCCTTAGGCCCGAGTAAACAAACGAAAAGACTAATGCACTGGTTTATGTGTTTTGCGTCGCT
Organism: Imbricaverruca yamaguchii; assembly: GCA_034440575.1. Taxonomy (NCBI): domain Eukaryota; kingdom Metazoa; phylum Arthropoda; class Thecostraca; family Neoverrucidae; genus Imbricaverruca; species Imbricaverruca yamaguchii. The sequence goes on from JAOTOL010001657.1 coordinate 2,448,007, forward strand.
GTTGCTATTTTGTGGAGATGGTGACACTGTGCATCAGGGCAATGCAGTGCAAATGAGTTCGTCGTAGAAAAATGAAACATGCCTATTCAGTGTCCTAATGGAGGCAGTGAAAGGAATCCTACGATTTTGTTTCTGAAAGGGCCAACAGCCACAGGAAAGATTCCGGGATGAGAGAAAAGACACTGCCTGGAGAAACTGAACAATGTCCTAATGGTCTGTTTTTTCACGATTATTGAGTAACTGACTGGCTATCTTCACGATGAGTCAGAAAAAGAGTAACTGTAATGGCTTCGGTGTCCGTTTTTATAAATGAAAATGAACGTGTTCTTGGTCGGGCAACTAGTGCCTTCTATTCCTGTATCCAATGTGCCCAATGGAAGAGCTGTGCTTCGTTTTTCCCATGTCATGAACAAGGTTTCAGATGTACATCAAGCATACCAGATCAACGTCTTGTCGTTCTGGTGAATGGCAAGGATTAAGACAATGCTGCTGCGTAGCTGTGTCAGAAAGCTGTGGCAGGAATGGCGTCAATGAAGGAGGGCAAATGAGGAAAAGCTGACGTCACCGGCCGACGGAAGGTACTAGTTGATGGCATTTAACAGATTATGGGATAAGGGAACACAGGATGCGCTTGATGCAATCAGATCCCACAGTCTGTGGAGGAAAGGCTGGAAAGGATGAAGACATCCGGTCTTGCGTGGATCAACGCTTGTATAGACATGGAACGATACGTGGATTTTTTAATTAAAAAAAATACGGCAGCAGAAATAGAGCCAGGAACGCCAAAAGAAGTTGCAAATCTGCGAAGAAGAACCGTCAGACTGCCATGTATCTTAATGACCAGCCAAAAATCCCCGTATCATCATCCCCAAAGAGCAGTCAAAAAGCCCGGTATAAAACTTTTTTTTAAGTTACAAAAGCCCGGTGTAGCCTAAAAAGCCTTCGGTTTTGACCAAAGACCAGTCAAAATGCCAGGATATATCACAAAGGCCAGTCAAAAAGCCGGGCGCCCTGGCAAGGCTTTCTGACCGGGATTGCTGTCCTTGCACTAGCAGCCTCTAGTGTAGGCCAAATTGAGCCTCTTAAGCGGTACCCTATATTGATATACAAGTACATCCACGCAGCTGGTGGCTATTATTGCACAGGATGGATATGAAGGAATAAGTGAGCTGAATAGCTGAAAGGACGTAAGGATTAAGGACGTTGCATTCTAGAGCACTGCAGCCAGTCGGCGCCGGCTCAATAGACTGCAACAAGGACGAGGGTAGGTGTCAGGTCAAGGAATGGAAAGGTGCTGATAAATCAATGGCAAGGATCGTCCATATAAATTATACAATAAAAGGGAAGGATGAATAGTGATTTCCTTGTTTCGATTCGTTCGTGCGTTGTCTTAATTCCAATTCTTCGTCATGTCTTAATTCTCTAGGTAACAACGCGTGTATCATGGACAAAACGAAGAACGTATATACAATCAACGGACTATGATCCGTAAGCTGACGGATTTCGTTTCGTTTGTTGAAGGACTAGGGTTGGTTAATCGGCGGATTGTGATACGGTAATTGACGGATTGTGGTCAGTCAATCGGCTGATTATGGCCTGGATTATAGCTATTAAGGAATATGATTGATTACGGTCCGTTTATTGAAGGACTCGGATCTGTGAATTGACGGTTTGCTGCCAGTCAGCTGAAGGATCATGTAAATGAATTAACGGATTATGTTACTTGAAGGATTACGCTCGGCTTGCGGCGCAAAGAGAGAACTTCGGCACCTGTCCGATGGACCACAATCAGCTGATTGCCGACTTACCTCTGTCCCCAGACGGGTTGAACGTGCCCATGATTGATTGATGACGGAACGTTCGCGTGCGTCTAAGTATGCAGTTATGTGCTTCCTTCAAGTCATACGCAGGGCTCCTATGCATTGCGTTTGCACTAGTTCATTAACCTAACTGATACGGGATGGAAAGTATACTTTGAAGGCCGGATCTGGTCCAAGCTACTCGAATTCAATTGCAAATTTCAACCGCTGTGTTGCGTGCATTACTGCACCCCTCCCCCAGCTCTCAAAATAATTGATGAATGTTCGAACCTTCCCAAAACTGCCAGCACATCTGGTGTAGCATGCAAATATCCCATAGTACGGTTCATATCACAGTATAATAAGTGAACCAGGTTCACGGTTTTCTAAGAATGAGGAAATTCACCATTTCCTCAAGACAAGCTATCTCGCTGCACCTACTCCTCTCAAAAAGTATCTGTGGTACTGGTGGGTAACAGATGGGTCATGGGGGTGTCGGTCATGTCGGTCATGTCGGTCGTAGATGCGACAGCGCGTCAGTCTCGATGACTATTTGATGACATCCGTTATTTGGCAGCACGTAAAGACGTGATAGATTCGTCAGAGCTGACAAATCTTAACACTGGTGTATGGCCTCGAGGATGATCGAATCTTGACATGACATTGTAACATAAATAAGCACATTGTGTGCGGCTTAGACTAATAGACGACTGGATTGACATACAAACATACCCTATACCATTCGTATGTCATTCAAGACCATTTTCCTACGTTGGTATCGCATAGCTCACTCTAGCTTGACAGCATATCTGAGTTTTAGTTCTGAATCCGATTTCTTCGTTCCTTTTTCCCCAGATTTGAATGAAATCAGTGGTTCCAACAAACATGCTATGACGTTTTCAACTGCGGGGTCCGTCCGTGGCCTGATCGGATCCGTGGCCTATGACCTAAGTAGAGCTAACATATGTCAATGCATCTGCAAAGCACCGATAATTACTAAAGGTGTAATATCTGCAGCTTAAGAAGCGTGCGCGATCAAATTGTACAGTCAGACCTTTTTGCGAAAATTTGAACTTAGACCTGACCTGGAAGGTCATCTATTACTCCAGGCAGAAATGTAGTGTCAATCGCGAGCTCTCGTCCAACTCCAAACGTCTGTTTCGTTCAGTCTCTGGCACGCTTCGTTTCGAAACGAAAGAGGGTGCTCGCATCACCCCCAACTGGTGAAGGTGGCAAAAGCACACTGTGCATATACGCGGTAGGGGGATTCCGGAACTCTGGCTGGTCAAAGTCAGGTTTCGACGTAGTCTTTACGTGATTTATGAATGCATGTTGTAATTTGTCATGAATAATCGTTGAATATACAATAAGGACTGCATAACCAAATAACCAACCACAAACGCAAAAATACTAAATGTGACCTCCGTTAAGGGCTGTGGGTGAAGCGAAGGTTAAGACTAGACAAAAATGTTGCTCTGCCTACAACTTTGTTATTTATTAATGTGTTTTGACCTGGAGTATATGTAGTGGCAAGTGGAGCACTGTAAGGCGCACCTGACAATACATCAATGTATGGTCAGATCACTGAGATATGACCCTGATCGTCCAGAAGGTCATGCATTCGAGTCTCCTGCACACAAAGTTACGGACTATTAAGATGCACAAATGGTTACACCTATGGCTATGGCTATGGCTAATAATGACAAGGTATTGATGCTCACCGAGTTCATTTATGAAGTGACTGTGGTCCAAAAATTTGAATACAGCATTGCTTTGGATTGCCTGGGGAAATTTTGGGGAGCATTCAAACATCTTGGAATTTTTGTTATCGATAGTTATTAGAGAGGGGATGACATGGTTTGGGTTCCGTGACACTCACTATCTTGTGTTTGCCATCGGTTTCGAAATTTGGCATCATCAACGGTCCATCCAATCCTTCAGAGTACTGTGCATACGCGGGATCAGTGACATTGATCTTTCCACCTGTCCCTTGTGCCAGACAAAGTCTTCAGCTTGCACATCAACATTGTTGAAATAAATTGCATTCGCTTGACGACCAGTCCGAGAACTTCCGCAAGGACGAGTGACTAAATGCACTCTGACATTGATCTGCTTGATCTGACCTGGAACGTTAGCCGAAATATATGGATAAACGTTTCAAGTAGCAGCAACATTTGCAAGGATGTAGCTACAGCATGCGGTTTACCCATCTCCACATCTTGCTTAGAACACACGACAGCGGAAGGGGTGCTCATTCTGACCCATCTATCGCACCGGTACGTGTAAAATTATCACGCACTGCGAGGGCTAGCATGTGTAATGGATCAAGCAGTCTGCTATAGCGTGCAACATTGCGTGCGACACGTAACCACCTGCACGAGGAGGACGCGCAATTACCGTAATGTACCTCCCCTTCACCATTAGACCAGTGGGCGGAGACAGTCGGCGGCAGTTTGTCGCCATGGTTGGTGCCGGTTGCCGCGCGCTGTACCTGCTCGCCGAGCTGCTGTGTCTACTCGGCCTGCTCGTGCTGTGCGTCATCAAGGTGCAGCACTTCCTGTCACAGCCGGTCGCCACCTCCGTGTCCTACCAGCCGGGCCGACTGCCCAGCCTGACCATCTGCCACCAACTGCGCGACCACCAGGCGCTGCTCCTGCTGGACGCCGCGAGACAGGCGCGCCAGCAGCTGCAGCTCGACGTCAGCAGCTGCCTCCAGCAGCTGCGCACAGTCAACCAAGCCGTCCAGCGGCTGAGCGACGAAAATGCCACCGTCCAGCAGGTCTTCGACAGTGGCCACGTGCTGTCCCAACTGCTCATCGCCACCAGTGATCTGCAGAAGCTACTTGACAACGGCGTCGACTCCATGCAGCCGTTTTACACCAACGATACTCTTCGGCAGGTAATGGACGCCAGTTATGATCTCGAATTTGTGCGCTACCGACTGGAAGATCAGACAACAAACACCACCAGTGCAGACTATGCGGCTCAAATTGCTGTTAACAATGCGCTGCTAGATACGGCAGAGACACACTATCAGGGGATACTAGATGTTGCCGCAGATGTGCAGCAGCTCGTTGACACCATCGAGCAGAGCTACCAGATGCTGCTGAATAACAGCCAGCAAGACGAGACGCCACCAGCTCAGCTGCTGGCGGCCGGCGCGCTGCGAGTGGACCAGTTTGTGCTGAGCTGTCGCCATGGCAACGCCAGCTGCCTGCCGTCGGACGGCGGCGAGTGGCACCTGCTGCACGTGCTGGAGCGGCTGGAGACGTGCTACACCCTGCTGATGCCCGACTCAGACGAGACGAGTGTGATGCTGGAGCTGAAGGGCTCCCACTGGACTGAGCCGGAGGCGACGGAAATGGCCGCCGAGGCGGAGCACACAACCGAACCGTCGGAAGTGTGGACAGGCGTCAGCGACTCTCCAGATGTTGAGGCACAGGCAACGGATAGCGTGTTGGAGGCGACGGAAATGGCCGCCGAGGAGGAGCACACAACCGAACCGTCGGAAGTGTGGACAGGCGCCAGCGACACTCCAGATGTTGAGGCGCAGACAACGGATAGCGTGTTGGAGGCGAGGACGCAGCCAACTACGGAGTTCTGGACCGACCTCGACCAGCCCGCACCTACTTTCTATCCTGTGTATTCCGAGAGAAACGAGAGCAACCAGTCATACTTGAACTTTTTTTTAAACTATAGCTATAATTATGAGAGTAGGATGTTCTCGCCTGTTTACCGTCTGGACATGGCAGACAGTCCGCCGTACATATCGGAGCTAGGCAGTGGCACCAGCCCGACCCAGGTGCCCGACGCAGTCGAGTGGGTCATGTATTCGATCCTGCTGCACGACCGACCGGTGCCGCTGCTGATGCCGTCGTCGGGGCAGCGCGAGCGCACGTTCCAGATCTACGACCGGCAGGACTGGGTGGACGTGGACGTGCGGCAGGAGCAGCTGCGCACGCTGGACCGGCGCCGCCGGCCGTGCCGCGCCGACGCCGCCTACAGCGAGACGCGCTGTCTGCACGCGTGTCAGGCGGACGCGCACGCGCGCGCCGCCGGCTGCCACGTGCACGCCGTGTGGCCGACCGAGGCGCGCCACGAGCTGGCCGCCTGCGCCAACGACTCGCAGCTGGAGACGCTGCGGGCCGGCCCGGCCCGGCCGCTCGTCTGCCACTGCCCGCGGCCGTGCCGGCAGAGCCGGGTGTCGGCCGTTGTGCAGGCCACGTCCCGGCACAGTGTGGACCGCGTCATCACTCTCACCGTGCGACTGGACGGGCCCACGCTGATCATCGAGGAGGACGACGCCTACACGGCCTGGAGCCTGCTCACCGACTTCGGCGGCAACCTGGGCCTCACCATGGGCGTTTCGCTGCTGACGCTCGTGCGGCTGCTGAAGAACATCGCCACCAAGCTCATTGGGGAGGGCAAGGCACTTAGGAAGTGCAAAAATGCTGCCACGGACATTGAACTGGAAGAAATGGTGTAATGGTTGTTGTCGGCAGTTTGTTATATCATATGCTTCAGTCATGGATCTTAAGACTCAAAATTTACAATGTCAAACAATTGTTGAAATGAAGGCTATGTTGAGCTTGTTGATGATCATAATTGGAAATGTTTTCCTTTCACACTCCTCCGAAGGTCACCCATTCTAGGGGCTGATACAGTGGAGGGGGTGCTGGGGCCATGCACGACTCCCCCATGGAACGCGGCGCCCCTACGGGCGGGAAAGGAGCCCCTTCAGGAAGGAGGCTCGAGTGCACTCCTAAGTATTTCTCAGCCAGATGCGTCCATCTAAGAAGAAAATGTACCCCTTCAGTATGCTAGATTCTGTAGCGGAGCGCGTCCGCTAGCCATCTAGCCGCCGGCTGAAGACTTAGCCATTGCTGAGCGCGCGCGTGGCATATAGCTGCTGAGTATATATATAGTAGTATATATATAGGTATATATATATAGGCATATATATATATAGGCATATAGCTGAGTATATATATATAGGCATATAGCTGCTAACTAGTCGTTCGCACTTTTGGCGATGTGTCAGTATGGTAATCGTGCATATCCAAGTCCGTTGCACCTCGTGTCTATGTTCATCTTTAATGTTCTGTACCCAATAATCATCTGTCATTATCGCCGTGAACTTCTCTCACCTGACTGACATGTTCGCTTCGCCGACTTGCATGTTCTTTCTCTATCTGCCTATTTCAATGTACTAACTAGGACATACTGCTACAGCAAACATACGTGTATTGTCGCTTCGTCGCCGCCATAAATAAATGTTGTCGTGTCCCATGCTGGCGAGTGGTTTACGAGGACACGCGTCGTTACGAGGACACGTGACACGCGTCACCGCTGCCGCGGAATCCTACTTCTTTCTCCCTCTATCCTAAGGGAGGTGTCAAGATGGCACTGAGGGGATAGTACAGCCAGACTGTGCGAATCCCAGGATTTAATTGGCAACGACGCCTCCTTAGTGGCTTCCCAGGTAGTTTACGCCTACCCACACATCTACACACAACCCGTAAGAGCTACACTTAAGAACTTTAGAAAGCGTCCCGAGCTTCATATCTTTATCATAGCGCTATAGAAGGCGACGATAAAAAAAATGTGTTTGGGGCTTCAGAAATCTTCTTTATATAATAAGATTAATGCTCCTGAATCCCTTTCTCATCGCCTTCCCTTACTTATCCCTTACTTTCCCATGAACCCCCGTTCAACGCAAGGAATGGCCAGAAAGTGTACAGATATGTCAATAGAATTCAAACGTTTTACCCTTCGCAATTGCTGCATTTGTTGTATTTTTAACATAGCGGATTAGGAACATTGTAAAACCATATAATTGTTGTACCGGAAGCGACGGAACACAATTTGTATCGTGCTTGTATGCTGTCCGGTAGAGAAGTTGAAAATGAAATTACTATCACCCATGTTCACCACTGAAGCGATGCCCTCCCTGACGATACCTGGTGAGGTTACATAACGAGCCTCGTCTATCGCTGGTGAATATACGTTTGAGCTGCTGTCGTTTGTGTCAATTTTACCGTTTAGTACATAGTGCTACATTAGAGACGGAAAGCCACTTTATAAATCCAATACAGTTTTTCATTTGTCATCTTCATAAGATCTTTACCGTGTCAGCCGCATCATTCATCTGTTCTGACATCCCATTGCCAAAACTCACGTCCTGCTCCACACGAGAAATCTTGGCGGAATATACGCGATGGTTGGTCACGATAAATACAGCTTGATGAACCAGATTTGTGTTACTTTACATGAGCGTGCTTACACAGAGCTCAGTCAGCCATCAGGGGCGTTGTAAACTCTTCTGTCTCTCTATATTAGATGAGGATGGCTTCTTCAGGCTACCTGCATTCGTTGTCCCTTGCAACCGCAGCAATCAATATTCAAGCAGAGTTCAACCACGATCATGCGCTTACGTCACCACTGTCAGCTGGGCGCACCTCGCCCAACACCGCGCATTAACGGCACGGCCAACGCCCAAAGCCAACATTCGTAACACCCGCGCCACACATGGCTCTATCACGCCCCAGCGCCACCTACCGCCATCCGATGCAACCACTAGTTGCCAGGTCATCCCAAGGTGGTAATTCACAACAAGTGGTACGCCATTCCAGCGTAGATTGTGCTTGTCTGGGTGATTTAAAGCTATGGGGGCGCCACGGCGAGAATGCAGGTCGGCAGGGAACGGTTGCCATTCGGTGGCCATGTTAGAGGGGGATTAAATCGACTAATAATTTGCAATTATATCACGGCCTAAAACAATTTATGCACCCTTAAATTGGCACCGAAATTTGTAATTGCCATATAATTGAAAGTTGCTTTCCAATGTAGCTTAACGCATCTAGGATTCTTTTTTATTCGAAATACACGTTTTTGAACGCAAGTTTAGTCCGAATTCTTGCTGTGGTGGCTTTGTGAATCAGGAGCTTATTGCTAAGCAGTGCTTGTTGCGTGAATCTTAGCCCACCACTAACGAGTTAATTCCAGTTGAATTGCAGAATCTTAGCGGAGTTGCACGTGAAGTCAATGAACCGAAATGGCGGCAACGGTAGCTCGTCACCAGCCTTATTTTGCCAGTTGTCATCCGGCTCTGCCAGCCTAAATGCGAGCGAGAGAAGCGACACGAGCCTTGTGTTGCCAGGACAGGGGAGATCAGTGTTGGTCGGCGCTCCAACCAACCGAGGCACCTGGGCGCCACCGAGCTCCTAATGGCAACACTGAATATACAGTCTCTCGGGTGATCGATAATTTCAAGATCAGTTGCAAAACGGGCATGTGCAGGTACCTATTGCTACGGTGGGCTAAGCAGCTATCCCTGGCTACTTGCTGATAGGGGAGCTGTACATTTAGGCTAAACTCCAAGCCACATCGGTGAGCCAGGAAATGAGTGCCGATTCTGTGACAAACTTGGGAGCAGAGGACCATTGACCACGTATTGTACCACTTTAACCGAACGTAGGAGATTGGTCCTCATGTCACCACATCCTCAGCACTGAAGAGGAAACCCTGGGCAGGCTGCAGATTAGACACCCACATGTCCAGCACTAAAGAGGCAACCCTGACGAGGCTGGGCATGCGACACCTACATGATATTCACCACCGGCTTCTCCGTGGTGGCGCGAGACCGTGGTGTTCCCGTTGCCTAGATACGCCGACATAACAGCCACCGCACGTGGAGGGCATGCATTGTAAAATTAATAAATAAACATGAACTTGCGCAGTTATGAGCGTCAATCGTTACTCAAATGCGACTTACTTACCATGCCCCACTCAACAGCTGAACGAGGGTAACTCACTGGGCTTGCAATCTGCAGACTACGAGTGAACTTACTTGCCACTCGGTTTCGCCGTGTCGTGTAATAATACCGGTGCTAAACGTTGAGTACCGGTCGAACCGGGAGGACGAATCACTGATACGTAACGAAGCAATCGCGTTTTGCCTCGACTCACTGAATATTCTGGTGGCAGGCTGTTGCGAGTCTGAACTAATGACAGGCCGTCACTGGTCTTATCCGATGACAAGTTGTCACTCATCTGGCCCGATGACAGGCAGTCAAGTCAGACCTGATGAGGAGGCCGTCGTCATCTAATCTGATGACAGACCATCAGACCCTATCAGACCAGTCTGGTCTGATAGGACAGAATGCCCCCTTAAAAAACATTGAAATTTAAGCGAGTGCCATTAAAAAGTAACGGACAACTCGTGCACAATTGGCACAGATATGTTTCAGTCAATTGACTTTTAAGTGATATTAATTAGTAACCAAATAGCTGAAATAGGTGAAATGATAAGTCCGTCTTAAATAATTTCGCATTGGACGGTTCACTGTTGACCGCTGCAGCGAGATAGCGTCGCATATTCCACCGCTTACGTGTATTATGGATGTAGTCATCACCAACATCTCTGCGTTGAAAAAGACGGAGAGACGCTTCTATGCGAGGAATTCCCCGATACAAAATAGCTCATGTTATGGTTTTCACAATCCTGGACGAATCGATAGGCGAATCGATGAAGAACATAGATGGAAATAGTCTATTCACGAGCACCGAAGGCAGTAGTCGTCCGAGGAGAAACAACACCGGCCAGACATAATCCGATGCGGAGGACATCGCTCTGGACCAGGAGAGCGGCAGGTGTGGAAGATCTGACTGAGTCAGGGGGAGAGGAAGATGTGGAAGATCCGAGTGTGAGTCGGGGGGAGCATCCCGACTATAGGACAACCGACACCGCCGAAATGCGAACAGACGTGGACAAATTTGCTCTGGGCCAGGAGGTCCACACGAGTATGCAGCATGACGTCAACAGTCAAACGTGCGCGACATCGAGGACACAGCGGGGGCTTGTTTCCGCATAAAAGGTAGCTGTGGGTAGCATAACAGTGACCAATTCTTAGTCGACAAAGTGTCACCTCTATTCATTTACGCCAGGACGATGGCCATTCTCTCAGTTGCGGCTTAATCGTCTTTGGCCTACTCCCAAGTTCCATTTTCCATATGTTTTGTCATTTGGAATGAGTAAACGATGAAGAAATGGCGTAGTAGTCGGTGGCTGGAAGGGGTAGAGCAAGTATGTGTGCTTCGTGTGAACTTCGCTTAGCCGCGGCATCCGCCAGCTTACTTTCCCAATTTCCACATGGCTAGGTATTCAGCGTAGTACTACAATTTTTCCAGTTTCTCCGAGTGCGATCAGACGGACAAGAATTTTCAGCAATAGGGTGTCCTGGATAAAACTTGTTCAATGCTGAGGGACTGCTAAGAGAGTCTGAATAAAACAAATAATAGTTGTACCGATACTTCGATAAAACGCAAAGCTTTTATGATGGCAGCAAGTCCGCACGAGTATACAGACGCTTCGTTCGGTAGGCGCAAAGTGCGCAAATCATTATCACATATGCGGAATGATAGCATGCGTTATCATTCAAGTATGTAGCAGCTTTATGATGGAAATACGTCTAGCTGAACGCTCATCGACACACAAATACACACACGCACACGCACATGGATAGCTGGGTTAAGATACTTACTTCTTCGACGTTTGCCAGTGAAAGCTTGGGATCCATCAGGATTGGGAAACCCATGGAAAGCTGCTTGAAAAAAAGAAGATGCAATTACAATCGGGTAATATCTGTATCAAGTATGGAGTAGACTGAACTTCCTAGTTAAAGTTTCATATGTGAATTTTTTGTTAACATTTTGCTGCCGGTCTTCCGAGTAGGCAAACTGAAGAGACCAAGTACCAGATAGATCATGTAGTCGGAACTGGAATCTGAAGTGATACTGTACCATGAGTGGTGAAGCGATAGAAGCCAATGATGGGTGCCAACGCTTGGTTCGGCTCTGCTCGGCTGCGGGCCGACTCGACTCGACCCGACCAGACCCGACTCGACCCGACTCGACCCGACTCGACCCGACTCGACCCGACTCGACCCGACTCGACCCGACTCGACCCGACCCGACTCGACCCGACTCGACCCGACTCGACCCGACTCGACCCGACTCGACTCGACCCGACTCGACCCGACCCGACTCGACCCGACCCGACTCGACCCGACTCGACCCGACTCGACCCGACTCGACCCGACTCGACCCGACTCGACCCGACTCGACTCGACCCGACTCGACTCGACCCGACCCGACCCGATCCGACCCGACCCGATCCGACTCGACCCGATCCGACTCGACCCGATCCGACTCGACCCGATCCGACTCGACCCGATCCGATCCGACTCGACCCGATCCGACTCGACCCTATCCGACTCGACCCTATCCGACTCGACCCTATCCGACTCGACCCTATCCGACTAGACCCGATCCGATCCGACTCGACCCGATCCGATCCGATCCGACTCGACCCGATCCGATCCGACTCGACCCGACTGTTGCGATGCACAATGCTCTCGCGCGAAGCATCACGTGGATTGATGTCAATTTGGTCACCGCTCTTTAGTTGGAGGTGACAAATTGGCAACGATTTACACCAAACACCATGAAGAGTGCCGCTGTCAAGAAAGTAGCGTGCTGATCTCCCAGGATTGTGGCAGAGACTCCATCCCGCTGGTAGCCTGGCATTTCGACGCGTGAGCGACGGTTGGAGTGAATGGTGACTTTGCACATCATACTTGTTATATTGCCTTCACCACATACTTGGCCGCGTTGTAAACACTGAAGTTGCCTTTTCTGCATTCCCACCTGCTCGAGGTCAACACTTTTAGAGAATAATGTTGCCGAGAGCTGTGTTGAGCATAGTCAAATTGAAGCTGATTATAAAAAGTAACTAAGTGTTCATTATTCAGTGTTCACATTTTAAGTAAAAATATGATCGGAAATCGTTCAGTCCAATTTCTGATCACATTCAACGTTTCGGCCAGGGGCTATCGTCAGGAGACTCCTGATGATGGCCCCCGGCCGAAACGTTGAGTAATATAGCACAATCCCTAACGCTACTTTTGATGTAAACTCAGCACCCCTGGTATATTGAGGGTCGTACATTTCGTCTCACGCAATGTCTAAAACCCAGGAGCACTTAAGAGCCATTCCTCGTTGTATTAAACATTTTATTACTTCTCACAATCAACTTTTGGAGGAGGCTGTTTGCCAAGCGAATGGTTGCTATTGTTCGCGCACCACACAACCCCAGCATCAGCGCCGCGGCACTGACGCTCTGTGAGCGGCAGAGCGGGCAGACGCCGGCAGCGGCGGCGACGTCGCTCACCTCCTTGATGGCGATGGTGCTGGAGCGGTGCTCCAGCTGCCGCTGGGACGCCAGGCTGGGCAGGCCCTGGTGCGACAGGTGCTCCACACACAGATCCGTGTCCAGCCTGCAACCAATCGCCGGGCGGATTCACAGTCACTGGTGCGCCCAAGCACGGCGAGGAATGGTTACAAAGTCGTGACATTTGGATGATGGATGACAATGAGACTTAAATTGATACTTAAATTGATAAATTTTCGATATATTTCCTATGTTTTGGAATTTGCCCTGCTGAATGCAGTAGGCGAAAAGTAGGAAGTATATTGACAGGTCATTAGTTTAAATATCAATTGAGTCGCATTGTCATCGATCATCCACATAGAGGTGTGCAGGTGAAGCTCCTCGGTGTTTGGAAGGGCATCGACACCTCGACACCTGGTTTGTTCTCATTGCCCGTGATTTCCGGACACACCGCCTGTGTTCACCTGAACCACAGTGACTTCGGACTTGGCACCCCATAGGCTGGCTCTCGATATGTTTTCTGATATTGCCAACTTAGCTCCCTCGAACATTGTCGGACCTCGACCCGTGATGGAGAACCTGTTCGGCCAGCAGCCCGCCGTCGGCGGCCTGACCATCCGCCACCAACCCAGTCGAGTCCTCCACTGTCGAGGCCCCTGCCAGGTCGCCCTTTCCGAACAACTCTTGGAAGACGCAGAGAACTGAAGCTTGCCTGCGTCGAGAGTTCACATTTCCCATCCAGTGAGAACTTTAGCACGAGTGTGGTGGTGGTGGTGGTGGTGGATTGGAGTTTAAGGGCGCGTCGACATCTAGGGTCATTTTGCGCCCATTTAGCACGAGTGTAGTCACGAGTGCAGGGAACAGACGATTCGGACTCACGTGCGCTCGGGGAAGCTGAATCGGCCGCCGTCGGCTCGTATCTGCTCGTGCGCCTTCTGGTAGGAGGCGGTGAGCGCACACCGACTGAAGGATCTGATGCTGAACATGGTCTTGAGCAGCTTCCGTGGAGTGACCTGCGGCGGCGGCACCCGCGGTCACACACAGCTACAGCACCGCCGTGTCCAGCACCAGGTAGCGCACGGCGCTGAAGAAGGACCGACACCGAAACATTTGGCCTTCTCTTGTGGCAGCCGCCTCCGCGATCACAACATCGGCGACTCGCCTGCAGGCTGACTGTCCTCCGTTGCCGTGCACCACCCGTCGGCCTGTCGCTACTCACGGGGATCTCTTGGCAGAACCGCTTCATGCCTTCTTGCACAGACTGGTGCTGCAGAAGAGTGGCCCAGCGCGTGCCGACCTTGTCTTCAGGAGTCGACCGGCTGGTCTGCCGGTGCATCAGCACGATCAGCGCCATGGCGGCCCGGTACAGCACCTGCAACGGCAGCTTCGTCAGCACGAACACCGTTCGGCCTGCTGACGCCCAGCCACAGCGCCTGCAGCGATCGCTGCGTCAATGCCTCCCCAGAACACCAGAACTGCCGACGTGCTGGTAGGTGATATCAGGGGCGAAAACAAAGGGGAGGACACAAAGGGGCACTAGGGGCACGCACCCATCTCCTTGGAAGGTGGGTGCCAGAGGGTTGCGGAACGTATGGAGCGCTGTGGTGCTGCGTCACTAGTGCGCCCGTTGTCGAAGACACCATGTGCTCAGGACGAAGACATCGTTGACGCGCCGAATGCCCGTTTACCGAACTGTGGTGAGATAAGCGTCCTTCTAATGAAGGTTGGAGTTCCTCTCGAGATAGACGCTGCCGTGGTTCGCTCACTCGACGCCCTCCCAACTGGTCTGGCATTATTTTGTTTCAATCAGTTGCTTTTAGGTCGATGACCCCTAGATCGTTGAAACATAAGCGGGCTTTGCATAGGCCATGCCACATTCTTTGCCGACCCTATGATGTGAAAAATTGAAGATGCCATGTTTGGACGCTGATCTATGACGCAAGAAGCGGGAACAACGAGGATAGATCTTCCCACGAAAATATCGAGTAAGCGGAAATTAATATAACTTACCGCCCCCAAATCATCAGTGCTTGATGTGGTACGTGATAGACAACTAAAATAAATCTCCACGATTTATTTAAAGTTATCATGGGCCAATGCCTAACCTGACGTCAGCCGACCTTTGTGGAGATTGCCAAAATTGATACAGACTAAAATTGTGTGTTTAAAAAGACGCGCAGTCAGTGGCGCAATCAAAGCGAGTGCCACTCCCCCTCCCCCCACCTTTGCCCAAACAAGTCCACCAGATTAGCAAGCTTTCGAGATTCTCACCGCGCCAAACCAGACATCGTCAGCGCGCTTCGCGTGCGCAGCCTCCGTAACATGTGGTTGTCAGTCCCCTTCTTAAGAAAATCATGACTGCGACTCCTGCTACACGTAATATATCCATCCTACAAATAGACATGCCGCCAATCGGAATGCTGTGAAAAGTAATATATGGGCGCTACATAGCCAGTCTCAGTTGATGTGCCCCAAAGCCCAAATAATCAATCAACCAATCAATCAATGAACTGCGACTCCTGCGAGCAACGCCGCATACACTCCCAAAACTGCTGAACGCTGATGCCAGTCGTTTTTTGTTCATATTGCGAAAATCCCAGTGCAGCGAGGGCCGTCTATCCGAGACCGTGGAGATGCGCTTAGACACTTCTAGCCTGACAGCTAGTATGAAGTGATGTGGCTTATTTCAGCCCTATGCATTGAGCATTGAAGTTGCATACACAAGACGCTTGTCAGGAGCTACAAATGCATTGCCTAACTCCCGGAGGTACAGCACCCCTTCCCCTCCCATCCTTGGTTGGTTATTTGGGCTTATGGGCGCATCGACTGCTTCGGTCATACAGCGCCCATCCCTCCCATCCTTGCTGCGCTTCGTTCCGCCGCCCCTGGTGAAGATTACAAGTATATATGAACGACTGAGCGATTGGTATGACGAATACGAAACCCAAAGCGGTCGAGTCAATGGTATATCGAGTGCATACACCACGATAGTGAAGGAATCGCAGTCAAAGTTCACGGGGCAAATAGTGTCTTGATATCATTGTTTTCCATTCAATCAACATAGGTCCCATCCTAAGTCCTAATATTGTTCGCCTGGCATTGACCATAGCTGTCCCATGGACTTCACCCACCTGTTCGACACCAAGTTCCCTCAGTGGCATTTTGACTGAAGTAATAGACAGACGCAAGCATGCGAGGAAACAGAACGAAACTGTGAAGGCTTCCAACTCCCCTGTGGCGTTGCAGCGCACCTTTTCGCCCTCCATCAGGTAGCAGTCGAACAGCCGGACCACGTGCGGGTACGGCAGGAAGCAGAAGATCCAGGCGATCCAGTCGGCCAACACGTGGCGCACGTTCTCGCCGTGCCTGGCGTTGTCCTGCAGGAACCTCATGCTGCCCCTCTGGAACGACGCGACCTCATCAGACACATCTCGCAGAGCACAGGACGGCTGGTCGTGGGGGGTACTCGACCCGTCGACAGCGTGTCATAACCTCCACGGTTCATGGCTACGATCGCTGTGATGTGTTGAATTTGTGGAGGTTGTGAGCTGTGGAGGTTATGAACTGTGGAGGTTATGATACATCTCCGACCCGTCAGCTAGAGGCGGCCGCTGCGGTGACCCTGCTTGAAGGTGTCCTGGACAGCGTGTGAGTTCAGTACCCACAGCGGCGCAGGCGAGATTGGAGCAGAGTCCGAGTACAGGATCACGGCGAGTTTTGGATCCAACACCAGACGAAAGGCGCACGCCCTGGGTTGGCGGGATACGCGGGAAAGATCACGTTTAATCTGTTGTGTTTACAAGAACACAAGTGTGGCATTTGCCGACATGTTGAACCATCACGCATCATCCGCTTTCTGGGAAGAAGATGGCCTTCAGTTCTTGAGGAATCATGACCTTTAATACGGAGTCGGTGATGGGCGAGCACTGCCTGTTGGGGAACTGAAGGTATCCTTATTATAAATTCCTCGGTTTCCAGTTTCCGGATATCTGTACCGACACGGCTAAAGCTCCGTAGAAGTCGAGCGGTGCAGCATAAGCGCCAGGCGCCCTGAGCCGAAGAAAGCAGCCTCAAAATTGTGGGGATTTTGTCATCGTACTGAATCGATGAAGGCGTGAAGTTCAAACTCCGAAGCAGACATCAGTCTAACAGAAATATTGAACCATGGTTGGGCCTTACTCCATCGGTGAAATTCAACTTCGCGAATCAAAGCAGTCTAGGCCAAGTTGCCTTTATCTTAACATCAGAACGCTTAAAGGAAGTAATATAGGCAAAACCATGAGCCACGTGGATCAAGGGCACATATCCAACGTAATTGAAGAGGAAGTTAGGGCCATGCTTGCCTAGAGGATTAATCTAACTTGAAGCTAAAGCGGTCATGAGTTGATCACTTCCGATAGTCGGTTGTAACACGGAATTGTCTATTCTGACTTGGAATTGTGTATGTAACGGAGGAGTTGTGGACAGCGCGTTGTGTTTGAGATGTATTCAGACAGACGATTTGCAGCATTTCCTCTGAAGCTGTGAAGACGCTGGGTATTTGTGAGAAGGAATCTTAAAAGAATTGAAGGTCACATTTTGTTAGAACGACATATTTATCACGATCAACATCGGCTCGGTTGTGCATTCCAAAGCACCCGCAACTCAGTTTGTTATGCACTGTTTTAGCCGCCACCGTTAGAAATTGCGCAGCCCGTAATGCTGCAAGCCCGTAATGCTGCAGCCCCGTAAGCCAGCCGTAACTGTAACGCGCCCAGTATCTGTCCATCCGGCCGACCGGCCCCGCCGCCGGGCCGCCGGAGCTAACTAAGCGTTTCTGGAACAATCCCTAGGCCGACGGCCGCCGCCTGCGACGGAGAGGCAGGTGACCTGATGACGTCATTCGCGCCGCGTCCTCAGATGACTACCCCCGCCTGACAGACCTTCCTGCACTGTCGAGCGACGCGGGTCGGTCGGCGGCGGTCGTTCGTGTAAATTCACAGACTGTCTTTTGACCCGCTATTTCGGGACTGATTTTTTATCTATTTAATTTACTTCAACTTGATTCAATATAATGTTTCGACCAGCGGCTTGTCTCTTGACGCTCTGCAAAGGACTCGGAATTCGTACGCCTGCGCGGGCTATTGTCGGACGATGAGCTAGCATGCCTACTTCTTCACTCTTTGCACAAAATATAGCACAAGATCGACGCTGAACGTTTGGAAAGGACAATCCGCGATACGCGGTCCGAGTTAGACTATTCACGTGCCGAGAAGACGACATCCCTATACACCCCAATTGAAAACGAGACCATAATTATGAGAAAACAGCACACTATCTTGCAAATAGGGCCAGTTTCAATGCATGATTGAGCGGCACACCAACATGGTGATATTTTTTTGCATTGTAAGGTGTGCAAAAAACAGGAGTGAACGCGTGGCTACCTTTGCTCGGTTTGGTGTTAAAATCTGGTCACTATGCAATGGTTATGTGAGCGCTTGGCTCTCTTCCGTTGAGCTTAAGCGCGACATACACAGCAGAAGACATGTCCTGGTGAAGAGATAGCCTGAAGAAGATTTACCCCGGTGAAGAAGTAGCCTGGAAAAGACGTACCCCGGTGAAGGAATAGCCTGGGGAAGATATACCTCGGTGACGAAATAGCCTGGAGAAGATATACCCTGGTGCAGGCATAGCCTGGAGAAGATATACCCTGGTGCAGGCATAGCCTGGAGAAGATATACCCTGGTGCAGGCATAGCCTGGAGAAGACGTACCCCGGTGAAGGTATAGCCTGAAGATTTGCACTGGTGAAGGCATAGCCTAGATCAGACATAGTTTGGCTTAGTTAATGTTTCATGTACCGTTCCCAAGGATAGGTGCGACGTACACAGGAGAAGATAAAGTATGGTTTTCACTTCCTAAAAGCAAATGCAATCCGCACAAGTGGAACAATAAACGTATGTGTTGTCTACCCTTTTCGGGAGCGCATACAGATGCACCTTACAGATAAGAATTCATAACCTGGTGTGTATGCCCTGCTAGCAAATGCAATCAGTACATATAAAACAGTACATTGCTGATGTGCAATATGTCGCTGCTTCAGTATGATTATCGAAACGGCTTGGTTCCGGCTTTTCAGTTTGTGTCACTGGGAGGAGATTGGCATGGGAAACAACAAATCCAGGGCAACTCCTCCGAGTCTGCTTGTGTGTGTGTTGGTACGCTACTCTTGGCAGCAGTTGTGCACTTACCGCGTGTTTTCTGCACAACTTCACCAGAGTTCTCCAGGAGATTTCACACTGCCGTTTGGTTTGCATCAGGAAACCGAGCTCCGAGTTTTTCAACATCATACACAGGCAGTTGTAGACATCAATTTCTGAAAATCGAATGACATGTCAAAATGATATCCAACTGACCTAGACGTCGATCCCCTTTCAAATAATGAACAACAAATTCAGAAATAGCACGCGTTATTGGTCGTTATATAATATTTTAAGACGTTATCACGTAACATCCTTCAAAACAAGGCATGCAGATAAAATCACTCATCAGACATCGGACATTATTTAGTGAAGGACACCACACAGAACATCATAGAGCGTGAAACATGCAAGACACCGTGAAGCAGAAGACAGAGGTGACAGCAGACAGTATACAGCGGACAACAGAAACATACAGCCAGCATCAGACAGCCACTAGCAGACAGCAGACAGCCGGCAGCAGACAGCATAGCCGGTAGCAGACGGCAGGCAGCGGAAACAGACAGCCAGTAGCAGACAGCCAGTAGCAGACAGCAGCCAGTAGGGAGCGGGGAGCAGACAGCAGCCAGTAGGGAGCGGGGAGCAGACAGCAGCCAGTAGGGAGCGGGGAGCAGACAGCAGCCAGTAGGGAGCGGGGAGCAGACAGCAGCCAGTAGGGAGCGGGGAGCAGACAGCAGCCAGTAGGGAGCGGGGAGCAGACAGCAGCCAGTAGGGAGCGGGGAGCAGACAGCAGCCAGTAGGGAGCGGGGAGCAGACAGCAGCCAGTAGGGAGCGGGGAGCAGACAGCAGACAGTAGGGAGCGGGGAGCAGACAGCAGACAGTAGGGAGCGGGGAGCAGACAGCAGCCAGTAGGGATCGGGAGCAGACAGCAGACAGTAGGGAGCGGGGGCAGACAGCAGACAGTAGGGATCGGGAGCAGACAGCAGACATGGGCGGGAGCAGACAGCAGACAGTAGGGATCGGGGAGCAGACAGCAGACAGTAGGGGCGGGAGCAGACAGCAGCCAGTAGGGATCGGGGAGCAGACAGCAGCCAGTAGGGAGCGGGGAGCAGACAGCAGCCAGTAGGGAGCGGGGAGCAGACAGCAGCCAGTAGGGATCGGGAGCAGACAGCAGCCAGTAGGAGCGGGGAGCAGACAGCAGCCATAGGGATCGGGGAGCAGACAGCAGACAGTAGGGAGCGGGAGCAGACAGCAGCCAGTAGGGATCGGGGCAGACAGCAGCCAGTAGGGAGCGGGGAGCAGACAGCAGCCAGTAGGGAGCAGACAGCAGACGGTAGGGAGCGGGGAGCAGACAGCAGACAGTAGGAGCAGACAGCAGCCAGTAGGGATCGGGGAGCAGACAGCAGCCAGTAGGGAGCGGGGAGCAGACAGCAGACAGTAGGGAGCGGGGAGCAGACAGCAGCCAGTAGGGATCGGGGAGCAGACAGCAGCCAGTAGGGAGCGGGGAGCAGACAGCAGCCAGTAGGGAGCAGACAGCAGACAGTAGGGAGCGGGGAGCAGACAGCAGACAGTAGGGAGCGGGGAGCAGACAGCAGCCAGTAGGGAGCAGACAGCAGACAGTAGGGAGCGGGGAGCAGACAGCAGCCAGTAGGGATCGGGGAGCAGACAGCAGCCAGTAGGGAGCGGGGAGCAGACAGCAGCCAGTAGGGAGCGGGGAGCAGACAGCAGACAGTAGGGAGCGGGGAGCAGACAGCAGCCAGTAGGGAGCGGGGAGCAGACAGCAGCCAGTAGGGAGCAGACAGCAGACGGTAGGGAGCGGGGAGCAGACAGCAGATTAGCGGAATGACTCACCGGTGAGATGGTGCAGCAGCAGACAGCAGATGGAGAAGAGCGGGGGACTGTAGGTGATGGCGGGGTTGTTGTAGTGCAGCACCGCCAGCACCCTCTCAGCCGTCCACACCTCGACCGGGTCCAGACGGTAGTGGTTCCTGTAGAACGGGTGCAGGAAGGGCGGCCGCTGCGGCTGCGGACCGCGCACCGGCCCTGCGGTGACGGCCACAGGGTAGTGTCAGTGGAGGCCACAGGGTAGTGTCAGTGGAGGCCACAGGGTAGTGTCAGTGACGACCGCAGTGTAGTGTCAGTGACGACCGCAGGGTAGTGTCGGTGACGGCCACAGGGTGGTGTCAGTGACGGCCACAGGGCAGTATCAGTGACGGCCACAGGGCAGAATCAGTGACGGCCACAGGGTGGTGTCAGTGACGGCCACAGGGTAGTATCAGTGACGGCCACAGGGCAGTATCAGTGACGGCCACAGGGTGGTGTCAGTGACGACCACAGGGTGGTGTCAGTGACGGCCACAGGGTGGTGTCAATGATGGCCACAGGGTAGTATCAGTGACGGCCACAGGGCAGTATCAGTGACGGCCACAGGGTGGTGTCAGTGACGGCCACAGGCAGTGACGGTGACCGTCGAACGCCGGTGTCTGATGACCGCAGACCAGTGTCAGTGTCAGTTGAACATCAGTGTCAGTGTCCGTCTGGCACCAGTGTCAGTATCCGCCGGACACCAATAACAGTGTCGGCCGGAAGGTCGTGCCTGCGACCACCCCAGGCAGTGGCAATGAAGGCCGCAGGATAGTGTCAGGTCATATAGAGCATAAATGTGAGGTGACCTTTCGCTTACGTGTCGACCCTAACTATGATCTACACCGATGAACAGCTTAATTAACAATGTGAGGCAATCGTGCAGGTACCCAGCATATTTCAATACAATAAAACTGCATGCTTTGGAACATCAGCTGATATGGAGAGGCCATCACACAAATGGTGCCAATGATAGCTGGGGGACTTTTACGAGAATGACTATTATATTTTGTAGCGCATTTTGCATGTCACACCGGAATTGAAAGTTAAATATCTATCCCATCCATCTGCGGCCCGGTATCCGTATCATAACTGCACTGGCTTTCCATCTGCATCAGGCTGTTCCTGTCCTCACCGTACTGTCCCTCTCCACACCGTACTGTCCCTCTCCACACCGTACTGTCCCTCTCCACACCGTACTGTCCCTCTCCACACCGTACTGTCCCTCTCCACACCGTACTGTCCCTCTCCACGCTGTACTGTCCCTCTCCTCACCGTACTGTCCCTCTCCACGCTGTAATGTCCCTCCATCTGCGTGACCGTACTGTCCCTCTCCACGCTGTAATGTCCCTCCATCTGCGTGACCGTACTGTCCATCCATCTGCGTGACGGTGTTCCTATCCTCACCGTACAGTCCGTCTCCTCACCATACCATCCCTCTCCTCACCGTACCATCCCTCTCTTCACCGTACCATCCCTTTCTTCACCGTACTGTCCCTCCATCTGCGTGACGGTGTCCCTCTCCACACCGTACTGTCCCTCTCCTCACTGTACTGTACCTATCCTCACCGTATCCCTGTCCCACCGTACTGCCCTCTCCACACCGTACTGTCCCCTATTC
The DNA here is from genome assembly GCA_034440575.1 of Imbricaverruca yamaguchii. Taxonomy (NCBI): domain Eukaryota; kingdom Metazoa; phylum Arthropoda; class Thecostraca; family Neoverrucidae; genus Imbricaverruca; species Imbricaverruca yamaguchii. The sequence continues at coordinate 2,470,697 of JAOTOL010001657.1, forward strand.
CTCCACACCGTACTGTCCCTCTCCACACCGTACTGTACCTCACCGTACTGTCCCTCTCCACACCGTACTGTACCTATCCTCACCGTACTGTACCTATCATCACCGTACTGTCCCTCTCCACACCGTACTGTCCCTCTCCACACCGTACTGTCCCTCTCCACACCGTACTGTCCCTCTCCACACCGTACTGACCCTCTCCACACCGTACTGACCCTCTCCACACCGTACTGTACCTATCCTCACCGTACTGTCCCTCTCCACACCGTACTGTCCCTCTCCACACCGTACTGTCCCTCTACACTGTACTGTCCCTCTCCACACCGTACTGTCCCTCCATCTGCGTGACGGTGTCCCTCTCCACACCGTACTGTCCCTCTCCACACCGTACTGTCCCTCTCCACACCGTACTGTCCCTCTCCACACCGTACCGTCCCTCCATCTGCGTGACGGTGTCCCTCTCCACACCGTACTGTCCCTCTCCACACCGTACTGTCCCTCTCCACACCGTACTGTCCCTCTCCACACCGTACCGTCCCTCCATCTGCGTGACGGTGTCCCTCTCCACACCGTACTGTACCTATCCTCACCGTACTGTCCCTCTCCACACCGTACTGTCCCTCTCCACACCGTACTGTCCCTCTACACTGTACCGTCCCTCCATCTGCGTGACTGTGTCCCTCTCCACACCGTACTGTCCCTCTCCACACCGTACTGTCCCTCTCCACACTGTACTGTCCCTCTCCACACTGTACTGTCCCTCCACCTGCGTGACAGTGTCCCTCTCCTCACCGTACTGTCCCTCTCCGTACTGTCCCTCTCCGTACTGTACTGTCCCTCTATCTACGTGACAGTGTCCCTCTCCTCACCGTACTGGCCCTCCATCTGGGTGACGGTGTCCCGGTACTCGTCCACGTTGTCCAGCTCGGCGCCGTGGTGTCGACAGATGGCCCGCCACAGGTGAGTCCGGCCGGCGGCGTTCAGCGCCAGCCGTCCCGTGCGCAGGTCCCTCTTGGTCTGGCCGGCAGCACAGGACAGTCACGGTCCGGTTACAGCCGATCTACGGCCGAGTCACAGCCGAGTCACAGCCGAGTCACGGCCGAGTCACGGTCCGGTTACAGCCGATCTACGGCCGAGTCACCACAGAGTCACCAGAGTCACGGCCAAGTCACGGCCAAGTCACGGCCGAGACACGGCCGAGACACGGCCGAGACACGGCCGAGACACGGCCGAGACACGGCCGAGACACGGCCGAGTCACGGCCAAGTCACGGCCAAGTCACGGCCAAGTCGCGGCCAAGTCACGGCCAAGTCACGGCCAAGTCACGGCCAAGTCACGGCCAAGTCACGGCCAAGTCACGGCCAAGTCACGGCCAAGTCACGGCCAAGTCACGGCCAAGTCACGGCCAAGTCACGGCCGAGACACGGCCGAGACACGGCCGAGACACGGCCAAGTCACGGCCAAGTCACGGCCAAGTCACGGCCAAGTCACGGCCAAGTCACGGTCAAGTCACGGCCAAGTCACGGCCAAGTCACGGCCGAGTCACGGCCGAGTAACCAGCGAGAAACGGCCAATCGCATGTCGATCCACAATCGAATCACGACCGAGTCACAGTCGAGTCACAGTCGAGTCACCACGAAGTGCCATACCGAGTCACGACTGAGTCACATGTTGGAGCTACAACTTAACTGAGGCACATCCAAGTCACACAAGGTGGATGTTACTCGGACTCGCATGACATCATTTCCTTTTATCCCGATATAATTCAGCGCAGTTAAAAATGTAGCTTTTTTTGTCAGATACGTCGAAACCGATGAGTGCTAAATATATTACGTCTCAGAAATTCCAGAAACCAAATTGATCTTCATAAAATATGCGAAGATTTGGTTGCAAGTATCAAATTCAACCTAGCCGGTTAATGGGTCATGTGCCCCTGGACGCGGATGTGACACAGATACAAGTATGAAGGTTCGATGCTCCATCATAGTGAACGTAACTGAAAATTACAATATGAAGTTTTTACGTAATATAAGCGTCCATACGCAGCAAAGGTGTGGGTAAGCATGGGGTCGCGACAATGGTGTTTCCAAACTCTGAATAATTGCCGTGGAACAGAACGGGATGCCGCACAAGTTATGTCCATTGTTGTCTAAAGGAACTGGAGGCCAAAAGCTCAAGTTCCCTATGCATTTACTGGAAGATATGTCTAAGTACATAGTGCGTAAGAGCGCAATTCAACTAAGAAATGCTATGACAACCGACTACACTGATTCAAGCCGGCCAAAAGCATAGATCTGAAAATTGCATCGATCCAAACGGGGACATTGTAACGAAGTTGGTTTTCGGGTCATCTGAATCCTCTAAATTCATCCCCCTACACACTTCGTTCCGGTCCCGACAAGTTTGCGCCACGTACCATGTGTCCCTTCGTCGCATACCTATGGGCCGACGCCCAGACGAGGTCGGCCAGTGGACATTGCCCGCCCTGGCTTCCGGCCACAGCCACCGGCCGTCCCGGTCACAGTCAAGGTGACCCCCAGTACCCCGGCGCGCACCGCCGTCGTCGTCAGATGGTGAATGCCATGTAAAGTGACGTGACGTCAGTGGGTGATGTAGGAGCCCTATGTACAGGCGTGTCAATGATGTCTATACCAGCTGTCAGTGGGCTGTGGCAAATTGCACGTCGTAAGTCGCTAGTGTCAGGCGCTGTGTCGCCAGACAGAGGCTACAGTGCCGCCCCTCTGCCAGCCAGTTGTTGTTGAGCAACATCCTGTGAAATGCTGACAGCTCACTGTCCGACCCCGATACCGCGCGAGCCTAACAAAGGCCAGTCTCTGGAAGCCATCAGAGGCTGCTCTGATATCTGACTCTGAGCTGACGTGTGTCAGATGGACAGCGCGAGCCATTGTTCTCGACTCGGGGCCGATGCCCGGGCCCTGCGCGGTGCAGTAGTGACGTGATTCGACGTGGTCACATGATGACGTACTGTCTGTCACTTCGGACGCGCTGCGAAAGGCATTCGTTCATTTTCTCGTCGACGGGCGCTTGAGACGGGCGCTTGAGACGGGCGCTTGCCCTCGGGCGGTCGCCCCTCTGGCGGGCCCGGCCTGTCCTACCCTGCCCCACACGCCGGTACTAAGATACGCCTGGACTCTGCCGGACTCGCTATGTCGGTAGAGATATAGAGTGAGGGTGACTGTCGACCTGTCTATCGAAATGAAGCTATTGTATTAATACCTGTATTGCGCTACGCTATTAACGTCTCAAGCATCATGGCCGCTGTTTGACTAATAGCCCAATATAGAAGTGCTGGCTTTGGAGGTGCGTGTCAAGAGATGCGAGACCAGAGCTATGAAGTTGGAAGCTGCGAGCTGGTGAAATAATTATCCCGCGGTTATCGTATCGCTGAGGTCCATAGTCTATTCACGTGCCTAATGGAAGTTTACCTCAGACAAAGTGGGGAAACGTCTGAAAAAGCTCTGGGGAGGAAAACTTCATTACAACATACGCTTCTCTTCCTTTGAACGGCAGACTGGGTCAGAGATCAGGAGACGCAGCCACCTCCGATTCCGCCGAAAGGCGCCGCTCACCTGCTCGTGCAGTCGGCCGCAGTCGGCGCCGCTCACCTGCTCGTGCAGTCGGCCGCAGTCGGCGCCGCTCACCTGCTCGTCGACCTGCTCGGCAGTCGGCCGCAGTCGGCCGCTCACCTGCTTCGGCCGCAGTCGGCGCCGCTCACCTGCTCGTCGACCTGCTCGTGCAGTTGGCCGCAGTCGGCGCCGCTCACCTGCTCGTACCTGCTCGTGCAGTTGGCCCAAATTCGGGCCCCTTACCTGCTCGTCGACCTGCTCGTGCAGTCGGCCGCAGTCGGCGCCGCTCACCTGCTCGTCGACCTGCTCGTGCAGTTGGCCGCAGTCGGCGCCGCTCACCTGCTCGTCGACCTGCTCGTGCAGTCGGCCGCAGTCGGCGCCGCTCACCTGCTCGTCGACCTGCTCGTGCAGTCGGCCGCAGTCGGCGGCCGGCGGCACGCTCGCGTCGGCGTCACTCCGCACCTCCTCGCCGGAGGGCAGCTTCGACACCGGCGACGCGCGGCCGTCGGCAGCGCCGCCTGGCGGCGTCTCGGCCAGTCGCGGCCGCGCGAGGGCGCTGGTGGCGCGCTGGTCGGCCGGCTGCGGCGGCGAGCACGCGCACCGCGTGTGGACTCCGCTGCAGCACATCGGCCGCTGATCTGCAACAACAGTAGGCCGAGCTGTAGCGCCGCCGCAGCACATCGGCCGCCGATGTACAGTCGCATGCAGAGATATAACGCCGCTACAGCTGTACATTGGTGCACCGGAGACGACCACACGCTGAGCTATAACGCCTATGTAGCTGTACATTGGTGCACCTGAGACAACCACACGCTGAGCTGCAGTTGTACATTGGTGCATCGGAGACGAGCACACGCTGAGCTATAACGCCTATGTAGGTGCACATTGATGCACCGGAGACGACCACATGCTGAGATATAACGCCTATGTAGCTGTACATTGGTGCACCTGAGACAACCCACGCTGAGCTGCAGTTGTACATTGGTGCATCGGAGACGACCACATGCTGAGCTGTAACGCCTCTGTAGCTGTACATTGGTGCACCGGAGACGACCACACGCTGAGCTATGACGCCTATGTAGCTGCACATTAGGGCGTCAGAGACGACCACACGCTGAGATATAACGCCCCTGCAGCTGTACATTGGTGCACCGGAGACAAGCACACGCTGAGCTATAACGCCTATGTAGCTGCACATTAGGGCGTCAGAGACTGTGTTATTTGCTACACCAACCGACAATGGCGGTAGGTATATTCGAGGCAACCTCGCGCTGTGGGCCAACGCCCCAAGAGGCACGGCCTGCGACCTACCGGCGAGTATGTCAGACAGTGGGCGTACGATATGGCGTGACGGAGGTCCGAATCCACTGGAGGATGCAGGGGAAAGGAATGATGCAATTGCCCCCAACGCCATCCTCAACATTTGTGCGGAGTCAGACTGTAACTCTTGCGGTTTGCATTGATCCTGGAGCGGCGCCGTAACCGAGAGTGCTTCTCGACCCCCGATTCATCACAAGCAGAGCGATTTTCGGAAAATCAGAGGTTTCTCGGAGCATCGCTCTGCAGGACCAACACGCTTGCCCCTCACACGCGGTTATTTTCGTGATTCTTCCTGCAGTCACTACCATCGCCAACGAGACATACGGGCCCTTTAGCCAACCTGGCATACGGCAACACGAAATGGTTCCGGCCGACGGGCCATCGAGCTGTGTTTAGCCACACTAAACGTACGGTCCGGTGAGGTCTGATAGACGAGCTGGACTCGGGGAACCCTTGACGTCGGATGTATGCGTCTTCATTGCGCTAGACCATTCGAACACTTCCGGGTGTTGCTGCTGGTGATCTTAGGGGCTCCGCAAACTCGAGATCCCTCCGCAACATTTTCAGGCCGCCTTGAGACCATTCCGCAACATTTGTAGGTCGTCAGTTCTCATGGTGGGAGTCGGAACAAATCAGGTTATAATTGGAGCATAGGCTTAAATAATTTCCTCTGCGATGTCACAGCAGCACGAGGCACTTCGCCGGCTCAAATTCTTACCTTTATCCTGCTTTGAGGGAACCAGGAAGCTTCACATGCCTGGAAACATAATTGTGGAGCGTACCTGACCTCATTGCGTTTCAAGACGTACCATCGCATGACAACATAACAGCGCAAACTGCAAGTTAGCCACACGGAATCGATCGTTTGGTTACGACGTTACCCGACGACCTTCAGCATGCCCCCTCGGTGAAGCGATACTTCTTCATACAGAGAGCTTGCCTCATGTGGAACAACCTGCCTCCAGATGTGAGGAATTCAGGCGGCTACAGTGTTTTCAAATTGCAACTTGGCCACACGGACATGAATGTACGACGATGACGTTACCTGACGACCTTCAGCATGTCCCCTCGGTGAAACCACTCACTCACACACCTGACCCGACCCGACCCGCACGTGCACGCACCTGGGGTCAACTGTGGCGGCGTACGGGTCAAAATCGGGTACGGCAGACACCAGGCCAGCACACGGCACACGCCCCGGTCGCACATGTTGGGCGCCACGCCCGCGCAGGCACTGCCGCACTGCAGCCGACCCGACCGCTGGTGGGGCGGAATGTCCGCACTGACCCCGGGCGCGGGCCGTTCGCCTCGCTATTGACGTGCCGGCCTGCCGTCAGGGCTCCGCCGATCGATATGGCTTGAGGTCGAAACTGTGCAGTCGGTGCGAAGGTTCGCTACCGGCCTGGCAGTGCATACTCGCCGGAACATCTCGGATCGAGTGGACGGCGCTCCGAGCCGAGGAAAACTGCCGCGCTTTTTTCGGTTTCATCAAGCAATTCGATTCTTAGAAGTGGTGCTAGCAATGCAGTGCTGACACATACATCATTCATACATGCATACATATGTTTATATGTATATATGTATATATGAATGTGCGTATGCATTATTTTATGTTCAGATATTTCAGTTTAATAGCGAATTTTAGCAATAAATAGTATTTCATCATTGATGACCTATACATCCTCTCCCCAGTGAATTATCCTTGGAATTTGTATTTATATCTTTGCACAAAAAAAAACTTCATTTTCTTCAATTACCGTTTGATGAAAATCTTCAGGAAAACTTCCAAATTTTGCATTAATTTGACATAGTAGTGCTGGAAATACAGTTGGCCGCATTATATATCATGACGGGTGGTCTGCGGTGGATGATGTGAAAACTGCACACTGCAGTACGATCAGGTGAATCTGAGGGAACTACTATAGAGTTGATTCTCAAGCACCACCTGAGAACACTGCACTGGTAAGGGTAATATTCTTGGAGTGATAGGCGTTCATATGGCTTTATTGCCAACTGTAAAGTTGACGTTCTACAGCATCACCAAGCAGCCTGAATCTTATAACTCAGCGATTTTTCCAGAGTCAATCCTCTCCAACACTTTCAAATTGATTGATTATTTGGGTTTAAGGTCGCCGAATACGACGTCAGTTAGCGCCTATAACTTAATTGTTCCGGGGGTCGCCATAGGACGTCCCTTATATTACAAGTATTCTCTTTTCTGGTGCATCTAGGTGTTAACTCTCCGGGTAAATAGCATAAACTTCACACCGGATAGGAAGCTGAAGAGCCTTCCGGATTCCACGATCTGTGTAGGTTGGTTATTGGTTTTTACGACACATCGACCGTCGAGTCATGCAGCGTCGCCAATCTCTCACGCCGATTGGTCGCGGGCGAAGAGTAGCGACAGGTGAGACTCGAACCCACAACCTTTCGATTGTGAGACGAGTAACTTGCTCCTAGACTACTCGTCCCCTCCACGACCTGTGATTTGTCACCTAAAACTGCTAGGAGGGGGCGAGCCTGGTCATTCCCGAAATGACGAGGGCACTCCAGACAGAGCCTCGGGCATGAAATTAGAACGTGGTTAACCGTCAGCACTGCACCACCACATCTAGAGCACACTGGCTTATTTTCACCATTGAATAAGTAGTCATGGGTGGCGTAACTGTGTCCTATTCGTAGACGGCACAGTCACCGCGTTTCGCCTTTTGTTCGGTGAGCATGAGAGCCACTGGCCCAGAGACGGCTTAATTGTCCGTAGTTTATTGGAAGTAAGCTAGTCAGCACTCCCAGATCGAATTCGGTGAGGTCTTCGTTCCCGCCGAAGAGGCTGAGCCCCACTCGGCTCGATCAAGGATGAAGGTGCGAGGGCTCCGAGCCCCGGAGTCCCATTGGTTCCGCCGCCAGTGGGCGGGTCTGCATGGTGGGAACGGCGGTGGGCCTGCATGGCGGGAACATCCCACCGACGACCGCGAGGTACGCACTGCCCACTCAGTTGAGTCGGAAACAATGCAAGTTCCGTAAAATACGAACAGAGTACAACGCGCATGGATGCTGAAGGAGTATAATCCTTTTATGCATGACTCACGATGTTATGTGTGACTGACGATTTTATGCCTGACCTGATTTTATGTATTGGTTGCGATTTTATGCATTGCTGACGATTTTATGTATGACCGGCGATTTTATGTGTGACCGGCTATTTTATGCATGGTAGAACTCTTAGATTTGTGCCTGGTGTGATACTTGCCAGCTCTGGGATTACCAGGAGGTGGACAGTAGTGTCAGCCCCTACTTCAGTCCACAACAAATCATATCCTATCTACGTTCACTTGCGTGGTTTTCAATTCATTCTCCTTCACCATAACACAGCCTCGCAAGGCAAAGGTTGGCCAAACAGACTTTCAGTCCAATGAGAAGTCAACTAGCCGGAAGTTTGCTCTCTCAACAGAGCGCTCTGTAGCGTCCACGGAGTGGACGTGGGGCCTGCATGGAGTGGATGTGGAGCATGCATGGAGTGGATGTGGGGCCTGCATGAAGTGGATGCGAGACTCGTGCGACTACGAACGACGAACACGCTGCCCATAATGTGGTGGGGGAGGGGGAGGAGGTGCAATCTATCCCTCATCGTCGACAATATCAGCAACGATCGTCCTCTTTACGCCTTCCCAGCCGATTGCGCCTGCCACAGGTCGCAGGCGTCGCCAGAGGGTACGCCTGTATGGATGGTGAGGTGTGGATGACGTAGCGTCTGTACACGCTACCGGAGGGTACGACTGTAGGAATAGTAAGGCGTAGATGTCCATGTGTGATTTGTCACTTCGACTGATATGTAATGGCCAAGGCGAGGTTAAAATATAAACATTTTTTTGCGCATTTCATTCTTAGGCATTTAATTAGGGCCTGAAGACACTATTTAATAGTGACCGGGGCCAAACATACTTCAATACTTCAGTTTTGAGGTGCGCATTAACCATATTAACTACTGCATTACATTAACCACTCCCAACTCCGCAACGATCATCCGGCGTCAAGTGAGAACAGTAGTCTAGGACAACTTTGGAGATATCAGTTACAGTTATCTCAATTGCATATGGCCATACCACATCCGTCATTGTCAATTTGGTGGCAGCAAGTCCGATTAATTGCCGATAACGCGCAATTCGATGAAGGAATAACGATCCGCGTTGTTCTCCCTCTTCAAGTCATAAATCAGTGGCCTGACATGACATCTTCAGTTTTCACATAACAGGGCGAGCGAAGGATGCACTATGGCCTATGCCAAGCTCCGCCTGCATTTCGACGATGTAAGGGAACATTGACGTCAAAAATAATGGTGGATGCACAAATCTCCTGCTGCCACTCACGGATGGGGTTCAGGACCAAGAGGTGTGCTGGGTTCCGTCCTTCTCGTTCGGGAGAAACAATAGCCGGGGCAACCTCCTCTGTCCTTGCCTTCGGCTCTTCGTTCGTGGACCGACACCAGCTTTTTTATTCACGTCGATTCAGTGATCAGTCTAATGGATTGATACAACATTCGCAAGGACGCCTCTAAAAACGAAGGGCACCGGCCCGCATGGGAGGTGCGCCAGATCAGTTCAAAGGGCGTGGAGTGAGTGAGCCAAAGGAATGTCCATCTCGAGAGGAACTTCAGCCTTGACTAGAAGGGCACTCCGCTCACCACAGGAATCGTAAAATGGCCTTCGGCGCGTTATCGACGTCCATGTCCTGGTCAGTATATCCCCTTCGGCAACGGGCGCACTGTTAGACCAGGAAATGAACGCTGCCGTCGCCAAAGAGGTGCAGGGCCCCGGGTAGCTTGTTAGCTGGGTGGGCAATGTCCTTTCAGTCGAACCAGCTGGCCATCTAATCGGTAGAGTACATCCACCCAGCTAAAATCTGTTAAAAAAACCGTACATAATACGGAAGACAGAAGACAGATACGCGTCCGTCACGGTTGGGTGCCTGTTTCACCAATGCAGATGCTTTTCTGGTCAGTTGTGCAGCTTGGGGGGGGTATCTCCGACTGCAAAATTCGAAGGGATTCTCTCGGCTTAAGAATGTAGGCGCCCTCCTTGACCATTCCCAGCTGCCGTTTTTCCTAATATGCGGAACAATGTTGGCTACATATGCTCCTGTCCCGACCAGAAGGGCATCTTTCCGGGCAGTTGGGCGCTTCGAGAATGTAGGCCCGCTCCTGGACTAGTTGGGCACCGCTCCTGATAATATGCGAGTCACTATTGGCTGCATATGCTCCTTTCCAGACAAGATCGGCATCCTTCTGAAGAAGCAGGTGCCTCGGCAGTGCAGGCGCCCTCCTAGTCCAGGTGGTGCCTCCACGCAGCAAGGTGTAGCACTGTCTCGTGTCTGTGTGTTTTACCAGCGTGCCACCGTGTGGTGATGTCGGCTGTTATAGGCGTAGCAGCACCACTGCGGCTATTTACGCAGCGCGGCGCTTCCGGTGGTCAGGTCACGCCCGCGCTGGCATTGATGCAGTGCACATGCACGGAACGCACGGCCGGTCGCTGCTGGAGCCGCGCCGGCCGCCGAGTCCAGAGGGCCGGCTGCGTCGGATGACCTCACGGTGTCACCGAGGTCTGGTCGCCGACGCTCTCCGAAAACGGCGCGCCGGCACAACAGCCGAGCCGGATATACACTCGGATATGCTGATAAGGCCGAGCGGTTGGAGCCGCTTGTGCGAGCGTGCCGGCCGAGCCGGTTATTCGCCCCGCGCGCGCCCCCCGACCGGCAGCGAGTCGGTCGCCACTCGCCGGGGCGCTGCAGGACGGTGGCGACCTCGAGCTTGTGGGCCGGAACCGGTTCACCGCGTCGGTCGCAGGAGTGGACTAGTTGTGTTGTGGAGTAGTTACATCTGGGCTACTGTTCAGCTGTGATGCATGTCGGGAAGCGTCGAAATGTGGCGGGAAGTGAGCGGCAGGCATGCGCTGGCTGTGGCGAAGTGACAGCCCGAGAAGACCCACGCACGCAGAGGCGCGGTCGAGGGGGTCGGGGCCCGACCCCTCTCCCCAGTGCCTAAAACTACACTAGATCAAACCACAAATTGATAGACTTTCACCATGCAAAGCCCTCAATTTTCCGCACGCTTAGCGCAGGAAGTGTTCCTGGTGTCATTTTTCTTAATCGGTCCCACGCCCCACCTCCCGTTAGGAAGATCCTGGCTGCACAACTGCGTGCACGTGGTCCGTGTGCGAGGCGGTGCCCTCGCAGCATGCAACTGGAGCACAGCTCTGCACTCTGCCGAACACCAGCCGCTGTCACGCCATCAGATGCTCCCACCGGCCACTGAATCACCAGTCGAAAACAAGTGAGCGACAGGGGGGGGGTGGCAACGGGGGGGGGCAACGGGTGGACGGCGTGAGATGGGGCTCTGTCGGACACACCACCGGTCAGACAAATCGACACTGGCCGGCTCCGCGCCGGCCTCCGCCGGGTCAGGTCAAAGCCAGGTCAGGTCACAGCCAGGTCAGGTCACAGCCAGGTCAGGTCACAGTCAGGTCAGGTCACAGCCAGGTCAGGTCACAGCCAGGTCAGGTCACAGCCAGGCCAGGTGACCGTCCGATTCTGGCTGGGCGGCCTCCTGCCCGGGCGACCTTTGGGTGGATCACGCCCGGTCAGGTGGCCTCCGGCTTCGGTGATCTCCAGGTCAGGTCGCCGTGATGACTTGACCGGGAGGCAGGAATCTGATGACCACGCGTGCAGCTCGTTGGCAATGATTGAACGGTCTGGTCAGACGTCTGAAGTGTGGCGGCGAAGGCGTGCCATTGGAAGAGCTGGGGCAGCTGCTGGTGGATTTACAGACATGATTTCATCTCCACCACTTTACACGTATTGTAAGTAAAGCGGGGAGGGTATGCAATCACTAATCTGATAGGCAGGTGCATGCAGTTCTCGTTGGAAGAGAGCAGTGGGGGATCCAGGAATTGTGGTAGGCACATGACCGAGGGAGATTGCTAAGAAAATCGGGGGGATGGTAGGGTGTACTGCTTTCCTGGAGGGGTACCGTTTCCTTTCTCGGAGGTGCGCCTTTCCCTCCATGCGAACACCATTTCCTCTCAGAGGGGCACCACTGGTTGCAAAATTCGAGGGAGTCCACTGGGGCCTTCCCAGGGGGAACATGCCCGGGTTGGAGGTGCCCACCTTTCCGGGGGAGTAAAATTCCCCAGTATCCCTCACCTTGTCCCTGGAGGGGAAAGGAAAAGGAGAGAGAGAGAGGGGGAGGGAGAGAGAGCGAGAGAAAAAGAGAGAGAGCGAGAGAAAAAGAGAGATAGGGAGAGAGAGATATATAGGGAGAGAGAGATATATAGGGAGAGAGAGATATATAGGGAGAGAGGGAGAGATAGGGAGAGAGAGATAGGGAGAGAGAGAGAGAGGGAGAGAGAGAGATAGGGAGAGAGAGAGATAGGGAGAGAGAGAGAGATAGGGAGAGAGAGATAGGGGGAGAGAGATAGGGGGAGAGAGATAGGGGGAGAGAGAGATAACGTGTCGTGGTGTTGGGTTTTTGTTCCCTAGCTGCAACTTGGAACATGATCGTATCACCATAAGTATCCACTATTCGTCCGTCAGACGATGTCCACCATGCTCTCCTCTGGGCCGTTTCTTCCTCGGGATCTCGAAGTCACATACCGTGAAAGCTTCACATTATGGCATATTCGAGGACTTCCCAGTGTATTTACTCCGATGTCCGGCACTGGTATTATTAGACAAAGAATCTCTCTGGGCCAGGCGCTACGAGAATGATGAGAAAAGTCGTCGCAGCGAATGTCGTCCAGCGAGTGCCGCCCTGCGTCTCCGAACCTGTTCAGATACCTGCCCTGCAGGGTTGTTGTCGTACGAGTGCTGCAAGGCTGGTGCAGCTGCAATCAGGTGAAAGCTGCGCAGGACAACGTCGACACGAGGGTCGTGCGATGGAAGGACAGCGGCTGAGGTCCTCACCGGTCACGCCCTCTGTTGAGCTGTCTCGCCGGGCCATCCTACGGGCGGGCCCGGCGGCACGACCTCGAACACTATGCCTCTCCACTCTGACCACTCTACCTCTCTACACGACCGCTCCGCCGACTGACCCGGGGCTGGACCGCGCCGGTCTGCTGCGCCCAGTTATCACCACCATCGACTGGACACAGACTGTCGGGGTGGAGGGTGGCCGGTGGTCAGCGGAGGGTGGCCGGTGGTCAGCGGAGGGTGGCCGGCGGACACCAACTGTCGGGGTGGGGGTGGTCGGTGGTCAGCGGAGGGTGGCCGGCGGACACCAACTGTCGGGGTGGGGGTGGTCGGCGGTCAGCGGAGGGTGGCCGGCGGACGGCGGTGGTCGGCGGTCGGCGGACGGCGGCTGGGGTGGGGGTGGTCAGCGGAGGGTGGCCGGCGGACGGCAACTGTCGGGGTGGGGGTGGCCGGTGGTCAGCGGAGGGTGGCCGGCGGACGGCAGCTGTCGGGGTGGGGGTGGTCGGCGGTCAGCCCGCACCCCGACAGTCGGGTCAGCCACCCTCGCACCTGGGTCAGCCGTCAGTGTTCGGCCGGTGACTGCTCGCCGACGCGGCCGGTTGCCACGCCGCTCCGATAAGCGGTGTGGAAGTGCGGACGTGTTTTCGGCTTCTTCGTAGTCCCTCACCCGTCCCCCATCCGATCCCATCGCTCGATCTCGTCTCGCCCATTTACTCACAAGCCGGCCAGCCAAGTCTGCTAGTCGACTCGTCGCCCGTCGGCCATGTTATCGGAGCCCGCCCCCCCCCCCCCCCAGTCCGTCCCCGTGAGTGGCGGGATACTGGAGGCTGAGGCATCTCGCTGTACAGTTCCAGTTGCAGCGGAGAGAGTGGTGGTGGTGTAGTGTGGGGTGGAGGAGGGGCGATCCATCCCTTCGGTCCCGATATCTCGGAAGGACGGCCTGGTCAGTGAGGCTATATTTGGAACAAGCGGTTCGCTCCCGGGTCCAGGGGCCCGAGCTTCTACCCGATACCTCCCGGTCCTGGCCGATGGGCATCGAGGGGTGGGCGGCGTTGAAACGTGGACGGCGTAGTGAGTCCCTCCTCCAGACCACGTGAAAGCGTTGTCCTCCCTAGGCAACCTCACGCACGTCTGGCGTCCTGTTCACGGAACAAATGCTTACCCACCCACCCACCCACCCACCCCACACCCGGCAAGGCCCCAATGAGATGGGACGTTAGAGTGGTCGAAGCCCGATAGCACATTACGACAACTACTACAGAAATGCACCATCGGGATGGTGGTCGTGGTAAGAGCCGGGACTGGCTCTTGCAACAAGAATAGGACAAGCTGCACCAGACCCGTGGTGTACAGCAGTAGCTTGTGTGATGACAAGCTGTAGAGTGGTGACTGGACACCTCGATGTGAAAGTGTAACGTCCCGTTGGCAGTGCTCCTTGTATGAGTAGCGTGCCCAATACATACGGAGGAATGAATATGCTGGTTTTTAATTAATTCAAGCTGAGGACTGTATGTTTGAAACGAATTTGCCGCGGATGCAATGTGATTCAGCCGTAGCTGATTCACCTAAAAGCCCTTATAACCAATATGCTAATGGTCCAATGTAATTACGCTGATGTCTCCCGCGCTTTTCATCGCCAGATATAATCTATAATATATACACCCTGGACATATCATATAATATACACATCCTGCGACAAAATATCAGTCCAGTTTGCAGATTCTCCCTGGAGTTCAGTTCAGAGGACGAAAGGTTCAATCATTCGATAGATTCTCGGCAATACACCCACATTTGCAAATCACAAAACGGCGCATCAGAAGTAAGCTGCTCTTTGAAGAAAAAAAATACACGCACGCGTAATCCGTATCGCCTCCAACGGTCCAGAAGAGCTCGACTGCTTCTTTGCTACATTGGACCATTAGCATATTGGTCATAAGGGCTTTTAGGTGAATCAGCTACGGCTGAATCGCACTGCATCCGCGGCAAATTCGTTCCAAACATACATTCCTCAGCCAGCGACCCAGCCTGATTGTCGGACGTCCATTTGGCAGCGGGTGCTCCCGGAGCGCGACAACCCTGCCGTCTGGTCGAGAGCCGCTATGCGTGCACCACACGTCGTCTCCGCCCGTGCCGGAGGAAACCGGTCGGCCGGGCTGCCGTATCGGACGGTGGGTGATAGGCAGGCCGCGAGTTGGAAGCTCTTTCACCGGCTGCAGGCACCGGACTATTGTTTGCACTAGCGCAGCTCGATTAGTATATAGCGTGCTGCTCCGCAGTGGAGGCTCAAGCGGTGGATCCAGCAGCCAGTATGTTAAATCAGACTTCGGCATTACACGACGGAGAGGATCATATGCTTTTCCACTGCATAATGCTGATAGTCGCCGGAGATTCTGTCACTAGCACCACTGTTGTACCCATCGTTGATTTGAATATCATGCAAGGTCACCGACCCGGATTTGTGAGGTCGCTATCGGTAGTGACTTCCTCCAGTTCGGAACAGGTTACATCGGTTCGCACCAGTTCAATGGTGTTAGTGCTCCCCATCTCTTAGTTCTCGTAACGAGTTTCTGGTGGTGCGACGCTGTAATCTAGGATTCAGCGAACGGCTTATACTGGATTTTCCGCTAAATACGAACTCGGTGAAGTGCATATAGTTCCGTACATTTAAGACCACGTGTCAACGCCAGAAAATGCGCATACAGATGCCTAGAACACCGAACCTTCAGCCAAGCAATTGCAGGTGTTGCTGTCATCAGATGTCCAAGTGGGAGCATGGGTTCTGTCAAAGATAGATCAAAGATTGATGGAACTTAGGTTTTATCAAAGATAGATCGACTGCGGAGTTTGATGGTTGCGATATGTATGGACAGTATGCCAGATCTTCGCAGTTTGTTTCCTTTTGTTCAGTTTTGCTTTCGCTCTCGAAGTGAAATTATTATAAAGTCTTCAGATATATAATACATGGCTCAACTAAACGACAAATAAATATGCCTTGCGCGTGCATACCTTGAGGAATCGTATTGGTTTTATAATGTTTTAGAAGAGCATAGCGCTGCGACAACTGTGATTAATACGTACGGGACGGGTCAGGGTAGGTTTGGCTCATCTCCAGATCTCCAGGATCACGTCCAGGTCCTGTTACTGCTCAGCTATTCTCCACACCTAAGGCCAGAAGCTCAAGTCATGACACGACTCCCTAGCGACGTGTGGAAGGGGGTCAACGCAACTCTGAGATATTGCAAACTGGTGCACATAATGTGCGAATCAAAGTTTCACCACTACCACAGCAAATGGCACGCTACTTGGAAATTCACCAACATCAGCACAGGAAGGGCACTGCTGGAAATTTCACCACCACCAAAAGAAGAAGGGGCACTGTTAGGAAGCCCCGTACATCGCCAGCGCTGAAAATATGCCCAGCGAAAGCCCCCGCGATGAATGTTTCATGACACGTGATGTTTTAATCGGCCACGTGGATTATTATGCTAGCTGATCCGGACCGATACGGCTGTGCACCAGAGGCATTCAGCAGTTCATGCAACAGCCCGCCAAACCAGCGGTGGAGTTTAGTCTATGGCTGGTGCACCACGATGTATGCTGATGCATGCATCGTGACGTATGCGCCCTTGTTGATCATCAAGCACGACGAAGTCCAGCGATGCACACGTTGGCGAATTAATGCATAGTACTACGTATGTGCAGTATCGTATCGCGTGCCAGCGAGTTCAGTCGGCCAGATTGGCGAAGTTGCATGAATGTTTACCTTCAGTGCGAACGGGTCCGCGTAATGGTAGTGCGGATATCGAACGCCTCCAGTTAAAGAAAGAAGACTGGTGTGCTCCAGTGCGGTGTGCCTTCAAAAACTCGGCAATAATATTAGTTGTCAGTTCGGGTGTCACTTCTTGCGACAAGCGCGACAAGGTGATGGTGTATCCGCAAAGAATATAGCTGAAATTAATCCTGCTTCACGTATACAAAATGCTACGCGAATATGATTTTTACTTAAATTTACATAGAAATGCATTTGATTTAAAATTATTTGGCCTTCAGATGTCCATTCCATTGCTTCTTACACCGATGCATTGTAAGTGCTGGACTTCCAGATTTGGTTTGTGCAGCTCTAGTTTGGTGCTCATCCGCCGTTTGGTGCCTCCTCTCAGTCCGTTTAGTAGGGCTCGGAGGTTCGCATCAACTCCGACCGCCAGTGTGAAGGATGCGGAAGGCCGCGCGCCGCAGACGTACTTGTCGCCATTAGTTGTCAGCCAATTGTTGGAATTCATGCGCTGCATACATCAATATGAGCACGATCGTGAAGAGTGCGGTAGGCCGACCGCCCGCCAACAACCATTGTGTCGTACGCGCAGCTAGCCTTGACGAGTCGTCAAAGTCAAAGCTACCGGCCAATTCGTGCATTTGAAACGCTAGGCAGCAATCTGTCCGGCATATGTTCAGTCACCATTTCAGTTGAGGCGGACAGATCCCTCGATGTCCATCTGCTTAGCGTTACGTCCTTGGGCGCTGCATGGAAAGAATACACCTACAGCCTGGAATACTCCCGACACAATCTTTCCGTGGCCGAGTCGATGGTGCCTGCCAGAGATCCAGCCAAGGGGACGGGGGGGGGCGTGGTCCGAGCCAGCCTTAAGAAAAACAAGTGCGTTAAATGAAACAAGAATTACTTGAATTTGTATCACGCTCCACCAGAAATTGTCCGCACGCTTCGCGAGGCGAAAGTGTTCTTTTCGGCTCGATTTCTACACAAGTATGCACAAATAAACATATATAAATTAAACGGTATCTAGGGAGTCAACAGTGTCTATCGACAGCGGCAAGATATCGATTGATCCATGGGTTTCCCACTGCCCATTATTGACATAGTATTAGAACCAGACCAGCATAAGCTGCTTTTTCTACCGGTTGTCGTCCACTTATCTTCCTCTCGTCTACTCCTTCCAGCCTCTCACCCTTATCTTGCTTCTCACCATCCATGTTCTCTCTTCATGTTCTTTTAGTCATCTCATACTAGCTCCACATCTTGCTTCCTCCCTCGCTCTCTCGCGTTCCGTCCCTCTCTCGCCCTCCATCCATCTCGCGCTATCTCTCCCTCTCGGGCGCTCCTTCTCGCGCTCTCTTGCCCTCTCTCCTGCCCTCTCCCTTTCTCCCGCCCTCTCTCGCGCGCTCTCTCTCTCTCTCTCTCTCTCTCTCTCGCGCTCCATCTCGCGCTCCATCTCGCGCTCCATCTCGCGCTCCATCATCTCGCGCTCCATCTCGCGCTCCATCTCGCGCTCCATCTCGCGCTCCATCTCGCGCTCCATCTCGCGCTCCATCTCGCGCTCCATCTCGCGCTCTCTCCATCTCTCCCTCTCCCCCTTGCGCCCGCAACAGCCGAACGCGCAGCGCGGCGGACCGTAGTGGTCGCCGGACGACCGCAGTGAAGCCGCCGCTCTTCCGCCGACCTTGCCAGCGCGCACCCGGTGTCGCAATCCGTCCGCACACAAGTCAGTCCCATGGCCATGCTGATGAACGAGCCACCTCCTCCCTCCCCGGGCGATGAAGGATGTTCGGCGCGAAGCAAGCCGTGGTGACAAATCAGCTAAGCAGGTTAC
Organism: Imbricaverruca yamaguchii; assembly: GCA_034440575.1. Lineage (NCBI taxonomy): Eukaryota > Metazoa > Arthropoda > Thecostraca > Neoverrucidae > Imbricaverruca > Imbricaverruca yamaguchii. The sequence continues at coordinate 2,489,166 of JAOTOL010001657.1, forward strand.
AAGCAGTTGGTTGTTGATTTTACGACACGTCGACCGTTGAGTCATGCAGCGTCGCCCATCTCCCACACCGATTGGCCGCTGGCGAAGAGTAGCGACAGGCGAGACTCGAACCCACAATCTTTCGATTGAGACCAGCAACTTACCCCTAGACCACTCGTGCCCTTACAAGCAGCTGGTTGCATTGTTGGTTGGTTAAAATTGTTGGCACTGAGCTTGTGAATGCTGGCGGGCGCGCGCACGTGTCTCCAAGTGTACAGGTGGCCCGCTGCCGGGCATCCACGGACCACGGTTTCGATCCAAGAGCAGATCAAACTTTCTCGCTCCGCTGCCGGTGGCATGTCAACGCAAACGGGAAAACATCGAGCACTGAAATTGATTTACCGGTAGAGGCATTCGTCTGTACTCGTGAAAATAGCGCAAATCTATGACAATGTCTGAACCATGCAATGGTAATCGGGAATGGCCTGCGGAGGGGCCCACAGCTCCTGTTTGGGCCGAAAATATGCCTTTGATGAGCATGTGCGATACATCTGTTATACTCTGAGTATGTGATCTAATATGCATGGTTGAAGCACCGAAATGATATAGGAAAGATTCTGAACCTTTCCCGGGTAATTCCATTTTTGATCTGGGAACATGGTACGACTATTGTCACCACAAAACCACAAAGCAGAGAATTCCCTGAAGTTTCACGCGGTTGGGAACGGCCTGCATGCTTCCGCCGGTTGTTGATATCGGTTGCGTGCAAAGTTGTTTGCCTATCTTATCTTTTTCCTAAAGCTATTCGCAAGTAACCTTGCACAAGCGAATAGGCGATGGTGATGGTCGGTGCGGAACAGGTTCTGTCAAGGCCGGCTCATGTACTGGGCGACGGAACTAGTTGTGTGTCGAGTAAAAAATGCAGGGACTGTGGTTACGGCCTGCAGCATATTGCGCCGCTTTATTTCACTCAAATATTCACCGCGACAGGCAAATCAGCATGGTGGAAATTGCCGATGGTCTTCGGACAGAGGGAGGGAGTAACCCGATATTCGATGTCATACTAGAGTTAGAAAAACAGAGGAGCGATATATGTACAAATCTTCCAGCTATTTGCTTGTTTATTGGGTGGTTCACGACGCACTTTATGCATGTTCACGGCTAATGACGCCGCCTACACTGTTTGGCCGGTGGGCGGCGGGATTGGGAAATGTCCTGAGTGGTCGAATCCGGGACCTTTGGTACCCATATCCTTTGGTATTGGTACCTTTGGTACCCATAGCCCGACACCTTAGCCACTCGCCATCCCGGCCTCAATCTTCCAGCTGTAATTTTCATACCACACTATACTGGCAGTGTAGCACTAATCTGAAAGTTGCTCACTCTTCATTGCTCTTATAGCCGACAGCCCTAGGTTCGATAGGGAGTAAGAAGAGCCTGGGGGTGGTAAGCTCGGACTGCGTGTCAAGAAGTAGTTTGCACCAGCATCAGGCGCCATGAGAGGTGCTACATGATCGAGAGAAAGACGTGACCAATGAGTTTCCAATTCTCCAGGCATAGGATGGGGCATCATAGAACGACAGAAAGCTTGCACCGTAACTACCCTTCCTGGACGCCCCGCGAAAGCATGCACCATATTGCGTCCATATCTTCGGCGTGCACGAATTTCTAAAACAGGTAAAACGATGTCCGACAATTCAGCACAGTGCATTCAAATTTGGCTCCAGTGCTTTAGATTCGGCATAAGCCCACAACCGTGTAAATAGTGCCGACAATATCGGCATATGCGAGTTTGAGAGAAGAAAAACTCCGATTTATTCGAAATAGGCTGCAATTCTGCCGACATCGAATTCGTCTGCCGAGTACGGCGCACGCATCTGAAACTCTAATGCCGCGCTGTCCAATTGCCATTGGTGCCACGTTGTGTCACGGCCATTTTCGTTCCACGGGGCCCTACCACTCGGCTTACCCCGAGCACAGCCGTTCAGCGCCGCTCCCTCCGTCGGACTGACACTGTCCGCCCGGCTTCGGCACGTGCAGGTCACGTGACACGACTGGACACGTGCAGCTGGTGTCCGGCTGACTACCCATCTGCCAGAGCCAGTTAGATCATTACCGACTAAGGTGCATTATCCATAAACCCTCTACTTTGAACAGAAAATGCGTGTACTTTAAAAAAAAAGGATATCGGGTGTTACAAAGTAGCCGTTGAGAAAGATTTCCGGTTTCGTGGCACAATCAGGTCTGTTGCTTATACGATTGTCGCCAGACTGCAGACACATGAGAATGTAAATCACCCTGGCCAAGAAAGAAAGGCGAAGAAAATATCGCCTTGTATTCGAAGGCAGGTAGTATGCGCCGTCACGGACAAGATATGCATCTCCTGACGGCTTTTTGCTGGAACATCCATGCGATCTTTCGTCTGGGTAATACTGCAAGAGGCAGACATCAACACCGGAAGAAAACAGCATCGCAAGTTGCAGAGGCCCGAACACAAATTCGGAGCACCGGAATGCACCTGCTGTCACGCAGCCCAATGAAAAGCGTGAACTTGGAAGTGTGTGAAGGTCGGGTGCTGACGGACGAGTACTAATTCACCCTCGCCGGCAGTTAAATGCCTTCCAACTGCGGCTTCTGCTCGTCGACCGGCGGAGGCGTCCCTCCTCGCGTGACGGGCCGGCCAGAATGCCAATTTCCATGCAAACTGCACGCTTGCCACGCGCCGGAGGCTCGTCTCTCCGATCGTTATCCCACCGGGTAAGAGCCATGTCGGCGGCGAGGCATGCCGTCAGGAGTGCCTGCAGAACGTTCTGTTCCCGTTTATTGCGCAACAATGCCCGGACAGCGGCGTACGATTCTGGCTAGAGCTCTGGCGCTGACTGCGCCAGAGAAACTTTGGAACTTCTAGAGCGGGCAGTGTGTCTACAGTGACATATGGCATGACGCCAGCATGTGCTCGCCCGACTGCTGTTTATTGATAATCTGTGGCGGATCATCAAGCAGAAGATGCATTAGGCAGGGTAGCGGCCCAAGACAAACGTTCAGCCGAAGAGGAAAATCCAGAAAGTGATCTGGAAAATAGATCCAAAGATGCCGCGAGAAAAAAAATGTTGATAGGTGTGCTCTGTATTCGTGCGTTTGGCGGCAAACACAGGCATCGTATCTCAGATTTGCCAGGTGATGTCGGGAATTGTGGGAACATGATACGACCCGATTCACCTTACGGCAAGCAGTTTGGGAGTAACAAGCAAAAACACCCCTGGGAAGAATTTCCCCCTCCCAACGCGAAAGGATCAGTGTACAGCCAATTTCTGGCATTGGGTGGACATTGGAATCCAAAGAAGCTTGTGAAAGCAACAAATTTTGCTAGAGTGAAGACTGAGCGGGTCAATGAAGAATGGGCGGTCACAGCCGCCCCGGTAGCTCAGTTGGTTTGAGCGCTGGCCTGTGCTGGTCTCCCCTGTCCTGGCAACACAGGGTTCGAGTCTCTGCACGCTCTCACATTTAGCCCCCGGCAGGGAGGGCCAGTTGGCAACTGGTTCGATGAGGCCGAGGACGAGCTACAGGGCGGCCGTGTCGGTGCATTGACGGCACGTTAAACTTTCGGCCAAAATCCTGCCGTTGAACTAGAATTCATGGATCCAGGGTGGGGCCAGGGTTCACGCAACGAGCTCTGCTTAGCAATAGGACCCTGCTTCATAAAGCCACCCAAGCAAGAACTCCGATTATTTCTTTAAAATTGTACATGCCAAAGCAGTTACCTCGGAGAGGATGCCAAATGCAAAAGCAAAGTATTGAGGATCAGCAAGATAGCAGAGAACGCACAGACAGCTGGATAGATGCATCAGGCACAGGATGCGGCACAAATACTACAAGCAAATGTTGATACAGTGTGAGCTTAGCTACCCTGCAAGTCAGTTGGTCATGCAAATATGTGCGGTGAATATCCAATATAAGAAACTCAAGGTGATAAAGAGAGAAGACATTGCAACTGATTTTGTATTCCACCAGCAAACTTCCTGGTGTTCCAATCGTGAATACTGTCAACACGTCTGTGGTTCAACCAGTTATATGCACGATGCATGCTAATCGTGTAGTGCATGTGCGAGGCATAGCAGATGCTAGGCTCAAGCCCAGTCCTTTGTGAAATTTTTGGCTGTTATAGATCACAGTCAGTTATGAAATGCACACCCTGACGTATCGAAATACATATTTTTCCAGTCAAAAATTGTATCGTTCTTTCCTTCGTCGATCAAATGTAATACACGTTTAAGAAAAGTGCTTCTTTCATAGCAATGCGAAATCACCAAACCAGACATCTGATGTAGGCCACCGCCTACTTCCACTGTGCTTCCAAGAAGAACTTTGTCTTTCCTCACCTAGTCACCTCCTCCTCCCAACAGTCCTGACACTCCCACAATTAGCCTCACCAGCAATCGAACACATCCCTTCTAATGGGGTAGAATGAATTACGTCTGTGTTGCGAAATGACTGAGCCGAGTGCATTGCACCAGTAGCGGATGGGTCACGTGATGGGGTGGCCAGCTGTCAGCTGAGGAAGCACCCCGTTGTGCACGCAATGCAGTGAACATCCCTGCAGGGACTCATTTTAATGCGATCAGAAATAAGTTACAGTGTAGAACAAAAACAAATCTTTGATTTGGTTACCATCATGATTAAGGTATGCGTGTTAATGTATGGATGTTTGTGCCGTTCGTTAATCACGAAGGGGTAGCAAAAGAATGATGGCAGATGTAGATGGCACAAATGGGCAGGTGCGGAAACTAGAAATGGACAGGAGTAAACATAAATGGTCTGAAATTAGCAAACAAACGGAGGGGACAGACATGAATATGGACAGATGCAAAGGCGAGGAACGTGATGCTCATTGTGTATGCCTCCCACGTTTTGATCATTATAGAATAATGCCCCTATTTCCTCTAGTTTCACAAATATTTAGCACATCTTCAAGACAAGTTGAAGCAAAGCGGGTGGACGAAGAGCAAGAGGACATGGAGTAACATGGAGAGAAAGGATCTCTAGATAAATTTCCAAATTCACCGACATAATTGTGTTCTTAGAATAAAGAACTACTTTGAACTGGAAATCACATTAATGTCCAGGATAATTATGGCGTCTACCTATGCTGGCTTCTATTTTTCCATCATGATTCCTTGAATGTAGTTCTGTACTACAGGAAACAAAAAGCCGTTGGCACATTAGGTACAATGTCACCAGCCCAATGTATGTGGAATGGCACTGGTCGGCTGTGTCTTCAGAGGAGTAATGCCAGATTGCGTGGATCAGAAATTGCAGCTTTGACTGATCGTTTGAAGGCAGGCAACACCTGGCCGACCGACCGCCTGGCCGCATCGATCGAGGTTAGGTCAGATCTAGCCTTCCAACTCTTTCACCACAACGATCGGAACCAGCCGAAATTTCTTCTGGAATTAGACATGAAGAATTCAGCGGAGACATGATGAAACTACTTTATGACATTATTGACAGGCCGCCCGTGCTAGGCCCCTTTGCATCCATGTCCCAGCTGACGCCACTATGGCTTGCGTGTTACCCTCGACTGATTCTCCTTGCCATGCATCGTTCTCAGTTCTGCACTCCTCCAGCAGGCGGCCTGTGTGAAGATGTTCCCACTGTCTGTCCGACGAGCACCTTCGACTGGATGGGCAGTCGTCTATGCACACAGTTCACGTTAGTTCCGGCCAGAAGTGGGACAACCAACACCGGCGCGGACAATTGGCGCCAACTGGATGGCGCGTCCTTGCCGTCAAGGCCACGGGGACTGGTTAGGAAGGCTGGGCGAGCCGTAACGGAAAAGTCGGAGACGAAGGGAGGTCAGGCTATTGGGGACTGGTCAGGAGGGCCGAGCGAGTCGGGACGGAGAAGTCGGAGGCTAGGGGAGGTCAGCACCGGGCGCCACTGCTCGCTGGCTTGCATCGCCTGCACGTGTTGACACCCAAAACAGACTGCCCGCCCGGGCCGTGGTTCTCGGTCAGATACTCGCGTCCGCGTCTCAGTGTCCGGCGCCGCATCGATGCCGCTGCGAGAGGGTAAAGCTGGTCACTATCGCACGGCGGACCGGCTCAGCGCGCGCCAGGCGACGGTGGAACCCCAGACCGACAGCAGGGGTGGTGGTTAGCCGGAGCTCCACGCAGTTCGACGGCCGCCGGCGTCAGGAGGGACGAGCGAGCACACTCGAGCCAACAGTCGCGGGGACCGCACGTGCGCAGTTCGCGCGTCAGCGGATCTCGCCGGATAGCCCCGTGTGAAGAGTTGACGTCTCCCGCTTGGCAGCCGGGGGCGCCAGCCCGGTGGGCGCCGGACGCAAGGTCAGGCGCCATCTAGCCGGCGGCCCAAACACCATTAGTGGGGAACTCACGGCTGACGACTTCCGGGCTCCAGTGGCGTGCACGCGATGAACGCGCGTAATGCACGCGGTGTGTGCGCGTGTGTGTGTGTGTGTGTGTGATAAGGTGAGTGATAGAGCATCGCGATGGTGCGATAATAAATCAGCAAGGCATTGTCGCCGCGTTGGCTCGGTGGCGGCGTCGACGGCGGGCGGCCGACGTGTCGAGGCGACGCCGGATCGTCGACCCGCGACCTGCGACCGCCGCGGCCACCGGCGGAAGTGCGACCTTCGCCTCTCGTCCGCCGTCGCCGCCACGCCCAGCCGAGCCGAGCACGGTCCACGCTCATGGCGTAACAAGCCGCCGCCGAAGCCGCGAACTTCCCGACCATTCACAGCAAGACCGGCTCGAGGGTCGGTCTCGACCGAGAACTGGCCGATTCTCCCTCGAGAATCAACCGGTTCTCGGGGAAGAACCGGTTGGTTGCGAAGCGGCGCCGTCGGGGCGAATACCAATGAAGTGCGTTGCGGCGTCGCGTCGGTTCGCCAGCACAGGGACGGTCGTGGTGGTGGAGACAGCGCAACGACCATTCCATACAGGGGTGAGGTGTCAGGTTGCGGAGCGTGACTCGATCAGGAGGAACCGAGGAGCGGACCACGAGCGTTAGTTTTTAGGGGTGAATCAGGGCGCATCGACTGCATTGGTCATATAGCGCCCATGGCATAACATAATGGGTCATTTGATCATAAAGCGAATGAACGTCAGTTCGGACAGCGAGTTATAAGATGGTGTCGAAACTGTTCATGACAAAACCGGTACTAGTCACGTATGCATCAATATATTAGTGACCGGTGTAACTCATGGAAAACCTCATTTCCAACAGGAATTTAAAAAGCTCTCCTGGGTGAACAAGGTCCGGCTTAGCCCTAATACTTCCCGAGGCGAAACAGGGATGCGTCCAAAGTGACGTTTCCGTTCGTGGCTAAGCCGGAGACATGACGCTAAAATGTGTCGCACCAATATTGGTGCGGTGTACCTCGGGCACCACGGAGTCTTCTCACGGCTCAATATATGTCGGTGTATCGCATAATATTTTTTTTTAATACATTTAATCCGAGTTGTTGCTGGGGTGGCTTGAGGAACCAGGGTTCTATCGCTAAGCAGAACTTGTTGCGTGAACCCTGGCCCCACCACCCGATCCATGAACTTCCAGTTCAACGGCAGAATTTAGACCGAAAGTTTAACGTGTCGCCAGTATACCGACACGGCCGCCCGGTAGCTCTTCCCCGGCCTTATCGGGCCAGCTGCCAACTGACACTCCCGGCCGGGGGCTAAATGCGAGCGCGCGGAGCGACTCGAACCCTGTGTTGCCAGTACAGGGGAGACCAGTGCGGGCCAGCGCTCTAACCAACTGAGCTACCGGAGCGGCAAGAGTACGAGCGCCAGTGGTCCAGGTCGGTCCGCTGCTGTGAGCGGTCCAGGTCGGTCCGCTGCTGTGAGCGGTCCAGGTCGGTCCGCTGCTGTGAGTGGTCCAGGTCGGTCCGCTGCTGTGAACGGAGCGGACGGACTATGCATCTTCGGTGTGCGGAAAATGCCCTCCTGAATATTCACTGGCAGGATGGTGTGCTAACGAGGGCCAGGGTTCCAGCCGAGCGGACCCGTCGCCACCAGTCTTCATTCGGCGACGGTCGGTTAACGCTAATGCTTCCCAACGTGTGTAGACCCTGCTCGGGACATTTCCCAATCCCGCGGCCCCCCGGCGAAACAGTGTTGGAGGCGCCATTAGCCGTGAATGCGCATAAAGTGTGCCGTGAAGCACCCAATGCACAAGAGAAGCTGTACGGGCCTCGGGCAGGGCGGCCGCCCCATTGGCCTCGGTGCCTCCCACACGGCCAGCCCGGCAGCACTGCCACATGTGGCACACTGGCGAGGCGGTGGCCAAATTAGGGTCGTGGGAGAATGCCACGTGCCTCGCAAACAGTTCTCCAGACTGTCCATAATAGCCGCTGCACGTGGAGGGCATGTATCGTGAAATAAATAAATAAATAGATACAAGTAAATCAATAAACGACGAGAAAATCCAACTGTATATCTGGAGAGCCATGAGCGCGCGATGAGCAGCGACCAGCCATGCCACACCATGGCTGACGAGGATCGGGTGAGTGATTGTGAGGATCTCGGATTGACGTGGCGACAAAAGGTGTTCTTCTGTGTCGGTCGGCCTTGTTAGGAGCACCCAAGCGCGCCCCTGATACCAGCAACGGATGTCATGCACTCAACTTGAGGCTTTCGAAGTTGCGGAGGGTATCTGCCACTCACACACGGAGCGAAGTACGTCAAATGTACCAAACTATTTTTGGCCGAGTGGCTCCTATCTGCAGGTCGTGAATAAAACGTTACGCTCGTTAGCGTGCCGTGTGCTAATCTCTGCTCTTGCAAGATTTGGACCCGATAACCTTGTAGTACAAGCTAAGTGAGGAACTCCATTCACAGAATTGTTCTTCAGGCTTCGGCTTTAGTTTTGACGAAAGGGCGTTAAATATATGCAAACACTATTCGATGGGTTTAGTGAGTGATTATCGTGTAACTCTGGGCTGGCGACAAGCTCGACTCTGATGTGCGAGGCAATGTGGTACTCACGGACCTTCACAACACAGGCGTCACCATCACCACAATACAAAGAGCCACGCGTCGGCCTCGCGTTCTGTGCTCCTCCATTCCCGGAGGAAAAACAACAAGAAACGTACACAGGCTCATGCCGTGCAGTGGGCAACGTCCAATCAGCTCGACGTTTTCCGCTCGCCATTCCGTGGCCGGCACTTTCGGGTACCGTTTTCCTCGTAAACGAACAATCCAATTCCAGGCGAGCATCGATGCGCGTCCGGACATCGGCGGTGCTTCTTGAAGGGAGGACTGCGGGGCGACACCCGCCTGCTGCCTTTCTGGACCAGTCGGTGCCAGTCACGCAACGACGGGTCGGTGGACATATGCGGCAGCCGGGTCGGCGGTGCGAGCGCAGCTGCAAGGGCACTGCAAGGTCGCCCGCCGGGCTCACTTACGGGGGCCGATATCCAGGGGGTGTGCCGTGTAGCGTGTGCAGCTCAGATCTTTGTATAGACGTACTGGGTGGCCCGCCAGATCCTGGGGCGATTCAGGCGCTGTTAGTTATTTGGGCTTTAGGGCGCATCGACCAGGGTGATTCAGGCGCTGTGTTGGTGCTGTCGGCGCTGTGTCGGTTTCCTGACATTCATGTCGGTTTCCTGACATGAATTTCCTGACATGGCCCGGCCCTAAGGGAAACCGATTTTGTTTCCCCATGGAAGACTGCGAGACCGACTTTATTTCCATACGTAAGACAATGTGTCCGAGTGTTTTTGTGACACTTTGTGTTTGTGCTCTGTTCACTGATTTCGTTGCGCCACATCAAGAAATAATGAAATAATATCATGATTCAAATGAGACACTAGCCCACAGGAAACAGATGCGAAATTCCCCCGCCAGAAATGTCATGCATTTTATGGCATCGCTCCGCTAGAAGAGGGTGAATGCGTAGCGTTGCAGGCATTGCAGCTGCATAGTCAGATTATATTCATGTTACGAACTGGTGACAAGTCCTGTGAAGGTGAATGGCGTGGGCTGGTGACAGTGGGGGCTGTGCGAGAGGTGTGGGTGACGGTGGTCGTGTTGTGCGGTATGGGAGTGGAGGAGGTGGCTCATCTTTCGACTACCACACATGGAAGTCGAAATGGTGGAATACTGCGGTTGGTTGGTTATTGGTTTTACGACTCGGCGACCGTTAAGTCACGTAGCGTCGACAATCTCACCCTGATTGGTCGCGGGAGAAGAGCAGCGACAGGCGAGACTCGAACCCACAACATTTCAACTGCGAGACGAACAACCTACCCCTAGACTACGCGTCCCCGTGGAATACTGTGGGACATGGAAGGCTGCGGTTACGGAAATTCTCCTGGAGACGTGTGACGTCAGCCAGTGTGGCCTGCTCTGTTCAGACGCGACTGGAAACGAAGTTACGGCGTGTATTGTGGCAATCAAATCGTGACTGTGTCCAATACCAGCGAAAAGCCTGCAGCTATTAATATGCAGCCGTGGTGGACACCATTGCAGGAAGCGGTCTGTTATTGATGTCGAGCTTAATTATTGGCGAGCGTTGCAGGGGCGGGGATAGCCGAGTGGTTAAGGTGTCGGGCTATGGGTACCAAAGGTCCCGGGTTCGACTCTAGCGCCACTCAGGACATTTCCCAATCCAGCGGGCCACCGGCGAAACAGTGTGGGCAGCGCCATTAGCCGTGAATGTGCATAAAGTCTGTCGTGAACCAGCCAATAAACAAACAGACGAACGTTGCAGACTTGGTAGGTGAAAGCACACAGCACAGCCCTGCATAGTCTTCCTCATCCGTGGAAATGAGTTGTACGGTACCGCTACATATCGCTAGAGCATGCTGCGCTGCTGCGCATACCCCAGTGTAGCTGCGTTGCTAATGTACTCATGGCTGGTTGTATGTCAACGGAAAGACATGAAGAATGACAGACATATACAGGACGCAACATTTTGACGGCCCTGGACCGGTGCGAATTACGCGGTGTTGATGGGGAAGTGCAACACAAGGGTAAGGATCAAATAAAGGAACCGTTCGATCATAAATTCGGCATAATCTTTAAAGCCGCAGCTAAGCTGTTGCAAGCGCGTGCTGGGTGTATTTGCACCGGGTCCATCATCGCCTCACAGCCGCGTGCCGGGGCTGCCGCGGTCTGACTGGACCACATCCCCCCCCCAGCAAAGGTCAACTCTAGTTGTCATTGTCCGGCAGCTATCTCCATCTGGCAGACGAGCTGTGTGAGAGTTTACCTCCTGAGTTTATCTGGGCAAAGCTTCATCAGTTGGAGGGATCGATTTGCTTTCGTGCCGAGGTGCATGCTGAAGATAGTGAAGGAAATGGAGGACTGCCAATTATTGTCGAGTTTTTTTATATCTGATTAAAGTCGAGATCTATACATTTGATTCCATACTCTAAGCAGACAGCAATCTTATTTCCACTTAGTTACTCAATTATATTTAATCCGGCAAGGCGTGCAATCTACCCTGCAAGAACCCGAAAATATCCAAACGTTGAGCGTTGTGTTAAGTCCTAAGCATTGTACTTGGCGGATGTATGTCAGATTCTGGCGGGACACTGTTCGCGCAGTGTTGACAGGGTCGTGATCAACTGCGCAAATGCTGGCCTCCCTAATCATCCAAACCGTGATGCTGAAAGATAACGAAGGATGCCGACATGCTGCCAGCTTAGTTCAACTCCAAACTCCATATTGGGCGTAGCAGGTGACCCCGACGTACGCACCACACACCAATGGCCAGAACAGAACGTAGCAGGTGACCCCGACGTACGCACCACACACCAATGGCCAGAACAGAACGCGGTTATTCGGACAGCCTTGAAGCGCCACACAGGAGTAGCAGACACCACACCAGCATCGCATCACCACTTCCTCGACGGGCTTGCTCGTAAAATGTATTCCTCCTCGTAATCGGCACAGCCAACTATGATGTGCACACCAGTAAGCCGCAGCTACTGTCACCGAATAGGCATCGATTAAAAATGGACAGATTAAAAAATGCATCGCCCGGTTCACCATGACCAAATGTTCCTTATGATGCCTCCTTTCTAAACGACTTGCACCTGGATTGCAGACTTTAAAATGCAGCGCTCGACTCACCATGACCAAATATTCCTTATAATGTCTCATTTTCAGACAACTGGACAGACTCCGACCGATGGCATGCACCGGAATCAATTTTAGTCGCCTTAGTCCCAGCAACAGCGGTGGGTAAGCAGGAGCATGTTGTTCGTCGACTCCTCCACCAAGCTCGTTGACCCCTCCACCGAGCTCGTTGACCCCTCCCCGAGCTCGTTGACCCCTCCCCCGACATCGTCGCGTCAGCGTCCGCAACGGAGCTGTGCTGTGGTTGCTGGCCGCTGACGTCATAAGCAGCTCAGCAGCTGCCGCTGGCTCACTGGTGAGGAGCTGAGCCGTGGTCAGTCCCACCCGTATTGTCCAGGTCTGCACACGCAGCTTAATATCGTGTTTGTGTATGCGATTTTCTGGACGTGATAAGCGGAAATATCTTAAGTTCTCGAAACACTTTTCATTGACATGACCCATGCGATCAACGGATGAATTCACGAGGTCGTGTTTGGCGTCATGGATGGAAACACTCCCACATCGGTAGGGGAGAATGGCTCTCATTCGGCGATAGTGAATGTTGTACCATTTTTGCCACCCATAAATGGGAACCTCGCGTTCTATCCTTTTGGAAACCTTATCTATGTATTTACGTTTTGGAGTCCTCAGCTCCGCTTTATATTATATATATTTATGCTATATATATATATATATATATATATATATATATATATATATAAGACGCATGAAATGTTACAATTAGGCTATACGCATAGTTTCAAAGGTCATGCTAAATCCCTACATACAATGGTCAGCATTCGGTACAGGATGCATATTTGGAGCCGTGCACGGAAGACGCACTGGAGCTCATTTCGGCGCTTGGAAACAAGGACAAGGAAAGCTGGTGTATGAAGCCGCTTTGTCCTGGACAAGCTGATCGCCTCCGGGATAATGCACGACAGCGCCAGGCACAACTGCATCCTCGCCACTGTTGACCTGATAAGTCGGCTGAGCCTCCAACCGGAGGCTAAACACGTGAGCGTGTGGCAACTCGTGCCCTTCACCTCGATGCTTGGGGATATATTCAGGTATTGATAGTGCCTTCCCTGCCTACCCTCAATTTTTGAATATGATAATTAGAATCTAAAGGATTTTCAACACTGATCAAAATCTGCGAGGTAATTCGTGAATACGCGCGGTAGGTTTGTAGATGCAAGAAATATACTTGTGGACGCACATGCACCCATAAAGAAATGCACGAGCACATCCACGATGGTAGGGTGGGGTTTGGGGTCGTGTATGATTACATGATCACCTCATTCGTTGGTTTGCTAGCTGCCCGCTCACCATCATTCTGAATCGTTTCAAAACTAGTCGCATGCTGGACTGCTTGGATCATACATCTCACCTTATACACTTATACAGCCGCACCATGATGCAACGGGCCCGAGTTCAGTCCAAACAGCCGACGCAGCTGGCCCGCAGCCGGCCGCCTGGATGCGAGGCGAGCCAGCCACTCCAGCTGTGGAGCGGCCCGCGCCTCAGATTCGACATCAGATTACCATCAGCACGGCAGCACACCCTCAGGGGGTACACAACGGCCTGTGGATCACGCCACAGGCATCAATCTGCCAGCGGGGCAGCCGCAGCTCAGGGGAAGACCCCGCAGCACTCACGTGCTGGTCACGAGCAGCTGTTCAGCTGGTATGTGCGACCAGAGGCCGCAGCTAATGGGAACGCTCACACGCGCACAGCACCCACACGCTGGTCACGAGCAGCTCTTCGGCTGGCAGCTGTTCAGCTGGTATGTGCGACCAGAGGCCGCAGCTCAGGGGAAACCCCACAACATGCACGTGCTGGTCACGAGCAGGTATTCAGCTGGCACGTCTAATTTGCTGACCAGTCTCCCAGAGTTTCGGCTGCGACACTATCGCCACGTGCAGTTTTGCCCTTTGCCTTGTCCGACTCTGAGAAGTCACATTTGCACAGTTCTCTCCACTCTCGTCCTCCGCGTAATGTCACAACGGTCCAGCTGTCCGGAGATGTGAGGAACGTGAATAGTACAGCTGCCGCTGCCACACATCAGTATTCTGTTCACGACTCGCCGAGCTACCAATTGCCTGGTGTGCAGGTACACTCGGCCGCCTCCGGCCAAGTGAACGGCGACTGTTTCTTTCCAGGAGAGCATCAATTGAAGCCGCAGTCCCGTGCCCATATGAAAGGGAGTGTGGATCGGAGGTGCGTTGTTCGCATAGCACAAAGTATAAATAAACTCAACAAACATAAACAACCAAGTGCTAGAAGCTAACTTCGCTGTAATGCGTTATTCCAGCGGAGCTGCTCATTCTACGCTGTTTTCCTACATTTACATACACCGAGCCGCCACTGCTGTGAGCCACACAAGCCAAAGCGCAACGATCGCACCAACCGACCACGTACACCAAGAATAGAATTCGTGTCCGGGGGCTGTCCAGGGCTGTAGAACATGTGGGCTGTCTGGTAGATACTTCGGCGTTCGGATGGCCCTGAACGGCACACTGGATCTAATTTCCCGGACGGACTATAGATTCTGTCGGAGTCTTTGCAGTCCGGGTGGCCTTGAACGGATGCCGAACCGATGCGTTTGCCCCGGCGCACTCAGTTCGCCCCGGCGCACTCAGTTCGCCCAGTTCGCCCAGTCGTACTCAGTTCGCCCAGTCGTACTCGGCGTGCTCAGTTCGCCCCGGTGCCCCCGGCATGCTCAGTTTCCTTTGTTTTTTTTTTGCTCGCTCCAAAACAGGAAGGCGACCGGCGAAACACAAGGGCGGGGTAAGGAGGGCAGGTCTAACAAAGGAAAGGACGAGCGGCTACAAATTGGCGTGCGAGCGGTTTTTGTACGGAATGTCACGGCTTATCACGCTGTACACTCCCTGGTGGGAAGTGTCGCTTAGCATCGGGGATCATCGGCATAGTTCGCCGCTGCCGGTGCATACAAAGACAAAGCATGCGACAGGTGTGTGGAGTGGCATGGGGCATGGCAGGTGCGTGCTTCTCATTCACAGACTATGCTCGATGATATTAGCTGGGGAGATACAAGCACATCTTAGTGCTTTGGAACCTCTCGAGCACTCATGCGAAGTTTCATGCGGTGCCATGATAAATATGGGAACATTCGAAAGGGTGAAGGTAAGCCAACGACTACTGGAATGACCACTGAACCAAATTATTCGGCACATGCTTCCACTGCAATCTACTATTTCAAAGGTGCATCGCATAACAGGAGTGCGCCTGTTGATAATGATGTGCATTTGCGTTATTTCGGAGCATTCTTGAATGGTCTCCGGGCGCTATGATTCGCTCCAACCTCCCACGACATCCATTTCCATCGAGATCTGATCATTCCGACGGATTCAGAGTTAAAATCAGCCGTCCGTGATCCTGTGCGCAGTGCCAAGGCTGCAAAAACCGGCTGTGGCCTTATCCGCCGAAGCGCAACAACTGGAAGAATGCTCACGTTTCCGGAAGCTCATGCTGGCGAGGCCGGGATTGCACAACACCGACGCACCATGTACTACCGCCACCGACCTGTTTCACGAGCAAACCAACAATGGGCAATGGCCCCGACAGTCATCGGCACGCTAGGACAAGGCCACCAAAGTCTGGGCAATCGACCTGTGCCGTACATGATCAACTTCTCGTCAATCAAATTGGTTGCCAGGCGCGAAGGAATTTCCGCCACGATCGCACATGGGATCGGGGAGTATCCGTAGGTTCAGCGGTGCCATGAAGCAGCCCACCCGATACGACGGACGGATCGGAATTATTTTTGTTTGCATATGTTGTGCACTAATAACGGAGTGCTGGCTACTTAATCTACATAGACAATTTTACGTCAGCCAATGACGATCTTTTTCGTCGGTGTTCCCAAGTAGCCAACATAAAGGCTAACAGAGGTGTATTTTTGTCTCGCTGTGAAAATAAAGTCCATATATTGTTGGCTACAACGTGCCACTAAAGTTAGACTGGTGTCGCAACAGAATGTAGCACGATGACAGCTCAACGTGACATAGCCATCACGTCGTTAGTCATGGAGATATTGATACGTCTCAGCCATTCATCTGGTAATGCAGCATGAGCGCAAGGAGCCGCACAACTCCAGCTTGCAGGGACTACCAGGCATGGGGGAGGATGCAACTCTATTATTCCTGTGGGATCATTCCCAAAGGAATAATATGAAGTTGTGGAAAGATGTGCATTGCCAGCTCGAAAATGTGCATCAACATGTTTCTGCTACATCACTTCAGTTTTCATGAACAATAGAAGTTAATACAAAATTGATATGTGATGTTTGTGATGCGTGATGTGATACAAAGTTTTAAAGTACTCCTTATTTGCTTGGAAATACGAGCATCCGCCTGCCGCTGTCCACAAAATATTGGACTGTTTTCCTCTCCCACTCAACTAAAACATCCTTCGAAGAAACGTTGCTCACACCGCCAAAGCGCATGCCCTCTTACAAGCACAATATTGCTATTGCACATGGACCACCTCAATATGGGCTAGCCATATGATGCGGGTAGAGCTACCACGTCCCTTAGGTGACACCGCTTAACGTATAAATATATCGGTCCATGGTCATCATTTCAACAAATAAATTCATGAGGAACCTAAAAAATATAAGCCCTCAAAATACGCAAAAAGTATAAATGTTGCGATATAATAATTCGTGAAGCTTCAAAGGGATCGTACAAACACGAACAGCTTGGAATACGACATCGACAATGTAGCATCGTAGGTTTGTCATTTTCGACTGCAATGGGAGCATGATATCGCCACGGTTAGTGTTTGGAAAGCAGGTTCGTGCTGAGTTTCTGTCATCCACGGCATTCCCCCCACGTTTTCCTCCTCGAAAGTTGGTGTCTGTGCCTGACAAACGAACGAAGTAGAGTGACGGCTGCGTTATGAAAATTCCCAAACCCGTCGGTTGATATGCACGGGATTTTCATCCAGCAGCAGTCTACTGTAGGTTTGCAATAAAACAAGGGCCATATATAGTGTCCTTATAGTCGTGTCGTCCTACTCATTCCATTATTACTTTCTACTACTATTACTATTACTATTAAGTTAAAAACCAAACTTGGCAAGCCAAAGTCCGGGCCAAAATCAAGGAAAATGACAAAAGCAATGGACAATTATCCCCTCAGGATTACATACCCTGTAAATGATGTTCTACAAGGACGTAAGTGAAAATTTACAACAGTTCTTGCCGTATCAAGATTACCCAGGTACTTGCCACATCAAAACTAGTCCGGTCCGTGTCATATCAAAATGACTCCAGTTCTGGCTATAACCACCACTGCAGTGCAGGATGGTACCTGGGGTCAATGAATTGAAGCGAACTCTCGTTCGGTTCAGAGTTATCCGTTTAAATTGCATCAGTCTCCGTAAGCCCGTTGTTTACAGGATAATATAATGCATAGTTTTATGTATTCCCTATACTGGCCCACGCAGAAGTTAACGTCGCATCGAACCGAATGTGGTATTTTATTTGTATTTGGATCCGTGTCTTTTTAGCACTATACACAGGCGACTGAAGCTGTAGTATCCACGTCATGATTGATTGATTATATTGGCTTAAGGGCGCATCAACTGCTACTGGTTATGTAGCGCCCATAGTATCCACGTCAGAAATTCGAACGCATCAACTGTCATTGTTGGAACATGTGGAAGGGTCGACTGCGGTCGGTCCTTGCACACATTCCAGCACCGCGACAGGTCCGGTCTTCCCTGCTGCGCCAGCGAGGCATCTAAAGCGGGCAGGAAACTTCACACTGCGCCACATCCGGCGGCGAGTCAGCGACCGCAGCGCTCTCACGCATGCTCAGCTGACGCACGCGCATGTCAGCTGAGCGCACATGTGGCAGCCAGCGAATCGCTGCCTGTATCGTCCAGTGTTCTTATCGCCGGGTACTCCCATCTACTTACCTTACACGTTGGCGCAATAACTTGCGTAGAGCGGACAAGAGGATGGCATTATAGGTCGGTATGATCATTGGGGGCACACACACACATATATATATACATATATATATATATATATATATATATATATATATATATATATATATATCCCACTAAGCTAAAATAACTAAGTAAAACTAAAATTGATATATCATATATGAGCCAACTATCTAATACATACGTACATACACACGCACACACGTGTATATATATATATATATATATACACGTGTGCGTGTGTGCTTGTGTATGTACGTATGTTTTAGATAGTGGGCTCATTACTCGTGAGGGTATGGGTACGGGGCACCTTCATAGAGGGTCATGTCAAATATAGAAGACTGGGGTGGAAGCAATATAAATATGTGCGAGGCGAATCCACCTTCAAAAGTCGCACATGATACACCACCACTACCGGAAATCGCGTTGAGTGACATTATCGAAATCTGTGATATACATATGTGGGCTACAAATACAGTCATAGTAGTTGCCAGGACACAGCATGCGTGTCCACGTATCCACAGAGAAGCTTAGGTTACGGTCCTTGCTATATCATCCCGGCGGATTTTGCGGGGACTGACGTAATGCGTTGTGATTTGTCGCATTCCTTACGAAATCCGTGCCAAGATTTAGTGAATTAATCGAGGAACTTGCGGACTGCAATCAGCTTCCTTTATGTTCTGTGTGATTTGTGCAAGATGGCGACGTGCATGGGAGGTGGTGTCAAAACCATGCGATATATACAAATATTTCGTAATGTTGTGAAGGAAATACGATTGGGTTGAGCTTGGCAGGGACCATCCACGGGTGCTCATGCTACCAGCGATGAGGTTTTTCCAAGTTAGACTTGGAAGCCAGCAAGTTGCGACGGAAATGGATGACAGTCATACCGCGCGAAGCGCATCGGAACGCTTAGTGCGTTGGAAATCAAGGAAAATGTTACGTCACACAGCGGAATCCGCAGACTAATTGCAGCACGGAAAGTGCCAGAAATTCAAGGGGGCGCCACCACGGCAGAACAATCTAGAGGAACATATCTTTCGCTGGTGAATCGCTCACATCAAACCGTGTCCATGACCCGGGTCAGTATCGACCTACCGGACACACCTGACCGGGGTCGGTACTGACCTGCCGCTGACGACGTGACACACATGACCGGGGTCGGTACTGACCTGCCGCTGACGTGACACGCCTGACCGGGGTCGGTACTGACCTGCCGCTGACGACGTGACACACCTGACCGGGGTCGGTACTGACCTGCCACTGACGTGACACCTGGCCGGGGTCGGTACTGACCTGCCGCTGACGTGACACACCTGACCGTGGTCGGTACTGACCTGCCGCTGACGTGACACACCTGACCGGGGTCGGTACTGACCTGCCGCTGACGTGACACACCTGACCGGGGTCGGTACTGACCTGCCGCTGACGTGACACACCTGACCGGGGTCGGTACTGACCTGCCGCTACGACGTGACACCTGACCGGGGTCGGTACTGACCTGCCGCTGACGTGACACACCTGACCGGGGTCGGTACTGACCTGCCGCTGACGTGACACACCTGACCGGGGTCGGTACTGACCTGCCGCTGACGTGACACACCTGACCGGGGTCGGTACTGACCTGCCGCTGACGTGACACACCTGACCGTGGTCGGTACTGACCTGCCGCTGACGTGACACACCTGACCGGGGTCGGTACTGACCTGCCGCCGACGTGACACACCTGAACGTGGTCGGTGCTGACGTGCCGCTGACGTGACACACCTGACCGGGGTCGGTACTGACCTGCCACTGACGTGACACCTGACCGGGTCGGTACTGACCTGCCGCTGACGTGACACACCTGACCGGGGTCGGTACTGACCTGCCGCTGACGTGACACACCTGACCGGGGTCGGTACTGACCTGCCGCTGACGTGACACACCTGACCGGGGTCGTGCCGCTGACGTGACACACCTGACCGGGGTCGGTACTGACCTGCCGCTGACGTGACACACCTGACCGGGGTCGGTACTGACCTGCCACTGACGTGACACCTGACCGGGGTCGGTACTGACCTGCCGCTGACGTGACACACCTGACCGGGGTCGGTACTGACCTGCCGCTGACGTGACACCTGACCGGGGTCGGTACTGACCTGCCGCTGACGTGACACACCTGACCGGGGCCGGTACTGACCTGCCGCTGACGTGACACACCTGACCGTGGTCAGCACTGACCTGCCGCTGACGTGACACACCTGACCGGGGTCGGTACTGACCTGCCGCTGACGTGACACACCTGACCGGGGTCGGTACTGACCTGCCGCTGACGTGACACACCTGACCGGGGTCGGTACTGACCTGCCGCCGACGTGACACACCTGACCGGGGTCGGTACTGACCTGCCGCCGACGTGACACACCTGACCGGGGTCGGTACTGACCTGCCGCTGACGTGACACCTGACCGGGGTCGGTACTGACCTGCCGCTGACGTGACACACCTGACCGGGGTCGGTACTGACGTGCCGCTGACGTGACACACCTGACCGGGGTCGGTACTGACCTGCCGCTGGACGTGACACCTGACCGTGGTCAGCACTGACCTGCCGCTGACGTGACACACCTGACCTGGGTCGGTACTGACCTGCCGCTGACGTGACACACCTGACCTGGGTCGGTACTGACCTGCCGCTGGTGATGGGACGAGCACCGCCACCGCCGCCGTCCGCGTGCACAGCCCACCGCCGCGCTCACCGACTGCTTCACTGGCCGGCGGCGACGAGTGCTCCGGACCGCTCGCCGGGCTCACCTTCCTCGTGCCACCGATCGCCCGGGGCCCGCCGACCGACCAATGATGGCGCGTGCTGCGCTCGGCCCACCGACCGGCCGCACTGATTCGTACCCGATCGGCGGCCGGCCCCGCGTCGGTCCGAGAACACTGCTCTGGTGGGAGGCGGCACCCCGACCGGCCCAACTCTGGTCTGGGAGCACTGCTCTAGTGGGAGGCGACACCCCCGACCGGCCCCACTCCACTGCTGGTGAGGGGCGACACCCCCGACCGGCCCCACTCCACTGCTGGTGAGGGGCGACACCCCCGACCGGCCCCACTCTGGTCCGAGAATACTGCTCTGGTGGGAGGCGACACCCCCGACCGGCCCCACTCCACTGCTGGTGAGGGGCGACACCCCCGACCGGCCCCATTCCACTGCTGGTGGGAGGCGACACCCCCGACCGGCCCCACTCCACTGCTGGTGGGAGGTGAAACCCCGACCGGCCTCACTCCACTGCTGGTGAGAGGCGACACCCCCGACCGGCCCCACTCTGGTCCGAGAATACTGCTCTGGTGGGAGGCGACACCCCCGACCGGTCCCGCTCTGGTCTGGGAGCACTGCTCTGGTGGGAGGCGACACCCCCGACCGGTCCCGCTCTGGTCTGGGAGCACTGCTCTGGTGGGAGGCGACACCCCCGACTGGCCCCGCTCTGGTCTGGAAGCACTGCTCTGGTGGGAGGCGACACCCCCGACCGGCCCCGCCCTGGTCCGAAATCACTACTGGCGAGAGGAGCCGGCCTTGTCACGGCAGCGAAAAACTTCCAGAACATTGCGAGAAGTTGCGTTTCGGGAGAATGCAGTGGGATCTTACTCCTTAGATCCAATATAATCTGACGGCGTATATTAATTTAAGGAAATTACCTGAATTGTATAGTGCCGTCGACTTCTGTTTTAATGGGACTTTTGATACAACATCCAAATGTATTTACAGGAATTGTGGTGAGACCATAAAACATTCGTTACCCTACTAATCGGGTCAAGAGGACCTCCTAAGAGGAAGACAAACTCCGACTCTAGAGTGGATTACGATGCAAGGAGTAGCATTGACATTAATCGCCATCAATGAATTATGGCCGTGCCGTTGCATACCAGAGCCGATTGTCAATGGTGATCATCTACCTCGCCAAACAGGAGAGGAATTCCTAACAATGTTCGGAGTGACTGACCGTCAGTTGTGCATGATTGTTTGAAATAGTGGCTCCAAACCAAATGCATTTAGTTCAAATATATATTGGTCATTAAATAAGCCCTCACAGGGAATGGAAATATTAAAACAAGAGGTCTGTGACAAGGTTCACGTGCTCATGGCACATAATCCGCCAATGTACCGTCGAGGAAGGAGCTTGTGTACCGAACTCAAATTTCCTTCCACAAACATTTTTACCCTTTGCATCGATTTGATTGCTTAGTTTCACCAGCACATTGATCCGCGGTCTTGCTTTAATGAGACAACCTCAATTTGACGTCTTGCTTAAGAAGGCGCAAGTCAGTCACTTTTCTATATCAATCAAAAGAGCATATTTTAGAAAAGGAGAATGGAAGTTACTGCTAACGTTACTAAGGTTATCAATTGAATAGCATTTATCAAATAAAAATAATGTTAACACTACTACTACTACTGCACCTAATAATAATCATATCAGCACTATTACTACTACTGCTACTACTACTACTACTACTACTACTACTACTACTATAGTAGTAGTAGCTACTAATATTAATTAGCATTCTGTACTATTATGTAGTAGCAGTAGTAGTAATGATAGTAGTAGTAATAAGTAATAGTAATTGTGTATTCTTAGTAGTATTATAATGTAGTAATAGTAGTAGTAGTAATAGTAATAATAATAGTAGTAGAATTAGTAGTAATAATAATAGAGGTAGGAATAATAATGGTAATTAGTATTTTTATTATTATTATAATGTATCATAATAATGATCATAATGCAATGCATTCCTGTCACTTCATATGACAAGAATGCATTGCATTATGCAATGTGGGCTGGCTGGTGCTGGCTCGGCCAGTGATCACGTATCTGCCAATGGGGTGAGTATCACACCAGTGTTCGCCACGGGCCGGTCAGCCCACAAGCCGTCGGGCCGGGCTCAGACCCGGCGCCCACAACTCCAAGGTTCCACGGGCCGCGGGCGGGCTCGGGCTTCTTTAGTCACGGGCCTGGGCCGGGCCGGGCTGGACCGCGACCGGAGGTGTCCATTGTCACGCCGAGCACCGAGCGTCCGGGCGGAACAGCGGACAGCGTGGCGCCGCCCACGGCAAAATTCGACCGGTGGGGCGTCTGACAATGGGAAGCGTGCAGTGGGCGGTCCGGAACCGGACGCGCACCGCACACACTTCTGAGAACCCCGAGGCCCGAATCACACGTCACTTACAGTGTCACGCCCGGTGTCGCGAGTGATCGATCGGTTTTTCAGCAACCAGAAAACACAGGACTGAATGTCTGTCCAGATGGCAACCATTATCAGACATCGACTAGTCAAAAGGCTGCATATAGGTGTTCCATACCGAAGGGGTACATGATCTGGGCACGGGCCACTATAGGTCAGCCAGACGTTCGTTGCCAGCAACGAACTGGCTCGGGCTCGTGCCGGGCTGGGCTGGAAAATCTTCGACCCGTGTCGGCATCCGCATCACACCCGCTTAATCCATGCACTGCCTATTGGCACCAATTATGTGGTCGCACCAAGCCATGCCCAGCGTGAACGGCGCGCCGCTTCCAGCTACAGCCGCGTCAAGTTCACTCTTCCCCGCCGCACGGCCGAACGGCTGGACCGAATGCGCAGCGGGGAGCATTATCCCTGCCTCGCGTGGCCCGCCCCCTCTCCAATGTGGCTTCATCTCCAGCACGCGGCACGCCACGTAAGCTGGCGGCACGCCTCGCAACATGCTGCAAATGCCGCCGTGTCGAGTTCGCGCCGGAACCAGACGCAGCAGGGCGGAGGTTCGCACCCGTTGTCCGGTGACGTCGGTGCTGCGGGCCGGCCGCGGGCGGGGATGGCCGAGCGGCTATGGTGTTGAGTTGTCGGTGCCAAGGGTCCCGGGTTCAACACTCGCACCACCCGGGACATTTCCCAATCCCGCGGCCGACCGGCGAACCCGTGTGCGCGGCGCCATTGGCCGCGATCATGCTTAAAGTGCGTCGAGAACCGCCCGGCAAACAAACAACAGGGGAGTGTCCGTCGTCTCCACTGTTGTTACGTCACGGCGCGTGTGATCATGTAGTGTATGGTACTTGTGGCGCATCCTGTCAGGGCTGCGGCGGAGCCAGGATTTGGCCCAGAGGGAGCGAACATCTGAACAGGGCACTCTACCAGCGTGCCCCCATGCCCAAACAAAAAAAAACGAAAGTCCTCGAATTTCACTTTGCTCTCAAAGATCCCCATGTATGTATATATATATATATATATATATATATATATATATATATATATATATATATATATTATATATATATATATTTTTATATATCCGCAAAGATGGCTGGCCTTGGGAAATGTGGGACTCGCGCGCTGGCCTGGCTACTGCCAGACCTGCAATCAAGATGCAACAGTTGGCAAAGACCGGAAAAACAAACCGTTTGGCTCCCGACAATAATTATGAAATTTCAGCTTCGAGATGGTCCATCACTAGAACTCTTCAGCTTTTTCGGGCCCTGTTCATCCATCGGAGGCCCTTTCAAACACCAGGAACGTTACAGCCCTCTCCAAACCCCATGGGTCCTTTTTATTTCTCAACCATCATGAGGGGCTCATCCCAGCTGAGACTACGATTTCTCAGCTGTCATGACGGGCCTATCCCAGCTGAGACTACGATCTGGACATCTCTCAGACGGACTCTCCCTTGTCTTCACGGCCTTTGGCAACCCTCAGGGTGGACGTTTGAAGTATATAGGGTCCTGTCCACAGAAGCTGTAAGATGCGTTTTTATTTTTATCGGATACATTTTGGACCCTCGGGGCAGTCTCCTGAAGGGCCCCATCGGACTCGCTAAGGGGTCGGCTGCCCCTTCATCCCTTAGAAACGCCGCTGCTTTTTAACAGTCCGGGCCCCTCCGTGGGCTTATATACCCTCTACGTAGAACCAGGAACCCTCCGCCTTGGCCCGGATCGTCCCTGTAACTCAGAGGCATCTTTATAGGCTTGAGGAACGCTGTCAGCTCTGAGTCCCTCTCTATCGGCGTGAGCCAAAACCGGCCCAGTGGCCCTGTTCGTCCGGCCCGAGCCCCCTCCGTCGGCTCAAGGACCGTCTTTCACGGCTCAGGACACCCCTCGTCGGGTCAGTCTCCCCTTCAAGAATCTTGAGCCTTCTCTATTTAGCAAGGGCACCCTGTGTGGCTTCGGTCCCCTCCGTCGGCCCAGGGGACTTCGTACCAGCTCCTGACCCTCTCTGACGGCCCGGGGGCCTCCCGCAACTAGGAGTCCTCTCCGTCGGAGCAGGGATCCTCCTTGGCGATCCAGGGCCTCTTCTGTCAGTCCGGAAGCCCTCTTTCAACAGTTTGGGGCCCCTCCGGCAGGTCAGGGCCCTTGTACGGCTTTTGTCCATCCGTACGACGTTGTACGACCCATCTCAGAGGGTCCTTTCTGAAGGCACAAGGTCCTCTCCTGAAACCAGGGCGCCCTCCGTCGTCCCATGTGCCCTCTTTGACTACCCAGGTTTTTTTTCTGGCAAGCTGCAAGTCAATTTTCAGATGCTTAGGCCCTTTCAATCAGTTCAGGGACCCTTTCTTCGGCTTGGGCCTCGCCGTCAGCCCAGATGCTCTTCATATTGGCTCGAGGCCCTCTCCTCCAGCACGTGAACGTGCTTCCAATTATGCGGGGACCCCTCCGTCGATCTTGAAACCCTTCACGTTAGCTAAGCCAAGGGTCTTCAACCTCTTCCCGATGACACTGTCAACTGACTCAGGATCCTCTTCATTGGCTTGGGATCCTTTCCGTCAGGATGTGGCCCCTTTCGTCAGTCCAGGACTTTGAGGTTGCTTTGAGCACCCCCATCGATGCTTTGAGGGCCCTTTGTAGTCCCCTCTCGGCGGTTGCCTAGAGAGCCCTGTCGACCCTCCGGTGGGCGGGGGGGGGGGGGGGTGAGTGACTACCCCTTCATCCCCACTGGCTATGCCACTGTGCTAGGCAGGGGCATTATTCTCCGACATATAGCGAGGAGGGACTCAAAAGATGGGATCTCCCCATTTAAGGGGAGGTTGTACCCAGCAGACCCAAATTCTTCATTTTTTGACCAAACTCTTTTATACTTTGTAATAATATATTTGACCCCAATGTAATTGCTATGGAACAATCATTTTTTCTATAAAACTGCCTTAGGCCATGAAAAATCCAGATGGCGCTGTGCGCTGGCGTATGATGTGAAGATTTAAATCCGATTATACAAATGCCACCACCTTCGACCCCCACCCTGAAGTCCAGCTGTTTACGCTCGGACCGCGTAAACAGGCTACAGAGCCGCCCGGGCGGCTCTGTAACCAGGCCGGGCCGGTTATTGCACTACGTTGCGCCAAGTGCGCCTACATCGTCAGAAGTCGGGGCCGGTGCAGGCTGCAGGCTGGCGAGGCTCGAACGGAGGCCGCCGCCGGCCGTGCGTTCAGTGCAGGTGCACTGACTTAATTTCAATCGGGCACCTGGCCCTGAACCTGGCCCATGGAAGCGCGGCGCTGCGTAGAAGACGCCGACTGGCCTAGAAGGGCGCCCGCATTGCCAAGGCGCGTGCCTCTCCAGAAGGACGTCTGCCCTGTGCGGAGAGGAGCAAACGTAGCCAATAATGACCCGCAAATTATCAGGAGTGGCGCCCGAATGGTCCAGGAGGGTAGCTGTATTCCCATGGCACGCGACTGTCTGGAAAGGCGCTCGATCGTCCCGAACCAAAACCCATATCTTCCGTCGTTCTTGGTATTTCGCAGATTTTAGCTGAATTGATAAACTCAGCCGACCGGGTGACCAGCCGGCTCGACCGGATGGACAATTGGCGTGCTACCCGAGGCCCTCCTCCTCCCTTGATTTCCCCCATATTCGGTATGGAAGTTTGTCTTTTGATGTCCCCTGATAAGTCACCTTACACTCCCGAAATTACACCCATGCAAATCATTTTTTTCATTTTTTTTTCAATCATCAATTTCAAGCATTCCAATTAACGCCCGGTCCCCAAAACTAATACGTGTTCAACCCGTCTACGTTGTGCACGCGAATATGTCCTGCACGTGTATACCCGCCTTGCGCATTCGGCACATTCGCCACACTTTGTGCGATTCCCCGGTTTCTGCTAGGCTTCCTACGTTTTGCCAACTGCCTCCACATGATAGTCTTGTGCCATATTTAACGTGGGGAATGCTTCACATAGAGGTTCGGTGGGAAAATTCGATTACTTTAATTCGATTAGAGTTATTTTATTCGCACATTTTCTGGTGGTTAAGAAATACGGAAACCCGTTAAGCTTTCATGTACTTAATCTCTTTGGGTAGATACGTTCCCAGATTGTTTTCCAAGCCGAGGCCCTAGCTTGGAGTTCTTTTTTGGACCCGTTGCGCTTTTCTTCGTCTGCAGATGTGATTTAGGGCTCCAGCCTTTATTTTTTGTTAGGGACCCGACACATTTTTGAGACCAAGACCCTTTTTTAAGAATTGTGTTGATTTTTCGCACACCGACTGTATGTTGAGGTACCGGCGTGTTTTAGAAACCCCTATGTGTTTATTTAGTGCTCGGTCTTTTGTTCATTTTTTGTTCCGCAGCTGGTTTTTCAGGCCCCATGCAGACTCATGGTCCCGGTATGCTTTGAGGGCCTCCCTTGTGCTCTTTTAGAGCTCCCGGTGTGTTCATTTCCAGCTGCAATACATGTTTTAAGTCTCTGCCGATGTTTCCGAGATTCGGCATACTTCGATGGGCCCAGTGTATTTTCGGCCTTCTGTTGGGCTCTCAGGGTTCCGCTGTATCTATTTGGGGCTCCTGCCGCACATCTGTGGAACCCCGTAGATTTTGGGGCTCAGGTGTATTTTATCGGGGTCCCGGCACGATTTTTGGGCCCAAGCGCGTAATTCATGAGGGGGACCGATGCCAGTTTTCTGGGCTCGACGCGATTCTGGTGACTTCTCAATTTTTGAAGTCCAAATCATGGTTATATTTTTCTGGGACCGGTGCCATATTTTTGTGTCCCGTCGCGACTTTTTCGAGCCCCGGGACGTTTTTTAGTGGCTGTGTGACACTTTTAGAGGCATATCGTGGTATGTTTTAGGCTCTGGAGCCATTTTCCTGGTTGCTAATTTTTTCTTCTTCAGAATCTCTCCGTATTTTGGAGAGCTCCGGCTTGATCTATGCGGGTCCCGATACGATTTTTGGGGAAACTCTGTGTGTATTTGGGGCAATGACGCCAATTTTGGGGAGCCCGAGGGAATGTTTGATGTCTCGATCAGAACGTTTGGAACTACCAACGGGAATTTTGGCTGCCGAGTGCGATATTTTACTTCATTTTATTTACTGCTCGTTTACTACTATTTTGCTACTACTACTACTACTATTTACTACTATTTACTGCTGCTTTATTTTACTGCTCGTCGCGGGTCCGTGGCTGCGTTGTACTTAGCTGGCCCAAGCGCGATTTTGGTGGGCCCGGCGTACATTTCCTGATCCAACTCGAGTTTCTTTTGGTGCCCGCTGTACTTATTTATAACCCATGACGAGAAATATGGGGGTCAACACAAGTGCATGGCCCCAGAGCGCCAGAGCGATTTTTGGGATCCCGGAGTTGTTCTTGTGAGCTCATCCCTTTAGGAGTGATTTGTGCGATTTGTTGGGCCCTGTCGTAATTTATTGGAATCCTTAGTGTAAGTTGTATTGGTCTCGACACGTTTTTGGTGTTTGAACACGTTTTGAGGGCTTTTGGAGCGATCGTTAGGACCCCAGAGTGATTTTCCGTATCCGGATTGCTTTTTCGTTGTCAGGCTTCTTCTTTTGGTGGTCCCGATGAAACATCTGTAGCCTCAATGCGACCTATCGAGACCCCAGCGTGATTTTCAGGGGCTAGGCCCGACCTTTCAGGGTCACTGTCATGATTGCCATGAACCAGAACACGATTTGGGGGGGGGATCCGCAACGTTGTTTTCAGGAGCTCTTGTGCGAACTTTTGAGGGGCCCCTGTGCGAACTTCCCGCTCCAAGCGGGATTTTCAGAGACCTCGGCTCGACTTTTTGGGAGCCACAACGCGATTTCCATGGGCCCGAACCTGATCCATTAGGCAACCAACGTGATTTTCAGGGGTCCAGTCCGTCTTTTTTGGGCCTCATCTTCACTTTTTAAGGCTCCCGGCATGAATGTTTATGGCGCGAGCATGATTTTTATGGGTTCCGGCCTGACAATTCAGGCACCCAGTGGGATTTGCGAGGGCCCGCCCCATCTTTTTGATGCCCGAGCGTTATTTTCAGGGGCCCCGGCGATATTCTTGGGCTTCCAGCGTGATTTCCAGGGTTCCCGGTCCGACAAATTGGGGCCCGAGCGTCATTTTCATGGGCCCGAGGGAGCTACTTGGGCCTCTAGCGTGATTTTTATATTCCCGGTCCAATTTTTTGAAACGCCAACGTGATTATTTGGAACCAGACATGACTGTTTGGGGGCCAGCAGCATTTGCAGGGCCTCGGTCCTCTTGTTTGGAGCCCCAGTATCATTATTGCGGGCACCGGAAGGATTTTGATTCCTCCAATGCGATTTTCAGTTCGTCCGATGTTGGGGCCCAGCGGGATTTCTAGGGAGCCTGTGCAATTTTTCCGAACCCTGGCGCGACTCTTGGGGGCCCCACAGCATCTCAAGAGTGGTTGTGTCCCCAGCTGTCCCCAATGCCCAATGTCCTTCGGTACGCCACCGCCTTGGTCTGAACGTCAAATGGTTCGATGTGCTGCCGAACGTCTCAGGGAGAATGTTCCGGACGGGATTCACTACGTACTGTGCGATTTTCATCTAATCCTGAGGGTATCGCCGACAGATGAATACGACGTTGAATGTGAATACGAATACGTCGCTGTTGTGAAGGGCGCTTTTTCATGCACAAGTTCTTTGAAAATTGGCAGCACTTCAGTGCGCCCAAATTAATCATGGCTGCGTGCATGTCGGTTGCGCGCTGTCTCAGGGCAGCAAGTACACTTCCTCGGACGCCATGTCGAGTTATCAAACGATGGCAGGGCACAGCCCTAACGCTGGCTGTCGAGGCGCAGATTAGGAAAAAGCGTGCGGAATCTCTGCAGGGTGGTGGTCAGAAGCGGATAGATGCCCAACATCGAAAGGTAAGTGTCTAAGTTGCGCCGTAAGTGAATATTCCTTGTTGGAAAATTCATATTTACAGTTTTGTTGATAACTTTGCTGCCAAATTATTGGGTGATATAAGATGAATAGTCTTAGAAGTGCAACCTAACCTAGTCCAGCATCGCCTGACTTCTAGGAATACAAATAGGTTCTGTTTGGCTTCAATTTGTTCAAAATTGGTTGGACAAATTAAAGCATTTCTAAAAAAAAAATTCAACTTGAGCTGTAAACCTAACCTAACCTGCATTTGAAGAACAGCCCCTAAAGGTCAATTTTCAAAGTAAAGTACTTTAGTTATTTCAATTACACAAGCCTGGCCCTTTTGTTTCCTTTAAGGGTGTAAAAAGCATGCAAAGCATGGCATGTGAATACCTAAAGCCACAGTAATATAACCTAATCTAACCCAACCTCATTTTTAGAAACAAATAAATACATTAACAGCAAAATAACATTTCAAAATAAACACTGAAAAATACCCTAACTAACCTTTCTCATATTTTTCCCAATCATACCCAATTTTCTATACTTTCCAAAGTTCAAAAAGAACTTTCTTATCCTAACCCAAACCATCCTATCATTAACCTCATTTTGTTTTGCACCAGGTAAACATTGTAAAGCTTAGGTCAAATTTGTGTCAAAGTTGTATAAAGCATATTCATAAATTTGTATTTTGAAGTCATGAATTCTTGGAATTTATCATTAAAGTGCAATGTTTTTAAATGTGACTAAGATGATGGAACACTAATTTTCTGTGCAAATGCCATGGAAAATAGATATCAACATTGTGCTTCTTAATGAGTCTATGATGTTTTCACAGCTAATTGGTACAATATCTCCTTGATAAGTCTCATGTTAATGCTCAACATTATGCATCATGATACATGAACATCTTTGGCACAATTTTGGGTATGATTATTACTTATGATGTGGTCTGATATACATTATCATTTGGTAAGCATTAGTGTTTTGTGTTGTTTTTGTTATGATAGTTATCCCTGAATTATATATCTTGCAACAAGCCAAACAATAAATATATGTGCACCATGTTGGGTCAAAATTGTGTTGGAAGACAGTGTTAGTGACATTGCTTCCATGACAGTTTTTGTCATCTTATTCTACTCTGACTTTTCACATATTTTGACATCTCACATCCAGAAAAGAAACATTAATTTTACACTGAGGTTAAGACATAGAGGATAGGTTAGAGGATAAGACACTTCCTTTAAATCTCATTTTCTGGCAGTTTTCTTTTATTCTGGAGTACCCAGATTCACTTAATGCAAATGTGCTGATTTTAGGGAGTGTAATGAAAACTTGTATGGTAATGAACTGTATGCCATTAGAGAAGAAAACCATTGAAGAACCAGGGAGAATCACTGCATGATGCTGATTAAACTGGCCATTGGAACACCAAGGGTACATAGGTTCTTTATATCTCAGCACCTGGCTTTCATTATGGTTTATCAGTCTCAAAAATAGGATATAGCAATGAGGTGGCAAGCTGACAACTTGGAACGTGACCCAGTTGCAGGAATTTTGGTGGCGATATAATTTTATGGACGTGGCTTACAGGGAATTACCACACTCTTCAGATGTGAAAATGAACTAGTTTGGCTAGCTTAGAGAGAAGCAAGTTTGTACTTGTTCATTTTGCTTAAAGCACGATAATGGGCATAATGTGTGCCAGAAACATATTGTGATCATGGGGTTGGGATAATGAACCCATTGTACGACCTCCTGTCATATGAAGTGTTTTTATTTAAGGTCAGCAAAACATTTGTAAATGTTGATGCTAAGAAATTACGTGGAACCTTGCTTTCAAACTATCTAATTACATAAGACGCCATTTCATCACGAAAAATGATAGCGGAGACCTCAAGTTGTCAAACGGTTACCTCAGGTCGAGCTTGAAAAGGTCCCAGTCAAGAGGGAAATGTGACGATCTACCACTACTATCTACCACTACTATCTATCAGCTAGTTCACCATTATTGGAATAGATGCGAGAAAGGTTCTAGATATTCTGCAGCAGGGTGGCTGGCTACACGTATTGGAGGACCTGAGAAAGTCACGTTGACTGGACGAGTGGGTGGATTATGCCCACCCCTTCGACTCAGGAATATGCTAGCGCTAGAGGATATTTGCAGGTCAGGCGCCGACCACGCTGAACGTTGTATGTAATCTTAATGACCCGGGGATAATCCCTGCAGAGTCGAATAACGGTAGATTCTCAGAACATCGGCTACTTCTTACCGTCGATCGACTAAAGCAATGTCCGCAGGTAGCCTAACCCGCGTCGTCTCAGGGGTCTTCAACCCCCTCCGCAGGTTTTTCCTCGGATAATGAGAGAACGGCGCGTGATAGCGCGCCGAAATTTGGCGTACGTTTCCCCACGTCAATTTGGCATGTTGTGTCAAACTTTTGAAGTCAGGTCATCTATGGTCAACGAGTTAGTCTAGGTCAAGTAAGGTCGCCTCCAAAAAAGTTAACTAGTCACGCTTTAACGGAGATATATTTTAATGAAATTCAGCGTTTGCTTATCTTTATGGATGTAAGAAAACGCACGATAAGAATTTTTCATGTTTTCCGTTTTTGATTACTTATTAGTTTTGCATATTTGCCTATTAGAGTTCAAGTCGAACATTCCGGCCAAAGTCAGCATTCTGTGTTAGTGCATGTTGGCTTCGAACAACATTTTTCGGTCCGCTCTACCCATTACAAAAAGGGGCGGGGATGGCCGAGTGGTTAAGGTGTCGGGCTATGGGTACCAAAGGTCCCGGGTTCGACTCTAGCGCCACTCAGGACATTTCCCAATCCCGCGACCCACCGGCGAGAGTGTGGGCGGCGCCATTAGCCGTGAATGTGCATAAAGTGTGTCGTGAACCAACCAATAAACAAACAATACCCATTGCAAAAGGAAAATGAAAGAAAACATGAACACAATATTTTGAAGTTTCAAAAAAAAATTTTGATTTTGATTTTTGTGTGGCTAAAAAATTGTACGGTCATGGTCGATTTCGCTGTACTTTTCTGATTCCAAATACTTTTTTCCAATATCCCCCAAAATTAACTCCCCAGAGCCAAAAACATGATGTAAGTTGTGAAAATCTAGGCTCATAGTGACGTCACTTTTGTGGATTTTTTTGGGTCGTGGTGTTGGGCCCTACTCTTCGAGCGCTTTCAGATGACACCTGTTTCGTTTTCGTGCGACACTTAGTTTCAGTGTAAAATAATTCACCATGTGGCCTGGAAATGCACAGTTAATGGAGTTGTGGGATTTCATCCTCGTTTTCGGTTTTTACCATTTTGCCACACGATGTATGCACAGTCATGCACACAGCTGCTAAATAATGTAAAATACATGTGACTGAAGCGAAAGGCATTCCGCTTTTTAATCCTTAAGTGGCAAATCGGTATTTTCTTCCCATCTTTCACTATTCCCAAGCAACTTCTTCCTTCATCCACACAGTTAATGGTGAAGTAATTTTAGGACACTGCTTAGTTTGGATATTAGAGGCCCCCCGAGACGGTGTGTGAGGATCTGACCGGAGACCGGGTTAAACTGAATTTGGTGAAGACAAATTCACAGTGGGATTTAGAAACATTGTACAAATTTAAATTGTACAGTGTAAAGTGTTAAAAGGTAAATTTAGACACATACAAATACAAATTCAACAAACGTTTGTGCAAATTTAACTTGCCTGGCACAAGAAATGTAATCAGAATATAATGTTCAATTGCACTCTACGCCGGTACGTTGGTCCGGCCGGAACGACGGCAGAGGCCAGGATGAGGTAAAGTCACTCGACCGAGTACGATTTAACGAGCTATTCCACGTCCTAGACGGTGAAATAGCCACCGCCGTGAATGCATTCGACACCATACACAACAAATTTGCAAGGTCCTATCTACATCATTTGCAGTTGGTTGAAATTGTACTCCACCCCGTGACGTCACCAGCTGCAGTGCACCCGACTCGCACCTAAGTCGAACAGAAGAAGAGTGTACCCCGCCCCCTATTCAAGGAATATGCATGTCTAAGCATACCTCTGTACCATGCCAAACCATTGTATTGCAATACCTTAATATAATTGCTTCATTGGGTGCGAATTGGCGCTAGGCGATTCTCATGTACTACGAACCATTTCAAAACATCTCCAAATCTAAGGGGATGCTTCTTATCGGGCTGTGTTGGTGATCCGTCCAGCAAGGCGTTCGGGTTTGAACCAAAATTGTGTGAAGGGATGCTCCCCGAAGGGATCGATATGCTGTCACCGCTCCAGAACTGTGTGTAGGGATAAATATGCGGATGCTCCTTCGCGGCGAACGGTCGACCCGCTGCTATGTTCTCATCCGCATAGCGAGGAATTGGCAATATACCCTCCAGTCAAGAGCGAAATATGACCAGTTTTAGCAACATCTTCTTGAGGAACTGGACACGACCACAGGCCAACACTGCGTCAACTGGGGTACATTGCCCAGCCAGACATGTAACAATTGGGTATGGACACTTTAGTACCACATGATATAACTAAGACAAGGAATCATGGAAATATTGTCTTGCCTACTGTCACGAACATTACAACAATGGGATGGGAAAAATGCAATGCGTATTGGAATAACAACATATGGAATATGAACCGCGTGATTGTCACTGAAGGTGCTGCCTTAAAACCTTGGCATTGCACAAACACTGCAGTGGCCTTCACCAAATGTCACCATCTTCTAACACTGGGGTCGCTTGCTCGACATCAGTGGTTTTCGCCCATTCGCTGCGGCGTCACGGGCTTGAACACAAACTGGGACACGTGCGACACGCGCCGCGGCAGCGGCGACACGTGCGACTGCGCCAGCGGGTGCCAGCTGACGGCTGCAGCCCGCGCCGGGGACCTCGCCGGGGACCGCGCCGCCGCAGCCGCCGCCGCGTGAGCTGCGCCGGCACCGCGCACGCGCAGCGCGTCGAACTCGCGCTGCAGCTGCTGGTAGTGCTTGTTGTGCTGCGCCAGCCGGCCGGCCAGCTCGTCCGTCTGTCGGCGTGCCGCCTCCAGCTCCTGCTGCACCTCGGCCAGCTGACGCGCGCTGCTCGCCGCCTCCTTGTCGAGCTGCAGCCGCATGCTGTCCATCTGAGCCTGCGGACGAGGCCGGTGAGGTCGGACCTGACTCAGCGCACGCCCAGTCTCGGCCGGGCACCTCTTGGGAAGTGGGAACTTCACGCAGTGCATCTTTGCTGAACTCCGTGCAAGTTTAGGCACAGTTAACTGAGGAAACGTTTGTTCGGTTCCAAAGAAATTCGACTTGGTTTGATCAGCTACACTCTGACAGTCCAATGGCATACTCGTTATTTTGGACGTTGCATGCAAGGTAGTTGAGACGCCCTAAAATCCAAAGAACTAACTATGTCCATCGAATACAATTTGAAGCACAGATCAGGTGAAATGTGTTTGTTCACACCGTTTAGCTCATTATTGGAGTTTTATTACTTATTGAGTTATCTAGGAACTAAGTCTGATTAAACGTGAGTAAATATTTCACACCAAATACATTGCTGGTTCTGTCTCACGCTTGGCGCGCGGAATAATTGTAATTCCAAATTAGACTCTTCCTTGTTTATGCATATCGGTTAATTCATCCCACTTGTTAACTTTGCGGATAAGGAGAGCCCGTTATCGATCTTGGCGATTGGGTTCGTAAGCATACACGAAAGCATAAGCATAAACATAAAGCATAAGCATAAGCATAAACATAAAGCATAAGCATAAACATAAACATAAAGCATAAGCATAAACATAAAGCATAAGCATAAACATAAAGCATAAACATAAAGCATAAACATAAAGCATAAACATAAAGCATAAACATAAAGCATAAACATAAAGCATAAACATAAAGCATAAACATAAAGCATAAACATAAAGCATAAACATAAAGCATAAACATAAAGCATAAACATAAAGCATAAACATAAAGCATAAACATAAAGCATAAACATAAAGCATAAACATAAAGCATAAACATAAAGCATAAACATAAAGCATAAACATAAAGCATAAACATAAAGCATAAACATAAAGCATAAACATAAACATAAAGCATGAACATAAAGCATAAACATAAAGCATAAACATAAAGCATAAACATAAAGCATAAACATAAAGCATAAACATAAACATAAACATAAACATAAACATAAACATAAACATAAAGCATAAACATAAAGCATAAACATAAAGCATAAACATAAAGCATAAACATAAAGCATAAACATAAAGCATAAACATAAAGCATAAACATAAAGCATAAACATAAAGCATAAACATAAAGCATAAACATAAAGCATAAACATAAAGCATAAACATAAAGCATAAACATAAAGCATAAACATAAAGCATAAACATAAAGCATAAACATAAAGCATAAACATAAAGCATAAACATAAAGCATAAACATAAAGCATAAACATAAAGCATAAACATAAAGCATAAACATAAAGCATAAACATAAAGCATAAACATAAAGCATAAACATAAAACATAAACATAAAACATAAACATAAACATAAAGCATAAGCATAAACACGCTTCAGTCACAATCTATAAAACTACACAATCTATAAAAACGATTCTTCGAAAGGATGGCTACCTGCTCCTCCCCTATCCGCTGTTTTATTGCAGATCTAGGGTCGATGCTGCTATGCGGACATTGTGCAATGGTTATCTTTCTAATGTGACTGCATAATATCGACGGAGGTCGCATGCTGTGTTCTGAACGTGGCATTTACGGAGCATTCGGAAGACGGTGCCACGGTTACAGGTTTAACGAGTTGGCGTAGGTGCCAGTTGAGCCCGTTATCGATCTTGGCGATTGGGTTCGTAAGCATACACGAAAGCATAAGCATAAACATAAAGCATAAGCATAAGCATAAGCATAAACATAAACATAAGCATAAACATAAAGCATAAGCATAAACATAAAGCATAAACATAAAGCATAAACATAAAGCATAAACATAAAGCATAAACATAAAGCATAAACATAAAGCATAAACATAAAGCATAAACATAAAGCATAAACATAAAGCATAAACATAAAGCATAAACATAAAGCATAAACATAAAGCATAAACATAAAGCATAAACATAAAGCATAAACATAAAGCATAAACATAAAGCATAAACATAAAGCATAAACATAAAGCATAAACATAAAGCATAAACATAAAGCATAAACATAAAGCATAAACATAAAACATAAACATAAAACATAAACATAAACATAAAGCATAAGCATAAACACGCTTCAGTCACAATCTATAAAACTACACAATCTATAAAAACGATTCTTCGAAAGGATGGCTACCTGCTCCTCCCCTATCCGCTGTTTTATTGCAGATCTAGGGTCGATGCTGCTATGCGGACATTGTGCAATGGTTATCTTTCTAATGTGACTGCATAATATCGACGGAGGTCGCATGCTGTGTTCTGAACGTGGCATTTACGGAGCATTCGGAAGACGGTGCCACGGTTACAGGTTTAACGAGTTGGCGTAGGTGCCAACGGAAGCTTTTTCGCGCCAATTTGAGGGTCGCGTTTTCGTCCTAACAGCAAATGGCTCTTGGTTAGATCCGTGCCAAGTGATCGGGTTCCGGGGATTAACGATGAATATTGCTTGTCCGTATTGCCGAGTCGAGGAATATGTCGAAAATGTTTTTTTTTAACCTCCCTGGTACTTGACTTGAGAGTAAATTTGTGCTTTAAGGTGTTATATAGATTCTTGGAATTTGTCATTCCAATGCAATGCTTATGAATGTGACTAAAATGATGGGATCACACATTTTCGGTGCAAATGCTTATTTTCCGGGTTGTGAGCTAGCTGGCACCAAACAAGGGGGTTTGAGTTAGGTAATGGCATGAAAAGAGACGTTTAAGTAAAATTTAGATCAGCATAACCTAACAAACATAACCTAACCACTTTCCTTTGCAGACAACAAATCCCAAAAATAAACTTAGAAAAGGTTAAATAAATGTATTTTCTGAAAATTTTGAAAAATTACAAACCTATCCCAGCTGAACCTTGCCTAAGATAAGCTGCTTTTGAAGAAAGATAACTTCCGTATAAAATAGTTGAACTTTTTTACAAATCCAACTGAAAAAAAAACCCTAAACTAACCTAACCTAACCAAACTTAACCAATTTGCTTCATTTATGGAGGCAAATGTGTGTAAAAACGTGTTACCACCTTAAAGCACAATAATACCGACTTCAGTACATCACACCCGGCAACCGTTTCTGACCAACCGCCAATTGGAACAGCTAGATGACGGGACGAACTCGCGTGTGTTAATTATTCGTTAAAATGGTATACTTCAACCTCGAATGTGCGCTGTATAGCCACTGCAGTTGATGCGCCCTGAAACCCTAATAACTAACTCAACTCGAACGTCGTATCGATGTCCATTAGTGATGCCTTGCAAAGGAATAGCAAGTCTTCTATAGAATCACCTCTCGGCCTCTCTCATTGTTGGGATTGGTCACTTATGGTGACCAATTGGTAAACGTGACATTCAAGTGGTTGGCGAGTGGAATAATTGGTGTTTTTTTCTGTTCCCGGTTAATGGTTTTAATTCCAGCCACAAAATTCGGTAAAATATACCGGCAATGGACGATTGGACAGCAGCCAGCCATCGCTCCCGATCTTCCACATCGGGAGCATCACTCGCCTGCAGCTGGCGGATGTGTTTCTCGTAGTAGCGCTCCAGGTCGTTGAAGCGGCGCTTGTCGCGCGTGACGACTCCGCTCAGGTAGGCGCGGTCCTCGGACATCTGGTACATCCAGAAGGCCAGCGCCCGACCGGCGACGTCGCAGATTATGTCAGGCTTCAGACCGGCCAGCACCATCGACTTGAATCGCTCGCCCGGGTTCACCTCAATCTTAACACGCGTGGTATGTGGTAAGGCATTTCGTCTTCAAAGATGAGCGCAATTCAGCTGACCAGAAACTGCAAGTTTGCGCGCTTCTGATCCGGAAGGGTGGCCTCATCACAAAATCACAGGCCACAAGCTTAATCATAACTTGTTCATACACCACTGTCAAGTCCTATTGCCATTTAAGTCACGAATTCTGAACTACGCGCCTCCTGGCCCATCCTCGATAGACATACACCACAAAGACTCCAGACACACATGTAATATTGGTGGTAATATGTCAAGCCAGTCCTACTGAACATTCCGATGGATGATGTGCGAAATACTTTAACATTGGAATCAAGTATTCAGTTACGAAGTAATTCGCTCCAGCATTAATGTATTTGTTCTCCTGGCTCATCTCCCAAGCTGATGGGAATCCCAAGTCGATGAGTCCCAACGTGTAAATTGTTGTTTTTCTCTCCAGGCCATGTGAGGCAACACGACCATGGGGGCTGTTTAACAGTTCCGGAATCTGGTGAAGAGAGGAAAAGCGCGCCGCGCGGGCCCGTTGGACTCGAGATTTGCTTCTCCCTTTTAGGGATTACTACCCAGAAGTATCTGCTTTTCTCCAAGAAAAGTGGCAAACAAACTGGAATTGTCAGTTTTCAAACAAGCTCCGGTCTATAAAACAAGTTCTGGTGCCATGGCCGTCGTCGCTAAAGAAGTGTAGAAGGGAAGAGGTAATTTTCGCACGATTGCGAATAGGGCACACTTACGCTACACATAGACACCTGATCCAGGAGGAAAAACCACCCTGTCCTCGATGCGACTCACATATGACTGTCCGCTACATACCGTTTTCATGCCGCCAACTTCCAGGAGGAACGAATGCGCTACTTCGGCCCAAACTGTCATGCAATGTCGTATACCGGTGTTTTAGAGACAGCTCGGAGATCGTTGCCACAGGGAAAATATACCGTTACGTAGCTGCTACTCAATTTCACGTTCTCCATCCATTTCAATAATAGTCATGCCGAATCCTATGTCATGTTCTGAAGAATAAAATAGTTATTGGCGCTAAATAACCAAAAGCAGTTAAGGCGCCCTTGAGCCCAAATAAACAAACCAATAAACAAACGAAGAGAGGAAAATCACCTTCTTATTCCACATGTCTGGGACGTCGACTAGTAGTTTAATTCCAAAAGATATTTGATGCCTTCTAGGGCAAGAAAATATAACCAGTATTCCTGCGATGTTGTTTCACCCGTAAAATACGACATTTCGTAATGTATCAATATTACCTATTGTGCGATTCCCAGACAAATCACCAGGGTAGACCCAAAAATATTCATCACATCCGTGCCGATTTGGTACCAAACGTGCACTGGAGTATCCACGGCCCAGACTACGAATCTGAAATTTTTAGGTTTGTATGTCAGAGGGATCACGTGATGTAGGTCATGGAAATATTGAAGTCACGAAGAAAGCTTAAATGTAATCTTCCTTTTAATAGCAGCAATTAGCTTACCAAACTGATGTATCATTTCAAGGCGAAAGATATGCACAATGTAATATATAAGTGTGACCTTCTAAAGTGAACTTTTGATCTCGGGACCTCAGGACGTTGCATTGGTCCAGTGACATTAATTATTGTTTTGTTGATATGTTTCCTTTCTTACTAATGGATGCCCGATGTATCTGATGTCACGCCACTGCTGTTACTCGTGAAATATCTGAATCTAGTTCCAGGGCCGCCTTAGTTTTGCGATGATATTGGATGGCCAGCCAACGACCTGAGATGATCAGACATGTGACCTGACCTTCTTTTGATCTCATTTGGTGTTTATGTTACTACTTTTCAAGCAGCGTACACTTAGGCGAAGGCTGGTCGTTTTATCAGCGCATGCATTGTTTCAACGTGAACTGCGATCGAAAACTGGACTGTTTACAAATATGTTTCAGTATCATATCAGTTGTTCTTTGAACATAGTTGAACACAGAGTACTTCGAAAGTAATGTGCAGGTAGCATTCAGGATTGCGCCTGCTTGACCTGAACTTAAGGCGTGACCTAATCCAACCTTATGATCTTCGCATATCAAACGGATGCACACATTTTGCTTGAATAGTTTTGTTGAAAGGAACCGAGACGTATATAGTATTTCCCTGGACAGTCCCCATGATAAAGGCCATGCTACTCACTGAGTTGACCTATTATGACCTTTAGGAACCTAAGCATGGCGGAACATGAAGAAATAAGCTGTGCTTTCAAGTTTAGGCTATATTGCCTTGTCAACAACATTTGTCCTGTGCCCTTACCATGCATAGTTTGGAAGCTAGTTTTCAAGCCTCATTCTGACCCGACCTGACCTAACCTGTCCTCACTTTTTTACCATCAACATAAATTCATTCGAACGTTACTTCTTCATTTAAAAAAAAAACGCTTCCAAAAGTAAGCAAGCTCTGCGATTTGTAACCCTTCCATGGATTGAAGTCGACATCCATGTATTGACCTAATATGATCTCTGGTGACCTCGTTATCCATCAAAAATACAAATATGCGGCATAATTCGGCCCCTTTCTTGCCAGACTTTCTAACGGGGTTTTTATTTTATCCTAGCCTGCGTAGATGTGAGTTTGGGGCCTTTCAAGAGCCCATCCCCAGCCCGGCGAAGGTGGATTGGCCAGTCGGCCCGGCGAGGGTTAAAGAACAGCGTGGAAAGCTAATGTTTTCAGTTGGGCCATCTCTCGCTAGCTAAAAAAAAACATTGTTGCACGCAATACACGTGTTACTTGGTTGGTCGTTGCCAGTAGTTCCGCTCGATTGAGCGCTTGCCTGAATGATGTCGAGGCGATCGCTGAGTGTTGTATCGCAGGTCGGACACTTCACGGGCGTCTGATGGACATACTTGGTGCCGTCCTCGTCGCAGAAGGCGTGCAGACAGCTGGTGACCCAGGCACGTGAGCTTAGTGGCCGGCGACACTTGTTGACGTTGCATACCATCTCGCCCGTATCGGTCATGGTGGTCACCTGCAGAGAAGTGTGCCAAAAGGCGTGAAGTCACCAGTGCAATCTTCTTTTGCAATTATTATCGTCTGAAGTTATTACGCTAATTAGTTTTGAGGTTGAGCAGGAACCCTGTAGCCGTAGCGTAGTTGGAAACACACGTGGTTTTGAGGTAGCTGGACGGGTAAATGACCCTTCGGATAACCAGTTAGCAAAGACCACGAAATACGTTTACGTACTACTGACCAGGCTGTGAACTGAAACATGGTCAACACTGTCTCTGTACCTCCCTATGCCTCCACCACTCATATATTTCCGTGCCCTCCCCCCTCCCCCTCCTGTGAATACTTAGCCCTGCCTACATTACTGACGATTGCAAACCACAATTGCGAACATTGAGTTTGAAATATTGTAAAGAAAGCGAAATTTTTGGTACAAAAAAATTGACTGGATGATATAAAGGGTTGTACCAGTAATCTTAAATCAAATTGCAGACATTTAAAGTGATCATGCCCGCGCCTATATCCAAAGTCCGTGCCACTGCCGATGATGCTAATCGCCCTCCAAACCTGCTGACGTGCAGCACAGAAACTAATTTACGTTTTTCTACAAGCTTTTCAAGCTTTTTTCGCTCTCACGTGCGTTTCCCTGCCACTTCACCCGGTGCATTTCTTTCCTTTGCTGGACGCATTTTTCTGTTCGCCTTTAGGTAGTTATATCCCAGGTTAGTGGTATGGGCGCAAAATGACCTTAGTAGTCGATGCGCCCTTAAGCTCAAATAATCGATCACCAGGTTAGTGGTATGCCTAGTCGACACCCTCGCCAAACTTTTCATACTAGCTCTGCAGTCCTGTCCCCTGTGCGCACCTTCTTCCCTGGGCGCACGTTCTTTGTCTCCTGGGAACGTCTATGCAACTCTCCCCTTCACGAGGGTCCTCAATGCAACTATGCAGCGTTATGTAACTTGTCCTTTGCCATTGTCAACCCCTGGGTTCACCTCTGCAATCAGAGACCAGATCAAGGTGATTTGGGCGCCCCTCCCCCTCCAGGAACATTGGAAGATTTTCACCATTGGGAGAACGGGAAATTTTTAGGTTTGCACCAAAATCGTCACATTGAAATCGTCCACTCTTTCATGACATTTTTGGTGGGGTTCCTCTCAAGAAAATCGTGATTGTGCCAAGGGTGCGAGACTACAGTGGCGAATCCAGGGGGTCAACGCCCCACTCTCGGAAGCCGTTCTTCCGGAACTGCACACTAAAATGACATTTTCTTGAAATCTACGAACATTTTGTTTCATAAATATTCCCTTAAACAAATCCGACGAATATTAACTGTTCAAATCTGATGAATTCTTTTCAAGATTTGATATTTTACTGCCTCCCAAGCCAGGCTTCTGGATCCGTCCTTGCGAGACTGCGACATAACGCAAGATGCTGGCGGGTGATGACTCCATCCTCCACTTATCAATGTTTAACATTTCCCCACACTATACTGTCCGTGCAGTGAGAAGCCTTGCGGGCGCCCTCCAATCTGACAATATTCATTCATACGGTAAATAAATAACTTACCCGATCAGGATGTGGATATGGTCTAAGACCCTTTCACCACTTACGTTAACGATTGCCCTGTTTCACTTGTTTTCATCCCACCGACGTCCTTTCCCTGGCCCTCACTGCGCCCACTTGTATACAAACAGACGCTATTTGGTAGCACCGCAATGATCGCAACTATATGGAAGCATTCATACGAGAGGAATATAAACAAAGTTTTTTCTTGGTACGGAGTGGAGTTTTTCCCCAGTAGATTTGATCACGTACCTTGGACTTCCTTCACACCATGGGTTCCCCTTGATATTTATTTTATAAAGAAGTAAACATCGCATAGCAACTCACGGTTCTGCCGACCTATTATACATGTCCTGGATTTCAGCGTTCAAGAAACGGGGATGGACGTCGGCGTCGCCAGATTCTAGATATGGGTGCATGGAGACGAGTGGATTTTTTAGATTGGTTTCATCTGTGCAACACCATAAGTCTAATGCTCATTATCGTGAAATGTGGGAGACACCCACTGTCCCGACCGTGGTGACGTCCATGGCCATGAGGTCTGCTACCAGGGTTATCGTTTCACATGCTTCTGGATTATAGATGTTGATTTCTTTTTTTAATGTTGGGGAAGGGGAGTACATAAAAGCAAGGGATAGGCCCAAATTCATT
The DNA here is from genome assembly GCA_034440575.1 of Imbricaverruca yamaguchii. Taxonomy (NCBI): domain Eukaryota; kingdom Metazoa; phylum Arthropoda; class Thecostraca; family Neoverrucidae; genus Imbricaverruca; species Imbricaverruca yamaguchii. The sequence goes on from JAOTOL010001657.1 coordinate 2,533,456, forward strand.
GGGGGCACAATCCATAGCGTTCCATGTTAAAAGTTGAAATTGTTGGGGGCGGGGCAAAGCCAGCATTGAGGGGGCACTTGCCCCCTCAAAAGTATATAACACAACGCCCCTCTTCTTGGTGGTCCATTGCTCATCAATTATTGATTTGCCTTCCACCACACCCTTATATTTACTAGATTTCACATTGAACCCTATGTGGAGCTGCTCTTTCCCAAATTTGAAGAACAGGAACGCTTATGAAAAGTGGAGGAACTAGCGCCATTTTGTCCGAATAGGGCTAAAGGTTCAGTCTATGGGAATTGGGGGATGGCCCCATGAGCGTGGGAACGTGGAGGATAGGGCAATGCTTTTCCATAAGGCTGATTTCTGATCGCTGTCGGGGGTGGGGTGAAATTTAATTTGTAATGGGAAGTTCTTCAGATTGGAACACTTTTCATTCGGTGGGTCTGTTTCGCACCGTATCTTTTCTAATGAAATGTTTTTTTATATTTCGAGAAAATGTTATTTTAGTGTAAAAGGTCGGAACAATAGGCCTCGTTGGCCATGTCCTACGTGCCCTCCCCCTAGAACTGCCGCCGTTGGACCTAGGATAGGAATACAGCGAATTATTTTGCCGGGCTCGACTAGTGGTAATACGTTGTAACCATATTTTTAGCCAAAACTCGCACCAACGTGCTATTTTCCCGACATATCGACAAGCTGACAGGGGACCGTGCCCGGCGTTGTTTGGAACTGCGCTGCTGGTGAGCCCCCCCCCGGTGTTAGTGAATTTAACCATTGGGCGTATGGGACTATATGAGGCGCTATATGATCAACATGGTCGATGCGCTCTAAAGCCCAAAATGCTGCATGCCCGATGTAGTCGGATGTGCCCATAAACTCCAATAACCTAAAGGCCAAATAACTAACTAACTGACTGACAAGATGGCGCTTTCCACTCGATATTTAACTAGCGTTCGTACACTGTTGCATAGACCGCCTGGTCCATAAGCTCCTACTCGTATCGTCGGAAAGCCATATATAACCAGCACATCCATCCCAATTAATATAATAAAATATCTCCCATGGCCCATGGACAGTGGAACAGTTACCCGCTCACAAAGGCCACCTTTTCCATTGACAGGTGCTTTGTATCGAAGCTTTCTACCTCCATCGATGGGTTTCCCCGAGTTATTGGTAAAATATGGCTGCCATGGACTACAGGTGGAGCTTTGTGTCATGGGTGTCACTTTGTGAAATGAATTGGGGGAGGGGTCAAATAACCTTTTTGATGGCTAAAGCTGCCTAGAAAACCATTTCGGCCTAGTGTGCACCCATGGCCGAAGGCTAGTCCTCGGTCTCATGGGAGGGGAGGGGGAGGAAAGTAGATGAATGGGGCGGTCAGTGACCCCCCCCCCCCTTAGCTTATCAAAAGTACCTGCTTTGTGTACTTTTCGAATGCATCACCAATGCTGTATGAGCAACGCAGTCGATGCGTCCCGAAGTCCCCGAATTCAACACTAATATTTTCTCAATTACCATTAGTTCTATGGTGATGCATGTGAAGAATAACTTCAGCATTCGGTTCATCAACACCAGTGATTTGGAGGTGTCTTCATCTGTTGCATAGAGTCTGTACCCCCCCCCCCACACACACACACGCACACACACAGCTTTCCTACATTTAGGGAAGTTGGACATTGCACATGTTTTGTGTGTGTAATTTTGCCCGTTTCTTGTCATTTCTACCAAGTCGAGCTATTTGGCACTTGGAGCAGTAGGTATTCCACCGCTCAGGGCCTTCACTAGCATGCTAGCTGGGAGAGGCCGAACTCCCCCCCTGGGTAGTGGCTCCCCATCCGGCCAGTGACCCCCCGGTTCAGTGGCTTTCCATCCCTGCCAGTGACCTTCCGCCTGTCAGTGACCTTCCGTCTCTGTCAGTGACCTTCCGCCTCTGTCATCGACCTTCCGCATGTCAGTGAGCTTCCGGCTCCGTCAGTGATCTCCCCCCCCCCCCTCCCGGGTCTGTGAAATTTCCCTATTGCTGTAGCGTTACTGCGGGGGTAGGGCCTGGTAGGGCAGATTGTAGTCCCACAGTCACCAATTGTCGAAAGTGTGCAAAGATGGCTGACACCCGATTGATTGATGCACATGTTGATTCACCCTTCTAAAAGGAATCCAAACGACGAGACACGCAGGCTCCTCGTAGTACGATGTGGCGCATTCAGAACGACTCACTGCAAAATGTTTGATGCACCGATCATTCCGCAAAGCACCACATGTATATGGAAGCAGAATGTTGGATGATGCATGCCGCAGCCACAGTAGCTGTATGTTGTTTACACAATCAATTATTTGTATAGATGTGGTTGCGCAACGATAATGTTTAGCCTCACGCCCTGTGTGGACTCGAAGACTACGTAGATCGTACTGTGTGAAGCGTTGCTTTCGAAAGAGCATTTAGGCACGAAGCAAATGTGAACTTTTCGCAAGCTGGCGATCTAATCCGTGGTCCGATCTAGTTAGCACTGTGCACTGTGCAAGCGTGATGAAGTTTTTAAAACGCTTGAACCCACGAGGCAAAATTTATGCGGAAATGTCGTTTTGGTCATTTGCTCACTCACTGACCTGTCACTGGTCGTCAAAAACCCACATCGATCGGGTAGATCAGCACGTGCACTCAGTTAAGACGGCGGTCACTCGGAGTTGTATTGTCAGCGCGTCGGATTGGCTGGCACCAGCACACCGTTGCTAGGAGGGTAAGCTGACAGTGATTAACTGACACTGACATGCTGCGGCCCAAATGGTAAGCTGACGGTCATTGATTAGCTGACACCACCACACCGTGGTCGGCATGGTAAGCTGACGGTCGGTGATCGGCTGACACCAGAGCGCACCGTGTCAGGCAGGGTAAGCTGACGGACAGTGATTAGCTGACGCCACCACACCGTGGCCGGCAATGTAAGCTGACGGTCGGTGATCGGCTGACACCAGCGCACCGTGTCCGGCAGAGTAAGCTGACGGCCAGTGATCGGCTGACACCAGCACATCGTGGCCAGCAGGGTAAGCTGGCGGCCAGTGATTAGCTGACGCCAACACACCGTGTCCGGCAGTGTAAGCTGACGGCCAGTGATCGGCTGACGCCAACACACCGTGGCCGGCAGTGTAAGCTGACGGCCAGTGATTAGCTGACGCCACTACACCGTGTCCAGCAGAGTAAGCTGACGGTCGATGATCGGCTGACGCCAACGCACCGTGTCCGGCAGGGTAAGCTGACGGCTCGGGAGCGCGTCCGGCTGCTCTGCGACGCCGACTCGTTCGTCGAGTACGACTCGTTCGCCGAGCACACGTGCTCGGACTTCGGCATGGCGCAGCAGAAGGTGGCCGGCGACTCGGTGGTCACCGGGCGCGGCTCGGTGTTCGGCCGACCCGTGTTCATCTTCAGCCAGGACTTCACCGTGTTCGGCGGCAGCCTCAGCAGCATACACGCCAAGAAAATCTGCAAGGTGAGCGAGCCGGCTGGCAGACTCGGTGCGGCCTTCAGTGAATCGGTGCGGCCTTCCGCTGACCTTCTGGATGCACCTAACATTCGAATCGGTGTAGCCTTCGATGAAAATGGGAAATTGGTGATGTTTGATGTACTAGATTGCCAAGGCATAGCCTTTCGTTCAGATGGCAAAGCATTATTTGTACCGGGGGAACATCTGTAACCATGTCAATACCGTATTAATTTAGCTTCATTTCGAATTCGAGAGCATTTTGATGATAGTGTTTGCTATATCTGTACTGCTACACTGCATACAAATAGGAACGATGCATTTGTATACCAAGCATCGAAGATTATTGGGTAGTTTTTTTCGGCCTTCGGGCTCTTCGGGGGCCTCCTAGCAAAGCGTCTGATCTGGGTCTTCAAGCAACTTTCTGTTGGGTATTGGGGCTTTTCCTGACCCTGTGGACCTTCCGGCACGACTGATAGGCCTCCTGGTCTGGGGCATCCAGGCAGCATGGCGAGACCTCCTGCCAGAATTTGAAGTGTTTTCGAGAGCTATATGAGACCCTTAATAATAACCCTAATAGACCTGCTCTTGAGCGCTTCTGGACGTCACAAACCTCTCTGCCTACTGCTCAGGTCTTTTCGTGTCCTTTGGATGCAACCTACCACAACGTAGGAGCTGATATTGTCTTGATTGATGTCTTGGCGTCCTGTAAAGACGCCAAGATATTAATCCTAAGGCCGTTTCGCATGATGTTGAAGCTTTTTCGTGAGCTATGCATCTCTTGTCAGAAAGAAGGAGCCCTCAGTGCCACCCGGCCTGGGACCTCCGAGAAATGTGATAAGTAGCTTTTTATGCTGAGCGTCTCCGGAAATTTGAGGAGGGGGAGTGACCATATGCTTGCTTCCTGTTTCATGGCTGGGGCGGATGCCACTTCCCTCTTTGACGGAGGCGCCGTCCTTGAAAGGCAACGTGCATATTCCAGAGATGTATATTCAAAATGTGACGACTATGTCATGTGCAGTGCATCTGAAGTTACTCTGAATACAATATGCGCCATCTCTGTACGATCTTGCCTCCACCGACCTATGTGTTCCACCTGACAGATCTGTGCCACCAATGGCCGATGTTCACCATCTGTGACCGATGCACGCCAGCTGGCAAATGTGCATTATCTGACCGACTTTGAACATCTCGGACAGATGTGGACTGCCTTTGGCTGATATGTGCCACCTCTTGGTGGTCGTGCGCCATCTGTAATGTGTATATATATATATATATATATATATATATATATATATATGTATGTATGTATGGTCCCTAACCGATGTGTGTTGCTCTGGCGGATTATGCTGCCTCTGATGGATGTATGTCACCTCTGATCATCGTTGTTTATGGGGTGGTTCTCGACTCACTTTATGCACGATCACGGCTAATGGCGCCGGCCACCCTGCTTCTTGGTGGTCTGCTGGATTGGGAAATGTCCCGAGAGGCGCATGTGTCGGACCTGGGACCTTTGGCACCCATATTTCAACACCTTAGCCACCCGGCCATCCCCGGCCCCGTCACCTCTGGTCAGTATGTGGCACCTTTTGAAGAGTGCGTCACCTCGGCAGGTGTAGCACACATCTGCCACTTAAGTCGATGTGTGCCATCTCTGGCAGAGTTCGTGCGCCCCTGATCGACGTGTGTCGCCTCTGACAAAATCACCTCTGGCACACGCGTGCACCCCTAATCGACGTGTGTCACCTCTGACCTGGCTGACGCGTGCCGCCCCTGATCGATGTGTGCCACCTCTGATGGACGTTCGTCACCTTTGACCAGTGTGTACCACCTCTGGCGGATGTATCCCACCTTGGCGGATCTTTACCACCTAAAGCGTGTACCACCTCTGGAAGACGTGCGCCCGTGATGGACGCGTGCCACGGTCACCTGTTGTGTGTCCGCTGGTGACCAGCCGGCGGCTGTACTCGGCCAGATAATGGACCAGGCGCTGTTGGTGGGCGCACCCGTCATCGGCCTCAACGACTCGGGCGGCGCGCGCATCCAGGAGGGCGTCGAGTCGCTGGCCGGCTACGCGGACATCTTCCTGCGCAACGTGCTGGCGTCGGGCGTGGTGCCGCAGGTTTGTCTCCCGCTCTCGCTCGCTCGCGCTCTCTCTCGGCAGGCAGGAGCCGCTGTAGCTCAGTTGGGAGAACGTCGGATTCTTGATCGCAAGATTGTGGGTTCGAATCTCGCAACCGACGGAATTTACCGAGTCCAGCCGCGACCTCGGCGCGAGCGGTTGGCGACGTTATATAACCTAGCGGTTGAATGCGTCATAAAACAACCCAAGGTTCTTATCTCGGTAGGCAGCTCGCCGTTTCTGCAGACCAGCAGCGGTATGTGAGTTGTGTTAAGTCCAGTGCAATCTGCACTTGTCCAGCAGAGAGTGGATGGGTTGCAGGTCACTGATGTTGTCAATGGTGTCGTGTCCACTTGGGAGCCTTTTTTTAACATGTTCAATCCGAATTATTCCTGGAGTGGCTTTATGAACAATAGTTAGATTGCAAAGCAGAACTTGTTGCGTGAATCCTGGCCCCACCACCCGATTCATGAATTCCAGTTCAACTGTAGAATTTAGACCGAAAGCTTAACGTGACGTCAATACACGGACACGGCCGCCCGGTAGCTCGTCCTCGGTCTTATCGGGTCACTTGCCAACTGACCCAGCCGGTGGCTAAATGTGAGCGCGTGAAGCGACTCGAACCCTGTGTTACCAGGACGGGGAGAACAGTGCGGGCCAGCACTCTAACCAACTGAGCTTGGGCCATGTGCTTCAACATATTATGCCCCTCAAATTGTGCTACTTTTATTTAACTCATGGAACGGCGTTCCACGAGTTCGTAATCTGTTAGCATTGTCAACAACGGGAAGGCTACATTCTACTTCAGTGTAGCTTGCTGACAGAAGGCTAAGTATCAGGAGGAGACTGTTGTGCTTGGTGCTACTCATATATATAGTTATTATGGTAGTTTCCACCCAAGAATGCGAGTCAGGCAGATCGCTGGACAATTAGTGGGTTATCGCGGCCTACCAAGAGAGTCACGTCGTGATTCTGCCCTCAGATCTGCCAGCTGCGCAACCCTATGTGCCATGGACGCTACAAGATCAATGTAGTCGATGCACCCTAAAGCCCTAATAACTAACTAACCAGTGGGCGCGAATGATCAACCCTGGTCGATGCGCCCTAAAGCCCAAATAACTAACTAACTAACTAACTAACCAGCCCTGTGTGCCCAATGTGGATAGAGTTACTGGATGTCAGCAGTCCAGCTGAGGGGTGAATGGGTTATTAGTCCAAATAAAGTAAGCATTGTAGCAGGTGGTTGTGAGGAGGGTGCTTTGTGCCTGATGCAGATCCACAAAGCTGAACTTTTTTCTGTTAGGGTCGACTTACATTCAGCCGCAGGTCCTATTTAGCCTCATGTCCTTCGAGAACTGTCAGGATGAGACCGCCATGGACTCGTGGAATGACCGTGATAATCATAGCCAGCATTCTGCACTGGGGTGTCCTGAAAAAGCCTACACTTGGGTGTCATCAGGTGTCCTGGAGAGACCAACACATGGGTGTCCTGGGAATGCAAACAACATTGAACCAGTTGCATTTGCATATGCTGCATGAAGTCTTCGTTCGACCTCGCATAATACATTCACCAGTTTTCCCCTTTTTGCATACTTCATCCGCTACGAGTCATTGCTTGGACGAAAATCCTTCGGAGTGATGCGAACAAAAAGCGGAACTTATACCCACAACACACCCAGGCCTCGTGTGCTACGAGGTACAAACGAATCGGTAGCAAACATGTGTTTCCGAATAGCTGCCGAGCCGGAGCACGTGACGGACCTGTAGCTGTAGGAGCCCTGTACCTGTAGCTGTAGGAGCCATGTATCTGTAGCTGTAGGAGCCATGCACCTGTATCTGTAGGAGCCACGCACCTGTGTCTGTAGGAGCCATGTACCTGTAGCTGTAGGAACCCTGTACCTGTAGCTGTAGGAGCCCTGTACCTGTATCTGTAGGAGCCCTGAACCTGTATCTGTAGGAGCCATGCACCGGCAGATCGTGACAGCGAGCCACGCGGCAGGCTGCTGCAGCCACTGGAGTTCTGTTCCGAGTCATCCAGCTGCTGTAGGTGGCGAATAGTCTGGGTGTGAGTTGCTCGTCTCGCGATCGAAAGGTTGTGAGTTCGAGTCTCACCTGTCGCTACTCTTCGCCCGCGACCAATCGGCGTAAGATATTGGCGGCGCTGCATGACTCAACGGTCGATGTGTCGTAAAACCGATAACCAGCCAACCGACCAGCTGCTGTACGGCTAGACGGTCTCCTCTGCGGCAGATCTCGCTGGTGATGGGGCCGTGCGCCGGCGGCGCCGTCTACTCGCCCGCTCTCACCGACTTCACGTTCATGGTGAAGGACACGTCCTACCTGTTCATCACGGGCCCGGACGTCGTCAAGGTGGGTGGTTGTCGTGGTGGCTCCGGCACGCTGCCGACACTGTGATGTGTCCTCAGACGGTGGTCGGGACTGCATCTTTGGTACCAGTTGGATCCTCTAAAAGCAGTATGTGGGCGTTGGTTGCTCAGTGGTTAAGTTGAGCGTCTGGAAAGCCAGAGGTACGGGGTTCGATTCCCCGCGATGCCCGCCCACCCTGCCAGGGTGAGAAGCAGGCGACGCCATATGGCCTCAGCTGCTGAGTGTGTCGTAAAGCCACAATCCGCACATAAAAACAGTACATTTTGGTCGAGCCGCCCGAAAGCGCAAATAACCACCCAACTAACTGCAGCTGCTAGCAGGTGCGCTTATTTCCAGGCCAGTGTTCGCCAGTGAGTCGCGGCACGCCGATTTTCGCAGACTTCCACCGGTTGGCCGTTGTGTTTCAGTCGGTGACCAATGAGGACGTGACGTTCGAGGAGCTGGGCGGGGCGCGCGTGCACACCTCCGTGTCGGGCGTGGCGCACAACGCGTTCGACAACGACGTGGACGCACTGCTGACGCTGCGCTCGCTGATGAGCTTCCTGCCGGTCAACAACACCGAGACGGTGCCCATCCGGCCTTCGGACGACCCCTGGTGCGCGTGCGACGTCGCCGACGCGGCGGGCGCCTGTCTGTCGTGGTCGGGCGGCAGTGTAAAATAGTAGACAATGTGGCCTGGAAATTCGCAGTTAATGGAATTGTGCTATTTCATCCTTGTCTTAGGCTTTTATCATTTTGCTACATGTGTGGGCAGTCATTATACACACGACTGCTAAAAATGTAAATTGCATGTGACTGAAGTGAAAGGCATTCCGATTTTTAATCCTTAAATGGCGATCCTTTATTTTCTTCCAATCTTTCACTATTCCCAATCAACTTATTTCTTCATCCACACAGTTAACGGTGAAGTAATTTTAGGACACTGTCGGGCGGACAACAAATCGCCTGCGTGCTGGTCACGCCTTGGCTGCTGGCTTGTCGCAGAGCGGGGCTGTGTCAGGCATGCTTTGGCCTCCTCCGCGGCATGTCTGTGGTTATCGTCATCCCGGCTCTGGCTCATGGTTCTGGCATCCTGGCTCTGGGTTGTCGTCGTCCTGATCCTGGCGTCGCTGTTTGGCTCAGCGGTGTTGTAACCGCTCGCCGTGAGGTCGTGAGGTCGTGAGGTCGTGACCTGCTGCTGACGTGACCTGTCGATGACGTGACTGGCCGCGTACTGTGAGGTCGTGACCTGCTGCTGACGTGACCTGTCGATGACGTGACTGGTCGCCTGCCGTGAGGTCGTGACCTGCTGCTGACGTGACCTGTCGATGACGTGACTGGTCGCCTGCCGTGAGGTCGTGACCTGCTGCTGATGTGACCTGTCGATGACGTGGCTGGTCGCCTGCCGTGAGGTCGTGACCTGTCGATGACGTGACTGGCCGCGTACTGTGAAGTCGTGACCTGTCAGCACGACGCCCGTGGGCCGTGTCGGCTGACGCGGGGGTCGTGACTCGTGCCCGTGGCGCAGGGATCGCGACGTGGTCGGCCTGGACACGGTGGTGCCGCTGGACCCGATGGCCGCCTACGACATGCACAGCGTCATCACGTCCATCATCGACGAGGGCGAGTTTTTCGAGCTGATGCCCGCCTACGCCAAGAACATCCTGACCGGCTTCGGCCGGCTCAACGGCCGCACGGTCGGCATCGTCGGCAACCAGCCCCAGGTGGCAGCAGGTGCGACATAGGTGTATGGAGTACAGTCATCGAGTTAGCCGCAAGAGTTAGAGTACAGTCATCCCGGGTGGAGTACAGTCATCGAGATAGCCGCAACAGTTAGAGTACAGTCATTCCGGGTGGAGTACAGTCATCGAGTTAGCCGCAAGTGTATCCCAGCGGCGAACATGGTGAGCAGGTCGTGCCGACTTGCGCCGTCTGTACGCGTGGGTACCTTGTGACAGTTGTGATACCCCCGTCGCCAACCGTTAAAAAGATGTTAGTTTAGATGTACACTGATTTTATGTTCGTCGATCGCCAACGAAGTCAATTTTTTTTTTTTTGGGGGGGGGGGGTTAATTCCTCGATTATGTCGAGAAATGCCAACTAAAAATACACTCACAAAGCACCCGTGGTGCGCTCGACATGCGCTTCACTTCACCTCCTTGGCACGAGGCCCACCGGCGTCGGTCCGGGCGCCGCCTGACCTCGGCCGGCCGACCGGCAGGCTGCCTGGACATCAACAGCTCGGTGAAGACGGCGCGCTTCGTGCGCTTCTGCGACGCGTTCAACATCCCGCTGGTGACGTTCGTCGACGTGCCCGGCTTCCTGCCCGGCACGACGCAGGAGCACGCCGGCATCATCCGGCACGGCGCCAAGCTGTTGTACGCCTTCGCCGAGGCCACCGTGCCCAAGATCACCGTCATCACGCGCAAGGTCAGTGCCGCTGGCGCGGTCATGTCATTCGAGGGCCGAGCTCGGTTGGGTCAGTAGTCGATGCGCCCTAAAGCCATAATAACTAGGGCGCTGCATGACCGATGTAGTCGATGCGCCCCTAAACTCCAATAACCAACCAAAGCCATAATAACTAACTCGTTTGTGTTTGTCCTACGCTCAGGCATGCGGTTGGGATTTCAGTGTTTGGCGGCGGATTTTGATTGTCGTATTGGTTCGAGTTGAAATTTGCCAAAGACCTTGAGGTAGCGGTAAATTTTCGTGCAAATAACGCTAATAGTGAATTTCAAGACTGGTCGACGTAATATTTGCGTCAACGTCTGGCCTAAAATGCCTTCATGGTATAATTGCATGTGAAAAGAAAAAATGTATTAAGGGAGCCGGGTCATCCCCTTTTGGTGCATTGTGATGGGGAATAACGACCCTGGCTCAGTACTTCGCTGTGAGGAAGTGAAAATAAAAAATATATCCATATATCTCTCGCTGCCGATAGGCGTACGGCGGCGCCTACGACGTGATGTCGTCCAAGCACCTGCGCGGCGACACCAACTACGCCTGGCCGACGGCCGAGATCGCCGTGATGGGCGCCAAGGGCGCCGTGTCGATCCTGCACCGCGGCGACGCCGACCCGGCAGCGCGCGAGGCCGAGTACGCCGCCGCGTTCGGCAACCCGTTCCCGGCGGCGGTGCGCGGCTTCGTCGACGACATCATCGAGCCGCGCCACACGCGCCGCCGGCTCTGCCAGGACCTGGAGAACCTGGCCGGCAAGCGGCACACCAACCCGTGGAAGAAGCACGGCAACATCCCGCTCTAGTCGCCGCCGCCGCCGCGCGCGCGCTGGGCCCGGTCGGGCGTTGTCGTTGCGGACGCGCCGACACCGCCACCGTGTCTCCAACGAGTTGGGTTGTGAGCGCAGTTGGACAGGAGCTCCGGACACTGAAGGCACGAGAGGATGCATCCATGCAGAGGTCCGCGGATGTTGAATTGCGAGGTTGGTTGGCAGCACGAGTTGCGCGGCTGCGGGTTCTTGGCACGACGGGATGCTAATGGACGCCTCGTGTGCATGTGATGCCGTGTCGTACTCGATGTTATCCGTGTTGTCCATGGAGTACGGAAACCTGAACAATAGTCTGTTATCAGTAGCGAGTGATGTTTTAATAACGTAACGATATGGGTGCCGAGCGGCTCCACCCTCACTGCCGTCGGCCGCTTTTGCATTATTGATGTCAGCGGTGCTCCGCATTGCATTTTGTACATCCATTATACGCTGTGGTAGAATGATTTGTTTTCTAACGAACGTTGAAGGACATGTTTCATTTCGTGCAATATATAGATAATATACGGGTTAACTCGGGACCCGTGGTCGTTTCCTCTCATTTCTCATGTTGGTTGCAAGTCCGATGATAAGGCCATCCAAGTGAAAGACGTCGTTTGAGCCGAGTATCTGTTCCTGAGACAATATGGGAGGGTATATGCAGTTTGGTGCTAGGCAACCGACCATTTTATGTGACCTGTCTACAAGAGAAAGGCGTGAAGCATCCAATCAAAATTCTTAATTAGCCGAGGTCGGTGAATTTCTATTATGTTTACATATGTATACAGACGACATATAACCCATGTCTGTATTAATTCCTCCCCTGCCAGTTGGATTTTCCGGAAATCAGCAAGATAAGATTGTTGCGAAAAAGCAACAGAAGCTATCCCCATAGGCCGAATTATATATGAGAAAGCTGAGCGTCATGTGCGCCAATCGCAAACCTCTCGATAAGTTATGTCGGCTACTCAACGGCCGCCACTGAGATTGCCAATTCAATCAGTGATCGGTGACCAATTTCTGGCAGCGGATCTGGGGACCATGGGGAAAGCGGATAATCGGGAGTAGATCGAGGAGAGCACTTTCCCCATTAAGGACCAAATTGAATGCATCCCTCTTCGTTCTGGGTTTGAATGCACCGCACGATAGGTATCGGCACTCCCACTTCCGTGCTTTTTCGATTCCTGAGTCGATTAAAGGTAAAGATCTGGATCAATTAAAGGACTCACGTCGCCACCGAGCACCAGGGGATGCGAGGCTCGCTGGTCGAACACATCCTCGCCCACTGCCAACGCGCAACATCACAGCAGCAGGGCAAAAGTCAAACCCGCAGAGTGAGTCGCAACAGAACTTCTGGTACTTCAATACAAATGATCGTTCACCTTCCCGTGGACGCATGTATTGTACACACGGACACATATTCATGCATATTCACGATTCGGATCGTACGCGTGTCGCACCATTCCTATGTTCAAATGTACACAGTCTCGCAGTCATACGTAACAACACAACCTGTCCACAGCTCGGGAACACTCCAGAGCAGGTCAACTCTCCACCACACCGGCTACGTCACTCTCATGACGTCACGATCCTGGCACAGCTCGGGCCTCGCGCTACTACTCGCAGCTCTCGGTGCGCGCGCGCTAGTATTTCGACTGGCGCTGTTTGGCCACGGCCTGGACACACTTGGCCATGGTGGGCGAGGCGCGCGAAATGCTGTTGGTCATGTAGAAGTCCTCCAGCCGCAGCAGCGACGGCGACACGGGCGACGTCTTCGTCGACGCGGCCGACACCGCCTGAGAAAAGCGCTCCCGGTGTGACATCGACATCGACATCTCTCAGAGACATTGAGGCCAGTTTGGCCTGTCCTCCCCACAAAGCAAATCGCTGTGTGCTGCGTGGGTGTGCCACAGAACTCGCCCCACCTCGTCACGCGGCGGGATGAGGCCGGTTGTAGTTCTGCTTTATAAGCATGTAAGTGGAAATAACTTTTCTTGGTGTAATCAAATATGGGCAGGATATTTGTTGCCAAACCGGTGACATGAGAATATCAGTCTGCACTTTCCAGTGGACCTTGAACACTCACACAGTTCATCGTCAAACAGCACCATTCGAGCTCGGATTGGATTGGATTGGATTGTGGCTTTACGACGCACTCAGCAGCTGAGGCTATACGGCGTCGCCTGCCTCTCACCTTGGCAGGAAGGGCGGGCATCGCGGGAAATCGAACCCCGTACCTCTGGCGTGCCAGGCGCTCAACTTAACCACTGAGCTACCGACGCCCGCACCATTCGAGCTCCAAATGGTAAAAATAACAGGATAATTTTCTGGGGACAGCACGTTCTGGATGTCAAAATCCAAGCGCAGCCCATTTCCCAACCCCACCGTGCGACCACCTCAGGGGGAGGCCTCACCTTGGAAAGCTCGGCTGCCTGCGCGAAGTAGTTGGTCTCCTCGACGTCACCGTAGCGGGTGAGGTTGGGCGATATCTCGGTCATGCGTCGCCGCAGCTCGGCCAGAGTGTCGTACGGCAGTCGCTCCAGCAGCACCTGCGGCGGGTGGGCGCGCGTCAGCGGCGCACTCGGCCCTCTCGTGTCAGCTGCCAACTGACCTCGGGCTAGACGAGCGGGTGAAGCGATTCGAACCCTGTCTCGCCAGCACAGAAGAGACCAGCCCAGGCAAATGCTGTAGCCAACTGAGCTATCGCGACGGCACTTGGTTCGAACTTTCGCACTCATAAATATATGCATGTCGTGTTCGCAACAAGGTAGACAAACATCCCGATACAGGCAGACGTCCCACGAGGTTGGCGGTAGGGGCAAGGCGGCCGCCTCTGACCTCCGAGATGGCGCGCACGATCTTCCAGTCCTCCCTGGCGAGGCCAGGCGGGGTGACGGCCGTCAGGGTCTGCTGGGCGCGACCCTCGGTGTTGACGTACGTCGCCTGCTTCTCCGTGTAGGTGGCGCCCGGCAGAACAATGTCGGCGTCCGACGCGCCCGCGTCGCCATGGTGACCTGGCAGCACGCCAAATACGGCGATAACGCGACGTGTGTAAACTGGGACCACGGTACCTCCAAGCCGTGATGACTCACGGTAATATCCCTGGGCGGGTTATGGCTAAAGCGGAGTCTGAGGAGAAACGATCTCTGGATGTATGCACTCAACTTAAATGTATGCCGTTGAGGTTCAGTCTGGTCGTGCTTTTTGTAGAAGTACACTGAAATGAACATTAACTACCGTTACATTGGCGATATTACACCAAAAAATTATGGATGCTAACATTTGGTAGCTCAGTGGTTAAACTGAGTGTCTGGCAAGCCAGAGGTATGGAGTTTGATAACCCGCGATGCCCGTCCTTTCTACCAGGGTGGGAGGCAGGCGACACCATATGGCCTCAGCTGCTGAGTGCGTCGTAAAGCCACAATCCAATCCAATTCAACATTCGTTTTCCTCCAGTTTACTCACACTTTTTCAAGCCCGCCAAATCTTTTCATGAATGTTTCATCCCGGTACTTTAGTCAAGACCTATGTGACCGCGCCCCCTGCCGCAGTATCGCTCCAGCTGTCCGGCGGCGCCGGCACCCACCCAGGTAGATGACGGTGGCGTTGTCGCCCAGCTCGGTTCGGTCCAGCGCCCCCTCGTCAGCGCCGAGCAGCAGCAGGGCGGCCGGCCGGCCGGCGCGCGCCGCCGCCACGCCCGGCCGGTAGCCCAGGTCGAGCGCCGCCGCTTGCGACGCCACGCGCTGCAGCACGTTCAGCACCCGCCAGCCGGCCGGCGCGTCGGCGCGCACGCGCAGCTGCTGCGCCAGCTGCTGCGTCAGCGCCAGCAGCTGCGGCCCGCCGGCGGCCGCCAGCGCGGCGGCGCCCAGCACGATGATGGGCTGCCGCGCGGCCGACAGCTGGCCGCTGAAGGCGTGCTGGCCGGCCAGCAGCTGCCGGATGGTGTCCACCGTGTCGCCCAGGTACTGCGCGGCAGGGCAATGGTGTCAGACTGCTGACAGCCCACTTGTGGATACGGGAATGGTTGGTTATTGGTTTTACGACACATCGACCGTTGAGTCGTGTAGGGTCGCCAATCTCTCACGCCGATTGGTCGCGGGCAAAGAGGAGCGACAGGTAAGACCCGAACCCACAACCTTTCGATTGTGAGACGGGCAACTTACCCCTAGACTACGGACACGGGAATGATGTGGGCCGTGTCGCCCAGGTACTGTGTCATAGGGGAATGGTGTCAGACTGTTGACGGCCCACTTGTGATCATGGGAATGTTGTCAGCCGTGTCGCTCAGGTACTGTGTGAGGAAGGAATGGTTTCAGACCATCGATGACTCATTTGTGGACACACAGGCATGGTGTCGGTCATGTCGCCCAAGTTCTGTGTGGCAGGGTAATGGTGTCAGACAATGCAATTGATGGCCCATCTGGGAACACGGGTCGCTGATATCGCTCCCCTGCCACCAGTTGAAAATGCAGTACCGGAATAAATTCGATTGCAATACACTGCCACACAATGCCACCCACGAAAGTGTTCGTTCCTTATCTATGTTATAAGTAAAACGTTACCCCTGGCGGGGTTGACTGGCAAAATTATTTCTACACACCAGAACCGACGATAGTCAATCCGACTCAGACGAATGCATCCTTGTTCTCCAAGTTCCGACCTGCTATATTGGACGATTGGCTCAACCCGTGATAATCGGATAAAACGGTGTGGATCTCTGAACACCACACAGGCCCCACTAACATCTGCTGTCTCAAGACGTGGAGAAGATGATGATCTCTCATTATATCTCCATCATGCTACTGTTCCTTCAATGCACTCCCTCACCAGCCCACACGCAGAGACGAACACTTTGATCAGTAGTGGGACGCTAGACATGTCGCGCCAGACATGACGTCAGACATGGCATCAGACATGGCATCAGACATGACGTCAGACATGACACGTCCAGTAATTCAGCTCAAGTGTGTCGGCAGTTGACCTGACCCGTGTCGGGCAATTAAGCTGACCTCTGCCGGGTAGTTCAGCCCGGCCTGGGTCGCGAAATTCAGCCTGGCCTGGGTCGCGTAATCCAGCTGACCTGTGCCGCGCGAAGCAGAACCTCGGTCTCTTTTACGACACATTCGACTGTTCGCTCGTGTTGCATCTCACCAAAGTCCCCTCGCCGGTCGGTGAGGGGACGTGCCCGGCAATCGGGTCGGCTGCGGGATTACAGCCCACGATTCAGTCACCAAGAGCCGAACAGCCCACCGGGTGAGCCGCCGCGGCCGTGACGAGTGACCCGCCTCGCCTGTGGTCTGGCGGTTATTGGTTTTACAAGTCGACCGTCGAGTCATGCAGCGTCGCCAATCTCTCACCCACATTGGTCGCGGGCGAAGGGCAGCGACAGGCGAGACTCGAACCCACAATATGTCGATTGTGAGACGGGCAGCTCACCCCTAGACTACTCGTCCCCTAGGCTAGAATAGGGGTTTTCCCTGTCGACCTCACCTGTGACGGGTAGTTGAGCTCGAGCTGCGGCCCCACCACGGCCACCTCCAGGTCGTTGTTAATCCACGACTTGCGGATGCGCGCGTTCAGCAGGGGCGCCTCGTAGCGCGGGTTGGCGCCCACCAGCAGGAGCACGTCCGCCTCCTCGATCCCTGATCACGGTCGGCATGTTCAGCGACGACCCCACTCAGTGTTCAAGTAATTATCTCTCGTTAGGTGTAAGATGTCGAAACGAGTACGGCAGTATCTCTAAATCTCCATGGAAAATAACGCCAAGGTAAGACTCGAAACCACAATCTTTCGATTGTGAGACAGGAATCTCACCGGCTGGCGAAGAAGGTACAGTCATCCATCACCCCACACGCCAATCGGAGCAGTTGCGTGCCAATCACCTGTGATCTTGGAGTTGAGCAGGTAGTTGGAGCGCAGGTCAGTTCCCGAGCCGTCGGTGGGGAACGACTCCTCGGTGCAGAGCATCTCGGAGCCGAGTCGGTTCACCAGGTCCTTGACGGCAGTCAGCGTCTGCAGCCAGACGGACGGCTCGTCAGACGTCCACAGGGGAAACGTGGCGCCACTGTCATGCCAGAAGCTAGCGTCTGTAGCCCAGACGAATGGCTCGTCAAACGTCCACAGGGGAAACGTAGCGCCACTGTCACATTCGAAGCTAGCGTCGGTAGCCAGACACACGGCTCGTCAAACGTCCACAGGGGAAACGTGGCGCCACTGTCATGCCCGAAGCTAGCGTCTGTAGCCAGACGGACGGCTCGTCAAACGTCCACAGGGGAAAGCGTGGCACCGCTGTCAAACATGAAGTCAGCGACTGTAGCCAGACGGATGGCTCGTCAAATGCCCACAGTGGAGAATGCGTCGCCCTTGTCCGACGTAAAGCACTTCGAGCTAAAACTACGGCAGAGGTGGACGTAAATAAAATGAATACACGACCGTTGATTATGAGTATGCAGAACATGTATGCTCTCGACACTTCGATACATAACTGTTAGCAAAGCATGGCAACTAAAATATTTTACCTGGTGAATTAACAGGTAATCAGGCATCAACAAGATGAAATGTTTAGCAAGAGATGATCCAACGGAAGCTTACACACCAGCAACAGAAACACTGGAATGCAAACAGCGATCGCAGCTCCTTGAGTGACCATAGCATCGCCAAACTGACATGTATGCAAGCACATGCACGAGGTGCCCGAGCTTCCCGACAGTCACCAGAACACCGCGCGCACCCTGTCGAGCGGGGTCCGCGTGCCATACCCCGTCCGCTGCCCGCACACGACCCAGCAGCGCAACCAATTCGGGCACGGCCCTGGAACGGCGGAACAGGGTGGTGTGCCCAGACGGGGACCGGGACGCCCATACGAGGAACCCGGGCGGTGGACCAGGGTGTGCCCAGACGGAGGACCAGGGTGTGCCAGGCCAGGGCGGTGGACCAGGGTGTGTCAGGCGGATGACCAGGACGGTGGACCAGTGTGTACCCAGACGTCGTGTCAGGCCGCGCCTAGGCGGCGGGGCAGCGTGCTCCCACCTCTGCGTCACAGAGCCCGCCGGCAACCACGGCGGTCTTCTCGCCGGCGGCGCGCAGCGTCTTGGCGGTGGCGACCAGCGCGTCCTCCCACTCCACCGGCTGCAGCTGCCCGTCCACCTGAGTACGCGCAGTCACATCAGACGTTCACATGCTGCCCTTCCGCACCGATCTC
The DNA here is from genome assembly GCA_034440575.1 of Imbricaverruca yamaguchii. Lineage (NCBI taxonomy): Eukaryota > Metazoa > Arthropoda > Thecostraca > Neoverrucidae > Imbricaverruca > Imbricaverruca yamaguchii. Next base: position 2,551,884 of record JAOTOL010001657.1, read on the forward strand.
AAGTTATTTCAGCGTCATTCGGTATCCACGCAACTGAAAAGAATACCAACAAATTGAAAGTGAGCATGAGTCAGCCAAAATACGTAACTTAAAACTTAGGTATTTTAATACCAGCAACTGTCTATTGGAAAGCCACACACTCTCCTTACGAGTCACCTTGCCGCCACCAAGTACCGCTTCTCCACATACGCGATAATGCACCAGAGCTTCTGGAGATGTCTAAGTGACACTACGTGGGAACAGTGATATTCACGGGTTTTCATGCCCAGCTGAGCTCAGGTGAATTCAGCACCTTCGCCGGGTGGCATGCCGATGCACCACGTCAGGAGAGGGCTCACCCGCAACATGGGGGCCACCAGCCGCTGTCGCTTCAAGCCGTCGTACGAGAAGCGAGCCTTGTCGTCGATCCACTCCTCGTTGATGTCCTGCGGGCAGTACGAAGGTCGCATTGTCGTCGGGCCATGAGCTGTCTACAGCACGGCATCGGCAACAACACTTTGGAGCTAAACACTACCATTACACCGCAAGACGTCGCTAAGATGACTTAGAATAGGTTCAAAATTTCGCCTTAAAAACTGCGCAGTGAACAGGATAGACAGTTTAGCAGGTTGCATACGCATGATACCCAGAGGACCAAGAAAAACACGACCTGAAACGCGTCACATCTACACAACATTCTTCGGTAAGTTTTAGATGTGTGCATGCAAATACAGCAATATATGTTCCCATCCTCCTATACGCGTTTTAAGTTAAAGCTTGGAACAAAAAACTAATTTTTGCAACTTCAAAATTTAAGTTAAACCTGCGTCGCTTACCACCATTCCCAGAATATACTAGCGAAACTAGCGACCGTCCAACATACAATCCGTGGATATGTGCCACCTGCGTACACCAGAGTCCTCCAGCGGCCACCACAAACCCCTCTCCGTGTAGAGGTGCCGCATGAGTGCACCAGAGTCCCTCTCACGACAGGCCCAAACTCCTCTCCGTGTAAAGGTGCCCCGCGCGTACCTCGTTGAGCAGCGGCAGGATTCGCAACACCTCGTCCTACGACGTGTGGAGATGTGCCGCGGACGTACCTCGTTGAGCAGCGGCAGAATTCGCAGCACCTCACCCTACGACGTGTGGAGATGTGCCGCGGACGTACCTCGTTGAAGCGCGGCAGGATGCGCAGCACCTCGCCCTACGTGTGGAGATGTGCCGCGGACTTACCTAGTTGAGCCGCGGCATGATTCGCAACACCTCGCCCTACGACGTGTGGAGATGTGTCGTGGACGTACCTCGTTGAGGCGCGGCAGGATGCGCAGCACCTCGCCGGTGCGCGTGGACACGACGATGTTGCTGCCGACGGCGTCCATCACGTCGATGCTGTCCGTCTTGCGCGTCTCCCACGGTCGCGCCGTGAACGCGTACGGCTTGGAGGTGAGCGCGCCCACCGGACACAGGTCGATCACGTTGCCCGACATCTCTGACATGAGCATCTTCTCCACGTATGTGCCCACCTGGTCGATAGGAACAGCGAGTGAATGCATACAACTGGTCGGCAGGGTGTGGGAGCACATATACATCACCGGCAGGTCACCTGGCCAGCGAGATGGCAGTATACACCGCTGGCAGGTGAAAATGATGTGCAAATATACACCGCCACTGCCGATCCACTCGGCCGTCAAGATCGGGGAGAACACACACACACTACTTGTAGGCAATGTGACCGATGGGTCAGGAGAGGGTGGACCATAGGATTGTTGCCCACGCCTGTCATTCACTGAGCACTGGCCACAGTCCATGTACTGGACCATAGGAAAGGGAAACATGGAGCGACACTAATGTCAGTGGCTACATATGTACATACATACACCGACGTGCAAATTACGCGAACACTATGTGAATTTATCGTAGGCGTATTTTCAACCGACGACCGACTGCCACCCGACGACGAACTCAGATGATACGCGACAAATGAAGCACAACAGAAATTAAAACGGCATTGCGACGCACTCCACACAATTGTCACGTACGGAGCTTCTGTCGAGTTAAGACAGTCAGCTCAGACAGTGCGGACAAACGACCCCCCCGACACCCAGCGGTCAGCAGACGCCACCCCCCCTGCCGACTAGCGCCACACGGTGAACGCCCCCCCCCCCTGCCGATTAGCTCCGCCCAGTGGACGTCCCCTCTGCCGACTAGCACCGCCAAGAGGACGCCCCCTTCGCCGACTAGCGCCGCCCGTGGACCCCTCCCCCTCCCCTCCCTCCGCCGACTAGCGTCGCCCATCTACAAATCGCCGCCTACTAGCGCCGCCCAGAGAACGCTCCCCCCCGCCGACTAGCGCCGCCCAGAGAACGCTCCCGCCCACCTGCATGTCGCCGCCGCGGCCCGTGGTGCCCAGGTCGTCCACGCCGGCCACCTCCGAGGCGAACCGGATGCAGCGCGTACAGTGGATGCAGCGGGTCATGATGGTCTTCACCAGCGGTCCGATGTTCTTGTCCTCGACCGCCCTGGGGGTGCCAGCGGCGGCGCGGTCACAGTGCTCTGCGGCGACTGACAGCAGTGGCGGCATGGCGTTGCAACATCGATGATGTGTGCTGTGACCCGGATTGGACAAATAGGCTGTTCCTGGATTTTGGCGCCAATAGCGTTATTCTCCCGAAAAGTACCAGAATAATTTTTCTCATTTGGAGTTTGTGTGTGTGTGTAATTGTGGTTTTAGGGCGCATCAACCATGGTTGGTCATTTAGCGCCCCATTTGGAGTTTGAATAGCGTTGTTTGGCAATTGATTGATCCGTGATAACGTGCTTAAGATTCACTGGAAGGTGCAAACTGAGATTCAAATGTCACAGGTTTGAAAATAAAAACATTCTCCCTATATCTAATTGCCCCAAAATTTGAATCTTCCCATCCATGATTACAATGTACAAATTCAACCCTGGTTTTGACCTGAGCCAGGACTAACGTAGTATTTTATTTAATGTATCTCTCCTCTAGCGAATATGACACTGCCCCCGCTCAGAAAAAAAAAAGTAAACAGACCGGGACCAAGGTGCTTGTGGTTATGGCCGCCACCAAAGAAATCCAGTACCCTCAAGTTGTACGAGAAAGCCAACAACATAAACTTGTCTCTATCACCTAATAGTTCTGACTTCCGGAATTTAATGTATGGGGTTCAATAGAATTGGACTGCAAAACCAGCTACTAGTTTCAACTGAGATACTCAACTGTTGGTGTTGTCATGCAATTATCGTGAATATATATTTTCGTTGAAGTGTCGAAGTCGCCTCACGCCAGTCAGTATTTATCTCTCTACCGACGTAATAACGATGTTCGACATCTTCGCCCCATACCTTACACTTTACTCAACGATAAATTTCCGATCACTGTAGGTGAAATAATAAGTATGCAATTGCGAAAGAACAATGCTAGATACTTGAGCCTTATGACACATCTATGAGACAACATGGTGCCTACTTCTGCAAGTCACCAACCTTTCAACATCACCGTGCACAACTACAAAAGCGAAATTCACGAGTAGTGCCTTTACGCCAATAATCTACATTTATAATGCAAGTATGATGACAATATACAATAATGAGCAGCTACCTTTTCCCGGCGAAATGGTTGTCGGTGAACCTGCTCTTGTCTGTGCCAAACGCCATACTCTGGTCCTGGAGATCACACTCCCCACCCTGGAGAACAAGATCGAGTATGCCTGTGAGATCATGGAACTAAACAAGATTAACCTTGGCTAAATAAATTTTAAAAATCACAGAACAATTTGTTTGGTGTTAAATTTCAACTTCCCTTATCAACATGCACAATAAATTGTAAATATTGTGCTTAGTAATATCAATGCTGATCGGTTCCACACACTTCCGAATAAAGGGAAGTCTTGCGCTCACTACATAGCAGTACGAAATACACCACACCACAACCAAACGCTTCGCTCATTTTGGCCATAGTCGTCAATCACTGATCTCGTCTGCAGCCAGACGATGGCCCACACATCGTCTTCAGCACGGTCGCCGCGGCGAGCGGCACATACCCAGAAGCACACCAACCGGCCGTGTGTGCTGAAGACGTCACCTGGTCGCAGATGGGACAGTCGAGCGGGTGGTTAACCAGCAGGAACTCCATCACTCCCTCGCGGGCCTTCTTGGTCATGTCGGAGTTTGTCTTGATGTTCCAGCCCTTCATGACCGGCATGGCGCAGGCTGCCACCGGCTGCGAACGTGGTCACGCTGGCCTGAATACGATACAACATCCACACACACAGATGAGTTTACACTCACACAGTTTACACCCCCCACCACCACTGCCTGCAAAACACACCACAGTATCTCCTACCCCCGCCGCTGCCCACCAGACACTACAGCTTACACCCGCCACCACCACTGCCTGCAAAACACACCACAGTATCTCCTACCCCTCCCCACTGCCGCCCGCCATACACCACAGTTTACACCCACCACCACCACCGCATACCACACACACCACAATATCTCCTATTCCTCCCCACTGCCACCCACCAGACACTACAGTTTACATCCACCACCACCACCGCCTACAGCACACCACAGTATGTCCTACCCCTCCCCACCGCCGACCACCAGGCACCACAACTTACACCCACCACCACCACCACCTACAGCACACCACAGTATGTCCTACCCCTCCCCACCGCCGACCACCAGGCACCACAACTTACACCCACCACCACCACCACCTACAGCACACCACAGTATGTCCTACCCCTCCCCACCGCCGACCACCAGGCACCACAACTTACACCCACCACCACCACCACCTACAGCACACCACAGTATGTCCTACCCCTCTCCACCAGACATCACAACTTACACTCACCACCACCACCACCTACAACACACCACAGTATCTCCTACCCCTTCCCACCCCCGCCGTCATACACAACTTACACCCACCACCACCACCACCTACAACACACACCACAGTATCACCCCCTGCCCGCCACACCACACACCTCTCCCTACCGCCGCCCACGAGACACCAGTGTACACCCGCCACCACACGCGGCAGTTTCCCGCGACGCCCGGGGCGGACAGACGCCCGGGCCGGACAGACGCCCGGGGCGGACAGACGCCCGAGGCGGACAGACACCCGTGTGAGACGGGCGGGACGCGCACGCGTGACGACTGCGAGCGGCCGGCCGGACGGCACCCACCTTGGCGGCCTTCTCCACCTCGACCAGACACATGCGGCAGTTGCCGGCCACCGAGAGCCGGTCGTGGTAGCAGAAGCGCGGGATCTCCACGCCCACCATGGCGGCCGCCTGCGGTAGCACAGACGTGCGCGTCCGTCAGTCCGGTGCAGCAGTAAAACAACGACTTCTCATTAGGCGCGATATGTCGAAATGGACACCGCAGGATGTTAAAATTGACATGAAGATAATGGTATTTCAAATACTTGATAAGTCCTTCAAATCCAGTTTTGTGACAATGTGGTGCATATGACTGTACCCATGCTGTGTGTTTGGTATATACCCAATTTGAGGATAAAAACATCAACAACAATATAATACATATATTATGAACTGGTATTGAATAGCACAATATAAACACATCACAGGCAATCCCTGATATGGAATTGTGCTATGGGATGTTCAGTTTCATGACCCCAGATCCACCATGGTGAGCATAAGTATGATACTAACAAGCAGTTCAACTTCTATTAGAAAGGAGGTACAACTTTCCAAACATACACAAAGAAGTACAATGCCAACAAATCTTAGGAAAGGACCCTGATTCGTGGTTCAATAAGCGGTATATTCCACCATATTTCATAATTAATTTATCACTGGCCCAGCGGCGACAACGGTGCACGGGTGGGAGCATCTGGCCGGGGTCATCCAGCCCCGCACCCACCTCGTGGTGGGCAATCTTACCAGGGGAACGGTGACAACCATACTCCCCGTGTAGTTTCCGACTTCGGTATCAATGCGGTTCAAAACTCTTTCACAAGCATACAGGGTCGGGGCAGCGAAGAAACATTGGGATGGTATGAGAACAGAATAGCATTAGGTCCAGGTCAATGGGAGATGAAGGCAATACATGTTTGGATATAACAGTGATGAGAATCACTCTTACATCAGTGCCTGATAGACTGCAGCAGCATATTCCAATGACAGTACAATATGGATGGCAGAAAAATAAACCAAATGTATTCGTGTATAGCAGATTATCCACAGTTCATGTGAAAAATCGTCTGTGCCAGGAAGCATTTTGGTCTTCAGCTATGATTGTACTACATCATGCGCATCATTAGTGTGCATCATCATCATGGATCCATTGTTATTTGTTTCGCGCTTCCGCGCATTGCCTCATAACTCTGCCACACGATGACATTGATCTGCAACTGCGAGTGTGCGTTCATTAGCAGCATTATTTGTATTTGAGCGCACACGTAATCCGTAATTGGTCGTGCACATCGCGCCGTATGCTCATGTGACTTGTGCTGGTGTTTATCAACAACATAGTCTTGCATATTCTGTAAGTATTGTTAAAAGTATGCTGGAAAGTTGTCTGCTCGTTTTGTTATTTGTGCATGTGGGCACACAACACAATGAATGTGGTTACCCCACCAGCATAAACAGTTCACCACCCTTATAATTGCATCACCTGCCATGTCGTGCTGTTGATGTTGAACTCGGCCAGCCTGCCACCATGTTGTTGATGTTGCCTGTTCTATCTACCATGGCATCTAATACCTATAAAGGTGGCCCCAAAGCACGTAAGAAGCTGCAGAACACAGGATATAATAAGGTGATCAGATACAGCCAGGGGGCATGTGGAGCACCTGTATTCTTCCGCCGAACTCCGCAATTGTGCCGTTTCTCACCTGCAGCACGGTGGTGCCTGGGTCAACCAGCACCGACCGGCCATCGACGAACACTTCTATCTTCTCCGGCTGCGTGCCCTGCCATCTGGCGGAGGCGGTCGACACTGCCGGTAGCGTCGGCTGCCGCAGGAGGCGTGAGACGACAAGCGCCCGCAGCATGACTGCCAGTCGGCGACACCTGGTGCAAGTAATGACCATGCCAGGCTTGACAATGCTTTGCTCACCATTCTGCTCAGTTAAACTGCATCAATTACTTTGTAAATCAAGGGTCATCATGAACTTAAGCTTGTTGGCTGGTGACAGGCTGCCAAGCATTCAAGGTCACATACGTTTCGTCAGTACGGTGGTGCGGGAGTGCGGTATGACAGCCGATCTCGACCTCACTCACCCTGAAGACACTGGCCTCGAGTCACATGTAGTGAGTCTACATGTAGCAAGCAGTGGCTCTACAAGTTCACATGTAGCGAGTCTACTACAGCCATAATCTGCCCACCAAACTGTGTGCTTCTAGCTTCAATAGTTTCCGTGATCTTGGCAGAGCGGATCTCTCCCATCAGGTGCACATTTTGTGAGAGGCCCTCTGGTGCCTGCATTAAGAATATATAAGAACTTTGCCACTCCGGTAGCTCAGTTGGTTAGAGCGCTGGCCTGCATTGGTCTCCCCTGTCCTGGCAACACAGGGTTCGAGTCGCTTCGCGCGCTCGCATTTAGCCCCCGACCGGGAGTGTCAGTTGGCAGCTGGCCCGATAAGGCCGGGGACAAGCTTCCGGGCGGCCGTGTCGGTGCATTGGTGGCACGTTAAACTTTCGGTCTAAATTTTGCCATTGAACTGGAGTTCATGGAACGGGTGGTGGGGCCAGGGTTCACGCAACAAGCTCTGCTTAGCAATAGAGCCCTGGTTCCTCAAGCCACCCCAACAACAACTCGGATTAATTTATATATATATATATATATATATATATATATATATATATATATATATATATATATATATATATATATATGGGCACAAACAGTAGCATATGTTGCTCTGCATGTTTTTGTTTCATATTAGATGAGAATAAGCTGTAAAGGTGCACTAAATTGTAGCAACTTGGAAGCAAAAATTATTGAGGATATGTCCCACAGGGCATTGTGATTTATGATGACTCAGGAAAAGACATGTATACCATATTATGGGTTGCCTTGCCATGCCAGAAAGTCGGAACCATGGTTTTCCCCACTCAGGACATTGCCTGCAATGCCAGTTTTCAAAAAGTCCCATGGTGCTCAGGCAAGGATGTCTGAGGGTCCAGACTGGCATTATATTGGAGCTGAAGGCTGAGAAAATGCTGACCTACCCTCTTATAAGTCTTTGCTCCTACACCAAACAGTGATAATTATTTGCACAAGAAGGTGGAATGTACCACTGACTGGATACTCAATTGACACCCTTCCCAAAGAAGTATTGACATCATATTTCTTGGTGCATGTTTGTGAAGTCTGCATTCCATTTTTAATATATCCCATTTAGAGATATCAAACTTTTGTTCACCATACCAGCTCCAGGGTCGTGATAATTAGCATCCTGCTGTGCATTTCTAGGTGAATGGATTACCTATGATGTACTGTTATGCAATACTAGTTCATAGCATAGGTGTTTGTAGCATTTTAGTTGATATCAGTATCTGCAACTTAGGTTTCTTTCAAAACATGCCAAATGGGAAGTCGTATGCACACAGCTGTCTCAAAGCTGGTTTTGCTGGACACATTAAGATTGTATATAACATTCCTTCTATGGCAATTTTTGTATCCTGCTGTAGTCATTTCTGCATCTCACACCTAACAAGTAATCAATATGTTAACACTGCTGCCAACGCCTCACATATAAAATAAAACAACTCTGGCCATTAAAATGCTAACTCCATGATCCCACAGTCCCACAGTCCCCAAACAACATAGCAGTGCAATGTGACAGTAGTCAACAAACATAAGTATCTTTGCAAGCATTTAACAAACAAAAAACAACTGGGGAAAACTCATAATAATGAAGTTTTTTTTCTAAACTTTCATTGCTATGATCCTTGCAGCATGTTTTTTTTCTTGAGGGCACATGTTGATGGTTCTTGATGGTGCAGCATACACCCTCAAGAACAAAATTTCAGTAGATATAGATCTAAAACTTATTCTTGCTTCCTTGTTAGTTATTAGGGCTTTGGGGTGTGCCAACTGTTGTGGTCACATTCTGCCATCATTCATGCTTCCAAGTTACTAGAAGTTGGAGGGGACCATCCCAGTGAGATGGCAGCTCAATATCTTGATTTTATTGTCATTAATGAGAAGCCCAATGAGTGTACTTTGGGCATAATGTGCTCTTTTTCCACCATGACACAAAGCAAGAATAGTGATGCTTCTGCTTCTTCTTGGCAATGTCCATGTCCTCAGCAAACCAACAAATGCTGATTTACTGCACCCACCCATGATCACTCCCAGCTGATTTATTGATTATTTGGGATTAAGGGCACTCCGACTATGTCATCTAGTGCCCATCTTCTCCAAGCTGGTGTTCAAACATGTCATGATCAATCACTGGATGATCTAGATCTTGAAAGATCTTTCTATCCAGTCAAAATGAATGCAACTACATTTCTTAAATTTGTAAATACTGAAAGGATAGTATGCGTTAGCTTGCATGTAACAACTCCATTCCCAGCCTCCATCCAAAAGTGCACCACACATTTAGAGAGAGAGGTTTCATAAACCATTGAGGTCAATCAAAGGGAAGTATTATATATGGAAATTGAATAAGGCAGTACATTTATAGCATAATGTGTTTTCTTCAGAATACCATGTTAATGAAGGTGACTAAGATGATTGGACCACTTGTTTTTGAACTTTTGATTTAAAACAATTCACAACTTTTCCAACATAAAAACCTCAACTAACATAACTTAACCCAACCTAACCCATTTGTTTGCTTTATGGATGCACATGCATGTAAAAACTGTCCTTACCACCTTAAGGTACAATATTTCCAGGAAAAATTATCATTCCTCCCTCCCAATTTGGATGTTTTCTTCAAAAACAGCTTAGGTTGGGTTGGGTTAGGTTATCCTGGGATGGTATTTATTTATTGAGAATTTTCAGATAATAGGTATGTTGGTTAACATTTTTATAATTGCATTAATCCAATGGTAGGTAAGGCTAGGTTAGGTTAGCTTATGTTACATTTTTTACATTTCCATTTATGCTGTTACCTAACCCAAAGCCCATTGCATGGCATTATTTTGCCCACACTGAAAAAAATAAGCATTTGCACAGAAAATAAGTGGTCCATCATCTTAGTCACCTTCATAAACATGGTAGGTAGGTAGGTATTCCAAATGTTAACAAATGTATACTGCAAATGTAATATTTATGTTTGTGTTAAGCACACCCATAAGCATATCATTCAAGAAAAAAATACAAGAAATAAACAAATACCCTCAACTGCAGTTACCACTTCAGCTAAGCTACGATAGGTTACATTGCATCTATTCTTAGATATTTTGAAAAGAACATTCATGCTAAACCCATTACCAAACACCAATTTTTTCCACGTTATTTTGCCCACCAAATGAAATTTGCAGAGGAAATGAGTGGTTATATTATGCTCAGCACCTTCATAAACATTGCATTGAACAAATAAATTCAAAGGATTAGAAAATTATCAAACTGCAAATTGACTACAAACAATCCAACATTACGTGTTCGAAACATACCCACCTGCGTATCCACCCACTCAATGGCCCCTCAGGCCAGCACCGACAGTAGCGGGCAGTAGTTAGTTTTTCACCAGTTAGCTTCGGCAGTACCTCGGTAGCCCTTAGGCAGCAGTTACGCGGTTTGTTGTGGACGCCTTGGTGTGCGGTAGTATGTATGAAAAAAGCAGTGTATTATACTTATTGCGTACTGCAAAGAAAAGAAAAAGACACCGTCAACATGCAGCGCACCAATTGGTACATTTACGGAACACACTTGTACAAACAAAAAATGTGAAACCCTTTTATTTCTCTCATTGAATTAATTTGTTCCTTATATGACATTAGAGCCCAATACTAGGTGCACGCCAATTGGGGTCAATGCAGAAGCGTCCCAAAATATTTTACTCTAGTGTGTACACTTGTATTTTTGTAGCCAATCGCCAAACATGTCCTCAGTTTGGCGCAGCATCAGTTTGGCGCAGTGAACCTGCAGGAAACCGTCACATAGCAGCGATAGCTTATCGAGGACGACCTAAGCAATGGATGCGTGGGTGTCGATTTAAATTATGTTCATGGAGTCTCTCCCCGGATGTTCGCTCCACAAATACTTTCAAATGTTTGCATCATTTCCTACAGGGTGAGCTTCCGACAATAGTTTCGGACCAGCTCATTTCTTCCATGTATGGGTTAATGCAAACGAATCGGGCCCTCAGGGGTGGACGGGGAACTTGAAAATGTGAACCATGATGTCCAAAGCCCACGATATATAACACTTAGCACACGCACTGGAGGATGGTCGGAATTCGTCCACCCCACCGATTTTTCGACTTTATCTAAAAAAACCGTTAGTGATTTTCTAATCCCAGTCTTGACTTTAAAAAATGAGCGCATCCGGTGGAACAAACAAAACTAATGTCGAAATCCGTTGGAAAATCTGCGAACTACGTGGTTGCAGTGCACCGACCGATTGGCCCAGCTGACCGCCGGCCGGTTGCCCGTCTCCGAGCTTCAAGGTCACAAAGGCAGCGGGATGCAGCGGCCGATTTCGACCTCATTTGATGTTGAAGGTATTGACCTAAAACAGTAGGATGTGACGTTGAGGCGGAAAAAAATACAGGGTACATGAGGGCAAGGCGATGGTGAAAATTCCTCGACTGAAATGTGTGACGGGCACGGTCTATTATTGCGTGCTGTCTTATACGGTGCCCTAAAGCGCTGTAGGTGGTTTTCCGTTGCATAATAGCTAGGTAGTTATTTGGGCTTATCCATTGCATGGTAGCGACACCTAATTATAATCACATGAATACACGGGTATTGATATCGAAAAATTATTGGTGAGGGCATGACACATGAAGGCAATTGGCAGGTCCACATGTATTGCAATACATATGCATATGCAATACAATACTAATAGCGTGTCCTCATGGGGACAGACTATTAGGGTCTCGTATGCTGCTTGAGCAGGATTACGTTGGAAATATTTCGAGACAATTGATTTTGCCAATTTCATGAACAGAGCCGCAAGTGCATGGGTGGCGACTGCGTTGGCGAATAGCTCAACGTGTGAACCAGCCTCGGTGTAAATTAACCTGCGCTGTCTTTTCGGCCAAATCCTCCCACCCCGTCTCGGGGGTGGGAGGGCGGGGGGCGGACGGTTGAAGAAACCCCTCTAAAATCACAACTAAGCATCGCACGAAAACGAAAGTGGTATCATCGGAAAGCGCTCGACTAATAGGGTACGGGTCCAACCTCCAAAACAATTTCCCCCCAAAGGTGACGTCATCAGGGGGATAGATTTTCACGCCTTTTCACGACTTACATTATGTTTTTGACTCTTGGGAGTTCATTTTGGGGGATATATGAAAAACGAAATGTATTTGGAATTATAAAAGGACAGCGAAATCGACCAGAGGTATAATACCCCCCACCTCCCTCCCCACCCCCAAAAAAAATCATTTTTTTGTAATTCCAAAATTTTGGGTTTTAAAGTTTTCTTTAATGTTTATTTTCCAACGGGTAGAGCAGATCGTGAAACGTTGCTGGAAGTCAACTTGCTCTAGTAAAGAATGCTTACTTACTTTAGCCAGAATCCTGTATTTTAACTGCAATTTGGCAAATACGCAAAATGTATGTGTAGTCAAAAACGAAGAAAGAAAAATTCCACTCGTACGTTTTGTTGCATCCGTAAAAATAAGCAAACGCTGAAAGTTTTATTAAAATATATCTATTCGTTAAAGCGTACGCGTTAAACCAGTTGTCACGTATGTGACAACTGGTTTAACTTTTTTGGAGGTGACCTCACTTGACCTTGACCAACTCGTTGACCCTAGATGATCTGACATAATTTTTTTTAATCAGCATGTCAAATTGATGTGGGAAAAGGTATGCCAAATTTGGGCGCGCTGCTGCGCGCCGTTCGTCCGCCATCTGCGAAAAACCTGAGGGGGAGGTTGAAGACGCCCCCCGGGACGGGACGGGTTAATTAAATAGCGCGACGCTGCAATTCGGAGGGAATCGCCATGACGTGTTTTTCTCTTTGTGTCGTGCTAATATAAAATTGGTTTGTACTTGGTCTACAAGGAGTACAATCGGTAGCACCAGGGAACAAAAGCAGAGGCCGATTGAAGAATTTCGATTGAGGTCAGGGGCGCTCGTCTCAGGAGCACAACCGTGGGAGCCCTGTAGAGATGCTTTCGGATTAAGAAAAACTGAGTGCAGCAACACTGGCTCTTTTGGATCCCAAGTAGACGCTTGGGACGCCCACTTCCAGGGCAGCGGGGAGTGACCACTCAGCTGCCCCTGCGGTGGGGACGTTTAGGTTAGAAGCAAAAAGAATAGCATACTTCCAGTAACCAGGCGATCGTAGTCCTCAACCATGGATAACTGATATCTATAAGCAGATTCGAGGTTGCTGCGAGCCACAGCAGGTACCAGTTCCGTGAACCGGGAAATGAAACTTGAATTACTTTTACAATGCTTTTTATTTATATGACGTCAATTTATAATATACATGCATTTTTTCAGTGTATTGATGTAAATTCTGTCATTATTTTGATTTGATTTGAACCTATATTATACTATTGATTAATCTCAAAATTGTAGTTGGCTAAAAATACATATAAACTTATGGCCTTTCAGTGTGCCGTCACGAACTGAAAAGGTGAATATCGGTGCGCATTGATCAGTGCACTGTCTTCCTTTCAACTTCAGGGTTCGGCGGCGTGGCCTGGCTGTAGCGGCTGTCGACGTATCCAATATTGTGTAACCAGGAAAATTAAATTCCAATCATGCAGTTTGGCGACTTGAAAACTGAGGCTGGTCTCAAGAAGTTGGATGATTTTCTTGCTGACAAGAGCTACGTGGAGGGGTGAGAAAATATGGTCTATTATCTGCGGCGCTCTCGTTGCGTTGTTGCCGAGCAAGAACTCTCCGCTGGCAGGGTCTATAACAGGGTTAAAATATTGGTTTTTCATTAGGTGTGAGATGTCGAAATGAGCAGAGCAGGATGTCGAAATTTGACATGTAATTGGTGTAATTTAAAATGTTTTTGATGTCTTTCAGACAAAAATTTGAGTTGATGGTGTAGGTGATTATGACTGGATCTTTATCATTTGTTTTAAGATTCATAATTTAAGAAAAGATGCAAATCGGGATAATGAGAAAAATAACTATGATGAACTGGTATTTAATTCCATATCACATAGATGATCCCTTTACCCGAAATTGCATTGCAAAATGTTTGTGTAATACCATTCCATATTGAGGACATGCACATGCTATTTATGAACAAGATACTGTTACAAAGGAGACATAAATACTTCATATCAATGAGCAGGATGCTGATACTTCTTGGAGAAAGATGTTGATTGAGTGTTCAGAAAGTGGAATAATTTATCACTGAGCAACTTTGATAAGCCTGCATATTGTATTCAGTGCAGGGCTTCATTGCTTGCTGAATAAGGACTTAAGGAGTGCTGGATGATGCCGGGTTTCAGGATACTGGGTAGACTATCTGAAAGAGAAGAGGCTCTGTGATACTGTTTCAGAAAATTTCCTGATCAGAGATCATTGGTGCACCCCAACTATGGCATATTTGAATTGTTAAAGGGCATCAGGATGTCTTTAGTTGAGTTCATGTTGGTTTCATAATCAGCGGCTAGTAAGCAAGAATTTCACAAAAAGCCATAGACAGGTTCTATTGAACTTTCATTAGGTGGTATTTTCCACCCATTTTCTTGAAAAAATTTCACACTGGTCTATAATGCCCAGTCTTTTTTGCCCGACGGGCGATCTTAGTAGCTACTGCATTGATTTTCATGAAAATGGTTGTAAAATAAATTTAAACATCAATTTTTAGCCAATTGACTCATTTCTGGCCGACCTAATAAGGTAGAAGGCCATGAAATTTGCTGAAGTTATATTTGCCCAATGGACTGTCTATGAAAGTAGTTAACAGGATTGCACCAAATGCATTAATCAATAGCTTCACTGTATTAGACTAGTTGAGGCAGTTGCCAAAAAAATAAATATTTGAAATAAGAAATAGACTAGTTGTACATTGGCTGGAAATGATCTGAATGTCCCAAAAACAATGCCAATGCTTCTTTTAGAGTCATTTTCATGAAAATTGGTTCAGTAGTTACTGAGATCATTTTATATTTCATGATTACAGCATTTCAATGCCATTTGGGGGTGATTTAAAGACATTTAAATGAAAATGTAAATTATGGTTGTAGGTTAATACCACCACATCAGTTAAAAGTCTGATTCCTGCACCATTCATCAACATCCACAACTACATCATAATTGCTGAGATCATCCTCAGGCAAAGGGTGGTCATTTTATACCCTCTCCTGCTTTCTTGGCTGCCCAAATTGTGCACACTTTTTTGGTGAATGGATTGTGCTTTGGAAGAATAGGTCATGGTAATTTTAATCAAGCATTCATTTCTTTCAAAGCTGAGATCTGGTATTTTAAAAAAGCATGGTATTCTGATTAGATGTTCTGGGGAGTGACAATGATCAGTTCATTTGCATTTTAATGGGCTAATTGAATCTTGGGGAGAACTCTGAATGCCATACTGGAGAACATGATTAAGCTATGAATGATCATTACTGTCAGGAATGTTTGTTTTATTTGGTGAGAAAAGTAGTTAACTGCAGTAGATAATTTCTTATTTCTTGGTATTTGTTTAATGCAATGTTTATGGATGTGATTTATGTGATGTGGCTGCTAATTTTGTCTACAAATGCATGCTTTTCAGCTGGGAGGGAAGGAAACATCCATAAATGGGCTTGGAGTTGGGTAATTAGCATAAAAGTGATGTTCAAAATGAAGAAAAAAGATATAGCACTATCTTTCTTGTTACAATATCATGTAACAAAAGAGATAACCTGCACTTCCATGCAATAAAGTTTTTTAATGTCAATTTTCAACACATTTTTTCTTCAAAAGAAAATTCAACATGTAAAAATGTACCCTAAGCTAGCTTGAGCTATTTTTTTTAAACAAGACTTAGTTTTTGGGGAGGATTTTCTACATTTTTTGTTCACAATGTATCTGTTTAACAATTAAAAGCCTCATCAAGCCTAACATCCAAACTTAACTCCTTTGTATGTTCCATGGAGATAAAATGTGTGCAAACCTTCTCTTATTGTTGCCTTAAACTGCAGTGATACTGCAAAAGTAATGCCAAAAAATTAGCTTGCAGTGGGGTAGCATGTAAATAAAAATAATGGTCAATGTCGGAAATGCAAGCTTACCCAACTGGTATTGCAATTAAATGTATAGATGAGCAAGACAGGTTTCTCACATATCTTACCTCCATTATGCAAACAATGGGAGTAAGTTTGTTTAGGTTATACTAGTCTTTTCCATTTACTTGGAAACATGTTCTATTTTCTGAGAAATGTTTCAATGTCTTGGGTATTACGGTCTTTTAAGGTATTCACAAGACAGTTTTTACATAAGTATGGGTTAGATAACAACACATGTAATCTAACATAACTTAACCAAGCCAAACAAGTAAGATAGGCAATTGAGTTTGTTAGTTTAGGTTTTTGAGTGGAGAAGTTTTTCAAAAAGTGTAGTTTCCCTTGAAAAAAGTGGGTTGTTAGGTTAACAGCCAAAAATATTGGATACAGTATCTGATCCTGAAATGCAAAGCTAAAATCAAACCTCCAGACATTCTCCTGATCTCCCAGTATTGGTTCCAGGTGGCATTTTCCTGATTTATAGAAATAAGCCAGGTCACAAAATGTTGATGGCATGGAATGAAATGTAACCTGTTGTTCACATACATTTAAGCATTCATCAGGGGGTGTAAGAATACTAAGGGGGTGATTGTGCCAATCTACCTTTTCCAGCATAGTTCTTCAGACAGGAAATACCTTTCCATTTCCATGCTCTAGTTATGTGACCACTTCCATCAAATCACGCCTTCAAGTGCTCTAAGCATTTCCTGGTTACAGTGCAAATGCCATGTGTCAATACTGAAGAAATGCTGGTGATGCCAGGTGGAGGCATGCTGGGTTCTTGGGCCATCGGTTCAACGGATTTTTGGGGGATTTCAGATGCACTGTTTGAAGCAGTATGGTGCATATGCAATCTTTGGAAGATTAGATAGAGGTAATTTATTTCCCTCCTTGACATCCCTAGGGGTGGTTTTGCTTTGTACCTGCCCCCCTTGGTGTCACCTCTTTGAAGTTCACAACATTCAGCCGATTAGCTTCTACAGCCCGACGTCGGTCGGTCACCCGTATGGACATCGATAAAGATAGCCCAAAATGTCCGATACTTTCCAACACGAACTCTCCGGTGGTCAGTAACGGTGGTCTTCTTGTCAGGTACGGGCCGTCGCAGGCCGACACGGCCGTCTACAACCAGCTGAAGGGGGCGCCGGCGGCCGGCCTGCCGCACGCGCTGCGCTGGTACACCCAGATCGGCTCGTACGGCAACGAGCGGTCCAAGTTCCCGGGCAGCGCTCCAGCCGCCGCCGCCGCCGCTGACGACGACGACGACGACGACGTCGACCTGTTCGGCTCCGACGACGAGGACCAGGAGGAGAAGGACCGCATCAAGGCCGAGCGGGTGGCCGCCTACAATGAGAAGAAGGCCAAGAAGTCGGTGCTGATCGCCAAGTCGTCGGTGCTGCTGGACGTGAAGCCCTGGGATGATGAGACGGACATGAAGGCGTTAGAGGAGGACGTGCGCAAGATCAGCATGGATGGTCTCATTTGGGGTGCAGGTATGATGCTGTTGGTAATGAGGGAACACCGTCGACATGTGTGTGGTGGATGCACTTACTTAATGGCAGCTCGTTGGGGACGCATTGTCTTGGAACGTGTTTATTTTATTTAAAAAAACACCTATTATGCCCACCTTATGAGGGCATATATTGCAACATTGCTAACTTAAACTTACGCTCAGATATGCTAATATATCCATCATTGGTAACGTTAACAATCATACAGGCATACATACGCTGGTACATGCAGACATCGCTTTGCATAAGTACGCCTTTAATTATGTGCCATCATGGCCTTGGTCATCGAGGTAGTATACGAGTTAACCTGCCCTGTCGGCAACTGTGCGCGCCGCCCCGACTCATGATACATCGAGCATGCGACAACAAGACTACCGCGTCGGATCGCTATGCTTTAGCTAGGCAGAACGCAATCAAAACACATGGAAACCAAACAACCCTCCAATATCATCACCTTTAATGGTGAGAAACACAGTTACTGGGAGCATGCTCCAACAAGAACAAACTGGAGATACTAGAAGCGGCTCACGTACGAAACGCACGAAACAGAGACCAGCACACAAAACCAAAAACAACACTCCAGTAACACGAGGCTTTAATGATGAGAAACACAGATACTGGAGGCACGTTCCAACGAGACCAAACTGAAGACACTAGAAGCAGTTCACGTACGAAACGTACGACACAGAGGTCAGCTCATAAGCCGGCAAATGGACATCAGAGGCACTTTATCCCTTTATAATGAACAGCCTCTGCGACCAAGGCCATAGTGATGACGTCCACGCGTATTTATGTGACGCTATGTTGGTATGTTTTCTATCAGCATACGTATGTATGTACGATTGTTAATGCTATCATTTACAGATTAGCATATTCGAGGGTAAGTTCACAGTATGAAAGATGTAGAAGAAACGAGCATGTGCTTACTTTGTAAATATTCAATTTATGATTGTCATGTTGAACACGACCTGTCTCATCCGAGCCATACGCCATGAATGTACCATATTTTCCTTTTTGTCTGTACTTTTGCATGCCTGACTATGTTGGTAGACCGAACGAAACGCTACCTGATGTAAATATGGGTGCATAGCTTCATAACGATTAATATATGGGCGCAAAATGACCCTAGATGTCGACGCGCCCATAAACTCCAATACACCACCACAACGATTAATATCATGGCAAGAATGTTATCCGAAAGCGACAAACTGCACAATGGGTGGGGGCATAGTGGGCAGAAACTACTTCTCAATTAGAATTGCTCGAACGGAATACGTCGTGTGCGATGTATGATGAATTTGATTGGCATTTTACATGGGGAAAATTGTGCATACAAGTATAAATCATTCTCAATGATCCAAATAGCCAATTAATGTTCATACATGCACATGTAAAACAGCCAATGGTGTAGCCAGAGGAGGCTAAGGAGCGATGGATATTTTGTGTTCTTTGCGACTGGTTTTCGCAGTCAATCCCACAAGTAGCAATTATTCTGCCGTTCCTTTAT
Organism: Imbricaverruca yamaguchii; assembly: GCA_034440575.1. NCBI lineage: Eukaryota > Metazoa > Arthropoda > Thecostraca > Neoverrucidae > Imbricaverruca > Imbricaverruca yamaguchii. The sequence goes on from JAOTOL010001657.1 coordinate 2,571,248, forward strand.
GGTATCAATACTCATCGTGAGGTTTTTGACCTACTGGCGTCGCCAGGATGACATGCTAGGGAGGATTCCGATGGGCTTGAGTGGGAGGACTATCCCAAGCATAGGTCGTTGAGAAAAGCTTCTGGCTCTGCCACTGCGTGCAATTGCTACTGTTCGACCCTAATTCACCCCCCTTCTTTGCTCCGCCACTTAATTCCCCCCCCCCCCCCTCCTTGATCCGCCATTGGCAGTGTCGCGCTCGTCGCTCCATTGCTCCTAGTGGTTTGACTGTGACGTATCCCGTATATCTCCAACTGTACCCGCCATTTTGAAGCTTCCTAACCCCGCCACTATGTGCTGTGCATCATTATCGTTCATCATGAATTCCCTTCCCATCTCATCTGCACAACGTACAATGGCAAAGAAAATGATACTTCTTTAAGAAAGCCTGTCACATCTCACATTTTTCTTCCTCTAGACATCACGATCCTCAAAATACGCATTTACGTACGTAAGCAAGGCAGTGTAAGTAGGTGAATTTCAAATTATGCTAACCTGAAGTGCGGACATGCCCATGCGACACACCGGTATCTTCTGGGTGGTAGCGAGTCGCCGTTGCGCCAGAGGTGCGTTGCACCAATGTCTACGACACATTTTAGTTTCATGTCCCCGGCTTGCCCACGAACGGAGATGTCACTTTGGACGCTCCTCCGTCTCGCGTTGGGAGTATAAAGGGCGAGTCTGATATTGTAGTCAGGACAGTCCTTTAAATGCCGCTTCGAAATTAAATTTTAAGTGATTTTCGCTGGCCGTAAATACTCCGCTGTATACGAGGCTATTACTAGCTTTATCCTGGAAGAGGTCTGATATCGTCACTTGTTACTCAGATTTGACGTCTGCTTGCCTCTGTGTTTCAATGACTGAGTTATGGGCATTATCTGACATTTGCAGGTTTAGGCACCTATTGTAGTTTTTGGGCACATCTGCCGATGTACCCCTAAACTGCAACAACTAGCCCGAATTGCAAAACAAGGCACATGTTCGGTTACGTGTGTTCGTAAGTTTCTGATGAAAAAACCTTCGTCGGAGATGCCTATTGAAGCCGCTTCTGAATCAGTTATAAAACTAGCATTTCGGTGCGAAGTGGAAAAGGTACGTTGGTAAAAGCCACCAGCCGAGTTCTACGCTCCTGTCGCCTAGTCTGGGAACGGTAGGCGAAAAAAGCCGAATCCGCCTCCCCACCATGATAAGGTTAAAGCAAGTGGGTTTCAATAAATAACTAAATTCAACGGAAATACCCTCATGGGGAAGTTCAAACTGTGCACCTCCGCTGTGAGACAAAGCGGCCATAATTATCCATAGGTCAGACGGTGCCCCTCGCCATCACTTCACCTCACCCCACCCATGTGCGCTACGAAAGGTAGCTGTGCACGTTTACACGCATATCTACATACAGTGTAAAATAATTGACCATGTGGCCTGGAAATTAATCGTTAATGGAATTGTGCTATTTCATCCTTGCCTTAGGTTTTTACAATTTTGCCACATGTGTGGGCAGTCATTATACACATGCCCACTAAATAATGTAATTCCATTCCACTTTTTTCCACATGGCATTCCGCTTTTTTAATCCTTAAGTGATGATTCTTTATTTTCTTCCAATCTTTCACTATTCCCAAGCAACGTCTTTCTTCATCCACACAGTTAATGGTGAAATAATTTTAGGACACTGCCTACACATAGTTGTGTTGCAGGCAAGCTGGTGCCGCTGGCGTTCGGCATCAAGAAGCTGTCGATCGTCTGCACCGTCGTGGACGACAAGGTGTCGATCGAGGAGCTCACCGAGAAGATCGAAGAGGCGGAGGAGGTCCAGTCGGTGGACATCGCCGCGTTCAATAAGATATAATTCGCCGCATCGCTGCCGCCTCGGCCAACTGCCTTGTCACCGAAGTCATCCACGCTGCTTATTGTTTCGAATATATACCTATTTTGCAGCGACAGACTGTCTTCCCGTCGAGTTACGTCATTTGTTATTTACAATTTAAGGCATCATGGTAAGGTAGTATTGGACCTGCGTCGGTACTATTATAGCACCTGGTGCGTCGAACTGCGCCTAAATACGCCATTGGTGAGCCAATACATGCCTTTACGATTCATCCGGTCACTGGCAGCTGGGAGATAATGCTATTGCATCTGGGGATTCGATGAAGTGATTTTTTTATGTTAATCTGGTAAGGAGTACATGTCTGGATGTGTATTTAGCGTAATTACAACTCGCATGACCTTTATAAAGAGAAGTATAAGAATCGAAATTGTTAAGAGCAGGCGAAGAAATGGCGGCATCATTTGGGTTATATTTTGCATTATACTTAGTCGTGCTCTGAATAGCGTTGTCTCCAACTACTGCTTCCTCTCTCCTCGAGACGAAAACTACGGTTGCAACGATCGATGTAGAAAGTAGAGGGCATCGAAGAGTTGTAGGTCTCTGAAAATGATTGGGGGGGGGGGAGCACAACACAAAGGCAATGGACGGGCTCAAATGGATTTGTGGTCATACCACATAGGGTTCCATGTTATAAGTTAAAATGATTGGGTGCGCCATCCCACAAACGTAAAGCTGGACCCTGGCCTAGCATCAAACTAGCTGAAGAAAAAAAATTCATTGAGCAACGCGGGCGTATTGATTCCGACAGCATTGTAGCTTAGGGGAATTTAGAGGCACAGAATAGACACGGACAACTATTTCATAGGTGCAACACTCGCTGCCATTCCGCCTGGAACTGGTCGCGATGTATAGTCAAGATGCATTGTCAAGCATCTGCCGAGGATAGAGCCTGATCATAGAGCGCAGGTACGGTGTCGTGAGTCACTAGTCACTGGATCGCTAAAGTAGTCTCAGTCGAATGTACCAAGGACGGGAAGAGCATCTGGATCAGCCATATGGCGTCACCAATCTCTTACGCCGTTTGGTCATAGTACAAAAGATGGCAAAAATGGTTAATGGCATAAGCAACCTGGCATATGAGGAAATAGTGAAGAAATTGAATGTGTTTTCACTTAGATATAGAGCTGGGAGGAGATCTCATCGAGGTCTTTAAATTTGTCCATGGTCTGGAGAGGGGATATCTTGGGGAAATGTTTGAATTGAACAGAAGTGATGCAATTGGAGGTCATAAATTCAAAATTAAAGTTAGCCACAACAGGACAAGGTTAAGGCAGACTTTCTTCACCAACAGGGTAGTAGAACACTGGAACCAGCTGCCAGAAAACATTGTCAGTAGCGGCTCATTGAACATCTTTAAAAAGACCTTAGACAATTATAAGAATAGAGGGCTTGCTTTCCAGTATTACAGGGAGGGCTGATTGACAGATTTGGTGGGCAACTGGTTCAGTGTACAGAGTGCAACCAATAAGGGTTGCTCATAGTTGCACCAATCTTGTATGTCTTTATGTCTATGTCATGTGTGGACTAAATAATCCCGCCGGTTGTGAGATTCGAACCGCGATCGCACTATCAAGAGTCAACACAGTACCGGATGAGGTGCCGCGTACTCATGCGCACGAAAAAAAGTGTGTGGGTGAAACCGCTATTTATATACGAGTTGCCGTGAGACGGAAGTACTACGGGGCAATCACCAGGTTTGCGCATGATTATTTCCCCAGATGTAGCAGCTGCAAAGCTAACCAACGCATTCAAGGCTAAGAGGTCACAGGTATATAGCTGTCGCTATCGAAAGAACGATTGTCTTTCCATTTATGTCCTGTAATAACGACTGAAAGCTGGGCCATGCGCTAAGCTTGTCATTCGTGAAGTTTCCCGGAGAACAAATACATTTTGGACGCTTCAAAACCTAAATTTAATCGATTGAGCCCATGTCGTGGTGTGGCTTCAAGTACCGATTACAAGTACGCCCTTAAATGAAAACAAGTCTCCCAATAAGTGACGCTGTCTGTGTGCCAGGGACTCCATTCACATGTTAGCTGGAGCAGGGATATAACTGTGCATGCTTTTGGGAGGACAATTGGCCCCGCCCCAAATTACTTTAACTTTTAACATTGGGCCTTGTGTCCTGCCAAACTGTTTGGGCCTGCTCATTATCTTCATGTATCGTGCTCCCAATAATTGTCAGAAACCTACACTTATGAAAGGGCGTGCCAAAATGCACCAGGATAACACTTGGTAAGGTTCCAAGTTATAAGTGGAAATCATTGTGGACCAAAGTCAATATTGAGGACGCGTGCGGCGCCTCAAAAGTATATAAAACAACACTGATCTTTAGGGGTGCAAAATGTTCTTTTCTGGCGCAGATATATGAAGACTGCTGATCACGCTGTATTTGAAGTGTTAAAACCGCTTACGTGACCTGACCTGACCAGCCATCGTGCCATCTAATTCCGACCTGATCGACCCCACTACCCCGTTACCGCCGAGACTGTCCACCGGGATCCTGTTCCTGTGGAATTAATGACCAAAGTGCGTCAGAGTCCTGCCAGCTCAAGACGCGGGCCTGGTGTAATTTCAGTTTCCTTGATAGCTGTTATAATGATCTTGATTACATAATGATACATGGATCTGCATGCAGGCATGGGCGTCGCCGAGGTGATCTACCTAAAGATGATGAGGATCTAACCAGAAAGACTGGGTCAATGTGCTTCATGACAACCTTGTCAGCCGTACCACACCCATGTGCCATTTCGGTTACTCGCAGACCTTGGCGCGTAGCGCTCGTAGTAAGTCGAGATCAATTCTTGCATAATCCGAGACATTTCAATTTTCAAATAGCGAAAATGGAAAGGTATATCAATATAACAAAATATGTAGGGCTGGGTGTTCCGGAGAGCAGGGTGGTACACAGTGGTTACCTAGGGCGTTGATTTCTGAAAATTATTGGGGGGGGCTCAATACATGGAGGGAATGGGCGAGCCCAAATGGATTGGAGAGGTACACCCCAGTGTCCCATGTTAGAAGTTTAAATTATTGGACCGAGGCCATTAAGTGGGAACTCGTCCCCTCAAATGTATAGAAAACAACACCCATGTTGGTAAGGCTGAGTGAACCGTTCATATCCTAGCTGGCATCTAACATTTACCCGAACAAAGTATGGCCAGTCCCTCTAAAATTCACGCTTTGAACCAGAACACGCTGGGTCTCCAAACAAGATTACGCCGAACTCCAACAAAGGTGATAAGGCACCAACAAACTGTGCTGTGGCCCCGTGGTCTCTAAAACTTGTACAAGAGCTAAAAAAACAACCATAGGGTTAGATTTCCTCGCAACATACATTAGTGTAGATATTATAAGGCTTTTCTCAATTACATTGGCAATCGAGCCAACCCACATGCGCTCTTCCAATCATAAAAATGGAAGGCGTGACTATGCCGGACATGCATGACAAAGCTATACGACTGTATAATATTGGCCATGTCTCGATTTATATACCAATATGACGTGACCTCTGAGCCACTTTGACGGCGAGATGTCTCTTTCTCAGCTGGTAGTTAACATGGTCTACATAGCATCAAGACGCATTTTATTGCTTTGTTGTGCGCGTAACGAAGTGTCAATCCGGCAGCTCACATATGTGACCTGTCGGCGTTTGTTAAATACTATCGAACCTTAAATTGAACTGGCCTTCCAACGCCTCCAACCGGCTCTTAACGGACTGGCTCCAAGGGTATTCGACGCAGCTGGAGCTAGTTCCGAAGATCATGGAGCAGGTTCGACCTTATTCGTGAACAGCGTTACGCGCTGAATGCTCACAATGCGATGGGTAATATCGCCATCTGTGCTACCAAATTTCAAGCTGGTGGAGCAATGACTGCTTTCACGTGTGTTTATATGTAGATTGTGGATTGTAATACTTCCGATTCCGAAGCTATCCTATCGTGGTTTGGATTTCTGAATTTATGTTGCTATGAATCTCCCTTTCCCACTTGTTCAACACATTTACACCCATGTACAGAAGGTGGCTCTTCCCCAACCATCTTTGAGGAAACATGAACTTAGCCATGTAGCATTGTGGTGCGCAGAAAGAGGCTGTTTCAAAAACTATTTCCAGTCCCTGTCGCACGCACAAAGTATTCCTACGCCCCTTTCAGCAATAGATTTCCTCAAAATATGAGCTTGAATTCATACGTGAATGCAGGGGTTCCGTCACGCAAAATTAGGAAGGGGAGATATTCGGGCTTAGATGGATTCTACCCAGGAGTGTTAGTTAGTTATTTGGGCTTTGGGGCGCCTAGACCATATACCCATGAGTGTTGTTATATATACTTTTGAAGGGGCATGTGCAGTGTGCACCCCTTAATGTTGACTTTGCCACCCCAAATAATTTGAACCTTAAACGATCGACCTTATGGAGTAGGCCCCTAATCCATTTGGGCCTCCACATTTCCTTCACATATTTTTCCCCATTCCCGCCCAATAATTTTCAGAAATCAATACCAGTTATTCTCTCCACACAACGCTGGTGCCATATTTCAAAGTATTACGGATATCCCGGCATTTCAATCCAGTGCTGTTGCCGAGCCGACGAACGCAGCTGCTGATCGGAGCACTGCAACATCCGGAGAAACACAAAACAAAACAAAAATATACGACCCGACCCTACACATTCCGCGGAATCAGCGCGCGTAACAAGCCGCCCGCCGGTGCGAGGTGCATGATAGTTAGTTGATTGATTGATTGATTATTTGGGCTTAAGGGCGCGTCAACTGCTACTGGTTATGTAGCGTCCCATGATAGTTATTAGGGCTTTAGGGTGCATCGACTACTTTGGTCATGCAGCGCCCAGCGGTGCATGATGTTCGCAGACAAGTTCATAATGCTTCCGAGCAGTACGTCCAAATTCGAGGTTTCAACCGTCTCGGCATGGATGTAAATACAATTTTCAAATGATATATTCAAATGCTGTGGAATATGGCGAATAAATTTATAATTGTCCGCAATTCTGAGGCTAAGATCAACTGAATGTTCTTCCACTTCGATCGGCTCTTACACATTCCCCAGGAATAGTTATATTTAGTTATATTCTGACACCTAACCGAGCGAATTTGGAGCACACTTGCTCCCACAGACACTTCCAAGCACAATACGGGCTCCGCCCGAACACAAACAACACACAAGATCATCACTGTATGTGGCTGCCCGTCCAAGCAGCTTCAACGTGGACTCATCCCGCAAGGGTGGTTTCGCCCTCAAACGAGATGAATACCCCCAGCGGACAGGTAGGATATTTAAACCGTGTTAAAAAGTTTGGGCACTTTCGATAAACACCCATGGCGCTCACGATTCTACAACTTCAGCGCTGCCTGGTCACATGGGGCCCTGTTCCGGACCAAGATCTGATTTTCGTTCATATTCACATTCTGACTTGTCACGTGGATCACTGGACTACGTCACTTTACTGGCGAACGCCGGCGACCGCCTCACGGTTTCGTCCAGCTTAGCCTTGAAGAGCTCGCTTGTGATTGGCGCGGCCGGCTGGCAGACGGGGTTCTTGATGACGTACTCCACGTACACCTGCGGCCAAGCGGTGCCAGGTTACCCGCAGTGTGACCTTCGCACGCGGCCAGGTTAGGGGCGGGGATGGCCGAGTGGTTAAGGTGTCGGGCTTTGGGTGCAAAGGGTTCGGGGTTCGACACTAGCGCCACTCAGGACATTTCCCAATCTCGCGGCCCACCGGCGAAACAATGTGGGCGGCACCATTAGCCTTGAATGTAAATAAAGTACGTCGTGAACCACCCAATAAACAAACGCAGCCAGGTTACCCGCAGTGTGTCCTTCGCGCATAAATTGAGCAATATATCCACAGACAGTCGCCGACGACTGCGGTAGCATCATCTGGATAAACTGAATCTCTGGACGGGCATTAAAATACATGCAAACTCGACATGGAAAGGTCATTATTGCCTTCGAAAAGATTTTCCTTCGAAGTCATGTCATTGTGGAGATAACCGCATGTTCACGATAACAGCACAAAAGCATTCCTCCATCAATACAAAGCATAAGAGTAACAACCTGCATATCAATTATCTTCATAATATAGGATTGCGGTATCAGTTGGTAACTTTTTCTTTCCCACGATCTACTAATTTAGCTTGAGTTTTCTGTGCATTTGAGCATTTACTGAAGCTTTCCGCAGTCGTTACTACACATTTTGTCATCGACATACTTTTCATTTATTATTTTGATTTCAGGGTGCGCCGACGGGTATCCTCACGGCATTATTTAATCTCTTAATGAAATGTTGCTATTGAGAAACTGATTTCGATTTTTTTTCTATACAACGTTGACTTAAAACTAAATTCCTACAATTATTTTTTGATGTTGGAAATTTAAATGGAACGGTGTCTCCCGCCAATGTTTACTTTCGACGACACTTAACAAAATTTAACACCACGATATACAATAGTATTTGTTGCGTTAACACTAACAATTAGTATGCCTACAAAATCATGTGTTCGACGAGACGTTTCATTTCGACGAGACGTTTCCTAACTTTCTTCTTCGCAACCCTTGCGCGATTTATTGGGCTCTTGACATGAAGGTCGGGTTCTGCGTGAATTTTTGTTCGTGCCAAACAAGTTTTGTGTGAGACCCTGTGCGATTGTGCGGTGTTTATGGTGCTTTGGAGCGAATTTCTCGCCCCGACGTATGGTCCTTGCTAAACTTGTGGTTCAGACTGTTTTTTTTAGTCACTGTGCGTTTTTTTGAACAGGCGCGATTTTCCTGGTCTACGCGGGAAATTGAGGCCTCGCTGTATTTAATTCGGTATTCAATTATTTGGGGCTCGATCGGACATTGTCTGGAGCCAAGCACGACATTTTGGAGTCTTCGCAATTTTGTTGGGGACCCGATGCGCATTTTCGGGACTCGGTGATATTTTTTTCCGACCACCGTTATTAATGTGGGGTCCTTGAAAAGAATGTATGGCGGTCCGCGTTGAATTTTGTGGCAAAGTGCGATTCTGTGCCCCTCCGTCTGAAACCTTCTGGCCCCGGCGCGAGTTTTCGCGGTTCTACTGTATTTATTTTGAGCCATCGACTTCGACACACTACCTATTGGGTGCAATTTGTTAAATTGGCCACAATTTTAACCATAAAGTTCTAAAGATTCATAAGAGCCACAGTAGCATCTCTGGGCTAAGTCAATAAAGGGAAGATACTATAAGAAACAGATACTAAAGCCTCATAATCAATGTCATATTCTGGGTTCTAAAGAAACCATCTGCCCTGTGGTGTTACCATGGCAGCTTCAGCATCATATGCTCGAAGGCTGTTTTTTAATCCACCACCAGGTACACATTTGTCTAGCATAACTTAAACTTTATGAGCATAACATGATACCTACTGGCCTACTGGCATATATCCCACCCCATCCACCTCAATTTCCATCCCCTACTGCGCAACTCACAATTCGAACACGAGATGCTTGGAATCAATTGATTTATCCACTGAGTTCTACAAAAGCTATCAGCCACGCTGTGTTCCCATAACCAGACTCGCCAGCACCACGTGACAACAGTGATACATTGTTCGTTCAATTGGGTGGAATATATCACTTTCTGAACAGATAAATGGCATCCCTCCCAATGGAGTACCGACATCCTGTTTCATGAAGAATCCTTATTAAGTCTTTATATCAAATTTCCAACAGTATCTCGTTGATAAGGATCGTGCTTGTGCTCACCATTGTGGATTGTGATGCAAAAACATCTCTTAGCGCAATTCCAGAGACGAGGATTGCCTACGACGTAGGCCCCTATACAATATTGGTTGATATGGATAGGTATTTTGTGTTGCTCTAGCTAAAACAGTTACCCCTAAATTAGATATCTTAATACAAAGGGAAAATGTGCAGGTATGAGTGCGCAATTGGGTCGCAATTGTGTTCGAAGAACCTATAATTCCTATCCTATGATTGTTTCCATGGCCAACACGAGATCCTACTGTACTCGTTTCGACATATCACACCTGACGAAGAACTATTATTTTAACATAGCATGTCGAGGTAGGTATTGATTCACGTCATGCACACTAATTAAACGCACGGACTCAAGTGCACGCACACACACACACACACACACCAACCTGGGTGTACAGTTTCTGAAGCATTTCCCGGACGCCTGACGCGTTGCAGTCCGTGTTGCAAACGAACTTCAAAGAGGTGGGCGTTTCATAGAGCGTCATTTTGTACTTGTTTGTGGAGTAGCACTGCACCCCTTCCTGCACGTCCAGCGGCGATACGCGGTTCGAGAACGACTTCAACGAAAACAGCATCCCGTATACGAGCCGAGCTTCCTGGGAACAACGAGCAGTATAAACATTCATCGTCTAAGCCGTAAACTATGTCAACATTCTTTCAGACTGTTAGTTAGTTATTTTGGTTTTGGGGTGCCTCGACCATAACTTATGATCATTTAGCGCCCATAACGTTGATTCATAATGTGTTGAAGTCCTATCTCTTTCAGACTGTCATTCGTGTCAAACCATTCTTTTGTGATGCTGTCATATAAGCACAGTCTATACCCTCATCTTAGAAATAAGTGCAATAAGTGCCTTACTAAAGTCAAGATATGCTACATCAACCTGATTTCCCTGATCAAATTGTTCTGTGGTGTAGTTCAAAAAGTTCAAGAGATTTGTGAGGCATGATCGACCTTCCCTAAATCCATGTTGAGTATCTTGAATCAATCTGTTTCCTTCCAGATAACTAACTATTATATCCTTGATAATTGATTTGAGTACCTTGCAGACTAGAGATGTGAGACTTACTGGCCTATAGTTTTCAACTTTCCCTCTTTCTCCTTTCTTCAACATAGGAACTACATTTGCCCTTTTCCAATCTGTTGGAATTTCATTTTGTGAAACAGATCTACAGAATACTATACTAAGTGGTAATGCCAGTTCCTTGTCAGCTTCCCGGAATGCCCTAGCATAAATTTCATCATGTCCTGCTGCCTTGATTGGCTTTATTTTCCTGATATGGTTGAAAACAACATCACTATCAATGAAATCAACATCATTCATCCGATCACATGTCACTGAACTATGGTGTATGGTTGGCAGGTTGGTCATATCTTCCAATGTAAACACTGATTTAAACTGCTTGCTCAGCTCTTCAACCATCTCAATATCCTCACCCAATATAGTCCCATTTACTTCCAGTGGTCCAATTGTGCTAGAAATAGAAACTTTACTCACCTTGTAGAAACTAAAAAACTTTTTGCTGTCCCCATTGCAGTTCCTAGCTAAATCCAGTTCTTTTGTTCGCTTTTCTGCTCTGGTTTCTTACTTTGTAGTGTACCTAGCTTTTTTATATGCCTTTATATTTATGATATTTGAACCTTCCTTAAGCACTCTGAATGCACCTTTCTTAGCCTTAATTGCTTTTATTAAGTATTGGATAAGCCATGCTGGCTTCCTATCCTTTTTTTGCATCTTTGCTTTTGGGGGACATGCCTAATCTGAATTTCCCTCAAGTAAGATTTAAACTTTTCCCACATTTCACAGGCATTTAAATTGGAGAATTCTTCTTCCAATCTTATGGGTCCTCAAACACAAGATCCTGTTTGGCCATGTTATATTCTGTTAGGTTAGACTTTACTTTTAAATTGCAAACATTTTTATTTTCTTAAGCCTTTGAAAACAAATTAGGCTAGGCTTGCATGGAAATGGAAATAGGCTTGCAAATTAGGCTTGCATGGAAAGTCAGGCTGGATTAGCTTAGGCTCTTCTACTTTTTCATTCTTATGAGCATTGCTCTTATTCTCATGTATTATAGAACTCCAAGACCATTTTTGGTATAGTATAGCCTGCCAACCAAAGTGTGCATTTGCAGAATTAATTTTTTTAAATCATATTGAAGAATTGCCAACTGAATAGTAATGACTTGCAAAGGAAATGAGTGGTCACATCATGTTAACAATTTCATAAGCATTGCATTTTGAAGATAAATTCCAATAATTCCAAACTTACTTTCAAACACAAATCATCAAATATCCTACCTCTGGTACCACCAATTGGTCAGATTTCCATACTGCAGTAGGCTCTAGTGCATTGACCTAAGCTTACATAGGCTCAGAGGTGGTTTTATATACTTTTGATGGGTATGACTTCAATGTTTGCTCCCCCCTAAAACAAAGCAATACACATTTAACATGGAACCACATGCAGGGTGCCCCCAATCAGATTGGGCTTGCCCATAGCCCTCATGCTTTGTGCCCTAATAATGTTCACAAATACATGTCTGTACATATGATACTTCAATGTTATGGAATGGTGAAGTTATCATTATCATCATACATATAAAGACATAAAGACATAAAGACATAAAGACATAAAGACATAAAAGATCAGTGCAACTCTGAGCCACAAGGGCCCTTCTTGGTTGCACTCTGTACACTGAACCAGTTGCCCACCAAATCTGCCAATCAGCCCTCCCTGTAATACTGAAAAGCAAGCCCTCTATTCTTATAATGATTGTCTATGCTGTTTTTAAAGATGTTCAATGTTCTGCTACTGACGATGTTTTCTGGCAGCTGGTTCCAGTGTTCCACTACCCTGTTGGTGAAGAAAGTTTGCCTTAACCTTGTTCTGCTGTGGTTAATTTTAATTTTGAATTTATGACCTCTAATTGCATCATTTATGTTAAATTCAAACATTTCCCCAAGGTATCCCCTCTCCAGACCATTGACAAATTTAAAGACCTCGATGAGATCTCCTCTCAGCCTTCTATATCTAAGTGAAAACATATTCAATTTCTTCAATCTTTCCTCATATACCAGGTTGCTTATGCCATTTACCATTTTTGTAGCCCTCTTTTGTACTCTCTCTAAAAGCCAACAATCTTTTTCATAGCTAGGAGACCAAGCTTGGATGCAGTATTCCAAATGTGGCCTGACGTATGCACAGTAAAGCTTCCTGATCGCTTCCTCACTTCTGTATGATACATTCCTATTTATTGCCCCGAGCATTCTCAGTGCCTTCTTCCTGGCTTCCTTGGTCTGTTCTGATGCCCCCAATTTTGTGTTTAGAATAACACCTAAATCCTTCTCCTGTTGAGTCACTGATAGCACTTGACCACCCATCAAGTATGGAGCCTTCATATGCTGCTTACCTACATGCATGATTTTGCACTTATCAAAGTTAAATTTCATTTGCCATTCTTCGGACCACTTCACAAGTTCGTCTAAGTCTTTTTGCAGCGAGTCTTTTTGCTCATCCTGACCTGTTATTGCCCTAAAGACCTTCAAATCATCTGCAAATTTCAAAACTTTACTGCTTAGGCCACTTTCAATGTTATTTACAAATATAATGAACAGTAATGGCCCTAGTACTGACCCCTGGGGGACTCCACTAAGAACATTTTGCCATGATGACTTTGTACCATTTAGCATCACTCTTTGCTGTCTATCTGAAAGCCACAACTCTATCCATTTTAAGATGCTACCTGCAATACCATGGGACTGAAGCTGTATCATTAACCGTTTATGGGGTACCTTGTCAAAGGCCTTACTAAAGTCAAGATATGCTACATCAACCTGATTTCCCTGATCAAATTGTTCTGTGGCGAAGTTCAAAAAGTCCAAGAGGTTTGTGAGACACGATCGTCCTTTTCTAAATCCATGTTGAGTATCTTGAATCAATCTGCTACCTTCCAGATAACTAACTATTCTATCCTTGATAATTGATTCGAGTACCTTGCAGACTAGGGATGTGAGACTTATTGGCCTATAGTTTTCAACTTTCCCTCTTTCTCCTTTCTTGAAAATAGGAACTACATTTGCCCTTTTCCAATCGGTTGGAATTTCATTATGTGAAACTGATCTACAAAATATTATACTAAGTGGAAATGCCAGTTCCTTTTCAGTTTCCCGCAACACCCTAGCATAAATATCATCAGGTCCTGCTGCCTTATTTGGCTTTATTTTCCTGATATGATTGTAAACAACATCACTACCAATGAAATCAACATCATTTGTCAGATCCCATGTATCTGAACTATGGTGTACGGTCGGCAGATTGGTCATATCTTCCAATGTAAACAGTGATTTGAACTGCTTGCTCAGCTCCTCAACCATCTCACTATCCTCACCCAATGTAGTCCCGTTTACTTCCAGTGGACCAATTGTGTTAGAAACTTTACTCAGCTTGTAGAAACTAAAGAACTTTTTACTGTCCCCATTACAGTTTCTAGCTAAATCCAGTTCCTTTGCTCGCTTTGCTGCTCTGGTTTTTTGCTTCACAGTGTCTCTAGCTTTTTGATATGCCTTTAGATTAATGACATTTGAGGCTTCTTTAAAAACTCTAAATGCAGTTTTCTTAGCCCTAATTGCTTTTATCACGTCTGGTGTAAGCCATGCTGGCTTTCCTACCCTTCTTTTGTGTCTTTGCTTTTGGGGGACATGTCTAATCTGAGTTTCCTTTAAGTAAGATTTGAACTTTTCCCACATTTCACAGGCATTTAAATTGGAGAATTCTTCTTCCCATCTGATGGCACTTAAAGCCGCTCTCATGCCGTTAAAGTCTGCTTTGTTGAAATTTGGAACCTTTACCAAATTATCCTTGATAGTTTCCCCTACATGTGCCTTGAATCTAACTATGTTATGGTCACTTTTTCCCAGAGTTTCGCCTACAGTCAAGTCTTGAACCAAGTCACTTAAATCCGAGAATACAAGGTCCAAGAATGAACCATGCCTGGTAGGTTCCGATACAAACTGGTGTAAGAACAGGTCCTCTTCAAGGCATTTCCTGAACATTTTGCATGATGGGGAGCCAACACCAGCATTTTCATAACCTTTTAGATTAAAGTCACCGAGAATAAGGCACTTCCTCTTAAAGTTTCTACTGATTTCCTCACAAATCACCTTGTCAAGCTCCAGTTGCTGAGAATGTGGCAGGGTTCCTGATCGGTAGAAAGCTGATCAGTGACTGATACTACATATGTAGTATCAGTGACTGAGATGTATCTGAATTAATTGATGCATAGTTCTAAGAGGGGTGCTATTGTTCTTGAAGGTGAACTTTTGCATTTTTTAAACTTTGCTTTGGAATATTGTGATTATGAACATGATACAGAAGATCCAGCCACTCATTTCCTCCACTCACACATAATTTTTAGTTCATGATAGTGAACATTCCAATACTGTGTCATCAATGCTGCACTGCTGCACTGCTGCTCTGTGCTATAAATCATCCCTCTCTAATCTTACATTTCTGAGATATGATGAAAAATAAATCCAAAACTCCCTGGAAACAAAAATTTTACAAACATACAGCACAAATATACCCTAATAGGTTATAAGAAAGCAATCTGTTCATCATTGCCTCACCCATTAAAAAAGTAGCAAATATTAAACTAGCCATGCATTCCATAAAGACCATGGTCAATCAAATGGTGATCAACTTAACTTAGTGGTATGGGACTTACCTCTTCGAGTGACAAAGACATAGCCTTCTTCCTCACCCACTCTTGATAGTAAATTAGAACCCCATCTCTATTAAATATGTACAAGTTGTTTACAGTCATCCTGATCTTGGTGCTAGAGTGGAACAGTACTTTGTAACTATCATACGCTTCCTACCTACTTTGAAACGATGACATTAACGTGGGCACCTAAATGCTATACATCTTGCACAAAGATAGCAGCTATACGTGAGCACAACACGAGGCCTTTCAGCATGGGGCGAATACGTTGCCTCTTGTTTGTCGCTTCTAGATGTCTATATTTTAACCTAGATGCCTTGGCAAAAGCGTATCAATCCCAGGATAACAAATAGAGTCACAACGATTGAGCAAGGTTTAACAAAATAACGCCAACTGACTACCTGCTGGGAGCTTCCGAAACGTAAACACGAATGACCTTGAAAAACTATCGTCGCCTTAGCACATGATTCGTGAGATTGAATGATAGAGAAATGAATTGAACAAAACCAAGGATGTTAGAAACTGGGAACTTCCTCATCGTTTAAAAAATGGTTTTATTGATATAGTCCTGAGCTAAAAAGAACTGCAATTAGCTCGTATTTACCTAGGCCAAGTTGCAGAATGAAAACCGACACGTGAAAAGAACGAAATATCACAAAATATTTTATATTTTGATGAAGATATTTATATGAGATTACCTGACGCGCCGAATCCAGATGCACCATTCTTGATTAGAAAGATCAGGTCAACGGTCAAGGAGTTATAGCCTCGGGAATTTTTTAGATGTCATGTAAAAAGGGTGTCTTGAGGCAATTAAATGAAGAACAATCTGAATTGTGCAAGAGTATATATCGGTGAACTCTACTTCCCCACTGCATCTTTTGGCTGTTTCTAAATTTGAAATTGTAGCATCGTGACCCAAGGCCACGTGACCTGTCTTACATTTCGGGACAGTCAACAAGCGATTTGAAAAAGTGTAAAAATGAAGTTCGATGTCTTATCTTTCAAAGCAAAAATCAATGTTTTGCTCATAAAACCTAGGATCACGTGACTTTAGCTCACGATGTCACGATTTCAAACATCCCGTAAACAAACATTTATAGAGCTAGAAGATGTCACTACATCTTCTATGTTTAGTCCATTGAGTTCACTGATATTATGCTTTTGCACAATGGGGTCCGCTACACAAATTAGGTCAGCGTTGGTTGCCGATGTAAAAAATTACGCTGAGTTAAAAAATGACTATATTGAATGTTGAAAATGCTGAAATCATGGAGAAAATACACTTTCTTTAAATGTCCTTTGAGCATTATTCACGCATGACGTCACTCGATAGTAAGCCAAATGGTGCATACGAGACAAACAATATAAACAGCGTATACAAAGTGGGAAGGTCCTACAGCTTTGGGAAGTTCGTTCGTTGTGGATGGTACCTATTAGTGTTTTGAGACTATTAGTGTTTGTGGTACCTATTAGTGTTTTGAGACTATTAGTGTTTGTGGTACCTATTAGTGTTTTGAGATTAGTGTTTAGTGTATTAGTGCAGTTTGCCGCCAGCTCAGTTTGCCGCCAGCTCTCAAGGTGGAAGGACGCGCCCCCGAGCTCCAGGTTTCCAGATAAGTCGCTGCAGAACAGGGCAGTACTCTAGTCTAAGCTGTGGATAGGTGCTTAGCAATTACTTCTCTTATTATATTTCATTAGGTTTTATCTTATAAGCATTTTCGTAGCACGCAAACTATACTATATTAACCTAGCGACGCCGCAGGACGCCATCTTTGGCTTCGGCGTGTTCTCGACTCTTCGATTTCTGTAGTAGGAGATATTACAAGTGTGTAGATTTGATAAGTACATTAGACAACATTCATACTATCCTAACATACTTTATTTATTTTTTGGTGTGCATAGTGTGTTTGGTGTTGAAGTTTAAGATAGTTTAATTAGTAGTAAGTTGGGGGTATTCATAAGTGCTGTGTGACTGTTCATTTTTCTGTCTAGCCATAAGTGATATCAAAGGGATATTTATATAGTTGTCTACTTGTGTGGAAGACAATTAGATTAGACATCTTGTTTAGCTATTTAATTTATTTAAGAAAACAAAACAAAACAAAAAAAAACAAACAATTGTTTAATAGTTTCTGCTTTTCTTGAGGCACTCAGACATTTAACTGACAGTATAGGAGGTAGCGCTTTATAGTGAATGATAGTTAGCTTTTTTGTCGGTTGTTTAGCAAGTGTGTTTGGTGTTGAAGTTTAAGATAGTTTAATTAGTAGTAAGTTGGGGGTATTCATAAGTGCTGTGTGACTGTTCATTTTTCTGTCTAGCCATAAGTGATATCAAAGGGATATTTATATAGTTGTCTACTTGTGTGGAAGACAATTAGATTAGACATCTTGTTGAGTTATTTAATTTATTTAAAAAGAAAACAAAACAAAAAAAAACAAACAATTGTTTAATAGTTTCTGCTTTTCTTGAGGCACTCAGATATTTAACTGACAGTATAGGAGGTAGCGATTTATAGTGAATGATAGTTAGCTTTTTTGTCGGTTGTTTAGCAAGTTAATTTAGCAAGTTAATTTGAATCTAAATCTAGGCATAAGCTGCAGCGTTTAGGATGGTTTCGACCAGGATGCAGGCACTAGAGGAAGAAATTAGGACCCTTAAGGCAGAGGTTTCCAACCTCAAGGCTGCCCTTGTTGCACAGGGTAGGCAAGATAAAGCAACAAGGGGTCAATCCGTAGCAGGGACATCATATGCCCAGGTGGTCGCAGGCCACCAGGTAGCTGAGGTTTCCCCTACTGTGGAGGTGGCTGGGATCTCTCAAGAGGGGAGTGTTAATAGTGTTAATAGTGAACAGAGGAGGGGTAGTTCTGGTAGGTCACAGGAGGGGAAGTGGCATGAGGTCAGGGGGTGGAGGATTTGGAGATGCGAACCTAAGGAAAGGGTCAGTGAGTGGCAGGTGGCAGGTGGTAGGAGCGGGAGGAAGTGTAGCCGACCGGCCCAGCGGGCAGGCATAGTAACAACAAATATGTTCCAGGCATTGGATGACTGCCCCCAGGATAGCAGTAGTAAGGAGTCAGTGCTGGTCATAGGAGACTCTCGTGTGCGTCATTTAGAGTGGGTATTTTGTAAAGGTAGGAGGGACAGGAGGTGCATCACCAGGCCTGGTGCCAAGGTGAAGGACCTGGTACCTGCGGTGGCACAGGTCACCAGTGATCACCAGTTTAACACAGTCATAGTGCATGTAGGGGTAAATAACATAGGTCATACTAGGAGCGAGGAGCTTCTGCGGGAGTACAGGGCCCTTCTGGCCACCCTGAAGGGTACCAATAGAGTGCTTGTAACAGGAATTTTGCCTAGGGCTAGAGCCTCCCCTGAGTGGAGCTCTAGGGCACTGGCAGCTAACACCAGGGTAGGAAAGCTCTGCCAGGAGCTAGGTTTTACATTTGTAGACGAGTGGAGCAGGTTTTATGCATCGTGGGACCTCTATCAGAAGGATGGCCTGCATTTTTCTGAGAAGGGGGTCCATGTGTTAGGCAAAGTATATGAGCATGTCCTTCAGGGAAACTAGGAAATGGGGTGGGGAGGGATGAAATTGCATTGCCAACTCAGGAATATTCCAATAGTGTCAGCCAAGGCAATAGAACCTCAAAGTCTGCAAATAGGGACAGCAGCAACTCAAGGGGACAGAGTTATAGTTCATCTAGTGATAAAAGAACTCCTCAATATGAAAAAGCCAAAGGTGGTTATGGAGCATTTGTTAAGTGTATGATGTTTAATGCTCAGAGTATCCGTTCCAAATTTGATGAGTTCAAGTGTTATGTTGCTGAGGAGGAACCGGATTTTGTTTGCATTACGGAGGCATGGGTCAGTGAAGGATATTTTGGAGATAACTTACAGGACTATGAGATCCAGGGATACAATATGTTTTCGTGCAATAGGGGTCCAGCAATGAAAGGGGGTGGTGTAATGCTCTATGTGAATAGCTTATTCAGTTCTCAAAAAGTAGCAGGTGGGGATAAAAATGTGTCTGTGGAGTCCATTTGGCTTGATGTCACTGTGGGAAAAGGCAACAGCAATACTCTTAGGATAGGAGCTTTCTACCGATCAGGAACCCTGCCACATTCTCAGCAACTGGAGCTTGACAAGGTGATTTGTGAGGAAATCAGTAGAAACTTTAAGAGGAAGTGCCTTATTCTCGGTGACTTTAATCTAAAAGGTTATGAAAATGCTGGTGTTGGCTCCCCATCATGCAAAATGTTCAGGAAATGCCTTGAAGAGGACCTGTTCTTACACCAGTTTGTATCGGAACCTACCAGGCATGGTTCATTCTTGGACCTTGTATTCTCGGATTTAAGTGACTTGGTTCAAGACTTGACTGTAGGCGAAACTCTGGGAAAAAGTGACCATAACATAGTTAGATTCAAGGCACATGTAGGGGAAACTATCAAGGATAATTTGGTAAAGGTTCCAAATTTCAACAAAGCAGACTTTAACGGCATGAGAGCGGCTTTAAGTGCCATCAGATGGGAAGAAGAATTCTCCAATTTAAATGCCTGTGAAATGTGGGAAAAGTTCAAATCTTACTTAAAGGAAACTCAGATTAGACATGTCCCCCAAAAGCAAAGACGCAAAAGAAGGGTAGGAAAGCCAGCATGGCTTACACCAGACGTGATAAAAGCAATTAGGGCTAAGAAAACTGCATTTAGAGTTTTTAAAGAAGCCTCAAATGTCATTAATCTAAAGGCGTATCGAAAAGCTAGAGACACTGTGAAACAAAAAACCAGAGCAGCAAAGCGAGCAAAGGAACTGGATTTAGCTAGAAACTGTAATGGGGACAGTAAAAAGTTCTTTAGTTTCTACAAGCTGAGTAAAGTTTCTAACACAATTGGTCCACTGGAAGTAAACGGGACTACATTGGGTGAGGATAGTGAGATGGTTGAGGAGCTGAGCAAGCAGTTCAAATCACTGTTTACATTGGAAGATATGACCAATCTGCCGACCGTACACCATAGTTCAGATACATGGGATCTGACAAATGATGTTGATTTCATTGGTAGTGATGTTGTTTACAATCATATCAGGAAAATAAAGCCAAATAAGGCAGCAGGACCTGATAATATTTATGCTAGGGTGTTGCGGGAAACTGAAAAGGAACTGGCATTTCCACTTAGTATAATATTTTGTAGATCAGTTTCACATAATGAAATTCCAACCGATTGGAAAAGGGCAAATGTAGTTCCTATTTTCAAGAAAGGAGAAAGAGGGAAAGTTGAAAACTATAGGCCAATAAGTCTCACATCCCTAGTCTGCAAGGTACTCGAATCAATTATCAAGGATAGAATAGTTAGTTATCTGGAAGGTAGCAGATTGATTCAAGATACTCAACATGGATTTAGAAAAGGACGATCGTGTCTCACAAACCTCTTGGACTTTTTGAACTTCGCCACAGAACAATTTGATCAGGGAAATCAGGTTGATGTAGCATATCTTGACTTTAGTAAGGCCTTTGACAAGGTACCCCATAAACGGTTAATGATACAGCTTCAGTCCCATGGTATTGCAGGTAGCATCTTAAAATGGATAGAGTTGTGGCTTTCAGATAGACAGCAAAGAGTGATGCTAAATGGTACAAAGTCATCATGGCAAAATGTTCTTAGTGGAGTCCCCCAGGGGTCAGTACTAGGGCCATTACTGTTCATTATATTTGTAAATAACATTGAAAGTGGCCTAAGCAGTAAAGTTTTGAAATTTGCAGATGATTTGAAGGTCTTTAGGGCAATAACAGGTCAGGATGAGCATATCTTGCTGCAAAAAGACTTAGACGAACTTGTGAAGTGGTCCGAAGAATGGCAAATGAAATTTAACTTTGATAAGTGCAAAATCATGCATGTAGGTAAGCAGCATATGAAGGCTCCATACTTGATGGGTGGCCAAGTGCTATCAGTGACTCAACAGGAGAAGGATTTAGGTGTTATTCTAAACACAAAATTGGGGGCATCAGAACAGACCAAGGAAGCCAGGAAGAAGGCACTGAGAATGCTCGGGGCAATAAATAGGAATGTATCATACAGAAGTGAGGAAGTGATCAGGAAGCTTTACTGTGCATACGTCAGGCCACATTTGGAATACTGCATCCAAGCTTGGTCTCCTAGCTATGAAAAAGATTGTTGGCTTTTAGAGAGAGTACAAAAGAGGGCTACAAAAATGGTTAATGGCATAAGCAACCTGGCATATGAGGAAAGATTGAAGAAATTGAATATGTTTTCACTTAGATATAGAAGGCTGAGAGGAGATCTCATCGAGGTCTTTAAATTTGTCAATGGTCTGGAGAGGGGATACCTTGGGGAAATGTTTGAATTTAACAGAAATGATGCAATTAGAGGTCATAAATTCAAAATTAAAATTAACCACAGCAGAACAAGGTTAAGGCAAACTTTCTTCACCAACAGGGTAGTGGAACACTGGAACCAGCTGCCAGAAAACATCGTCAGTAGCAGAACATTGAACATCTTTAAAAACAGCATAGACAATCATTATAAGAATAGAGGGCTTGCTTTTCAGTATTACAGGGAGGGCTGATTGGCAGATTTGGTGGGCAACTGGTTCAGTGTACAGAGTGCAACCAAGAAGGGCCCTTGTGGCTCAGAGTTGCACTGATCTTTTATGTCTTTATGTCTTTTATGTCTTTATGAGACGTATTTTTCTCATCGAAGTCATTCAGATTGGACTATTAACTGGAAGGATTGAGCCTGGGTATGTAAAAGCGGATTCTAGAAACCTTCCTGACATAAATCACATCATGGTAGCTGAGTTTTTATCCAAGTCCGACCTCCACGTGTCTGCTGAGATCCGGGCGGTGAAGAATCAGAGGTAGGACAGATGGTGGTTATAGGGGGGTTTGAGATTGTGGTACAGGAGGGCGGGGTAATCAATTTAAGAACAGCTGCTGCTCCCATAATAAATTATGGGAGCAGCAGCTGGCATAATTTATTTATGCTACTGGTTTTACCGATTAAAACTGGCTGGCAGAAAATGCTGGTGGCAAAATGGATTTTAGTAGGAATGATAACAGTCGACTGCCTATGGCTGATGCACACGGCTACATCCACAGCAATCTACAATTGTATACACTTTTCCCATATTTGTACAAGGGGGATGGAATATATAACCCATGCATGAAAGGTGGCAAATGCAATGAATAGTTTAGGGCACCATTATTCCGTAGCATGCCCATAATGTCCCCTAAGACAAGTATGATGGTCATAATTTGGCCTTGTAACTTGTAACCTGGGATTTGTCCATATTCATTAGCATGGGCCATCAGCTGATATTCTAAATTTTTGTAGATCCACAAAATAATAGTTACCAACCATAGATCACTGACGGACATGGGGCCTAGTGATCATTTGGTAATTTCAAACATACCAAATATTGCATTGTTCAGAAATGCTTAAAGCTGTGCGGCAGTGTACGGTGCAAATGCAGTGTGCTGAGAATGCCAACTGCTCTCATTCTTTAGTTCACAGGCTAAAGCTAGATTGGGGACAAAATGTCACATTTAAGACCAACTTCTGACGCCATAGCATCAATCAAAAGAAATAGGTAAATTAAAAACAAAAGCAGGAAAACAATCTTTGGTTACAAAAACCAAATAAGGCAGCTGATCTAGATGATCGATTGTCACATGAGCTGGATGATGGTCAAATATTTCGTAAACAGCATCAGCTAATCAGCGGTGGTCATAGCTTTCTCTACAGGATGGTGTCTGGCATTACCCACTGTCTGGCATTGCCCTGCCTTCCCCTACTGTACAAATGAGCATTGATAGCATTGACTAGGGGCAAAGGTGGATCCAAGGGGTAGTGAAATGAATTAATTGACAGGCATTGCATACACACACATTACAAGAAACGAAAGGTTGTCTCGCTGAGACCCAGCACCCAAAATATGAGTTTTAGTCCCCTCACAGTGTGAGCAGTGGGCAAAAATTGTACAAATTGAATTTCTCCAGTTTTCCCATTTTCAGAAAGAGGTTGAACTTACCTCAAAATGATCTTCACAGCAGAACCAGGGAGCAGAAAACACCAAACTGTCCTTATCATCACGAATCGCCAATTGGGCCCATTTACGTCGGGGTTCAACAGCACGGGGTACTGGTAGGAATATTTTGTTAAGCGTGAGAGAGGTATAATTAGTGCACTGAGGCACAAAAGACCACTTATAAGTCACAGTTAGTCATTTCCACGGACTTTTACGCACAAATTCGGACCTCCCGCCAGCTCGCTATTTCCCCACCCTCGTCAGGCGAAAATAACCTTGTAAATTATAACATTGGCTGCAATCTCGGCAGTCGTACTATCGAGTGACGTCAGTGCTTTCTCAGCCAATCAGATTATTGGAATGAAATGAGATCATTTATATATTTTTTTACTATTTTGTACTTTTTAGCTTATTAAAATCACAAATAACAGGCACATACTGAGTTATAATTTAAAGCACATATACACAACATAATTTTTACCCGGCTCAAAAAAGTGTAGCAGACCCCATTCGGATTGTTCTTCGTTGTATTAAGGACCTCAGAAGTGACCCATATTTGTTGACATCTCAGAAATGTTCGAGGCTATAACTCCTTGACCGTTAACATTATCTTTTTTTAATAGCACAGTTGGATTTGACGCCCAGGTAGCCCCACACAAATATTTTCATCAAAGTATAGCATATTAACTCGCGCCCTGGAGGATCGCGGAAGATTACGCGCACTAAAGGATGCGGATTCCGCCCCCCCCCCCTAAGATCTCGGCTCCTACTGAGGCTAGGGCAATGAAATTCGCAGGGTGGATGGCCACGATAGTGAACTCGGTTGTGTGCAAATTTCATGACCTTAGGTCATATATCTTCAAGGTCAAATGAGGTCAAAATAGCAAACGTTTCTGGCTTTGCGTGGATTGGCTTTTCATTGTTATGGTTCGCTGTGATTGTGTTTAAATACTCCAAAATTGGCTTTGAGGATGCTTTAGACACTACTAATGATGCAATACAGATTACAGATACGCCATTTGACCTCAGGTCACTTATATAGGAGCACTTTAGCAGGTCATTACCTGCTCCAGTTACCGGAACCGGGATGCCCACCCGACTGCTCCGTTGGGCGGTTCGGGACAATCGGCTTCGCAAAGGAAGGAGTGAAATACATGAATAAAGCATGGAAATGCTTATGCACACAATTACAAACAGTGAATTTCGGGATGTGTACGGAGTAACATGTAAAGTGACATCAATCGCATGACAGTCATTTGCAGTTTTAACAACATTACAGTTGACCAAGTTTGGTTCTATTAGCTTGCCATGAACTTGACCTGACTTGACCTCGGCGACCTAACATGACTTTTAAATTACATAGCATAACAAAAGACTTCAAACAAGTCGCTGGTGTTGTCAAGAATAGTTCCCTTTTGCCAATATACGGGAAGCGCATCAGCGACGAACTTTGTGGTCTGGCGCTGCGAATTGTTTTACTTTAACGACCCCTAACTTGACAAGTTCTCAGCCGATTTTTATCTTTCTTACTTTAAGCCGCGCGCCCATCATTTGCAAGTAGGCAGGCAAACAATGGCACACATCGGCTGGTACTATATGGAGATAAGTACGAAAAATCGGAGGGGTGGGCGGATTTCGCCATCCCTCTCCAGGGCGTATGCTAACCTGTCATAAACTTGACCTAACTTGACCTCAGTCACCTGACGTGACTTTGAAACAACATAGCATAACAATGTACACCAAACAAGTCGCTAGTTTTGCCAAGAACGTTCCTTTTTGCCAGGGGTGTCGATTTTTTTCAAACATTGGGGGAGCCGAAGTGCCAACGCACGTACCCCCCCTAACCAAAAGTTCATCGGATTTCACACACTATATTTTCAGATCTCAGAATTTCTGCGTTTGTATTCGACGATGTGTATGTTTATGTTCTGTTTAATCTGAGCTTCCTAGCGTATGCTTGCGGATCCAGTAATGGATCCATGGGGCCATAGGCTCATCGCTCCGCGGGCCCCTTCGGACCCCAAAGGGAGCAGTGACGAAACACACCATATATTTGTCGCTCCTGGGGGAATTCGAGAGACCGGAAAAGACTCCAGGGCCGACAGTTGAAGGGCCCTGAGCCGACATAAGGACATCAAGACATACAGACATAAAATATCAGTGCAGCTTTGAGCCACAAGGGCCCTTCTTGGTTGCACTCTGGACTCTGAACCAGTTGCCCACCAAATCCGTCGATCAGCCCTCCCTGGAATACCAAAAAGCAAGCGCTCTATTCTTATAATGATTGTCTATGCCGTTTGCAGACATGTTCAGTGTGCTGCTACTGCCGATGGAGTCTCTGGGCCAACGAAATGGGCCCGGGCTGGTGGAGATGGAGATGGAGATGGTCCCAGAATCGACGGAGAGTTCTCACGGGCAGACGCTGAGGGCCCGATCCGGGCAGTCTTGAAGGGCCTCTAGGCTGACGGAGGAGGCTTGGGTGGTTGGAAGGGCTCCCGGGATGCCGGCGAGGGCCCGACCAATAAGGAAGGCCTTTGAGCCAACAAGGAAAGGAGTGTGCTTGTGCCGATGGAGATCATCATTGAGTGGACAGAGGCAATCAGCAAGGGCCAGAGAGGGCCTTGAGCTGATGTGAAGGGTCCCTGGGTCCAGCGGCGCACACATGATCTTCCA
The DNA here is from genome assembly GCA_034440575.1 of Imbricaverruca yamaguchii. Taxonomy (NCBI): domain Eukaryota; kingdom Metazoa; phylum Arthropoda; class Thecostraca; family Neoverrucidae; genus Imbricaverruca; species Imbricaverruca yamaguchii. The sequence goes on from JAOTOL010001657.1 coordinate 2,597,371, forward strand.
AAGGAGCACCAAATATCCAGGGCCTCTGGTACACTGGGCTTCCTTTAATTGGTACGGACCCTTTGACTATTCGTGGATCCGTCACCGTTTCCCAGAGGTTGTCAGGGCCCTCTCCGTCACGCCGAGGGCCCATTCAAAGGCCCGGGGCTCCTCAGTCAGTCCAGGCCCATTCATATATGCTTTGACCCCTCTGACGCGGCACAGGAGCATTTCATAGAGGCTCTGGCCCTCTCCGATGACTCTTGGTCCTCTGGTGACCAGGGACCCTTTCCGTGGGCCAATAATTTCTCTACGTTGGTTCAGGAGCCAGTTTTACTGGTCGGGGCCCTCCCCGTCAGACAGAGAGCTCTTTCAACGACCCGGTGTCCCCTCAGTCAATCTAGAGTCATTCGTATTGGCCCGGGTCCCTCAGTCGGCCCGGGTGTGTTTCTTTTCTGTTAGCTCTGGATCATCTCCGATGGCCCACGATCTTTTTCTGTGATTAGTCCATATCTGTCTGATGAGGTTCCCGCTATGTCTTTTCAGGCCTTTAACCATCAGTTTCAGGGATAGGGGTAGGGTTCAATATGAAATGACTACATACATTTTAGAGGAGAGTGATGAGATGAGACGGGGTTCGGATTTGGTGTCCCTTCTCTCAGCGAGAGAAGGGGCACGCAAATCCAGGAGGCGGGCCTATCCACCTGTCACGTTCTTACTTCGCAACTGGTATCAGGTTAACAACACGATTAATCCACCGCAAGCGGTTTGGACAGATTAAAAAATGTGAGCTGCGAGCGCGGTCTTGACGCCACGAAACTCATGAACACCAACAACAGCTATGGTACGATGCTACCTGCAATGTAATCCATATATTTTCGGAGCGCACCTTTTCCGCCTCGCCCCCGATTAACAAAAAAACATTGATTGATAGGGCACTAAAGTCCAGGTGACACTAACAGATATAGGGGATGGGGCACCGGCGCCTCCCCACCGGCCTGAAGCGGTGGCCAAACTAGCTCTCCCCTTAAGCGCGACTGCAAAATGATCTGAAGATTAGTTTCATGGCACATATCAGCTTATTTTCCACAAAAAGTGAATACATTCGCGAATTACTAGGCATCCCACTGCATAACATGCTAAAATTGGCACATACGGCTCATATAAAACTTGAGTTCATCAGAATACAAGGAGCTGAAAATAAAAAAGTATGCATATCCAGACAACGTTCCGTCACTTCAAAAACCTTGTCCGTCCCCACTGCACGAGTCCGATGTAACATCAGGGTCGTTCTTAAATAAGCGTAGATGTACTTTCAGGAACTGCTAAAATATTACAGATAGGAAGAAAACAAAACAGCCAATCGTGAACAGAAATGGCAACAAAACAAGACACTTCGGCCGCGTGGGAAGCGTTTGCAAAGCAGTACCAGTTGTGGCGTTGGTATGTCTCATGGACACAACCAACCATGGGCATCAGGCACTTACTTGCCACAAATGTGGGCATATATGTATGTGTATGTGGCGCTTTCTGGTCCTGCGCAAGGTCTCCCGGGTAGGCGCCGTGGACACCATTTCGCCCTCAGTGGCTGTCACAGCTTGAATCGCTTCACAGTATAAAAACCTGGCCAAAAGAAGAGAGGCCGCAGGGGCGGGCCTCTCTTCTTCTACCGAGGGAGGATATCACGGGGACCAGTGCCGGCTCGTCGGGGTGCCTGTCCGGAGAGGTTACTTAGCTATTGGAGCTGTTGGGCGCGACGACTGCATTGGTCATGTAGCGCTGAGTCTCTCCAAAGAGGATGTGTCGGCTTTGTCGGGCTTCCTGCCCAGAGAGGATGTGTCGAGGGCCAGAGCCAGCTCGTCGCACACATTCCGAAACAGCCACCCAGCAGAACCTGTTTATTGCCACATTTTTAGCCGGACGGGTTTACACTCGGGCCCGAGAGTGACACGGGTATTACCACATTTTTAGCCAGAAGGGTGTGCACCCGGACCCAAGAGTGAGCCGGGCTTGCCACAAGCTTAACCGCAGAATGGTTTACATCCGAGCCCGAGGGCGACCCGGATATGTATTGAACTATATTTAGCTAAATGTGGGTGTGTGCCAGGCCCCCAAGTTTTCCCACACTTTTAGCTGAACATGTGGGTACCCGCGCCCGAGAGTGACCAGAGTATTGAAACATATTCAAACTGCAGGGAGATTGGTATCCCGGACCGGGAAGTGACCCAGGTATTGCCACGTGTTTAGCTTCAGAAAGGTTTGCATCCAGGCCGGAAAGTGATCCAGGTATTGCCACATGCTTAGCTTCAGAAGGGTCTGCGGCCGGGGAAAAGGTGACTCAGGTATTGCCACGTACGTAGCTTCAGAAAGGTCTGCATCCGTGCCGGAAAGTGGCCCGGACACTGCCACATGCTTAGCTTCGGAAGGGTCTGTGCCAGAACCGGAAGGCGACACTGGCACTGCCACATGTTCAGCTGCAGAAAGGTCTGCATCCGCGCCGGAAAGCGACCCGGGTCTTTCATCGCAGCCGAGCCGACCGCAGGCGGCCAGCCTAGCCCGAGGCCGACGCCGACCGCCGGCCGCCGGCCACAGCGTGCACGCGGACCCGAGCCCGGCGCGCCGCATCCGCCGCGCGGCCGGGGCTGCGCCGGCGGCTGCCTCGCTGGCGCAGCCCGGCCGGCGGCGGGCAGAGCGGCGACGGCGGCGGCCGGGAGCGCGCGCGCGCCGCCGAGGCAGAGCCGGGGAGTGGCCGGCGGCGGCGCGCCGGCCGCCGGTGGTCGGGCCGGCGCGCGCCCGGCCCGCAGTGTCGGCCAGTACCGGCCGCGGTCCGCCAGCACGGAGCTCGTCCGCGCCGCACCGTGCGCCCTACGTTGGCGGTCGGACAGCGCCAGCCAAGGTGAGCAGACGGCAGCTGACCCGCCGGCAGACACGTCGTCACCGCCGCGCGTCGGCCCCGTCAACTGCCGCTGGCGCCAGCCGTGGGCGCCAACCGTGGGCGCCAGCCGTGGGCGCCAGCCGCGGGCGCCAGCCGCGGGCGCCAGCCGCGGGCGCCAGCCGTGGGCGCCAGCCGTGGGCGCCAGCCGTGGGCACCAGCCATGGGCGCCAGCCACACTTACAGTTGGGAGAAGGAGAGACAGCAGGTCACGAAGTGTAACGAGGCAATCCGTTTAGCAGCACTTGTGCGGTGTTGCGAAGAAGTCATGTTGCAAAGAAGCAACGGCTACGATAATCTGGAAGATTATCAAGAACGCCTTTACGACAAGGACATTGCATTGATCATTTTGAAGTTTGAACATTGTGTAAATTTACGCGGCCGGTTGGCAGTTTCAGTCCATGCGAAATGCGGGTCATGTTGAAATATGCAGCTTAAATAGGCTTCGCCATATGGACTATCGGCAAGGGCGATACCTCGTGACCAGATACGATCCACAAGACAAAAGTGTTCGGTACATGTGCCAGTTCACAGATGGATTCCTTCCAAAGTTATATTGTTGCCAACCGAATCTGAGTCAATTGTTTTCATGCATCATTATAAGCCTAAGGTTAATTTGAGAATTTTTTGTTGCATTAGCATCACCAAAAGTACACAAAGTTTCACCCCTGTGTCAGTTCTAACTCCATTGTCCCAAGTGGTCATAAGTTGTACAGGCCGTTTAGGCCTGTTGGCACACATTTAAGTATTTATTATAGTATCTCCGTCCCCCATTTGTCTCAGCTCCGGCTGCTTCATGTGTGGTGTAAGTGTTTTTTTCTCTCGATAGAACACAATTTCTTCCACATGCCTGCTTACAGTCACCAATTATTGGCGTATGACAGTGGTATCTTGGACACACCTGAACAGACATTAGACACAACTGACGCGCCTAAGAGATATCTGGTCAGAGCGTTTGGAATTATCTGCCCGTGGCGATAAGTGGTGGGATGTAGCGTGAAGCTACCGAAGCCGTGGCTGTGTCCAAAGGGTAAGTTGCTATTTGTTCCGAGAAGAGGTGAATCATTTCGCTTACGAATCACTTGGGTCTGTTTGCGAATCCTGACTGACAATGCATGTGTAGTGCACGTTACGGCATTAGTGGTATCATTGGTCGAAAGTGTGTATGCGATGGGATGGGATCACATGAGATGGGTATCACATAAGATTGAATGTAGTGCACCTCACGTCATTAGTAGTATCATTGGTCGAAGGTGATGCAGATCGTGTACCATGGCCGCACAGCCGATGCGTTTTATTACAGATGAATATGCAGCGGTCGAGTATCCATGTATGCGAAAGCCACGCTCTTTGAACGTGTGGAGGGGCAACGCCGTCATACTTTTTACGTCTTTGGCAACACTAAACTGCACCACATTAGATGGTTGATAGTGTTGATGCTTCAAATGCTTCAGTTTCATCTCCCACGCTCCCTTACGCCCACTGACTTGCCAAAATATCACGTCGTGATTGGCTTATCAAGATAATGATGCCGCCCACTATGACTGGCACTATGCACGCAACATGTGTGGATGTGAACAATGATTGGTTTTCAATTATTGAAAGGTGGAGAACAAAAGTGTGCCATGCACTATTGAAATGTGTAGGGCGTGGCTACAGGCATCTAAATAGTGGGTGGAGTTTTTGGGCATTGTCATCACTTCTTAGCCAAGAATAAGGGTACTAGCACGGCAAAAAAACCGCAAATTTCCGAACACTAGGCTAAGGACCCTGGCTCAATCTCCCTGCGAAATTACGTATGTCATCCTATATGGATGGCACTGATGGGAACATTTCCCATGTTCACTTTTCCTGAGTCCTCCACAGTGCCTGAGCGGCTCAAAACTGACGCTTTAACAACCTCCCGGCTTCATTTGATCGAACAGCGTCCACACACTGAATGGCTGCTGTGCCATTGGATGCGGTGACCAGCCGGCAGCAAGGGTTTCCCGCCGGCTCGAGCATTTGTTGTCGCACCGTCGATAACCATATCCGCTGATTAGACTCATTATGGGCCCGCTGATGTCTGTAATCACTCTGCTCGTCTACGACGCCTCCGGCAATCCACGGGGGGATGGTAGGGATTTGTGGTTAATCAGTTCCACACAATGCACAGGGAGTCTGTGCGGAATGCCCCGAAGGCACATGGGGTGCCTCCGTATCCCATGGCTGCGAATCAATTTCAGCTGATTATAAATTTGTTTTACAGTTGTGATGGTTGTGGCTTTACTCCAGGGCAAACTTAATACCACGAAAGGATTGCGGTACGTCATATAATTTACATTCACTTTAAGGATAAAAACAACTTCCCTCCTGTAGACTCAAAACTACGTGCAAATTCATGGAAAATTAAAGTAGGACCATTTGTCAAAATAACTTTCGGTGCTCAGGGGCGTGTGTACGCGATTGGGCCGACACTTTTAGTATCAGCAGCAATATGAAGAGCTTTGGTCTTTGGGCAGTTAATGTGCCTATTGGTCTAATCCAGATGGTCTTTGGGCAGTTGATCGCTGTCTATCGAGAAGTCCCCAGGTTCTGTTCGCAGCCACGTGCCTCGGAATTCAGTGTGTGGGCACATGCTCGGAAGCTGTACCCCGGCCCTAGTGTGGTCGGCAGCTGTACCCCGGCCCTAGTGTGGTCGGCATCTGTACCTCCGGCCCTAGTGTGGTCGGCAGCTGTACCCCGGCCCTAGTGTGGTCGACAGCTGTACCCCGACTCTAGTGTGGTCGGCAGCTGTACCCCGGCCCTAGTGTGGTCAGCAGCTGTACCCCGGCCCTAGTGTGGTCGGCAGCTGTACCCCGGCCCTAGTGTGGTCAGCAGCTGTACCCCGGCCCTAGTGTGGTCGGCAGCTGAACCCCTGCCCTAGTGTGGTCGGCAGCTGTACCCCGGTCCTAGTGTGGTCGGCATCTGTACCCCGGCCCTAGTGTGGTCGGCAGCTGTACCCCGGCCCTAGTGTGGTCAGCAGCTGTACCCCGGCCCTAGTGTGGTCGGCAGCTGTACCCCGGCCCTAGTGTGGTCAGCAGCTGTACCCCGGCCCTAGTGTGGTCGGCAGCTGAACCCCTGCCCTAGTGTGGTCGGCAGCTGTACCCCGGTCCTAGTGTGGTCGGCATCTGTACCCCGGCCCTAGTGTGGTCGGCAGCTGTACCCCGGCCCTAGTGTGGTCGGAAGCTGTACCCCGGCCCTAGTGTGGTCGACAGCTGTACCCCCGGCCATAGTGTGGTCGGCAGCTGTACACCGGCCCTAGTGTGGTCGGCAGCTGTACACCGGCCCTAGTGTGGTCGGCAGCTGTACCCCGGCCCTAGTGTGGTCGGAAGCTGTACCCCGGCCCTAGTGTGGTCGACAGCTGTACCCCCGGCCATAGTGTGGTCGGCAGCTGTACCCCTGCCCTAGTGTGGTCGGCAGCTGTACACCGGCCCTAGTGTGGTCGGCAGCAGTACCCCGGTCCTAGTGTGTTCGGCAGCTGTACCCCGGCCCTAGTGTGGTCGGAAGCTGTACCCCGGCCCTAGTGTGGTCGACAGCTGTACCCCCGGCCATAGTGTGGTCGGCAGCTGTACCCCTGCCCTAGTGTGGTCGGCAGCTGTACACCGGCCCTAGTGTGGTCGGCAGCTGTACCCCGGTCCTAGTGTGTTCGGCAGCTGTACACCGGCCCTAGTGTGGTCGGCAGCTGTACCCCGGTCCTGGTGTGGTCGACAGCTGTACCCCTGCCCTAGTGTGGTCGGCAGCTGTACCCCGGCCCTAGTGTGGTCGGTGCGCTGCCACACTCCTGTAGTGTTGTGGCAGTTGTGAGTCGCTCCTTCCGGTTACAGTCTTCTAGTAAGCGTCTGTAGTCGCCTTCCTTTTATAAACCCTTATTACGAATATGAATCTGGAGCTAGGATGAAAATGTTTGAAGCTGGAATAATACTTGTGGTAAAGTGATTAATGGGGTGACATTCATGGGGAAGGATATTTTGCAGTTGATCAGCATATTTTTAGTCTCTTTCATGAACATAACATACTATTTTTTGTCTAAGCACTGCTCTCGTAACCTGACCGAAAGTGAGGATGATTCCTTCTAAACCATATTAAGACCAAAGTGATGCATATCGGGGGGGGTATCCAAATATTAATGACTCCGGAGTAGGACGAATCCGAACATTGATAGATTATAATTTTTATAGAACCTCAACCGATTTCTATATCGACGACGCATCAAAGCAACATCGATATCTCTTCGCCGCCACTGTGTACAGCGTCTCCAAAATTGTCCCAACATTGTGGACGTGACACATTTTGAAGTTGATTCTTTCCAATAGTGCAAATCTGTTCGTTCCTCAAAAGTCGTCGCCCAAAATGCCCGCTGGGCTACGATACTGAGTAGCACAGTGTCGTCTTTATGCCGAACAAAACTGACGTAAGATGTCTGGGGTCCGATTGACCATGTCTCATCTTATCCTACTCGTTAGCCGCTCAACGTCCTCGCCCACGGCCAACTTTGCGAATGGTCGCATCACTCTGTACTCGATGCAACTTCAATTCAAACGGCGTAGTCTCATGCTCACATATGCACTAAGCAAAACGCAACTACACCAGATGCAAATGCCAGCAAGCGGGGCATGAACACCAGGGTGTGCCATGGAAGGAGTTTTTCCCGCAATTGATGAATCATTGATGAAATTGAAACTGAGTATACTAAAGTATTCCGGTAACACTCATCAAATGTGAATTAACTCGAGATGTCCCGAGTCCATGCATAGGCTGAGATCGGAAGTACTGCCATCCATTGGCAAACGTTTACTACATCGAAAAATATACGTTCAGAAGCACATTCACCAACGTGTTTTTAATCAGCAAGGTACCCTCTACCTTTCCTGATGTCATGAGCGCAATCGGCCGGTTAGTTGGAAAAATACGGCGTACCGTTGAATGGAGCTCATATACGGGTGGACCTCCTACCCTTTTATGTGGAGTTTTCTAGGACCGCGAGAAACGGCGCGCGGCATCTCGCTCAAGGTTGGCACACTGAATGATGCATCAGTTTCGTGTATCTCGAAGAATAAATTGACCCAGGTCATGTTAGGTCACAAAGCTATGACACCATTGGAGGAATACAGAACCATGATTGCGCAAAAGTAGGCGCATTTGCAGTTGCAGGGCGGCAGGCAAGCATCAGAGGGGACACTTTGGTATGCAGTAGACAATCAGCCAGTACCAATGTTTTAAGGTCATTTGCGAACGGTCAATGACCTTTCCAAGGTCAAATAAGGCTAACTAGCTGCCTGTGACCACTTTTTTACCTGAAGCCAAATCCGATCTCGAGTGAAATCTTTCGACACGGAACATGATTCGGGCAAGCATCCTGACTTCATTTCGTGATAGTGCTGTCGATAAAAATTACAAAGCTTAGTTCAAGACAAAGCATTGCCAAACAGTCTCCGATGGCAAGCGACGTCGAAACTCCACACACAAGCTACAGTGCATATTTGTACGCTATTTGTCCAGTGTAGTTACCCTCTTCGGAAATAAACAAATTCATGCAGGCTTTACAAAGCGGTAAGCACATTGTCGTACGTTGGATGGTGACACAAGTGTCAGCCTTGATTGCTACCTTGAACGGAATAAAATTTAAGTGTGTATCCATGCATGCCAGGTTTGGTTTTACGCTGGCTGTTCGGACAACTCCAGTTCACCACACCCACCCACATTAGATGTCAATAACGGGGACATGAAACCTGTCATAAATGCCGACACAATTCAGCTGATACTTGTGGAAGAGCTATCCAATATCGTGACTCATGATTATGAACGGTGTTAACCTACATTCCGCACCATTAGAGTTATGTGCTGTTGAACATGGTGTAGGGATCGCACGACAATGGGACAGGTCGCTCGCCGCGTGTCCCATTCTCGGCCAACTGTCTACACCATCAGCAGTGCGGCTTGGTGCACGGTCCAGCTAGTAGCCTCTCTTTCGGAAGGGACTCGCAAAATCACTCATGTGCCGTAGCGTCGCACTTGCGTAGCCGTCTCTGGCTTCCACGCGGATCACCTGAGACGCTTCTGCGGCCAGGAGACGCACAGTCCTAACGGTTTGCGCGTGCACAGGGCACGCTGGAATGCTGAGAGGAGCACGAACGATGCCTCTGATGTGATCGTCCGCCATGGTGGGGTTATCGGAGGCTCGGAGGTCGTCTCGCTCCCCCAGTCGGCGATCTCCGCGTAGTCCGCTAGCTTCTTCTGAACAGCAGGGAAATTGAAGCCGGCTGACTTGATCCGGTGTGTCGTCCCGGAGCTGGAATCGCAGTACCGCAGGTACCGCCCTCTTTTAAGTGCCATGTTCTCGTCCGACAGCATTGCGAGAAGCTGTGCCTCAGAGTAGGCAGTGCGCTGCATCTTTGGGTTCACCGACTCTCCCAGGCGCGGAAGGAGCTCTGTCGCGAGCACATTTGTGTACAGGTTCTGGGCACCGTCCTGGCAGGTCCAGTTCCGCTTGGTATGAAGCAACGTCGCTGCATAGATCCAACGATGAATAGAACTAGCAGCACTAGTACCTCCGATTCACCAAAATGGAAACTATTCTCCCTTCTGTCTCTTGGCTCAGCGCTGCAGTGGTTCCGCCAAAGCCAGCTCAAGCTGACCACCCCCCCCCCCACAAAAAAAAATCAGCTGCTACTGGTCAGATCCAGCAAAAGACGACCACCAGATGATTTCGCCATCTCTATGGGCGGTGCACTGAAAAAGCCTGTGGCTACCACCAAGCTCCTGAGTGTCGCTGTGGACTCCAACCTTGCCCGAGAACATGTCGCTCCAACCTGCAGGAATTCCTGCGGCATCTTGATGGTCCCGTCGAAACAGCCCACAGCCATGCTGGAAGGCATCGAGGAAACGGTAGGATGGACAGTCTTTTCCTACATCGCCTTACATCTTTACCGCACGTGGAAGCTACACCTCCACTATGAGACGCCAGCTGCGGCGAATCCTTAGAGCTACGATGTCAGAATCGTGACCCCAGCTAACCAACGTGACCACACCACCCCAGGCCTGATGTTGCTGGTGGTGTTGCTGGTCGTGTTGCTGATCGTGTTGCTGATCGTGTTGCTGAATGCGTTGCTGGTTGCTGGTCACACGTCACTCTCCAGTGGTCAACTGTGAAGCATCTCAAGGGCAGGGACGTCGCCGTCGTGGACAATTTTCTCATGCGCGAGACGTCGTGCAGCGGTGTCAGGCCTGGCTGACCTGCAGGGACGACGTGACCGCGCGCACAACCCGCGCCGCCGGCTCGCGTCCCCCGCACCTATCTCCAGTCCGTGCCGAGTTCGCGAAGCGACAAGTTGATTCGAATTTAATGGGCATTTTCCGTTGTTTTTAGCATGCTCCGTTATAATTGCACTCATGCTAACTATTCTGTGATTAACCATGCTCCCTAATGAACACGCCTCAGCTAGTCTGGTGAAAAGTTCTTTTATGGTGATATAAACGTTTCACTCCAGCTAAAAACTATCTTCTTACGGTGTCAGGCTGCGGTGAGAGGAGACTTATTTCCACACTTCCACACTAGATGGCAGGTCGGGCGGATACCGTTACGGTATCGAGAAACGGATCGAGGTCGACTTACCCAGTACCACAACTAATCCTATCCTCTCCTAGTTGATGAAGTACAACCATCAGTCATATTAAGCGGACATGTTTATCGATTCTTCGTCAATGAATAATGAAACAACCATCGGAGAAGCTGACTTTCTCCTCGGAGGAGCCCAAGTCCCTCCAGAATCATACAGCTGGGTCACTATGGAGAACCAAGGGCGGCGCAAATGACCTTTATGGTTCGGCACGCTTCTAAAATAGCTTTCTCTCTCCCCTGTGGAGAACGTGGGCGTGGCGTGGCGCGACGCTCCGTGCGGCGTTTTTGTGTTCGTCGCGCAGAACGTGGATGTGGCGCGACACGAACCAAACCAGAACGGGGGTGTGGTGCGACACAAACCAAACCAGAACGTGGGTGTGGCGCGACACAAACCAAACCAGAACGGGGGTGTGGCGCGACACAAACCAAACCAGAACGGGTGTGTGGCGCGACACAAACCAAACCAGAACGGGGGTGTGGCGCGACACAAACCAAACCAGAAGTGGGATGTGGCGCGACACAAAGCAAACCAGAACGGGGGTGTGGCGCGACACAAACCAAACCAGAACGGGGGTGTGGCGCGACACAAACCAAACCAGAACGGGTGTGTGGCGCGACACAAACCAAACCAGAACAGGGGTGTGGCGCGACACAAACTAAACCGGAACGGGGGTGTGGCGCGACACAAACCAAACCAGAACGGGGGTGTGGCGCGACACAAACCAAACCAGAACGGGGGTGTGGCGCGACACAAACCAAACCAGAACAGGGTGTGGCGCGACACGAACCAAACCAGAACGGGATGTGGCGCGACACAAACCAAACCAGAACGGGTGTGTGGCGCGACACGAACCAAACCAGAACGGGATGTGGCGCGACACAAACCAAACCAGAACGGGTGTGTGGCGCGACACAAACCAAACCAGAACGGGTGTGTGGCGCGACACAAACCAAACCAGAACAGGGGTGTGGCGCGACACAAACTAAACCGGAACGGGGGTGTGGCGCGACACAAACCAAACCAGAACGGGGGTGTGGCGCGACACAAACCAAACCAGAACGGGGGTGTGGCGCGACACAAACCAAACCAGAACGGGGGTGTGGCGCGACACGAACCAAACCAGAACGGGATGTGGCGCGACACAAACCAAACCAGAACGGGGGTGTGGCGCGACACAAACCAAGCCAGAACGGGGGTGTGGTGCGACACAAGCCAAACCAGAACGGGGGGTGTGGCGCGACACAAACCAAACCAGAACGGGTGAACCGGGGTGAGGCGTGGGACGAGGCGTCGCGCCATACCACATCCCCATTCTGTGCGATTGAAACAAATGCGCCAACCCTCCACCCCCACCCACCCCACCCCATTGCGCACATTTAATCCGCAGAACAAAGGTGTGGGGTGGCGTGACACTTGGTTTGGAGCATTGTGTCCGTCGCGCCATAGAACCGCAAGCAAATGCGAATGCTTAGCATTAAATATTGGGATAGAAGCTGGTAAAAATCGAACGTCAAGAGTAATTTTCCTTCCGATTGAAGAAAGTAGGACGTGGAACGCCATGTCAAAAAGAAATTTCACACAAAAACGCATAAAAACAAGGCAAAGCGTCAGACTGACTGATCGTATTGACTGACTGGGCCAGACTGATCGAGTTGCCGGTCGTGTTGCTGGTCGTGTTGCTGGTCGTGTTGCTGGTCGTGTTGCTGATTGTGTTGCTGATTGTGTTGCTGATTATGTTGCTGATTATGTTGCTGGTCGTGTTGCTGAATGTGTTGCTGGTCGTGTTACTGGTCGTGTTGCTGGTCGTGTTGCTGGTCGTGTTGCTCTGAGCTGGCTGCATGTGCACGACAGTACGACGGTTCAGCCTTCGCTCGCGCTGGCTATCATATAGTTTAGCGTAAGCTCGCGGTGGGATTGTCTGTGAAGACGCTGCTCAAATGTGATCACCGTACCCATCAGCCAGAACGGTCTGTCACTAGCTCCCAACGCCGATGGGTGTGAATGTAGCTGCCATTTACATGATTGTCATCCTTGTTGCAGGATGCAGGTGGAAAGAATGATAACAAAAGCTAGCACAAGGTAAGTCAAAGTGATGTGCAGCACATATCGGGTTATTGATCACATGTAATTGATAGGTTAGTGCTGGGTCGAAATGTTTCAAAGTATGGGAGCAGGCGAGAGCTGGATGAGCACTTGAAAGTACAAAGTTCAAAGTACTTAGGTGTGATGCAAATAAACGTGCTGTATTGCATTGCATTTGAACTAATCGTCGCCTCACAAAATCGCGCCTTTCCACAAAATGCCAGGTGGAAAACAGAAGCTAGCAGAATTAAGATGTACCTCAGCACCTCAATCTATATTGTCCACTTTTGGAATGGTCACTGCCTTCCATTATTGGCGATATTAGGACACACATTCCCAGTTTCAGCGCCTTATCGCTTTTCAATGCAGTCGGTCATTGAGCTTTTTCACCATGAAACCTGAGACAGAAGAGCTCCGTATTTAATTTCTTGTCACGAGTAGGCAGAACTTTGTTGCGGTCCCCCACCATTATATATGAGGAATAGTCTAGTCCGATTGTTTCCTCATCTGTGCTACGTTACGTACCATCACAGCATATGGTGCCGTGACGGTGGCAAGGGTCCGTGGGACTCAGGCAGTGTCGCACACCAGCCCACTTTTAGTAAGAAAGAAGACTGAAAGCTAAGATTCAGTGGCATGCATTTTAAAAAGATCAGCAATGCCACGAGCTCTAAGGGAGTTATTATGGCCGGTAGGGACATGGGTGTTGCCGATCCAGGGACGGCGGATGCGTCTTCCAAGCCTTGTGTAATTTTACACCCTCTCGGGTGAGTGGGGTAATATTGATCCAGCCAAGAATTGTCACGATACAGAGCGAAAATTGCGGCATGCTATATTGACGTAAATTTGCTAAGCTATGGAAAATCAGTCGGTTGATAATTTGGTGATGGTTTCATTTTGATATCGTAGAAGGTCACTGACCTAGTTGAGGTCAAATTCGAGTAGTCGTTTCTGAACGGTGCATCGTTCCGAATTGTTCTCCAAGTCAGCATGTACTCAGTATGGTTATCCGATTATCGTTGTTGCGTGCTTCAGACATTTGCACGTCAAAATACATCCATTTCAGCATGCATTTGACCTTTTGAAGGTCACCTCAGCTGACCACTAGTGACCTCAAGTGATCTTCTTTGGGGTATTGAAATCACTCTGGGGTATTGCTGGCACTGCAGTGTGATTCAGGGTCCATGTAGAAATCAGAGCACTACTATAATAAGCAAGAAATTGGGCCGTAGTTTATCCCAAGAATTGGGCACCATGATGATCTAATCTGACTCGTTATGGATGCATCGAAGTTCACCACGTGGGCTGTCACTCCACTTACAGTGAAATGGGTAATGGAATTTTAGGAGGGCATAGCCGGATCTAGGGCAGTTTTTAGCTCCGGGAATCACAAATATCCCAACTCATTTAAAGGTGACATTTGACTTTAACTGAAAGATGTGCTGTATTCCATTTGTTATGCGCATTAAAAACAGGACGTGTGAGCTGTGGATCATCAACCGCATTGCATTGCACAGCATCACTTGATCCGCTATTGTATTACTGATATACACAGGCATGAACACATGGTGATTAATTATTTTGCTGTGAAGCCTTTCTTGCATTAATTTGTATGCATTCAATCCATGCATTTCTTGGCTGATTTCTCTCTCCCTCTCTCCCCGCCGTTTCCCGCTGCGCTCTGCCTTGCCGCCTGGCAGTCCCGCCTTCCGGTCGGCACTGGTGTGTTCGGCACTGTCGTACATCCGGCGCACCTGGCAGCCGCGCGACTGCGCAACATCCTCCCAGCCGGCCGATTGTGCCGTGTTGTGGCTGTTGTGGGTGTTGTGGCGCCACAGCCGGGCGCCGGCCGGAAGCCGACTGTGTGCGCGAGAGGTGTGCGACCGCACCGTCGGACACCGCCGGCCGCCGCCCCCGCCGCCGCCATCGGCCGGCGTGGTCCGATAGCGGGGGCCGGCGGGACAACACCGGCGCCGAGCGCGCTTCCGCTCGTCCGCTCGCCGCTCCGGAAGCGGGGCGTGACGCACAGCGTGACGGTGCCGTGTCGGTTGTCACGTCGTGTCGGTTGACACGTCGTGTTGGTTGTCACGTTGTGTCGGTTGACACGTCGTGTCGGTTGACACGTCGTGTCGGTTGACACGTCGTGTCGGTTGACACGTCGTGTCGGTTGACACGTCGTGTCGGTTGACACGTCGTGTCGGTTGACACGTCGTGTCGGTTGACACGTCGTGTCGGTTGACACGTCGTGTCGGTTGACACGTCGTGTCGGTTGACACGTCGTGTCGGTTGACACGTCGTGTCGGTTGACACGTCTGTCGGTTGACACGTCGTGTCGGTTGCACGTCGTGTCGGTTGCACGTGGTGTCGGTTGACACGCGTGTCGGTTGACACGTGTGTCGGTTGACACGTGGTGTCGGTTGACACGTGGTGTCGGTTGACACGTGGTGTCGGTTGACACGTCGTGTCGGTTGACACGTCGTGTCGGTTGACACGTCGTGTCGGCCCCGCGTGGTCCAACGTGCTGGTGATTCCGCCGGCGGCGATGGTCGACACTTCGTGTGACGTTTGGCAGTTGATGCGCCCTAAAACCCAAATAACTAACGTGTGACGTTTGGCCGTGTCACTGTGAACGAAGCACATCTTGAGCCATCAGCGACTAGCAGATGCACGTCACAGCAAGCGTATGTGCTCACCGCTGTCGAAAGCTTCACTAATCGCCTGCTCTGTGCCGACCACGCACACGCTGACCTGCGTGCCGTTTGATGGCAAGTGCGGTGCCGGTTGTGATCGGCCGAGTTGCGATCGAACAGCAGGGGTGCAGTACGACCTCTGACGGACGCACGTTGCGCCGGTCCGACCCCGTTCCGCCGCGTGGGCGGCACTGACTCATCATCGGGAGCCACCCTGCGCCCATTGCCTGTGTCATCCCCGGGCGGGAGCGGCCACCGCCGCCGGCGCCGCCAGGTGCCTGCAACCTCGTGCTGGCACGTGCTGGTCACGTGGTGCCTGCAACCTCGTGCACGTGCTGGTCACGTGACACCGGCGCATCAGAGGCAGCGCGGTTTTATAGTCGGCAACTATCGCCATCGGCAGCTGGACGCAATTCCAGCTGTGTGAGCGTCCAGAAGACGTTGCCGCCTTCTTCGCACGTCTCCGATCAACTCGCAAAGCCGCGTGGGGAGGTCAGTTCACCGATCACGTAGCAGTGGCATCGTACGGAGCGGCATGGACGCGCTGGATGCCCGGTTCGATCTTTCCGCCTTGCATGCCTCGTGCATTTGCTGTGGAATTTCTACGGCGATTTGTGCCGCTTCAGCCGCATCACAGGTGCAAGGACATGCGGCCAGCACTGCACTCCCGCCGGTCACTGCACACAACCGACCTGCCACGTCACATCTGTGGAATCGTGCGCTTTCGTCCACCTTCGTGTTATTACGCTTTGCGTGATGGGTGCAGTGGCGCAGCCAGGATTTTCCTGGGGGACGGCGGTCTCCCTTAGCTGCACCTCTGGATGGGTGTATTCCTCGGGTGGGCTGTGGGGATGTGACTACGTCCAATATTTCCAACACGTCCACTTGCTACCTCCCAGTATGGGGTCGCGGTAGTTCGGTCAGAAGGACGTCTGGCTCGTGATCATGAGATTGTGGGTTCGGGTCCTTCAGCTAGCGGAACTTCCTAGTCTACCCACGACCGATCATCGTGAGAGATTGACGAGTTGCCGAGCAGTTAAATGTTTCTCCAAAATCGTCGTAAGCTTCTTTTTATCCCTCCAAATGCACCGGACAGGGGCATGCTTTTACCCGTGCTCTCCATTTCCGGGAAAAGCGAATTTTGTTTCCCTCGCATCGCTCATAATGCACCCCGCACCTTCGGAAACAAGACTACGTTCACGCTTTAGACTGCCCAAGCTCCTCATGGGCGCGTGTGTGCGGATGGCTCCAGTGTGTAAGGGTGTGACCCGCTGTATATCAGGGGGTGGTGGCTCCAGTATGACTGGTAGCGACCGATCCGCAGGTGTTGTAATCATTCCAACCCTGATGAAACGGGTGACGTCACTGCGTTTTTCTCAGAATTTCCAGCGCCGGCCGCGCTGCAGCTGGTCACCGTGGCTGATCCTGAGCCACTGATCCCTGCTGAGCTGCAGCCGGCCGCCGTGGCTGATTCTGAGCCACTGATCCCTGCTGAGCGGCACCTGTTGGCGCTGCTGCTCAGAGGTACCGCTCAGAGGTGCCGCTCAGAGGTGCCGCTCAGAGGTGCCACTCAGAGGTGCTGCTCAGAGGTGCCACTCAGAGGTACCGCTCAGAGGTGCCGCTCAGAGGTGCCGCTCAGAGGTGCCGCTCAGAGGTGTTGGTAAGAGGTGCCGCTCAGAGGTGCTGCTCAGAGGTGTTGCTCAGAGGTGCCGCTCAGAGGTGACGCCCAGAGGTGCCACCCAGAGGTGCCACCCAGAGTTGCCGCTCAGAGGTACCGCTCGGCGCTTTCGATCAGAGGCTCAGCGGTGTCTTCTGCCAAAGCGGGACACGCGACGGCTCCAACCAGGGGCAGATCCATGGGTCACAAAGGGGGTGAAGGCACACCCTGAGACCCGAAAGTCCCCTGAAGATGTGACGCTTCTTCAGGATGCCCGAGTGCATCCATACCCTCTCCTTCTTCTGGAATTTTCCAACCGAACTCCAAGTGAAAAAGGTGCTCGCTCAGGACATTAGAGAGCACGCTGCACATCCCTCCTTCAAGTTTGCTTAATCAAAGGCACCGCCCGGGAAGCAACAACCCCTCAAAATTACTCCCCGCCCCATTCCCTCGCTGAATTATATATTTTCAGCGATAGTTCTGACTACGGTTGCGGCTCCCCCCCCCCCCCACACACACACACAAACTGAAGAACAGTTGGGTTTTGTATGCACTCCACCCAGCCGGCTGTTCAGACGAATTACTTTTAGGCTTGCAATTACGAATACAGTGGTTGTCGGAGGCCTGACATATTTCCTGCAAGACTCGCTTTGTGAACTGCGCCAGTTATGATGTAATTGGAAAGAAGGCTGACGCTGTATATGTACAAAATGCCTCCTCCGTTTGTCCTGTCCTCCTACCTACCACCATTCAATCAGTCAACCAGCCTCAATTCCATACATTGTATACAATGTACGGTCTGGGCGCTATATGATCAACATGGTCGATGCGCCCCAAAGCCAAAATCACTAACTAACTAAATGTACGGTCACGAAGTTGTGTGATAACCATGCTCAACTGAAGACAGTAACATGACGCGGATGCGTTGTTTGAAGTTCTGCTCCATTCTCGGCCAATTATGTGGATGTCAGCCACATTTCAAACTTTATTTTGTATACCAGTTGGGTTTCGCACGTGTCACTATGTACCGGAAGCATATTTGCAATGAATGCCACGTGTGTTGTAGCTCACTTTTCACTGGCAATGGGCTCTATATGATCAGCGTGGTTGGTGCGCCCTGAAGCCCAACCAACCAACCAACCAGCCAACTGATCACAGGTCTGCACGTTCTTGTCATGTCAATAAAAATAGTCTTGTCATTGTTCCTTTGTGGTTTCATGACTGACCATCCTGTGAAGAATTCGAATTGATGCATCCCTTTAGCTAGCAAGTCCGGGAGCAATGGAGACGAGGCAGATGACTGCACGTAGCGGTAAAGCGCAAGGAAATATAATCTGTACGTCGAACTTGAAAGTACGTTCAGCAAGGCTGACAATTGCTTAATCAGCCGATTTTCCAGAACCACTGAAGGAAGCAATCCTCCAACCACGATGCAGGTATTGCAATGGTTCTTTTCATGAACACTAGAGTAACTTGCAAGAAAGAGGTAGTATAATCGACTGCACAATACGCTTTATGTTTCTGGGACATGGCCTGTATTAAGACTGTGTCACTATAGTACTGGGAAAACGCAGGTATGTTATGGAATGAGTGACGAATGAATGAGTGAAAAACTGAAATGTTGAAGTTAACTCGGCTCGCTCATCTTAATCGGTGCGTGAAACTATGCATACATTTGACTTTTATGCTCATATGTTGTCTTCCACAACTATGATCCTCAAATGGCAATGCTTGTCGAAAACTGTGCTCAATTTGCCGTTTGTACTGTACCTATGCAATAATGTGTACCTATGCATGTTTAAAGCATTGCTATCGGGTTCATATCGCATTTCTTTCGCCGTCCATCACATCACAACACCGAGTGACCGTACATTCTATGTAAGATTAACTGTTTATGCACGCTTCTTTGTGAACCATGTTCCAGGGTCGAAAAGTACATCAACGCCTATTAGGCTGAATAGAACCAACATACGTTGTTTGAAAACTAACATTTCACAACTGTTGCAAAACAACATACGTAATTTTAAAATCACTTCACACTTTTGGCGAAATGATGGCTCCTATTGTGCATACTTTCCCACGAGGCTCACACATGCTTAGTACATTCTTTTCCATTACTTGCTTGCTTTTATGCTTTGCACTCCTATTAATGATGCCCAGCATTCTAGTTGTCCTGTCCAAAGCTGAACAACGTTGTTTTTCCGTTTTAAAGCCACTTGAAGCCAACACGCGTAAATCATTTTTTCCTGTTCAATGACGTCCAGTTCCCCACATCCCATTGTATATCTAAGTATCCCACCTCCAAACCACAGATCAACCCTTATCCAAGTTGAGAGACGTTTGCCATTTATCAACCCACTTTCTTAGGTTTTCCAAGTCTAGCTGAATGTTAATAGATTTGTCACTATTGTTCGCTATTCCTACCAGTTTGATGTAATCAGCAAATTGAAACAACTTGTTCCTCAGCCCTAACTCAGTGGTGCATACAAAAATTATAAGAGAAGGGACCTAGAACAGAGCCCTGTGGCACTTCACTTAGAACCTCCTTCCATTCAGCTCGGCATCAATTACTACCCTTTGTTTCCTTTCCCTTAGCCGTGTTTCGGTCCAGCCTATAACCTTTCCATCAATCCCATGTTGATCCAGCTGATGAACGAGGGACTTCATCAAACGCTTGTGTATGACCAAAAACTTCGCTGAAGTCTAAATACACTCCATTTACACTGTTTTCATTGTCAATCTCCTTAGTTATATTAGCCATGCGTTCCAGGTTTGTGAAGCAGGATTATCCCAGATCGAAATCCATGTTGAACATCTCTCAAGAGGAGAAAAGGTCCCACAAGCATCCCTCAAAGGCCTATCAGGGTGGATCTGAACATTATCATTGACAGGAGTTTTCTAACAATTTACACGCCAGTGAGGTGTAGCTGCTAATTGGCTAAGAACACTGCATAAACTTGTTCACCAACTCTTTACCCACTATTTACCGTAGCGAACGCAGCGAAACGTTTGATGAGAGACGCAAACATTTCGGGGATGGCGGCCCGTTTTGTCGGCCTGGGTGCGCCACTGACTGCGCCCCTCAGAGGTGCTGCGACCGCGGGCGGCGCCCGACACACGCGGGCGCGCGGACGGAGGCGGCGGCCAGCCGGCTGTGGGCGGCCGCCGCCGGCCGCCGCTGCCGGGGCTGGTTTTAGGGAGTGCCGCCAGCCGGTTGCGCCGCGATCGGCGCTCCAATATCACGTGAGCCTGCGGCCAGAAACAGGAGGGCTCGCCGCCCGGCCGGCCGCTGGCAGGCACCGTGCCACCGGTCGGCTGGCCCGGCGCCGCGCTGGCACCCGCTTGGCACGCCCGCCCGGCACCGCCAACGTATCGCAATCGTCCCCGACTGCGGTTTCCCCTCTGTGCTTGCAGGCACGTCGGTGCGGTGGTGGCGACGTTGTCGCGCCGACAAGTGCACGCGCGAATAGCGTGTCACTCGCAACGCCTGCCGCCGACCAGTATCAAGCCGTTGGTACAGATGCACACACACACACACTCGGCACTGTTGCTGCCGCCAAGGTTACCTAATGCTGTAGGAGGCTATTAAGCAATTAGTTGCCAGTTCAGCCGTGGCGTCGCATCTGGCGGTTGCTGCGACGCGGTGACAGCGCCGCCGCCGCCGCCGCGGCCGGCCGGCGGCGGCGGCGCGGCCTGGGCGGCCGTGGGCGGCGCGGCGCGGCGCGGGGCCCGCGGCACTCCCGCCGGCCGGCCCGCCGTACCACATTCCAGAGGTGATGGCCGCCGCCGGCCGGCGAGCGCCGCTGCCGGCGGCGCTGCGCGCGCTCTCCGCTCTCCGCTCTGCCCGGCTCTCTCCGGCTGGCGGCCGGCCGCGGCCGCCCGGCGGCGGCGGCCGGCACGAAGCCGCGCCGCCGGCCGGGTCAGAGCCGGCGGTGGCGCCCACAGCGGCGCGGCCGCCGGCGGCCGGCCGTGCCCCACCGCCACCGGCACTGGCGACAGACATGCATAACGGGATGATATTTCGTCAATATCGTACATCGTCAATATCGTATATCGTCAATGTCGTATATCGTCAATATCGTATATCGTCAATGTCGTATATCGTCAATATCGTATATCGTCAATATCGTATATCGTCAATATCGTATATCGTCAATATCGTATATCGTCAATATCGTATATCGTCAATATCGTATATCGTCAATATCGTATATCGTCAATGTCGTATATCGTCAATATCGTATATCGTCAATATCGTATATCGTCAATATCGTATATCGTCAATATCGTATATAGTCAATATCGTATATCGTCAATATCGTATATCGTCAATATCGTATATCGTCAATATCGTATATCGTCAATATCGTGTATCGACAATGTATATCGGCAAAACATATTTCAGCAATATCGTATATCGTCAGTATCGTATATCGTAAACATGTCTTCTAGATATCGTCTAGATATCGTATAGATATCGTATAGATATCGTGTAGATAACGTCAATATTTCGTCAATATCGTATATCGCCAATATCGTATGTCGGCCTGAGGATATTTGTAACCTACCAAACTGACTTGACCCCTCAAAGCCAAGCGGTTGACCTCGTCGGTGGCTTAATATTCAGCCATAATTGCCAACTGTATCAATGATTATTCGCTGGGAAGTTTCCCCGTGTGGTAACTGGCAGTTGATAAAGCTTTACCTCTTGCTTCACTGTTCAATGCACCAATGATGTACCCGCGCGGCCACTTCCACCCACTTTGTGACGAACGATCATGGTGATGATCTTGTCGGCGATATCAACATCCGAGATGGGCCGCGAGACGCGTCATCAGGTTTTGCTTCCCCGTGCTCAAGGCTACATTCTCTTCTCGGGACGAGCGCACGTTGTGGCCACTTGGCACATCGATTGGAGTCGTTGGGCGCACTGGCCGAGAGGCCCCGGGACCACCATTTACAAATTATCGCCCAAGTTAAAGCGATAAATTACTGTCACTAGTTGGGAATTATGGCACCGTGCCTGCCTTCGTTTTTGTGATGCGACGGTGGATCCCAAGGAGCCTCGAAAATGGCTATCAAAAACCGCAATTGGCCACTAAATCCTGGCTCATTTGCTACATGTGTTCCCGTTCAGTTAGTTGCGCAACATGAACTAATAATTGATTTCATAAATGGGCATTTGTAGCACCAATATCGCCGTCAATTCGTACATCGATTAACATGAATGTGTGCTCCGATTTGTCACGTGTATTAGTTCAATTGTCACTTGATCTCATTTCCATGACATGAGACATTTTTCCCCAATGCTCAGACCTGAAGAACTGAGTCAGTGTTTGCATACTGATAGTAGACATTAAGGCCAATTAAAGTCCAATCTTTTCGCGCTGGCAAGCGCGGCACCAGAATGAGTTTCTTCTGGCTGGCACAGGTGTTTATTTGCCATTCTTCCCGTCTCAAGTTGACTGCTGCTGTAGTTCACTTGCTAGAAGGGATGTGGAACTGGTGACTCAATAATGTCTTCCGCTGAACATCACCTGCTGCAGGCGAGGTACAAACACTGGCGCAACACGAGGCACGCTCTTTTACAACTCCAACGTTTTTTTTAACTACTTCGGAACTATATTCAGAACCACCTCATAACATCGTCGCCGATTTTCAACAAACAGATGCAGTGTGCGCCATGGTCATGCATCACCTGGTATGGTGCGCGAAGATCTCGCAGTGGTAGAAGAGCGGGATACAAGCTCCCCGCATCAATATCCTGTGGAAATGATGCACCGACATCCCCGGTCGTCTGTTTTCCACACGAAGTTGTGCTGGTGTAAGTCCTTTAGATCCGGGCTTGGCCGTATTCAACGCCGATTCCTTGACTACGGAAGCAACGGATGTTAGCTTTAGTTTTACCTCCAAATGCTGCATCAGTATTGATATTCGGAATGAGAAATACATCAGCAGTGATCATTTCCCCCATTACCCGTGTCTGTTCGGGCGATCGACAAGAATATTTCTGAGTGCATTGGCGGCAGATAATACTGATTTGAAAAGTAAAATATATGTACATGGCTGAAGATTCAGGGTGAGTTGGAGTTTCGAATCCCCCCCCCCTTCCTGGTTGGTACCCTGTTAATGTTAAGTTGTCATTTTCCTCATTGAATGTGAAAATGATTCTTGAAAATAAGTACTTGGTGATACTACTTCTGGCTTGGTGATGGATCCCCCGCCCTGTTTGTGCGCGTATGTATATGCATTGGCTGCATGAGCCTGTCGGCAGAGGTCACAGTTCCGTGAGCGGCAGAGGTCACGGTGCCGTGACCGGCAGAGGTCACGGTGCCGTGAGCGACCGACGGAGCCGGCAGTGGCCGGCCGACCTGACAAACCCGGTGGATTGGCGCCAAATTACCAACGCGGTCGACGCGTCCTGAAACACAACTCCACCGCCACAAACCCGGTTGATGGGCGCCAGATTACCAACGCAGTCGACGCGTCCTAAAACACAAATCCACCGCCACAAGCTCGGTGGAAGGCGCGCCTCGGTCGGGTTGCGGCGGGTGCCCTGCGCGAGGCGGCGCAGCGTGTGGCCAACCGTGGCTGCGGCGCGCCAATTACGCCAACATCTGCCGTCCGGAGCACAGATGTGCCCTGATGTGCAGCTATGCGGGCTGCACAGATGTGCCGGATGTGCAGCTATGCGGGCTACACAGATGTGCCGGATGTGCAGCTATGCGGGCTGCACAGATGCGCCGGATGTGCAGCTATGTGGGCTGCACTGATGCGCCGGATGTGTAGCTATGTGGGCTGCACAGATGGGCCGGATGTGCAGCTATGTGGGGTGCACAGATGTGCCGGGTGTGCAGCTATGTGGGCTGCACAGATGCGCCGGATGTGCAGCTATGTGGGGTGCACTCACAGCGGCGCGCATGCCGGTGAGTCTCGATGGCCCGACCCGTCGGGACCCTTCACTCGACCCGCAGGTGTCCTAGCATCGCCAGCGAAGCCGATGGGTCGCGACCTGACCCGCCGACATCTATTACCTTGCCTGCAGGTGTCCAGACATCGCCAGCCAAGCCGCTGCTGGAAATCCTGGCGCTGTCAAACAAAGTTCTGCTACTGTAAACAGGAGTAAGCAACGTATATTTGGAGTAAGTTAGTCTGAAGTTGTGTCAGCTGGTACTGCTGTTGTAGCATTTACAGTAACACTCCCCCCTCCACTCATAGCGGGGGTACTGCCGTTGTAACACTTGCAGTACCCCCGCCCCCACCCCCACACACACACGCATGGGATTGTTGTTGTGACACTTACATTACCGCGCTTCCCACTGGTGTCTCAAAGTGCACGAGAACCATCCTGAACTGACTCCCCGGTCAGGTGCAAGGAAGGTGCAAGGCCTGTTGGTGCGAAAATTATCCTTGTACGACTGCTTGCTAGATAATTGTCGAACATTGCTAGAAATCGGGGCAATTGGGGCACGCTGGTGGTGTTAGAAATTTTGCTTTGAGCCCGGCACGGTAATAATACATACGTGTTTATGTATTAGGTAGTTAATGTTTGCGATTTCGGAATCGAAATCGTGGAGTTGCGTTTTGGTACATTCAAGAGCAGGATGATGAGGGCTGGTTATTTTGGTGCATTGTGCGTTTTTTTATGCCATTCTGAAGTGATGATTTGGCATAGATCACAGCACACCGGAAGGGCCGTGAACAGTTGCGAGCCAATCCACCACGTAGTCACCCATGCATATCGAACCACGCTGGCATTTCAACGTCTTGTGGTTGGTCGTTCCGCCTGGGTTCACTGCGCATTCAAAATGCTTCTGGAGCACTTAATTGCACATTGTATTGACAGTGACACGCGTACGTGAGAGAAGGCGAGGAAGGTAGCGGCCAGGGCCTGACCACATCGCGGGTCATTATTTTGCTCCACCAGGTCGTTAATCGGGCCATCAAAGTTTGGCAAAAAGCACAGGGCAGACGAGATGCCGTCAGTTTTGAGCATGGGACACGATGTTTTACCGCGAGTAAACACTGCCCCTGCCACCGATGTTTTCCAAACAGTCCATGTACTTGTGATTATGCCCGGTCCCGTCAAGCATTGCGTTCTTTTTGCCTCGACTGCATGGGACACGTAAAAAGCATGCACCATCTGCTCAGTGTACCTTTGTTGCCAGCTTCGTAAGGAAAATGTGCACAAGTTATTTGATACCCCGAAGAAGCTTGCTCAACTGACAAGCTGCTGCCATTTCTTACCTTGACCCTGCCCCGAACATAACACATACACGTAATTACATGTACAGTGATTGGAAATCTGGATAATCCATGAGTGTTCGAGCAATTACAAACTGCTGCCAAGGTCAGGCCCGGTAGCTGTAATACGTCCCTACTCGTACTAGTGTAGTATATGCAGTGAGATGAAATGAATACGGACTACTATTCGTAGGATGATGTTCAACTTGACATGCATTGCAATGGTAATTTGACTGTAATGGTGGGATAGATAAGTGATCTTTTCGCATCATCAAAAGTGGCGAATATGTGGCGAGTTAGATGATAGTCATCGCTCTCTAAATGGCACTCTGGTCTGGGAACTGAACAAGGTGCACGAAAGTATTAAACGCTCCACGTGTGAAGTGCGGTAATGCACGAAAGTGGATGAATAATGATTGATATCGCGTGCGGCATGGTCCTCGGCTCTGTCCGTAACTTGGTTAGTGGTTATGTTTCGGTCACGTTTTTGGACGCCTGACATAATTGTCTGGCTCGTTTTGTTTGTTGCGATTGTTGTAGTCATCATGCTTGGGACATGACTTTGACGGTTGCCATGGTTATGGTGCATGGTTCGCATTTTCGTATTCACGCGATGTATCTCGGCTGGTGTTAAGCGCCTGCGCTGATATCTCATCGGGTCTCTATTGTATTGGAATATCCTGCGCGAATGATCAACGCTGGTCGAAGCGCCTTCAAGCCCAAATAGCTTACTATTGGAATATCCTGACGTAATATTTGCTGAAACACTGTTTGATGATAGGTGTAGATTTTGTACAGGTGCGTTGTTAATTGCTTGTAATTTGAAGTTGATACATTACATATATGAACAAATTTAAATGATATTCATACTCCCCGACCTCGGTAAAGATAAAGACCTCGGGGAGGGGGAGGTGGAGAGGGAGAGGCAGAGGGGAGGGAGAGGAGAGGGAGATGGAGAGGAGAGGGAGGGAGGGGAGATGGAGGGAAATAGAAAGTGAGGGAGAGGGAGGGAGGGGAGATGGAGGGAGATAGAAAGGGAGGAAGGGAGGGGAAGATGGAGACGGAGAGGGGGATGGAGAGGGAGAGGGAGATGAATATGGAGTTGGAAGTAAAGGGCGAGGGAGAGGGAGGGAGGAAGGAAGGGAGGCAGGGAGAGGGAAACGCTGCCAAGCCGGTGGGCGATTGTCCATTTGACACCATGCGTCTCCGAGCACATACGGTTCCATGAAGGAAGCGGATCTGACCGTGAGCTGTTAGCTACCGAGTGAGTGCTTGAACGCTGAAGAAGACTGGGATGGCGTGGAATTTCACGTTTCCAAGTGGGAGCGGCCTGTTCAAAGCCATTCGCTTTATATAGGTGCTTAAGGACACAAATTTGGTGGGGTGTGCTTGCGGTAAACCTGCAAGAAGTGTCAGAGTTGTGTGGGCTCAATCTACCAACACTGATATGGCCACCTCTCATTGAGCCTGTAGCCATTCGGACACACACCATAAAGGCATCACCAATACAGAATAAAGATCCAGACATAGCTGTGTTGGAGATGAAGTCAGCTGGCTCAGTAGTGCTGTGGCAGAGTCAGCTGGCTCAGTAGGGTTATGTGGCAGTCAGCTGGCTCAGTAGTGCTGTATGTCAAAGGAAGACGAAAACTTTGGCATCCATTTACTGCGCACCTGCAGATCTAACACGCCCGGACAGAGGGAATGTGGCGCCAGCGGTGATGTGTCGACCCGAGAGTGGCGGCGACACCCTGCGCCGGCGGTGGTGTGGCGGCGACACCCTGTACCAGCGGTGGTGTGTCGGCGACACCCTGTACCAGCGGTGGTGTGTCGGCCAGAGAATGGCGGCGACACCCGGTACCAGCGGTGGTGTGTCGGCCACCCTCCCCTTTGCGCGAACCCTGACATGTCCAGGGTGGTCGGCGACACCCTGCGCCAGCGGTGGTGTGTCGGCCAGAGAGTGTCGGCGACACCCTGCGCCGGCGGCGGTGTGGCGGCCAGAGAGTGGCGGCGACACCCTGCGCCGGCGGTGGTGTGTCGGCGACACCCTGCGCCGGCGGCGAGGCCGACGGCGGCCGCCGTGCCGACCCGTAGTCTGGCGGGCGGGCGGCGGCGGCGGCGGCGGGAGAGCCGGCCGCCCGTGTGCGCCACATCGCGCCGCTGCCGGCTGACGTTTCTAGCCGGCGGCGCGATTTCTCCGGCGCGCGGCCGACGGTGGCGCCGGCGCGCCGCCGGCCCGCCGCCGGCAGCCTTGGCCGCTGATAAAAAAGGGGTGCTGTGTCGGGCGGTGCGGCGCGGCTCGGCCCGCGGCGACAGGCGACCCTCGCACCTCTGGGGAGGGCGGGTCGCCAGCGGCGCCAGACCGCCGCCGGACCGCCCGGACCCCCTCCGACCACAGCCCCCCCGACCACAGCCCAGCCCCCCACCCCACCCCCACCCGACCACAGCCCCCCCCGACCACAGCCGGCAGGTCGTTACGGCTCGTCCTGTCCAGCCCGAAACGCCAGCTGCTGTTCGTTTGTGCAACGCGTGCCGGCGAGCCGCTTCCGACGCGCTGTGCGACCTCGGTCACGTCGGCAAGGGTCGAATTGGCGACTGTGGCGGGCGGTAACGTGCGCACGCCGGTTCCAGGATGTTCGTCCACTCGGGCGAAGAGAAGGCTGTCTGCCACGGTGTCCGACCATTCCCCAAACGGGCGATTACCTTCATCGGAAGTTCCCTGACCCAAGACCCCTCACCGAGTTCCTTCGCTACGGCCCTCGCCAAGTTTCCTCACCATGGCGCTAACCAAGTTCCCTCACTGCGCCCCCCCCCCCACCACGACCCTTCTTCTCAACACAGAATGGTACCTGGCCTGTCTATCGCCGCCAAGTTCCCTCTGGTGGCATTGTGACGGGACGTGCCAGGGGTCACTAATTCACTACGTGATGCGTTGCAGAAGGCCATGGCCTCTGACAGGTGAGGTCGGCTACGCTGATTTCTCCCAGCACACTATACCGTCCTGTAACGTACCGCTGGCCCTCCACCAACCAACAGCAATTTGACTGCTCCATTTCACCCAGCACACTATACCGTCCTGTAACGTACCGCTGGCCCTCCACCAACCAACAGCAGTTGGACTGCTCCGTTTCTCCCAGCACACTATACCGTCCTGTAACGTACCGCTGGCCCTCCACCAACCAACAGCAATTTGACTGCTCCATTTCACCCAGCACACTATGTCCTGTAGCGTGCCGCTGCCCCCCCCACCAACCAACGACTGTACTGCCCCGCAGTTTCGGTTTCTGCTCGTCCGCTGGGTTTATTTTCTTGTATGCCAAGTTTGCTATCTCCAGCAAGGGTTGTTAGGCTTTTCAATGTGGTTCGCCGTCCATATGTCCGGTGCTCATTTTCAAAAGTGGTAAGTCACAGTGAAGGAGAAGGTCAGCTGGTCGCAGAACTGGGCGAACAATTGTGATTGTCGATGCAATATATTAGCTTACAAGTATATCTGTGTAGCCTTCAGATTAAATTTTCATTGCTACAAAAATTAGCTGAAATATTCTACACGGGTCAGAAATACGAAAAAGGTGCATTCTTTTATGACTATAGCCGTCCAGAGAGTGAAGTGCTTGTTTTGATTCAACAGATTATGGGGTACTGACCAAAAGTGCACACCGGCAGCGATGTAAACATGCGTGATGGCTATCTTTCGGGCTGCTCTTCAACTCACTTGGTGTTGAATTCGGTCTTCCCAACGCCTTTCATTTTCAGATCTAATCTCCGCATCCTGAAGCAACTGTGGGATCAGATGCGAACATGAAAGGTCTCTGGAGGACCGAATTTAAAACACGATTAGTTTAATAGCAACCCAAAAGATAGCCATCGCTCGTGGTTGCATCGCTGTGAGTGTCCGTTTTTCTGTGATATCAAAGCAAGCAACACGTGAATGAAGCGTAGGTGGATTTAAATGATGACCATAAAACTGACCACGTGGCACGCACAGTAATAGTATTGAAAGTAATATATACATATATATATATATATATAATTGTGATCGCAATGCTTCATTTTTTATTGGCCAGTCATTTTAGCTTTAATATTAAGAGACTTGATGGAATTAACTATCAAACAGGTGTCGCGATGTCGAGCATTATCTAAAAACTAAAAGGATTGGAATACTTCAAAAGAGGTTCAAGCATAGATTTGTTGTCCTGATGGCTCCTGGTGCGTCTGCAATTTACAAACTTGCAGAGAAGTCTAGACAATGCGGCGGCGTTCACGACCAGGACCAATCCAAGAGCCGACCTATGCCCCAACGCCCCAGAATCGATGCGATAAGGTTAGCTGCAGCTACGAGCCCGAGAACACCACTGAGAAAAAAAGACACACAAGAGTGGGCTTAGCGTACCTTCGTCCCTTCCCAAGGCCAGATCGGAAACTCTATCCTTGTCCCATCCAGCAAGACACATATGAGGCGCAGTTTTATCTTGACAAACACATAAGTCGCAAGAACTGTGTGTTCTGACGTACATCAAGATCCGAAGAAGTGCACGAGGCATCCATGCACAGCAATCATGCATCGCCGGGGTAACGTTCAGCAGCCAAGACGTCATCGGGCCATACTGGTCCGAAAATGAAGCCGAAGCATGACCAAATCCTGCACTGACGCTACTCCAGACAACACCAAGCAACACGAATATCGTCTCCAGAGCCTCGGCAAGAAGATATTTGCATTGTAGACTGGATTACGTCACACCATGCAAATCAAAGAATGCACTGCTGCCGACTCTGTGGGTACTATTCCGGTTGTGAAGTGAATGCTGGCCTACGTACCTGCCTTCCGCTGTACTTGGTGCCCAGACGGGTGATCTCGGTGGTGATAGATCATCCTGTTTAGCTTTATCCTCGCCCTATTCAGCTCTTTGATCACTTAGCACATGTCAGCTTCCCTCTAAACTTGTGCGTTTGATGTAGTGCTCAGTACACACGCGATGCTTTGGATGATTGAATGCTTAGTTTCATGCATGGCTGCATCAGATCGGGGGCTTCCTATTCACATTAGCCCACGTTTGGTGCAGGGCAATCGGTGGCCTCCCGAGGGGTGATTTCATCCCGTCGTCGTTTGGTTTTAGTTTACCGAGTGATGGCATCAGTTGAGGCCCGTGCGACTGGAGAGGGGTTGGAGTATGGGGGTGGGGCGGTCATTATACCCTCTCCATTCCAGGTGTTGGGGTATGGGGGTGGGGCGGTTATTACACCCTCTCCATTCCAGCCGTTGCGGGATAGAACGAGTCGCAGCTCAGTCTCGTCAACAGCCATGTCGGACCAGTGCATTATTAGCTTCGTTTTTTGTTGTTTTGCCCCTGTTTGTATGTTGTCCAATAGCTATTACACTGAATAGAATCATCGAAACGTCATTGGGCCATTGGAGGTTGTCCTGCGTGACGCATGACGATATTTCACAATACAAATTGGTATTGGTTGACCCGCCATGGTCTTGCATGTCCTCGCTTTCACGCTTATCTTCTGACGTCGTGGGAATTATTTCTTATTCAGGAATATTGGAGGGCAGTTAGTTGCTCGAAACATTTTAGCTTGTCATTGAAATAGTTCAGTTGAAAACGACCCATGGACTGGAAAGGCGAAATGTGCTTGACATCTTGACATCAGTTCGTACACCTTATGTTGCCCAATGCATTATTTTCAGACTTCCTGCATCAATAATTATACGTTTGTCTTGTTCAAACCAGAATCAACACCAAAGCACAAGCTAGATACTTTCTGTCGATTCGTCGCAGTGACGGCATGCGAATCCCAGTCTGTACCGCGACGTGCAGTTGCTGGCCCCACTTCTGAACGGGTGTGTTCCTCAGCGCGACACACATCTAGCAGAAGTTCGTGAGGGCGTGGGTGACGCCTTCAATTGGCCGGGAGTTTCTTTAACGACCGGAAAATGTCAGAGCCAACGGAACAGATTCACTCGTCCGTGGTGTTTCTCAGCCATCGATATCCATGCCGTTAACTATTGGGACACAAAATGTAGCGTCCAATATCAGCCGACTTAATACTGCACAGTGTGAGTGATGGACACTGTGCATTGCAACGAATGTTTTTGCGCTGTGATGCGGAACCTAAACAAATAGGTGTCCCAGATATTTCACTTTTGGTTGCAACTCGCGTCCGAGAACGTGCCGAGGTAGATATACAGCACGCTGACGGAGAGCGGTCTATGATAGTTTGTGCATTATCTTGCGTTTTCAGGCGATAATTAAGCATCCCGTGTGGGGCTGTTATCATGTGAGAGTAGTAGATGCCCGGAAGGGTAACGCGGCAGTACACCTTGGTTGGTTGGTTATTGGTTTTACGACACATCGACCGTTGAGTCATGTAGCGTCGCCAATCTCTCCCGCCGATTGGTCGCGGCGAAAAGTAGCGACAGGTCAGATTCGAACCCACAACCTTTCGGTTGTGAGACGAGCGACTCACCCCTAGGCTACTCGTCTCCAGCACACCTCGGTGAGACACACGGGAGACCTGTCTCCGGAGTGTCTGGGACCGGACACAGGCGACTGACGTCAGCTGAGCCAGACCAGGCTTCAACTTGTCGCTGAGCTGAATTTGAACTCGAACGCCATCCACTCGCATTCTTGAGAGCAGGCATGTCCCGCACTTTGCCTGCTGCTTACTACTTTGCGAGACTTGACTGCACCCGGATCGTCGTTGATGCTCAAGGGGTAACTTAGCCTCCGGCCTTTAAGCTAAATACCATACGGGAATATTTAGCATGCCGACAAACTTGGCGTAATACCTGGGTCGTTACCTGCATACCGTTTTTATCGTCGGCGCTGGGTTGTGTTGTGACAAGTAAACCGGTCTGTCACAAATAACCGATCCCGCTGACCAGTGGACCGGTCTGCCACCCTGCTGATGGGTGGACCGGTCTGCCACCCTGCTGACGAGTAGACCGGTCCGCCACCCTGCTGACCAGTGGACCGGTCTGCCACCCTGCTGAGTACTGGACCGGTCCGCCACCCTGCTGATGGGTGGACCGGTCTGCCACCCTGCTGACCAGTGGACCGGTCTGCCACCCTGCTGACCAGTGGACCGGTCCGCCACCCTGCTGACGGGTGGACCGGTCCGCCACCCTGCTGAGTACTGGACCGGTCCGCCACCCTGCTGACCAGTGGACCGGTCCGCCACTCTGCTGAGTACTGGACCGGTCCACCACCCTGCTGATGGGTGGACCGGTCCGCCACCCTGCTGGACCGGTCCACCACCCTGCTGATGGGTGGACCGGTCTGCCACCCTGCTGACCAGTGGACCGGTCCACCACCCTGCTGATGGGACCAGTCGCGACCGGTACTGGACCGGTCCACCACCCTGCTGATGGGTGGACCGGTCCGCCACCCTGCTGATGGGTGGACCGGTCCGCCACCCTGCTGATGGGTGGACCGGTCCGCCACCCTGCTGACCAGTGGACCGGTCCGCCACCCTGCTGATGGGTGGACCGGTCTGCCACCCTGCTGACCAGTGGACCGGTCTGCCACCCTGCTGATGGGTGGACCGGTCCGCCACCCTGCTGACGGGTGGACCGGTCCGCCACCTTTGCCTGCTGATGGGTGACCTGGTCGGTCTGCCACCCTGCTGACCAGTGGACCGGTCTGCCACCCTGCTGATGGGTGGACCGGTCTGCCACCCTGCTGATGGGTGGACCGGTCTGCCACCCTGCTAGTTCTGTGAACCCCACCCGCCTTCCCTGTGGCCAGCTGCCCCTGATATTGGCCATCGCTGACGCCGGTCGTTTCCTCACACCAATCATCCCTAGCTGAGAACAGGAGTCCCTGATATTAGCTGCTCTAGATGTCAAGCATCCCTAACCTAGCTGCCTTCCATACCAGCAAGGTATCTCTCAAAGTAGCTGAAGCCGATACCGGCTGTGTCTGGCAACAGCTGCATTAGGCACCAGCTGTGGCTGACACCAACTGTGCTTGACACTAGTAGTATCAGATACCAGCTATATCTGACACCAGCTGTACCTGACAACAGTTGTAGTTGACACTAGCTCTGCCAAGTAACAGTTTTAGCCGACACCAGCTGCATCTGAAACCAACTAGAGCTGGCACGGGCTGTACCTGATACCGGCTGTATTTGGCGCCAGTTGTAGTTTCAGATACAGCCAGTTGGCACCGGTTATATCAGGCACCAGCTATATCTGATACCAGGTGTACCTGACACCAGTTGTAGCTGACACCAGCTGCCTCTGACACCGGCTGTACCCGACTCCGTCTGTATCCGACACCGGCTGTACCCGACACCGGCTGTGCCTGACACCGACTGTACCTGACACCGGCCGTACCCGACACCGGCTGTGCCTGACACCGGCTGTGCCTGACACCGGCTGTGCCTGACACCGGCTGTACCTGACACCGGCTGTACCTGACACCGGCTGCACCTGACACCGGCTGTACCTGACACCGGCTGTACCTGACACCGGCTGTACCTGACACCGGCTGTGCCCGCAGGCTACACTCACCGGTCGGCTCGCCAAACATCTCTCCCGGCTCGCTCCACTCGTCGTCGCCGACGCCGCTCAACAACAACAAGCTGTCGCCGTCGTCGGCGCCGTCGCAGCCCAAGTCGTCGCCCACGCTGGCGGGTCACCACGGAAAGGTCACCGGCATTCCCACTGTGGCGGCCGCCTCCAGGTGAGGTCATCTCGCGCCCCATTCCACTCTCACCTCCTCCCTTCCGGCCATGGCCGTTCACAGAGCTCTCTGGGTGCTGTCAGATCGCGCCCTCGGCGCCGTCCGAGGTCACCGGCACGGCCGCAGTGCCATCGGTCGCAGAAGTTCGCTGGCTCACGTGGGGTCACAGAAACGTCCGCCGGGCTGTGGGTCATGTACAAGTGTACTGGCTGCCATGAGATCCATGCTATGTGACACAAAGCCACCTGGTCATATAAGGTCGCATATGTCCGCCGGTTGTAGGTCGTGGAAGTTCACTGGGTCACAGGAGGTCATGGACACATCCACGGGACAATTAGCCACTTGGTTGGGTTGGTTTGATCGGTTGGATGGGTTGGATTGATTTTATTGGATGAATTGATCAGTGGTCACTTGGACTTGTTAGTTGATTCATTGGGTCATGCGAGGTTACTGGCACGTGCGACTGGCCACGCGCTATAGAGGTTTATTTGGTCATATGAGGTTGGAGTGAAGTCGAGCCGTGTGGAGCTGAAGTGACATTCTGTTGTCCACATTAGAAGCATCGGCGTCGCCATGTACGTTGATAGGTCTTTTGGGTCCATCATTTACCTGCAGCGCTGATATGCTCTAAGCTCCACGTCATTTAGTGGGAAACGTTCTCCATCCCCATTTGGGGCCGCCCATGCCTAGAGGCATCCGTCAAGCAACCAGGCTGCAGGCATCTGGTGGGTTACGCGGCTACGGATATCCGCTGGATCATTTGATTCTGTGGACATCCAGTGAGCCACTTAAGGCGGTAGGCATCGCTTGTGCCGAGTGATATTTCGTGGCCGCTCCCATCAAGTAATGAGAGGTTACGCTGATATCAGCGAAGACGTGAGCGGTCACAAAGACAGGTTTTCAGATCGCAGCAATGACGACAGTGACGTGTCATCGGTCGTGTCCGCGTGTCACTGCCGTGTCAGTGCGCCCACCGCCGATACGGAACAGAAGGCCGCGCCGCCCACGGCACCTCTGGCGGCCGAGTCTCGAACTATGTACAATGGTGGGTGTGGATCGCGTGAGTGGGGCACAATATGAGCTTAGGCTTCACATGCGAAATTCATTGGCAGTCTAGGAAGGCCCTAGCAATGGCCGAGTCTTGAAGCAGGGAAGGGTCCTAAGACTGGTGGGGCCCTGGGGTGGGCGATGAATCAATTGTAACCGCAAAGACCATGGCATTGCGAGCAAGATATAAAACTTTGCGCACAGCGTTTGCGTTATTTCACCCGTTCCTCGGGGAATCTGTAATTGGTAAATATAAATCAGTAAAAGATGACTATCTTTAGAAGGGAACATCGAAAACGACAGTTGTCCCGAAGCCTTGAGAGTTTCAAGTTCGAGGGCCCGGTTAGGGCCACATATTTCGAAGTTTTGCATCCGCCAGTGCCGATGTCTAAGAACGGTAAACGACCTATTGCCCTGCATCAGGGCTCAGGCAAACCCCATTGATATGGCTTCAGTCAGTCTCCAATGAATGATATCAGACTGGGAAGGGCAGCCCGTTTGATCAATGTGATGGACGACAGCGCCTACACCTGTTCACAATTTTCCATGCATCTTTTCATTTTCGGCTCACCAAATGCCTATTTTTACAGATTGAGCGCATATTTTCGATAGTTGAACTTAGCAACGAAAATACAGCCACACCGATAATGCATGCTACAGCCATGCAATACATGCATTAAAAATGCACGAAAATGTCAGCACTCTGTCCCCGCTAATTTTCTTTTTACTAGCAAAAAAATATTCCAAGCATTTAATTTATGCTAGTATGCAGACTTTTACGGCTTTTACATTCGTCTTATTGTCTTATGAATGCCGACTGTTTGCGAATCGTTAGCGGATTGTTAGCGGCTGATCGGCATGATATGCACCGAACCACCACATTAACCAACAAGTTGTACGGCTGCTAAGACATGATAATTCCAAGATATATTTTGGTTTCTTACTCTGCATTATCTCCGGATGACCACATCTATATTGGGTATGTTCCCTCACATTCACGTGCGATCACGAGAAAAGACAATGGTCCACTTCTGAGTGCCAAAAGGACGTGAGGCTCATTTCCGCCCGGGCCTATGTTCCTAGGCGTGATTGTAAGAAGCGCGGTAATTATTCGCATTCTTCCCACGATGACGTGTTGTTGTACTGTGCTTGTATTGAAGTCGCTGTGAGCGTGTGTGCCGCAATACACGATATCTTCTTGTGACGTTATAATATTGCAGTCCCCGGCTCAAGCGAGTCAGCTTTGCTGCGACGGTTCAGTTCAGTGGTGTCGCCCACCGTTGGCGACAGAGGGCCTATGTTGGTACAGGCATCATACGTAGAATCACATCATACCATATCATGCGCATATATCACGCGCAGAATCACATGATACCTTTTCATGCATACATTTCCATGCTTGTGCCAGCATGCATACATTTCAATGCAATGAGCCGGCGCCAGTGTTTTGCGACCTGTGGTCTGTCGGCTGTCTTGTGACCTATGGTCTGCCGGGTGTCCTGCGACCTATGGTCTGTGGTCTGTCGGCGTTCTGCGACCTGTGGTCTGCCGGTGTTCTGCGACCTGTGGTCTGTCGGCTGTTCTGCGACCTGTGGTCTGCCGTTGTTCTGCGACCCATGGTCTGTCGGTATTCTGCGACCTGTGGTCTGCCGGTGTCCTGCGACCTGTGGCCTGTCGGTGTCCTGCGACCTGTGGTCTGCCGGTGTTCTGCGAACTGTGGTCTGTCGGTGTTCTGCGACATATGGTCTGTCGGGTGTCCTGCGACCTGTGGTCTGTCGGTGTTCTGCGACCTGTGGTCTGTCGGTGCTCTGCGAACTGTGTTCTGTGGTCTGTCGGTGTTCTGCGAACTGTGGTCTGTCGGGTGTCCTGCTACCCGTGGTCTGTCGGTGTTCTGCGAACTGTGGTCTGCCGGTGTTCTGCGACCTGTGGTCTGCCGGTGTCCTGCGACCTATGGTCTGCCGGTGTTCTGCGACCTGTGGTCTGCCGGTGTTCTGTGACCTGTGGTCTGTCGGGTGTCCTGCGACATATGGTCTGCCGGTGTCCTGTGACCTGTGGTCTGTCGGTGCTCTGCGACCTGTGGTCTGCCGGTGTTCTGCGACCCGTGGTCTGTCGGTGTTCTGCGACCCGTGGTCTGTCGGTGTCCTGTGACCTGTGGTCTGCCGGTGTTCTGCGACCCGTGGTCTGCCGGCTGTCCTGTGACCTATGGTCTGCCGGTGTCCTGTGACCTGTGGTCTGTGGTGGCGCCGGTGTCCTGTGCGCCGTCCTGACGTGTCTGCCAGCCGTGCGTTACGCACAGGTACACGGCCCCCGTCCTGACGTGTCTGACACCCCTGTATCACGTGCAGGTACACGGCCCCCGTCCACATCGACGTGGGCGGAGTCATCTACACATCGTCTCTCGAGACGCTCACCAGGTCAGTGGCCCTGTTCCCGACCGTCACTTCACGAGACGCTCACCAGGTAAGTGGCCCTGTTCCTCCACGTCTCCTCACGAGATGCTGACCAGGTAAGTGGTCCTGTTCCTCCACGTCTCCTCACGAGACGCTGACGGGGCGGGGATGGCCGAGTGGTTAAGGTGTCGGGCTAAGGGTACCAAAGGTCCCGGGTTCGACTCTAGCGCCACTCAGGACATCTCCCAATTCCGCGGCCCACCGACGAAACAGTGTGGGCGGCGCCATTAGCCGTGAATGTGCATAAAGTGTGTCGTGAACCAACCAATAAACAAACAAACGAGATGCTGACCAGGTAAGCTGTCCTATTCCTGACCATCCCTCCACGAGATGCTGACCAGGTAGGTGGCCTTGTTCCTCCGCGTCTCCTCACGAGATCCTGACCAGGTAAGAGGAGAGGAGCGACATCTGCGCAGCTTTTCCTGTGACCCTGGTAGGAAAAGCAGCCTCTTATCAAAGCAACACCTAAACCAGAACTGCTCTGACGAAAGTCAAGGCCCCATTGTTCGCCAACTCGGGAACATTATGTTCCGACCGTGTTCTACATTTCCGATACCCATCAGTTCAACTGCTAAGCCACATTTCTTGAAGCTTTTCCTGACATTCATAGTGTAGCGTTCTGCTGAAAGCAGTACTACGTCGTCGGTGCAACACCCAAGACACGCTGAGCACTAAGAGCATTCAGCGGGGCACGTGTGTCCTGTAGCGAAATCTATGAGTTTAAAAAGTTCTGAATTCCTAGAGCCTGCCCCGGCAACTCGCTTGGTCAAAACGCGGGGCCGCATTGGTTTCCTCTGTCCTCGCAAGACAGAGTTGGAGCCAATTCACGCGCTCGTATTTGGGGACGAGTAGTCTAGGAGTAAGCTGCTCGTCTCACAATCGAAAGGTTGTGGGTTCGAGTCTCACCTGTCGCTGCTCTTCGCCCGCGACCAATCGGCGTGAGGAGTTGGCGACGCTACATGACTCAACGGTGGATGTGTCGGCCAGTAACCAACCAACCAACGCGCTCGCATTTAGCTCCCGACTAGGTCGGTTGACAACCGGCCCGATGGGATTGGGGACAAGACAATGTCGAAGCGGTGCGATGCATTGACGGCACGCTAAACTCCCAATAAAAATGATGTCCTTGACCTGAAATTTCCAGATTTGGTGATGTGGCCAAGGTTCACACAACCACCTCGTAGGACCATTGTCTGGGAATGGTCCTACGCAGGACTTAGCGCAGGACCATGGTCTGGGAAGCCAACCCAGAAAGCATTCGAATTAAATTGGTGTTAAACAGATGGGCAGACATACGCAAAGTGCAGCCAGAACTCCCGTAATGGGCTAAATGACTATAATCTGGAACAAATGGAGACTTGCGTTTTGTTCTGCCTGGTGCACCCCAAAACGTACCATGCGAAAACGCATCCTTTTGCTGATGAAGGAGTCCATTAACCCTGTATTTGCACTTTACCCCTCCCCAGGCTACGTTACCACGTACGACCCACTGTAACCTGCTTGACTGACCTCGGAGTTGCGACATACGTGAAGAGAACATAGCAAAAGCTATGTCGCTGAAAAAAATCGTCATTGAACGGCTACCGAATGAACCATTGTTGTCAAAGCGAACAATTCCTGCCTGGAAACGTCTGCAGAGTTACGTCGAGGAAACAATTCCAACTATGACTGGATTGTTTGCCCAAGAGCTTAGCCAGTTCCATGGAGAAAAAAGGACGGTGGTCCGCCAGGGCCTCTTCCAATGTATCTCATCGTGGGCTTCGAAAGGGATACCTAAGCTAAAAGTCGTTATTCAAGGCACCTCTGAGGCCTTCAGTTGGATCGTTGTCTTCCCCTTCCCCTCCTTCACTGGCTACGCTCCTGGCAGGGGTGTATTCAAGCAGTCTGGTATAGTAAGACTCTGAACTCCTAGCTTCAGCAACTGTTCTATTGGTCAAAGAGGCCGGAACCAATTTCGGTTAAACACCCATCACAGCCCGGTCCTGCTATTCGAAGGTGTCAAGTGCCACGCAAAGTGTCCCTGGCAAAGTGTCAGGTGCCACGGCAAAACGTCTGGTGCCCCAACAAAGTTCTCAGGTGCCCAGAAAAAGTCGCCGACGGTCGCACGGCACTCGAACGGCGCCTGGTACTGACGCAAGCGATTACACCGGCGCTTACACCGACAGTTACACCGATGTAGGCGCTTACACCTGCACTTACACCGACGGTTACACCGACGTAGGCGCTTACACCAGCGCTTACACCGACGGTTACACCGACGTAGGCACTTACACCGGCGCTTACACCCACGGTTACACCGACGTAGGCGCTTACACCGGCGCTTACACCGGCGCTTACATCGGCGCTTACATGGACGGTTACACCGACG
The DNA here is from genome assembly GCA_034440575.1 of Imbricaverruca yamaguchii. Lineage (NCBI taxonomy): Eukaryota > Metazoa > Arthropoda > Thecostraca > Neoverrucidae > Imbricaverruca > Imbricaverruca yamaguchii. Next base: position 2,637,144 of record JAOTOL010001657.1, read on the forward strand.
TAGGCGCTTACACTGGCGATTACGCCGACGGTTGCACCGACGTAGGCGCTTACACCTGCACTTACACCGACAGTTACACCGACGTAGGCGCTTACACCGGCGCTTACACCGACGTAGGCGCTTACACCTGCACTTACACCGACAGTTACACCGGCGTAGGCGCTTACACAGGCACTTACATCGGCGCTTACACGGACGGTTACACCGACGTAGGCGCTTACACCGGCGCTTACACCGGCGCTTACACCAACGCAGAGACATCAGTATTGACACATGTTTCTCTGTCATCCCAATGGTCATACCATGGGAGCGAATGCGTAGGCGTCCGTGATAGCCAAAAGGTAGTCACGATAACCATTTGGATGGCCTCAAGTTCTTTGCATTCTGTGTTACACAGCTGAGCGTTGCATTCAGGGGTGGAAAGTTGCCAAAATAATAGTTTTGACTCTTTGGGCAAATGTTTAAAGATTAAAGTCACCGTGGGAGGATCCGCACCCCCACCGAAATGCATGTAAGTTCCGCCACGGTTGCGTTGTTAGATCCTTCAGACCTGACATCGTTCCCGTCCACTTCAAGTTGTACGCTGTGACCAGTCGCCGACAATTTTGCAAAGCTGATAGCCGGCGGGCTACTGAAATTATGCTATTTACCGCACATTTTCGAGTGGTGTGCACGGCAGTGATATCAATCGTTGGACCGGCCGGAGTCGCAGAGGCGAACTGCGGTCGGCTGGCCAAATACCGGTCTGTTGCCATCCGATGGACGGCCAAATATCGCAGCCGTCACCCGTTAGCCGGTGGCGGGAGTGTTGTAGCCTGACCGCCTGTCGCCGCCCGAGTTGCGGGAGTGTTGTAGCCTGGCCGCTTGCCGCCGCCTGAGTAGTGGGAGTGTTGTAGCCTGGCCGCCTGCCGCCGCCTGGGTGGCGGGAGTGTTGTAGCCTGGCCGCCTGCCGCCGCCCGAGTGGCGGGAGTGTTGTAGCCTGGCCCCCTGTCGCCGCCTGAGTGGCGGGAGTGTTGTAGCCTGACCGCCTGTCGCCGCCTGAGTTGCGGGAGTGTTGTAGCCTGGCCGCTTGCCGCCGCCTGAGTAGCGGGAGTGTTGTAGCCTGGCCGCCTGCCGCCGCCTGGGTGGCGGGAGTGTTGTAGCCTGGCCGCCTGTCGCCGCCCGAGTGGCGGGAGTGTTGTAGCCTGGCCGCCTGCCGCCGCCTGAGTGGCGGGAGTGTTGTAGCCTGGCCGCCTGCCGCCGCCCGAGTGGCGGGAGTGTTGTAGCCTGGCCGCCTGCCGCCGCCAGAGTGGCGGGAGTGTTGTAGCCTGGCCGCCTTGCGTCAGGCTACAACATGACGGAGGTGTTGACAACATTCGCCGATTTTGACTGCTAAAAGTAAAAGCAAAGACCAACGCACGAAACTCCAAACGCGCCCTTCCGGGAATTCCAGCACGGCACGCAGCTACTTTTGAGGCCGCCCTGTGTGAGCGCCCTTGCGCTCTGAGCACTCTATCTCAGAGCTCAGAACGCCCCTATGATAATCCCGATGGCTCTCCTCTGTTCTTGTGAAGACCATAAGACGTCTCTTTTGATGTCGCCAGGGCGTCCTTGTGAAAATCCTACAAACGCCACTGCGAATCTGCCAAGATGCCAAGTACCAATTGTAGGACCCATAGTAGCCCTGTGGGGACTGGCGGCCGTTGAGGCCGACCACATGAGCTATCAAGGTGCCATTCTGGAGCCACCCACCGCATCTCTGGAACGGCCAGGGCGCTCCTGAGAGAATCATGAAACATCCCTCTAGGACTAGACGACGCCCTTCATCTGAGGGGCACCAGTGTTTGGATACCCCTCTGGTGATCCTAAGCCCCCTTAATGTTGACATGCACATCCGTGGGGAGTGAGTGAATTCAGAGACGTACCCGACCGTAAAGGTCATTTTGCCCCGCCTTTAAAGTGAATTGGTTCTGCAAGCAAGTCTAAGGCAAGTGTACATTGACGCTGATGGAGTCTTGCATTATAGTGCATGTGACGTTAAGGTGCTGAAGGCGGGGCTGGGTGAGAACATCTCCCGGATGTTTACTGCCTTTAGTTTACTTTGCTCCTCCGCAAGATGATTTGCTAGCTGTGGTGGGGGAGGGTTGGTGAGAAAGCTGGTCTTGCTGCAGGGTGCCGGCATTAGCCTACTCGTGAAAATCAACGAGGGATCTTTACCGTGCGCACAAAGAGGCAATTGTCCACACCGCCTACCACGCCGCCTGCCGCGTGTTAGTTGTTAGTCGTGGGTTAGTACCAGCATACTTTTATGCAGGGTCGTGTGTGGGGTTAGCACGGTGTTTTGCAATTTGGCTCATCCACGTCCGTTGTACCTCTGTGCATCCATTTTACGTTATGAATTGCAAACCAAATCGGCTCGTCCATGTCCGGTGACATCTCTGGGTGATCTTTCTACGCTATGCTAATTTTAAGACAACTCGGCATACAGCAGGATGTGGCCTATGCGTAATGTGGTGTTGTAGGTATCGCAGTGAAGCGTTGTATGATGGTCATCATCTATTTGAGGCTGTTTCAGTGTAGTGCATCCAGTTATAAGTCTCGTGAGGTTCACTTCCTTTTGTCGGTGAGAGTGCTTTGCTGTGTTCCATGTGCCTGCCGTTGGTTTGATGTGGGTGTGGTTGGATTTGTGCTGTGTAGAGTTGTGCTGTGTTCGTGTGTTCTTGCGATGCTGACGTATGTCGTGTTGTCGGTGTGCTTTGCAATCTTCTACAGAGTAACAATCAAACAAGTAACAACAAACAATCTTCCTGGGGGTAAGTGTTCAATGTCGAGGCCTGTTTTGCTAACCGATTTGTTTCTTCGTTACCTGGAATGTTTAGGTTGCCCGGTAACCAGAGGAATCAAATGTTGCTGTTTGTCATAGGCCCCGATTTGTTGGATTATGTCAATGACTGGATGTGGACAGTCGTCGATGATGCTAATTGGCTAGAGGATGGATTTTGAACGTGAAAATGATACTGTGTGTCTAGCTTTACGCCTGATGAGAATGGAGGTGTTGGCCAGAATGACCGGGCTTCAGCGATGCAGATGGAAAAGTTGTTCGGTGCACGTTTGGAAAACCCAAAGCCTGGTCCAGTGAGGCCGACGCCCGCTTTGACCTCGCGTTTTATCCCATCCGTGAACACGAGTGTCTTGCGATTGTTTACATCGGCGAATTTGTTGAAGCTGCCGAGAATTCCCGCCAATGTGGTATCTGATTTCCTTTCCGAGAGCAAGTGCTCGACGTTTGGCTGACTGTGGGTCCAGAATGGCCTGGTGGGCGGTTGAGCTGCAGTGCGTGACATTGTGTGGTTAAGATCTGAAAAAAAGTCTTGGCAATTTAAACACGAAATGGCGGAAGTTTGGGCCCAAACCGACTCCTGCCGTGCCTGTAAGGCTGAAACCAGCGCTGTGCCGGGTGATTTTCAATGGTCTTGATTATGATGTGGTAGCGGCACAGCTGTTGTATACCGAAGTGGGGGGCAGGCTATCGGTGTGGCTCCGAGGACTCCTGTGGCTGCTCTGACGCAGTTGCTTTGAATGGTTTCTAATGTTTTGCTCAGTATTGGCGAAATGAAAGTTGCTTTATCATAGGATGGGTCGTTTTGCAACTTATGAAGCCACATTAGTGTTGCCCTATCTCCGTCCTTCTTATCTGCATGCTTCTTTATCTTCTTGTCTTCTCACTTCTTTGGCTTTTCGGTCTCTTGTGCTTGCTGGTGTCGCCTTGGGTGTGGGGGCTCGCGGCCTCTTCTGCGAGCTTCCCTTCGGAAGGGCCTCGTTGGCGTACCACACGTCAGTGAGAGACATCTGGACACCTGTCCGAGTGACGTGACGGCTCATGTTGCTGCGTGATGTACATGAAAAGTGGGGGCGGGGATGGCCGAGTGGTTAAGGTGTTGGGCTCTGGGTACCGAAGGTTCCGGGTTCGACACTCGCGCCGCTCGCGACATTTCCCAATGCCGCGACCCACCGGCGAAACAGTGCGGGCGGCGTCATTAGCCGAAAATGTGCATAAAGTGCGAAACAGTGCGGGCGGCGTCATTAACCGAAAATGTGCATAAAGTGCGTCGTGAACCACCCAATAGACAAATAATAACACATGAAAAGTGACGTGCTGTCCCAGTGACATCACCACCACAGTGCCGTACCAGGTGGCGACGCCGGCCCAGATGAGCCGGCGGTAGTGTGCCGCAGCGGCCACGAGCGCGGCCCTCGTGCTGGAGAGCGCGCCGGCCGGACGGGCGGCCAGGGTGTCTTTGTCCGCCGGCTGTGCTGCCAGCGGTCCGGTTTTTACCGCTGGCCGGCGCGAGAGAAACTCGCCCCGGACCGGCGCGGCGACATCGGCCGCTGCGGGCTCCGCGCGGCGGCGACGTCACCCACCACGGGCCCCGCGGCGGTGACGTCACTCACCACGGGCCCCGCGGCGGTGATGTCACCCACCACGGGCCCCGTGTGGGTGACGTCACCCACCACGGGCCCCGCGGCGGTGACGTCACCCACCACGGGCCCCGCGGCGGTGACGTCACCCACCACGGGCCCCGCGGCGGTGACGTCACCCACCACGGGCCCCGCGGCGGTGACGTCACCCACCACGGGCCCCGCGGCGGCGACGTCACTCGCCACGGGCCCCGCGGCGGTGACGTCACTCGCCACGGGCCCCGCGGCGGCGACGTCTCCCACTCCAAACACCAGAGTGACGTCATTCGATCGTGGCCCAGGAATGACGCCAGCGACTCGAGAACCAGGGTCACGTCTCGATCTCCACACCCCAGGGTGCAGCCAGCGACTCCGGAGCCGAGGATCGCGCCTCCAGTCCAGGACGCCGTGTGAGCATTGTGCATCCAGACCAGAGCGGGAGGCTTCAGACGTGCTGGTGACGTCACCATCGTGGGTCACATTCTCGGCAAGGGTGTTCGGTGCGGTCCGGTGGTGGCGTGAGGACATCAGACCAGAGCGGGTGGCTTCTTAGGGTGTCGTCAGTCTCCTGTCTGCGACTGCCCCTCCGCCCCTCCCACGCTACCCTCCCGCAGAAAGGCATATTATTGTTCGATATGTGCACACTTGTCTGCGAGTAGAAAATTGAAGATTATGACTGCAAAATGTTATTACACTGAAAGGAAGCATTGGTCAGTATTGAGAGAGGACCCTGAGGGCGGCCACCGCCCCTTTTAGCTCACGGGAATCCTGGCAATGGTTATGGCCAATTGAAATAATTCATTGGGACCTTGCCGAGCCATCTTCCCAGCCAGGGAAAGCAGCTGCTACCATTGTTCGTGTCGACTGTGACGGGCGGCTGTGACGGTTGTGACGGACGGTTGTGACGGACGGCTGTGACGGATGATTGCTGTTGTCCGACCTTGTTCCATTGGTGGACGTGTCGAGTGGGCGGGTCTGTGTGTGGGCGTGACTCGGAATGTTACACGGCTGACTGCGTCATATTCGTCGCCACATTCTGGTGCCGATACTGGGTGGTGTCGTATGAATGGTCAAGTAATGTCAGCATACCATGCCAACTTGGAAATGAGTGTACGCCAGGTGTTTCGGAACATTCGAGCGTGTTCATGGAGGCGATCCTCGGGGATGAGTTCCTCGGTACGAAATAATCCGAGCATTTGTAGTACTTTTGGAGAACATGCTAACAACTTACATGGACGTGGGAGTAGGGAGATTTGACAACGCTCTTCACATTCTTCAAATCCTTAACCGCTAAGTGCACGGACATTGCATGGATATAATTTTATCTGAAGCTGACCTAACCAAACATACACACGTGTTGCTGGTTCTTACACCATGCTAATTGTCAGTCTATGTGTATACTGAACGTCTATGTGGTGACGTATTGCATGCTCCACTATCCATCTGGTCCAGTCGGGACAATCATCTGAACCAATCATCCGGCACCGAGAGCGGCCGTCTCGATCTCAGTCGAGTTAAGGCGATCCAAGACAAACCGACTGCCTCGGGCAGTTTACCAGAGGTGCTATTTGTGTCTCGGTGCGCTTTCACGGCGCGGCCGGTCGAGCGGCTGATCTCTGCCGGCCGGTGTGACCGGTGTGGCGGGCCGCGGGCCGGCCGCCGGCGGACGCGGCCAGGCCGCCCGGCTGCATCTGGGTTAGTGGCCGCCCGCGGCCGGCACAGCCGCCGGCTGGCGCTCAGTGCTCACCTCTGTCACGACCGGGCCAGGGTCCCTGCGGCCGGGCGGGCAGCGGCCGGGGCAGGGTCCCTGCGGCCGGGCAGGCAACAGCCGGGACAGGGTCCCTGCGGCCGGGCGGGCAACACAGCCGGGGCAGCCGGCGGCCGGGCGGGCAACAGCCGGGACAGCCGGCGGCCGGGCGGGCAACAGCCGGGCCAGGGTCCCTGCGGCCGGGCGGGCAACAGTCGGGCCAGGGTCCCTGCGGCCGGGCGGGCAACAGCCAGGCCAGGGTCCCTGCGGCCGGGCGGGCAACAGCCAGGCCAGGGTCCCTGCGGCCGGGCGGGCAACGGCCGGGGCAGCCGGCGGCCGGGCGGGCAACAGCCGGGACAGCCGGCGGCCGGGTGGGCAACAGCCGGGGCAGCCGGCGGCTGGGCGGGCATCGGCCGGGGCATGGTCCCGGCGGCCGGGCGGGCAACAGTCGGGCCAGGGTCCCTGCGGCCGGGCGGGCAACAGCCGGGGCAGCCGGCGGCCGGGCGGGCAACAGCCGGGCCAGGGTCCCTGCGGCCGGGCGGGCAACAGTCGGGCCAGGGTCCCTGCGGCCGGGCGGGCAACAGCCAGGCCAGGGTCCCTGCGGCCGGGCGGGCAACAGCCAGGCCAGGGTCCCTGCGGCCGGGCGGGCAACAGCCGGGGCAGCCGGCGGCCGGGCGGGCAACAGCCGGGCCAGGGTCCCTGCGGCCGGGCGGGCAACAGCCAGGCCAGGGTCCCTGCGGCCGGGCGGGCAACACCCGGGACAGCCGGCGGCCGGGCGGGCAACAGCCGGGCCAGGGTCCCTGCGGCCGGGCGGGCAACAGCCAGGCCAGGGTCCCTGCGGCCGGGCGGGCAACAGCCAGGCCAGGGTCCCTGCGGCCGGGCGGGCAACACCCGGGGCAGCCGGCGGCCGGGCGGGCAACAGCCGGGCCAGGGTCCCTGCGGCCGGGCGGGCAACAGCCAGGCCAGGGTCCCTGCGGCCGGGCGGGCAACACCCGGGGCAGCCGGCGGCCGGGCGGGCAACAGCCGGGGCAGGGTCCCTGCGGCCGGGCGGGCAACAGCCGGGGCAGGGTCCCTGCGGCCGGGCGGGCAACAGCCGGGGCAGCCGGCGGCCGGGCGGACCGTCACCGCCACAGACGGGTCGGGACGCCCCGCGGCTAAGCGGGGCAGTCCGGTGGCGACCGGTTGCCAGCGGTGGGCTACCCACGACTCACGATCCACGACTCACGATCCACGACTCACGATCCACGACTCACGACTCACGACCCACGACTCACGACCCACGACTCACTACCCACGACCCACGACCCACGACTCACGACCCACGACTCACTACCCACGACCCACGACTCACGACCAACGTCTCACGACCCACGACTCACGACTCACGACTCACGAGTCGCCGGCTGCGGCTGCCGGTCCGTCGTCTGCAGTTGCACCCGACGACGCTGCGGCGTGCTGATCCGGCACGACGCGCCGCCGCCGCCGCCGCCGCCACATATCTGGCATGCCTCGCCGGCGCCGGCGGCGGTCTCGCGCCGCACGAGCTCTCCTCGCTCGACAATTCATTAGCGGGCATTTGGGTGTGGGCGTGAGGCGCGGTGGCAGCTGGGGCTGTGTGCCCAGCTCCGGTATGGCACCGGGGGTGTCGCTCGGCCTCGCTTCATGTCGTCTTTTTCTGATGCATTGCCTCGCTCGCTCGCCTGCGCCCATTCCGCCGTTCCTCCAGCCTTGGCCTCGCTAGCGTTGTCTGGCGATGTATGCACCTCCGGGCCGAGTACTGTCCCCAGTAATGTGCACATGTCCATTGGTTGTCCACACTAAATTGGACGTATAGCAGCGCACGAACGGTAGATGGTTTTTTCCGTGTGCTTACTGTGACAACGGTTACGACTAGTACTTCGCTATCGCAACTTTCCCAACGTTGTACCTAACTCACAGCTGTTGTAACATAGTATCTAGCTGTCGCAATTGTCCTAACGTAGTACCTAACTGTCGCAACTGTCCCAACGTAGTACCTAACTCGCAGCTGTTGTAACGTGGTATCTAGCTGTCGCAATTGTCTTAACGTCGTACCTAGCTGTCGCAACTGTCCCAACGTAGTAACTAACTCACAGCTGTTGTAAAGTAAGTATCTAGCTGTCGCAATTGTCTTAACGTCGTACCTAGCTGTCGCAACTGTCCTAACGTAGTAACTAACTCTCGTGACTGCCCTAGCATAGTGCCTAACACTACCGCAGCTGTCCTAATGTAGTGCTTAGCTGTCGTAACTATCCTAACGTAGTAACTAACTACCGCAGCTGTCCTAATGTAGTGCTTAGCTGTCGCAACTGTCCTAACGTAGTAACTAACTATAGCCATTATGTTAACGTAGTACCTAAATATCGTAGCTGTCCTAGCATAGTGCCTAACTACCGCAATTATCCCAACGTAGTACCTAACTATCGCGACTGCCCTGACGTAGTGTTTAACTATCGCAATATATGTACGGTGGGTGACGAATGAAATATATGTATATACATGAAAGGTATGTAAGGTGTGGAACTTCACAGGCTCCGCTGGATTATGGTCCTTAATAATTTTCACCCTTAGCCATTGCGGCCAAGCCCACGCTGTGCACTCACACTAGATTAAACTGAATTGTTTGGTCAATGTATTAGCATATTTATGCTTATGGTGCATATTACATTAATTTGTAATTTGTTTATCGTCATTTTCAGACCCAGCGTAAATACTACCCGCCCTAGCACTCACTAAGCAGGCCTAAATAAGTACGTAGGCTCTGACGATACACACGGAACAATCGTTGTCAAGTTACGTCATTAGCCCCGCCCCTCCCTCCTCCCTCACCTTCCTGCAGCGCGCTTCTGATCCGCAGCTTATGCTCAGTTCCTCGGGGAATATCTCGCAAGCTGGAGACACCACTTGTACTTCAAAGTTCAGAGGAGCGCCCTGGTGGCTTGGATGAATCGCTAATATAACAGCATTAAAAGGCGCCCCTCGGATCCCTGTGTGCTGCCAGTACGAGCTATCGGTCTAGAAGAGACTCTCGACTTCCAGGAGATCGTTTCTCCCCAGAGTATGCCACTGCCTTGGGAAGGTCAAATCGCACATTTGTATGGCAGCACTGGTGAATTATTATATTCCTTTGCTGGTGCTTCAATGCCTGAAAGTAAAGTAAAGCAAAGTAAAGCATCCCTGGACCCATAAGTGGGAAGTGTGAACCAGCAATGTTTTAGAGTATCTGTTGCCATCAGTACGTCAAAAACACGTATTAGTTAATTGTGTGATCTTCCCTCGATGTTTCACGGCGCGTACATATTAGTGTGGTACTTCACCATGACGTTTGCCTTAATGTTCCACTTCCAGTAATCTTTTGCATGCATCATTAGTTAAATTGCTGCATGCATTTATATGCCGTACTCTGAAAAATATGTTACAAAGTCTATCACTATGAAAGTTCTGAATGCAACTTCCGAAGTTTCGGCGCCCTTATAATTGCGAATTGCTATCAAGGGAAGACTTTTGAATTGCTGAAGTCTGGTGAAGTTAAAACTGATGGTCTAAAACAGTGGATGGGCTTCCCATTGGTTATCATGTTAGCATCAAGACTCATGGGGCGTGGCTTATCGAACATTTGGAGGGCTTCATGGCTTTACAAAGACATAGGAACTTCACCAATTGCTTCCGTTGCTTTTCTGGTGAGGTAAAGCTTTTTAAACGTCAGAATAAAGTCTTCTCAATACAACAGGCGATGCAGTGTTGCTGGTGTTCAACGTGTACTTTGTACGTAACGTCGCAGGTACACGTGATGTGATATCACGTTGGCCGGTTGTGGTGTCGAGTGCTCCTCCCTCTCGATGAGTGCCCGCCCACCTCCGAGTCTGCCCGGGCTGGATCGCTGACCGACAGCCGGCGACTCCGACGGCGGCAGCCACTGTTGTATTTGCTGCTGCTGCTGCCGGCGCCATCCCCGTCCCCCCCCCGGCTGCGGCTGCAGTCGCTCATTTATTCCGAGCGGCGGTCGGCGCGCCGGTCCCTCTCGGCGGCGCCCCGGGCGCGGCCGGCGGCGGCCCGCCGAGTTTCCGCCGCTCGTGTTTGCCCTGTTCGGCAGCGGCCGCCGCCGGCAGTCCCGCCGGCCCCAATACGGCGGACGCTCCAGCCTGAATGCCGCCGCCGCCGGCGACGCCCGCGGCCATTTTCCACATCAAACGCCGGGAAACCATTGGAAATTCAATATGGCCGCCGGCCGGTGGCGGTCGCGAGGCCTGTCGCCGTGTCGCGGAGCGTGCGGGCGCGCTCCGCACGCTCCGCGGCGGAGATCGGCGGATCGAGCGGATCGGCAGAGGAGGAGATCCGCCGACCCACGGCGGAACACGTCAGCGGCTGCAGTGTTTCGGCCTTTGTGGCGCGCTCCCAGATCTGCGGATCCGCCTGACCTTGACGGACGAAGGCGCGCGCTCCGTGGATATTTTTGTTTTGTATGCAAAAAGGCGCGCTGCTAAACATGTTGCATGTTGCATGTTAAACGGCTGTTGAATGTCAGTCGTCAGGATTTGCTATCTTACGCCTTAAAGTATCTGTAAATTTTGTGTTCCATGAGCATAATTCCGACCGAAGAGCTTGACATGGGCTTGCAATGACTTAAACGGTTACGTTATTATTTGCTCATCATTGTACAAATATAGCAGTGCATGCCAACAGTTTGGAATTGGACATGTGGATAAATATTGTTGCCCCGCTGGTATGTGTCTACCTAACAGTTGTCCATCATAAATAAATAGTGTGGGAACGGCGAGCTGCTGGTGGGCCTTTCCCGCCCACGTTTCTCATATTGTAGCGTCAATTTCGTCGTGTTGCTCGAAGAACAGTGCCCGACTTCAGTGACGGACCCAGGGGAAGAGAAACTGCCCCCTTCCCCACATATTTGGACCCGTTTGGAGTTCAGGGGGTTTCCTATCAGTGACAGTGTGCCTCTTGGCCCAGACCCTCGAGGAAGCACCACAGACCTTTTACACTTTGGCATTCACACATTTCAAGGGGGAAAAGATATGCTTGCCACTGTTTCACATCAGGGGAATGGCTACGCCCACTCTCCCCCTCCCCTCCCCTCCCATCCCTCCCCTCTATTACCGCCCGCCCGTGCTAGGGAACGCCAGAGCTTATGAGTATTTAATCCGGAATAGTCATCAATGTGAATGAGGCCTTGGACTAAGTGCGCGCTTGCGTCAGCTAAAGGATACTTAGCGGATTGATTCATCGGCTTGGTTCGATCAATGTCCTTAGACATACGGCGGCATTTGTCTTTCCATTCCGGCTTGTAGTCGCTTTGTTGCTGCTCCTAATGAGCGGTCGGGTTTTCTGTGGAAAGTAACCGAATACTGTAAGTGTTTCATACCGTTGAAGTGTACTTCATTGGCAACTGACATATGTTCCACATTCCAAGGTTGCCTGGAGCTTTGTCAAGTACCCAAATTTCAGGAGGCAAAATAAGTCTGCGTTTTTAATGCATCACAGTAATGAAACTTAGTGCGACATTATACGGTTTCATACGCACGTATATTCGTAATGAAGGTACTTGATGTAGCACAGTAACCTCGCTTGACGAATAATCATGAATAACCTCAAATAATTTCGCGCAGGTCAGCGTTAGTCAGGGGCAGTTCTAAGGGGATGAAGGGAAAACGTGCCCCCCCTAGTGGAGATGCGGTGCTCCTCTGATGGTATAACTGTGCCCGTGCAGGACGTTCGAATGACCACTTCGATTTTTTCAGCCGAATATAGTGAGTAGAAAAGGCTCTTGAGTGCACCCATTTATATTTTCCCTTCAATCGGTGGCACCCCTCCAGACTGGTGCGCCTCCCCTCCCTCAAACGAAACTCCTGTATCCACCCCTTGTATCAGTATGTGTGACTTGCCTGGATCCACCCCTTGTATCAGTATGTGTGACTTGTCTGGATCCACCCCTGGGGGCGGGGGCCGAGTGGTTAAGGTGTCGTGCTATGGGTACCAAAGGTCCCGGGTTCGATACTGGCGCCGCTTAGGACATTTCCCAATCCCGCGGTCCACCGGCGAAACAGTGCGGGCGGTACCATTAGCCATCGTGAATGTGCATAAAGTGCGTTGTGAACCAACCAATAAACAACCGAACCAACATCCCTGGCATTGGTATGTGTGACTTGCCGCCGATGGTATGCATCCCTGGCAAACCTGCTGCCACTCACACTGTTGGTAAATTTGTCCGCACACATTCACGCTGGTTCTTGTTCACAATCTATTGTCTCTTGGCCACAACACAATCTCCCGGAGGCCACACCGGAGCACGCAGCCCAATCGCTCCACACACGTCAACACGGTGCCAGTTCCAACTGCCGTCTCCCGTGTCACACCCAAAGCTCCTCCTTCAGCCCCTCGGGCAAATGACACGCATGCTACGCATGCGCAGCGAGCGCCACGTCGCACGCACGCACAACCGACCGCAACTGAAAGCAGTGGTCTCAAGGTCAACCACTAGATGGTGGCGCGCATCGGCCCGCAGGCCAGCAACAGCCGGCCAGGCACCCCGCGCACATAATTCTCAACACACACCATGCTTTACCACGCCGGCATGTGTATTGGGGCCGCCTCGGTTGTCATGTGACGCCTTCGGGGCGGGGATGGCCGAGTGGTTAAGGTGTCGGGCTATGGGTACCAAAGGTCCCGGGTTCGACTCTAGCTTAGGACATTTCCCAATCCCGCGGCCCACCGGCGAAACAGTGTGGGCGGCGCCATTAGCCGTGAATGTGCATAAAGTGTGTCGTGAACCAACCAATAAACAAACGAACACGTGACCCCTTCGTTGGTCAGCTGTTTGAGTTTTGCGGCGCATCGGCCGGGCTCCGTCGTGCAGCGCCCTCTGTGACACCGTCGTCTGCGGTCGGCAGGTTCCCGGAGACCAGGCTGGCCAAGCTGTTCAACGGCCAGGTGCCGATCGTCCTGGACACCCTGAAGCAGCACTACTTCATCGACAGAGACGGCAAGATGTTCCGGCACATCCTCAACTTCATGCGCAGCGGCAAGGTGTGCGTGCCGGACGACTTCAGCGAGGTCGACTGTCTGATGGAGGAGGCGCGCTACTTCGAGGTCCAAGGTGATGCACGCGACCGCCCGGTCGCCGCGGTGGGCGCGGATGTCCGAGTGGTTGAGGTGTTGAGCTCTGTGTGCCGAAGGTCCCGGGTTCAACGCTCGCACCTTTCGTAACATTTGTATTCAATTCCGCGGCACACCGGCGAAACTAGTGCGGGCGGCGCCGCTAGCCGTGGTCATGCGTAAAGTGCGTCGTAAAACACCCAGGAAACTAGCCAACAAACAAACAAGCAAACGCCGCAGGGTTTTATTTATCCTGAGCACAGCTACATTCACAACACCAAAATGCGTCCAAAGTGTGTGCACTAGTGGGCAATAGAGTGGAACGTCTCCGTATCAAAGAGACAGTGTATGGGTGGGAATTCCATCCATCACCCTTGTCTTGGAAGCTACGAGGATTAGCGGCGCGGTATTTCCCACCTTTTGAGAAGCTCGGTCGGGGTTGGCTTACCGCTCTGGGGAACTCAACATGGCAATCCAGGAGTACCTCTAACTTAACATGGCTAGCTAGGAGTACCTCTAACATGGCTAGCCGGGAGTACCTCTAACATGACCAGCCAGGTGTACCTCTAACTCAACATGGCTAGCCATGAGTACCTCTATCTTCCGGCATCCACTAATCATCCACTGAGAGTTAAGTGTCGATCACACAATAGTCAATGTCAATGTCACTATTGATCAATGTCACAACAGACACGGGAACAAAGCCACATCACATCGGTTGCCGGACGAATTCGGACCATCAATCTGAGCCTCCAGAGCCAATGTCTGAAAAATAAGAAAATGGTCCATGCAAAATTATTTCGACACTCCTCGTGCAGTTCAGTTTACACAGGTCAGCGCACAGTCGACGCCTCGAACCGTTTTTCTCCTCCGGCTATCCCAGAAGAAGCGATCGGATTTGCTTCGCTTCATTGCGCGCGAATTATTTTAAATATGTCTAGCATGAAATCGTGGCGTGATGTGAGCTGTACATCAGCAGTAATCATGGCCAACAAAGTTGGTACTATTTAGTGGGCCCTTGATCTGTACGATTGTACTAAATCGTATATAGGTGCAAAATACCAGGCAGAAACAAACACTGTTTTGAAAGGATTGAAACGCACGTGGCAATCATCTTCATTACGGGGTTTCAATCCAGTCCTCGATTAATGTTCAATCACTTTCGAGGTGTCTAGTTCTAACTGGGCCGTTCATGCGGGTACCTAGTCTCCTACTACCCCGCCCTTCCCCCAGCTCCCCTTATCAGGCTATCGATCATCTCAGTCAGTGGCCGCCTTTGTACCTAGTGCCTAAAAAGTTGTTGCTTTAAAAAAAAAATTCACCTACGATGGTTAATGCAAAGAAATTCGAACCTGTTTGGTGTTCGCCTGTTGTGTTCATGTCGCCCAAGACATACATGCGGTTATAGTCCAGACATAAATATGTTGAGCGTGAGCTCGATTGTGTAGAGAGTATCCCGTTTCGCCACCACGCTCAAAATAAACCACAATTTAACAATGTGGGTGTACTCTTCTGTCGATGTGCTGTAGCTTTGTTTCGCTGAATGTGAAGCCGGCAATTCAAGAACGATTGAAAAGGCGGCCTTCCGCGGTACTCTGAGCCGGCGCAGTCTGTGCTTTGTCCCGGACAGTGGTCTCCAAATATAATTGGCTGATCTATGAGGAACTGCAGACACCACTGCGGTGTGAACTGCGTTCGAACCTGACCGGTTCTGGCTGGCGTGGGCCGGCATTAAGCGATGCCGAATATGGAATCCACTGTCGTCACGGCAGAAAAGAAGACCACGATTAGGATTACACGAGCAATCCTCGTGTTGTACATTCATCTTCCAATGCGTTCGTTTCCTGGTAAAAAAGTTAATTCCTCATGCAATTCTTGAGAAAGGATTGCAATTTTTGCAATCAAAATTGTGACCATTCCTGTCGAGCAGTTGTTTGTTCTCCACTGCATTGGCATCACGTCATCGCTTCAGAGCCGGTGTTGTTGACAGCAAAGGTGTTCCCTGCCACTTGTGCATTTTGCGGCAGTTGTCCGGGCGTTTGGCGACGTCTGAGAGGACGCTTTAGCCTTTATCGCCGCAGTCCAGAGTGGCAGTGCTGCGGGAATGAATTAGCAATCACTTCAGACGCACGAAGGAAGAAGTAAATCAAATTTTATTTATTTCAGATTTCCCGTGCTTCAAACACGTGCCGAGTTTATCGGATCAGCTCGAATTCGGAAAGGCAGGGCGCGAATGAACTATGGCACGTGACTGAGTTCTGTCTTCGAAAAATGTTATGTCGATGCTGCTATGAGCTCACCTCCATGTTGCTCATGTTGTTCTGTATCTGTCACCCGCAATAGCGCCATCACTTTGACACTGTTCACGCTTCATCATGCCGTCAGGTGTTGGGGCAATTAACACACCAGTTAAACGGTACGCTTTGTTACCAAATATATCGCGGCATTCAACAACAAACGAACACAAAACGTCGCTGAACCTGGTTTCAGAGATGCCTGTCGAAGTCAGCTGCACCTGCTTATCAGACGCCGCTAAAAAACCTTCCCTTCTATTGATTGAGCAGAGGTGCACATCTTCTAAGAACACCCACGGGCATCGTCACCGTTGTGGTCTCTGGAGTCCGGACCCAGCCTGTATGTTTTCACCACCGCCTTAGCTCTCGGACTTGAAAATTGCTCCTGCGCCCTGAGTTTGGACCCACCTGGCAGCTGAAGATGTCGGCACCCTTGGTGACACACAGATTGTCAGTCAGCCGGATACTCCGGATATGATTCCGCTGGCTAGCTGGAGGCCAGATAATGTCGACTCCGTGGATACTTCGTTTTGACAGGAACGTTGAGATAACATCAAAGCGGTTACATCGAATCCGGCAGGTGAGGAAGGGACCTAGCGGCGGCTAACGGGGGTAGGATGTGGTCGGATTTGGGAGCCAATGCAGCTTCCGCTGTATGACATGGACGAAGGCATTGTTTAGAGGAAGACAGGAGATGGCCTTTGTACAAATACGTGTAGCGTTTCTGGTGGACAGCGCGTTCTACATTGTTGGCCCTGACTGTATCGTGATCGTGAAGCATGATGGAAATGGAGTGGTAGTTGGAGTGGTTAGTGGAATTACCGGGACATCAAGGTAGGATAGACGAGGGTCTCTTCAAGTCTCCAGTCTCCAGAACTCCTAAAGTTTCTTAGATTCCTGAAGTATCCTGAATTCATGAAGTCTCCAGACCTCAGGAACATTATAATGAGGAACATTGCAATTTACGAACTGCACGAGCACTGTGCTAGTTACATCAAAGCATGTCGCAAACATGTCGATGCTGGTGCCGATTCACCGCTGGCCGGCGGGCCATTCATCCCGAACATGCTGACTGGCAGCCCCGACAGTGCCAACTCCCTCGGCGCGAGTATAGAGACTCGGACACGCGGCAGACGACAGGCGACGCCCTGCGTTCCTCTCGCGTCCCCACCACGCCTTGCCACGCCTTGCCACCCGCGACCACACGCCGACAAAAAGCCGGCTCAGGTGGTCGTCCGTCGCGTCCGTCGCTTTCCGTCGTCGACGAGCGACCCGAATCTCGACGTGTCGACACAGAGAGCGTCCGTCAACTCGTCCGCGCCGCTGAATGTCTGCTCAGGCGTCTCACCTGTACAGGTGTCTCACCTGTACAGGTGTCTCACCTGTGCAGGTGTCTCACCTGTGCAGGTGTCTCACCTGTGCAGGTGTCTCACCTGTGCAGGTGTTTCGCCTGCTCAGGTGTCTCGCCTGCTCAGGTGTCTCACCTGTTCAGGTGTCTTCGGGTGTCGCAGTGCGCGCTCGGCCCGGTAGGAGTCTACTCATTCGACAGGTCCGCGACCGTACTCTACTAGCGCCGCGCAGCGGCAGGCCGCAGACTCTCTGATGACGTCTGCCGCCGCTGCAGAGCGCCAGGTTTCGAACACGTACGGATCTGATTGGCTGATCTGATCTGACTGGCTGACCTAATCTGACTGGCTCATCCGATCTGACTGGATGATCTGATCTGACGGTCGGTTCTGATCTGACGGGCGGTTCCTATCTGATGCGTCGGTAGTTGGTGTGAAGACGGTCGTGAAGACATTGCTCCCTCCCCCAGTCAGCAAGTGTGAGATCATGGTGTAAACAGTCACGTCAACACTGTGAAAGCAGCGAGCAAGACTGACAGCGCAATGTGGGCAGAAACTAGGCATACTGATGTAAGCACCAATGCATTTTTGCGGACTGGAGTCACTGAAAGTGGTTACGCAGCGCTTAACAAGTTGTGATCATTGTAAAGCATTCAGAGGAGCACCGGTTGAATAGGCATTATGGAAGCTTACCTCATGGACCAAGAACCAGGAAATTATGGGCATAGAAAGTTTGCTGAGGCCATTCTGTCGAGTTAGCGCCCATTGGCCCCATGCTAAAGTTGAACCAAACTGGTATGAAGCTGGCATGACTGCCGTACCTTCAAAGGCGTAACCAAGAGGGACCCCCTTACCTCCCTCCTTATCGCCCAAAAATACAATTGGTAAAGCCAGGATTTTTTTCTCCACTTTTGCCATGGAAAGCCAGAAATTTTCCCCTCGCTTTGCGGGTCCGAGGCTTTCTCCATTTCCTCACCTTCATTTTTGGCTCGAGCCCCCATAAAAAAGTATGACCGCACGATCGCATGATAATCTCTCTTGGTTCCTACGCTCATGCGCTCAACATTTACTTTATCATGATCGCAGTTGAATGAACACAGTACATCCGGCTATCTCTGCACGAATATGCGTCATGCCCGAATACGCCGCCCTTCCGCCAGACCTCACCCTATGAGTGGGGCAGATCCGGGTAGTTATGATGCGGGCAGGTGGGTCCCGGCAGTTAGTGGGGTAGATCCGGGAAGGAGTGTCCGACTGGTAGCCACCCCCTGTCCTGCATGGAGCCACCTTCGTCTGCACGCTGCACCAGCACAGCACAAGCTCTCGCTCGTCCCAGCATCCACTGGTGACGACTTCCGATATCAGTCGACACATCTACTTCTATGTCAGTTCTTGGCTTGTCTGACAATCTTCGGACACCGACGCAGATCTGGCTCGCCCCCAATTAGGCATGGTTGACAGCGTGGCAAGTATCGCGCAAAGTCGACGTGTAAGCTCGCGCAGATATGTGCTGAAACCTTGTTGTGGCCATCTGGCTCACTGACTGGCTGTATGGTGCCGACACGTGCGAATGGCTCCATCGTGGATTACGAGTTCTGATCGCACACATTGGGCGTGACATCCGTGTTGCGACAGGCGTGACGGCCATGTTGCGCTGCCGCGCCTGCCAGCGTGTCGCTGTGCGACGCGTGTCGCTCAGTGTCGCCTCGTGACGCCTGTCTCTCAGCCGCTCTGTCGCACACTCCGTCGCATCTGCCGCACTGTCGCACACTCCGTCGCATCTGCCGAATTGTCGCACACTCCATCGCATCTGCCGCGGCTGTGCTCCTGCAACGCACATGCCACTTTGATGTCTGTGCTACTCTGCAACTCTGGTGATGCATCGCGGCTGAACCAAGCCCCTGCCACTCCACGTCGCGACTGTGCCCCGCCTCCGTCACTCCGCGGCCCATCTGTACCTCACTTTTGTCACTTCACGACGCACCTGTACCCAACTGACATCACTTCGTGGCTCGTCCGTACCCCATGTATGTCACTCCTATGACGGGTCTGTATCCGCCTCTGTTACTCCATGACGCAACTGTTGCCCACCTCTGTCACTCCGTGACGCATCTGCACCCCACCTTTATCACTCCGTGACGTATCTGCACCCTTGTGATGCCTGTGCCGCTGCATGTCGCATGTGTCCACGGTGACGCTCCTGTCGCTGCTCACCCGACCCGGTCCTTGTCCGCGTGACATCTTATGCTGTGTTGAATCTGCACCCCTGTGCCGCCTCTGTAAGCCTGCGTCGGTTGCGTGCCTTTCTGTGTCACGGTCTGTGTTCGCGTGACGTCTTATGCTGTGTCGAATCTGCACCCCTGTGCCGCCTCTGTAAGCCTGCGTCGGTTGTGTGCCTTTCTGTGTCACGGTCTGTGTTCGCGTGACATCTCATGCTGTGTCGAATCTGCACCCCTGTGCCGCCTCTGTAAGCCTGCGTCGTTTGAGTCCCTTTCTGTGTCACGCTGCCCGGTCAGCTAGGTCGGCCGTCGAAACGAGGTCGGGCGGTGTTCACTGCTCGCCGGCCTGCGGCTCGGCACTGACCGCCCGACGTCGACAGGCATGGTGAAGCAGCTGGAGCAGATGCGGCGGCAGAGGGCGGCCCGGTCACCGCCGCGCGCCGTCCAGGCGGCGCCACCGTCGCAGCACGGATACCACATGGTGGCGCTGCACATATCGCCCGACTTGGGCGAGCGCGTCATGCTCTCCGGAGAGCGCAAGCTCATCGAGGAGACGTTTCCGGAGGTCAGTTGCAGGTCGGCAGGCACGTGGGTGGAAAATATGGGTCAGTTGCAGGCCAACGCCCACGTGGATGGAAAATATGGCGATGCGAGTGCTGCTGCAGCTGCAACACCAAAATATATGCAACTGTAAGACCAAGCTCCTCCAAATGTACAGCATTCATTCCTTTTTGCAATACCTACTTTTTATTTTGCCGTTCCATTTTTTTAAAAATACTGGTAGTTTCCTGCATTGTGCTGTACCATCCTGGCCGTAGTTTTGTGAGGGTTGTTTTTTCATTTTTTAGTTTGTGTGGTTGTCCAGTATTTTCCTGATCTGACATATCTTAGCTATGCATGAGAAGGAGAGATCAGCCAATTTTGTTCAGACGGATAACATTCCAGACGTATATTGCATTGATCACATCCCAGGTTTGAAGTTGCAGCTAATATGGGCAAATATGGGATAGGTAGTATGATTTGAGACATCGCTCAGAATGAAACTCTGAAGATGAGGTAAGACAGATGTCGCCTGAGTTCCTGCTTGTCCGTTGCGATTAAGCTATGGACCTGAAAATAGAAGGCTGGCGAAGTTTCGGTTTGTCTTTTTCAAATGCACTATTGTCATCGAGTCATTATTGAAAATCCAGTCACAACTACCAACGACATTCACCTGTACTACCGCACCCTACACCCACGCTTCTTATTCTTTATGTCTATGCTCTCTTTTCGCCATTCGTCATGTCTCGAAATGGCCAACTGACCGGAGAGACTGAAATCCAACAGCCAGCGAATAACAACCACACGGCTGCCTATCTAACGCGGGCAAAATGCCCACATCTGTCATCCTGGCGGCTGAACACGTAGATGACAATTACTATTTTGCCCACTAGGTGGTGCAGGCGCTGATGGATAACCGGACGTCGGTCGCGTGGAACCAGTCGGACCCGGAGCACGTGGTGCGGTTTCCTCTGAACGGCTACACCAAGATGACGTCACTGCAGGCCATCCAGCGGCTGCTGGCCGACGGATTCCAGGTGAGTCACGTGAGCGCCGACCTGCCGATGGGTCGCCTGACCGTTGATCCGCCGCGCCGCGACAGCACGCGTCCGGTGTATTTTCTAAGGAGCCAGTTCCGATTCGCAGGATTATGTGCCGTGGCGCAAGTGGCGTGCTAGGCGTGTCACGTGTCCGGTCGTCTGCAGGTAGCGAAATTCTGCAGGGTAGTATGATTAAAAGAAGTACCAAGAGCCAAGAGCGGGCGCTGCATGACCTCGGTAGTCGATGCGCCCCTAAACTCCAATAACCAACCAAGTACCGAGAGCCAAGTAGGGAACACCCAACGCTAAGCGTCGGATCCGTTCGCAGATCGCGGCCAGCTTGGGCGGCGGCGTGGAGGGCCAGCAGTTCTCCGAGTACATCTTCTCCCGGCCGAGGGTGCCTCTGTGAGCAGCTGCAGGACGCGCGGCGCCCCGCGAGCGCCGACCGCAGCGAAACGTCCAGTGTGCCAAAGCAGCCGCGGCCGCCGTCCGCCGGAGGCGCCACCGTCGCGGCGCGTGTAACCTCTCGTCCAGCAGCCAGCCAGCCGGCCCGGCCGACTTAGTCAGAGCTGCGTGCCATTATCGTACTGTAACCCCGTCGTGGAGGCTCGGACGCCCCGTCGGCGGCCGCCGTCGGGACGCGGCCACACTTCGCCCACCCGGTCAAACTGTGACGTCGCACCGCGGGTAGTGGCGTGCACACCCTGCGCCCCGCGTGTGCGGGACACCGCAATTTGAATGCACTCGCAGTGCCACGGCCGGTTGGTGGCCTCTGCAATGACGTGATGCGTATAGCGCAAAACATACGGAATCTAGGGTCGTTAGACCGCGGCGCGAGTGTTTGTTCACTACTATTTAGCTCATGTTAATTCGGACGGGCAGGACGTCGTCGGCGAACGGCTGAAGCATTCCTACTGGGAGGTTGCAGTCTTCTCAGCATACGTAACGTGCGTGTGTGTGTGTGTGTGTGGACGGCTTCGTGCCCGCACGGAGGGTCCAGCGAGCAGGCAGTGTTCCGACGCGCTCAGACCGTCGACGGGTCCGGCGCGGCGACAGCACAACACCGTACTTGACACGTTAACCCGTCGCCCCCACAGGTAGATATAGAACGAGCTTATCGTGTGTCGGCGCCGGGCGGACATCCGCAGCGGGCCGCCACGCCCGCCGGCCCGGGGCGGGCCGACACAATTCATCTGTGCCATAGTTGGAGGTCGCATGTGTAGACGTGTTATTCACACACAGGTCGCAGGGAAACAGGTGACAGGCTCGCGTATTCACGAGTTTCCACTAAAAGTGCAACGAATACATGGATGAGTCGACAGCGACGCACTGGTGACGAGCGGACGGCACGCGCCTGCCGGCCCGCTGCGGCGCCGGCCGCTCGTCGATAAACAACGGCAAGGCATTCAGTATCTATTTGTCTAGCGACCCTCGCGGGCGGCGTGGCCCACCCTTCACAACGTTAACAATAGCCGCGGACGCGCCGACGGTGCGTGCGCACACCGTCGCCGCCCCGCCCGGCGCCGCGCCGACGACGTGCGCACACCCACCGCTCCAAACCGCGCGGCGAGTGTGCGTGCCACGCCGCCGCCCGGCCGGGCGAGCGCATCGCTCCGGCCTCGGCCGCCCCCGCCACCCGGCACCAGCTCCGGTTAAGTATGCGGTGTACATATGCGCTCTCTCTCTCTCTATCTCGCTCACTCGCTGGCTCTCCGGTGGGGCGGTGGTGGGTATGTACAGCGCGAGCGTCGCCACTATTGCATCACTGGCGCGGGCGCGGCGACCGTCGTGCCCGCTTTGTACTGGCCCGCGCGCCTGCACACGGCGCGCCCGGCCCACCTGTCATGAAAAAGCGCCTCCGCACTCACGCGTTGTGCTTATCACAAAAACGACCAACCAACCAACCAACCAACCAACCAACGACCGATAAAATATGATCAACGCATGCAGAGCGCGCGCGCGGGAAGACGCCGGTGCGTGCGGAGCGGCAGGTGCGGAGGACAGCGTGGGGGCGGCCGCCGGAGCGGTGGGTGGGTGGGTGGGTGGGCGTGGCCACTGTGTGAAGCACCGCCGTGTGACGGCTCGGCCGAGGACAGTCAACCGAGACGAGCACGCAGAGACCGACGCGTCACGCCGACTGACATATGAATGGATGGATGGACTGATGGATGGATGGACATGTTCCGCATAGTCAATAACAATTTCCGTACAAAACGCTGTCCTCTTTCTCTCTCGCACACTGCCTCTCTGTCTCGCGCTCTAGATATAACAGCCAGGCACTAGAACGGTCCCCGGCGGCCGCCACGCGCGGCGGCGCCGCCGGCCGGGCCGGCGCGTCGCTACTTGACAAACAGTTTGTAGAGGCGCTGGGAGCGCTGGTGGCCGCGTTCCTGCTCGAGCAGGAGCAGCAGGTCGCGGATGTTGACCCGCTTCAGGCGAGGCCGTGCCGGGATCTGGCGGAGGGAGGTGCCGTCAGTGGACTGGTCGCGCGACACACACACACACACTGGACACTGGCCTTCCCAACACACAATTAATTTACACAACGCTTGGTTAGTTACTTGGGGTTTAGGGCGCATCGACCATGTTGATCATATAGCTATGTACACAGCGCCGTGGAGATAAAACAACGGTGAACCACTCGTAACCTGGAGCGTCAGTCTGTCCTGAACTCTGATCTCGATTCGCGAAATCCTGTCACAGCTCACTACAAACGTCTTCATGTTTTCACCTCCCTACCTTCATCACGTAAACTGATATTCTGAGCAGCGACCGCCAAGGTAGGATACACCTATTCCTCTTGTGCATGTTCTTACATCTCGCGTAAGGAATAGGCGGCACACAATCTGTTGTACTATGCGCGGAACATCTACACGGAACACCTGTTGCGTTGCGAGCGCACCATCGACAATAGGTCGCCACCCCACCTGTTATATCACGAGCGCACCACCGACAGTGAGTCGCCACCTCACCTGTTATATCACGAGCGCACCACCGACAGTGGGTCGCCACCTCACCTGTTATATCACGAGCACACCACCGACAGTGGGTCGCCACCTCACCTGTTATATCACGAGCGCACCACCGACAGTGGGTCGCCACCTCACCTGTTATATCACGAGCACACCACCGACAGTGGGCCTCGCCACCTACCTGTTATATCACGAGCGCACCACCGACAGTGGGTCGCCACCTCACCTGTTATATCACGAGTACACCACCGACAGTGGGTCGCCACCTCACCTGTTATATACAGCGTTATATAGGTACACCACCGACAGTGGGTCGCCACCTCACCTGTTATATCACGAGCACACCACCGACAGTGGGTCGCCACCTACCTGTTATATCACGAGCACACCACCGACAGTGGGTCGCCACCTCACCTGTTATATCACGAGTACACCACCGACAGTGGGTCGCCACCTACCTGTTATATCACGAGCGCACCACCGACAGTGGGTCGCCACCTCACCTGTTATATCACGAGCACACCACCGACAGTGGGTCGCCACCTACCTGTTATATCACGAGCGCACCACCGACAGTGGGTCGCCACCTCTCACCTGTTATATCACGAGCGCACCACCGACAGTGGGTCGCCACCTACCTGTTATATCACGAGCGCACCACCGACAGTGGGTCGCCACCTACCTGTTATATCACGAGCACACCACCGACAGTGGGTCGCCACCTCACCTGTTATATCACGAGCGCACCACCGACAGTGGGTCGCCACCTCACCTGTTATATCACGAGCACACCACCGACAGTGGGTCGCCACCTCACCTGTTATATCACGAGCACACCACCGACAGTGGGTCGCCACCTCACCTGTTATATCACGAGCGCACCACCGACAGTGGGTCGCCACCTCACCTGTTATATCACGAGCACACCACCGACAGTGGGTCCCACCACTGTTATATCAGAGACACCACCGACAGTGGGTCGCCACCTCACCTGTTATATCACGAGCACACCACCGACAGTGGGTCGCCACCTCACCTGTTATATCACGAGCACACCCGACAGTGGGTCGCCACCCACCTGTTATATCACGAGCGCACCACCGACAGTGGGTGGGTCGCCACCTACTTGTTATATCACGAGCGCACCACCGACAGTGGGTCGCCACCTCACCTGTTATATCACGAGCGCACCACCGACAGTGGGTCGCCACCTCACCTGTTATATCACGAGCGCACCACCGACAGTGGGTCGCCACCTACCTGTTATATCACGAGCGCACCACCGACAGTGGGTGGCCACCTCACCTGTTATATCACGAGCGCACCACCGACAGTGGGTCGCCACCTCACCTGTTATATCACGAGCGCACCACCGACAGTGGGTCGCCACCTACCTGTTATATCACGAGCACACCACCGACAGTGGGTCGCCACCTACCTGTTATATCACGAGCACACCACCGACAGTGGGTGGCCACCTACTTGTTATATCACGAGCGCACCACCGACAGTGGGTCGCCACCTCACCTGTTTCTGACTGAGCGTGCCGCTGACGGTGGGTCCGTCCGCTGCCGCCGCCGTCGCCGCCGCCTCGCCGTCCAGCCGCGGCTTCTTGCGCGGCCCGATGGCTATCAACGCGGTGAGGTTGGCCTCCCGCTGCCGCACCTCCTCCATCTCGACCCGCTGCATCTGTAACGGCCGCGCACTGTGTGACGGTCCGGCCGACACTCCGAGGTCAACGTGGCCTGGGTCAGCTGCCGTCTCTGCAGCATGTCTCGTCAAACCGGCTCGTGAAGAATGGAAAACTGGTTTATGAACGTACCATGAACGGCCATCGCCGTGGCAGACGTCAAACTGGCTCATGAAGAATTAATGACTCGTTTATAAACATACCCTGAACGACTATGAGACCCAGTAATGAGCTTGTATGACATCAGTTCCGCACAAAAATCGCCTTGCTGTGATCATTTCCCAGTCCATAGAGTAGATAATGTCGGTTGGTTATTGGTTTTACGACTCATCGACCGCTGTGACATGTAGCGTCGCAGAGTAGATAGTCATTTAATGGAAAGCATTAAAGATTACTTTATGGATTGACCGACAAAATGCATACGTTCAGCATCAACGCCGTGTGAAAATGATAATTTCCAGTGGGTAGACATGCCTGACTTGAATCAAGATTGCAACAGCAGTGTGGCAAAATCGGACTGAAAAGAGACGAGACAAAACAAAGACCACCCCGGGCAGCAGTGCATTTTGAATGCAGATGATGTTCAGCACACCGGTCATATCACTGCTTGCGTTAGCCCGTCAGTCACAAACCAGCTTGTCTCCGCCGGGACAACTCCAGTCTCACCTCCTTTGCTTTGGCCTTGAGTTTGGCCTGCTCGGGGTCCTCCGTTTTGGAGCGGCTCTTGGCGGCGCGCATCAGCATCTCTCGCTCCGTCTCCTCGTGTCGCTTCTGCTCCAGCTTGTCTAGCTCGTCCAGGAAGCGCAACTGCCCCCGCACGTCTCGCGACACCTCGTAGCGCGACTCCGACTGAGGGATGGTCAGCTGGCGTCATCAGCCGATCATCAACGTCACAGCACACCTCGTAGTGCGGTTCCGACCAGGGCTAGTCAACTGGTGACATCAGCTGATCCTCAACGTCATAGCATACCTCGTAGTACGGTTCCGACCAGGGATAATCAACTGGTGACATCAGCTGATCCTCAACGTCACAGCACACCTCGTTGTGCGGTTCCGACCAGGGATAATCAACTGGTGACATCAGCTGATCCTCAACGTCACAGCACACCTCGTTGTGCGGTTCCGACCAGGGATAATCAACTGGTGACATCAGCTGATCCTCAACATTACAGCGTATTTCACTTAATGACCCAGTGGAAAGGTCGAGACGTCGAGTGGGCTAATGGGAATTGCTGGTACACAATGCGGGGCGACCTCCACCAGCCGTTGCGGGGGCGCTACATTGATTTGCTCAAAGATAATCGAAGCTCCGGCATGGAACACAAGAGGCTGGAATCAGTTATTTCAGCAAGTTCTAGCGATGGTCTTTGCCGACGGCAGAGCATAAAAACAGGTGCATACGGGAAAGAGCACAGGTGCATACGACTCGTTCGTCTGCGTATCGGAACACCTTGGCACAGGGGTGCGAATACGCCACGAGTCACGCGAAATTGCCAGCCGTCACGGCAGCCGCGCACCATGGAGCACACCTGAGGCTATGGCGGACTCGACCTCAGCCATCAATCTCAGCGATGTCCCAGGACGGGATCCACCTCAGCGGTATCACAGGACGGGACCCACACCAGCGGCGTCCCGGTACGGAATTGACCTCGGCGGCGTTCCAGGACGGAATCGACCTCGGCGGCGTTCCGGGACGGGATCCACCTCAGCGGTATCCCAGGACGGGATCCACCTCAGCGGTATCCCAGGACGGGATCCACCTCAGCGGTATCCCAGGACGGGATCCACCTCAGCGGTATCCCAGGACGGGACCCACATCAGCGGCGTCCCGGTACGGAATCGACCTCGGCGGTGCCCAAGGACGGAATCGACCTTGGCAGTGTCCCAGGACGGGACCGACTTCAGCGGTGCCACAGGACAGGACAAATATTTCCGCCCGTTATCCAATACATTTGCAAAAATGTAGCATAGGCTAGAATCTGATGGGTTGCAGCAATGAATAGCAACACAGTCGTCCAGAAGGTGCAGTTTAAAAAAAATTGAATCCGGGTTGTTGCTGGGGTGGCTTTAGGAACCAGGGTTCTATTGCTAAACAGAGCTTGTTGCGTGAACCCTGGCGCCACCACCCGATCCATGAATTTCAGTTCAACGGCAGAATTTAGTCCGAAAGTTTAACGTGCCGTCAATGCACCGACACGACCGCCCGGTAGCTGGTCCCCGGCCTTATCGGGCCAGCTGCCAACTGACACTCACGGCCGGGGGCTAAATGCCAGTGCGCGAAGCGACTCGAACCCTGAGTTGCCAGGAGAGGGGAGATCAGTGCAGGCCAGCGCTCTAACCAACTGAGCTACCGGGGCGGCAAGGTAGGGCGAAAAGTGTAAATGACATTTGGTACAAAATCTGGATTTTTCATCAGCACGACCAACAGGACACTTAGCTGGAATAACTGCCCATAAGAACCGCACGCAGTAATGCAATGTTCTCTGTATTCAAAAATATCCCGCACCTCGTGCTGAACCTCAACGGTCAAACTACCTGACCGATCCGGTAATGAGTTAGTGACTATAATCAGAATGCCCTGAAGTCCAATGGGTACTGTTATATCCAATAACTTCAGTACATATTTGACACTTGTTGACCGATTGGTTAGCGAATTGGACCTTGCCAGACAACATATTACCTATCAGTCATGAGCCTAGATTAAAAGCCCCATCGAATGACCAATTATCTCCCGGCTGAATAATGCTGCGACGCTAGCCATCTAGCCCACCTCTCTACCTTAAATTCCAGATACGGGTGAGATCGAGTACTAGCAAATATTAAACGCAAGCAGTGAACAAATATACAAACACCAGAATGATTGAATCTTGGGTGCCCCATCAACAGTAGTTGGTACTACTGGGTTGATCTATTTTCACAGCTTCGCAAACCAAACGCGAAAAGGGCCAAAAGAGACGAAACCAAGAACTGCACTCAGATGCCATAAACCCCGACAGCACCACCCCCACAGGCCTCGTGCTGCAACAGGTCCACACCACACCAGTTGTCACCAGCAGCGGCACCCCACACCGGCTGGACGGAGGTGGCTCGCCACCAGCCCTGTAGCCCGCTCACCTCCCGGGCGGGCACCCCACACCGGTCAGACGAGCGACCCGCCACCGGCCCTGCGCCCTGCCAGTCGGCCCGCTCACCTCTCGGGCGGGCACCCCACACCGGTCAGACGAGCGACCCGCCACCGGCCCTGCGCCCTGCCAGTCGGCCCGCTCACCTCTCGGGCGGGCACCCCACACCGGTCAGACGAGCGACCCGCCACCGGCCCTGCGCCCTGCCAGTGGGCCCGCTCACCTTGATCACCTCCATGCGGTGCTCGGCGATGATGGCCAGCTGCTCCAGCAGCGTCTTCAGCCGCTCCTGGGTGGCGTGCGAGACGAGCGACACCACGTCGGCGCCCGGGTCCTCCAGGCCGTGCTTCATCACTGAGGGTCACAGCGATGCCGTCACGCCGACCGCCGGGTCGAGGTCACGTCGGAACACACGTCACGACCGTTTCCCGGGCGGCGGCAGAAAGAGCCTCCCGGCTGGAACATAGCATGGGTTGGGTATTCGTACGGGTGTCCGTTTGGTACGGATTACAGAGATCGGATGGAATTTGGATAAAATAAACGGATACAGATTGGTTACTGATTCTGACTTCCATGCTATGCCGTCAAAACAAAGTACTATAAAATATGCCATTCCTTCCGCTTTCTAAATATGTAACTTCACACCATAAAACATACACTTTGGCTGATGTGGTGTCCATGGCCCTTGTTAAGCCTTAAACCATTCTGTATGACCTTCAGTAGTCATAATTGCCAACACGCAACAGTTGAAACACATGAATAAATACTTGGAACTCAATTCATTCCATTATTCTCGAACTTCTAGCCATCATCTAACACCGATGCCATTCAGTTCAGTTGAATCACATTACTGCAGATAGGCTGAGCAGGTATCATTCATGATCACAGTAGGCCGCATCCTGCCTGCAGTTATATTCCTGCCATGATAGACAAGGTGCATATATGAGCATCCACATTTTTTCCAGTCTCTATTTAAAAAAAGAAAATGAAGTGATGGAAGTTGAAATGCTTTTAGGTATCTGCAGCACTCGGCTCGAGCTAAATGATAACTTCAGAGGAAAAATGCAGGGCACTTATAATAAGTAGTGTCATGGGCAGGTGATGTTTTAGAAGAAAGGCACATTGCCACTATTTGCTCCGCATATGCATCAACACTACGATGCCCTTGATGGAGACGTCCTACTCCCTGGGTACGTGCCTGCATGGTTTCTGCATGAACTATGCAGTTAGATAACACTAAACCGAGGCGAAAAACTAATCTTATTTGATCCACACCACATTACTTCTGAAGAAAATGATTCTGAAAGTCTCAGATGGCGACTAGCAATGTACGTTCTTACCTCCAAAGCATGCCTACCTAGCCTGCATTGGGATCTAGTTAGGTAGACAGACAAGCATCTCTATCATTTAACATCAGCATCATTTACTTGCATTCGGACTGCTAAGACATTTTTCATTTTAGATTAGGTACGTGATAATAACACTTGTTTTCTTTCAATGTTTCCTATGAATATTCTCACCGTGTTCATTGTCTATAAACTAGCATCGGCTAGAGTACCGCACATGCGATCCAAAGTGAAATTGCACGTTTCTAATAAATATGGTTTTGCAAATGCAAAATCCGCATGTACAAAATGTCATTCACATTTTCCGCCCTTCCTTCCCAGAATACTACATATTCTTGATGGTCTTGTTGCTATTTATTGCTGTAACCCATCAAGTTACAGAATATGTTACATCTTTGGCCAAATGTATTGGATAGCGGATATGAATGTTCATCAGCACTGATATCGGCAGTTTTGAACATTCAAATCCTTGCCATTCTCTACTCTAAGTCCATTAGTGAATGCATCCTTCTTCTTTATTTGAGGCCTTGCAGTGCTGAACACTACAGAACGGGATGACAGACTGAGCGTTATGAATGACTGACTGAATGACTGAATAACACTACAGAATGTTGGGACTGGCATGGGAGTTTGATTGTACCAACCAGTCTAGGTTGTGACCGATATAAAAAATTGGGCTCCTGTAAGGCTAGGGAAAGGTTTAAATATGTAGCATGAAGTCCAGTGCAAAACTGATATACGTGTAACTTCGGAGGAATTCCCTTCCATTCCCTAAACATACATATTGTCACCACACGAGGCTCGGGGTAGTAGTCTTTTTCCCAGACATCTCACAAAAAGTTTCAACTTTTCTGTTTAGTAACCCGAAGCTGAAACACGGAATTGCAACACAAACTCGGCATACAACCAAACGAAAGACTAGGACTATCAAAACATTGAAAAAACTGCACAGTTAGAAGCAACCACAAAACATACCAGGCAATACACACTTGTAAAATGGAAACAGCATTGAAAAAATATACAGGAGAAACGCACCAAAACATAACATTACGACAACCATTACCGCGTGGACACGACGCTGGTCTGGACCGACTAGCCAGCAGCACGCGCACCAGTCCCACAGCAGACCACCTCGCGCCGTCGCGGCTCCACCCACCGATCTGTCGGATCTTCAGCTGGAGCGGCCCGGTCGGCAGGAACGTGTCGTCGCGCACGCTGCGGATCTGCGCGCCCACGTACTCGGTGCTGCCCAGGATGTGCTGCGACTCCTCCTGCAGGTTGACGCCGCCCATCGCCGCCACGTCGTTGATGTCGTCGTCGGCGTCGGCTCCCAGCGGCGACCTGGCGGCACGCGCGCGCCCGTACAGTGTCGCGCCTTCACGGCCGCAGTCCGCTGGCATGGCCGGCAGCAGCCATCTACGCCTGAACACCAGGTACACACATCGACTGAATACCCCCAGCAGTCTGGGTACCACCATTGAAGGAACTCATACTCGGGTTATTGGACGCAGGACGCGAGAGACAAACTGCAGTCGCAGCCAGTGCTGCAATCCGATATTTGCATATGGCCCTTCACACAGAGGCTGAGACGTGCCAGCGTTCAGTGTCGGCAGCTCCCCAGACAGAGCAGCGATACGGGCAGCCCCCGGACAGGGCAGCGACACAGGTAGCTCCGCCCCCCCCCCCCTCAGAGAGGGCAGCAATGCTGGCCACTCCCACAGGCAAGGCAGCAACACAGGCAGCTCCCGCCACAGACAAGGCAGCGATGCCGGCCGCTCCGCCAGCACGACGCGGGCGGCTGGCCGGCCGCCGGACTCACTTGAAGTTGAGCCGGCGGTCCCGTCTGACGGCCACCAGCTGCGGCTGCCGGCTGGCCGCCAGGCCCGGAGACGAGATCGAGCCGGTCGACACGGGCGTCCGCGCCACCTTGGAGGCCGCCTGGAACTGCGCCGGCCGCCGTCACACGCGTGCGGCACCCGGGCCCGGTCACGAGCACGCTCCGCAGCAATGGGCGCGTCATATATCGGGCCGACAGCCACCGGCGGCCGCGTAATTTTGCAGGCTGCCTAGAAAAACTAGGCGTTCACCCCATGCACTCCTAATTGTTGCTATATTCCAATAATTCTTAAATTGCCAGGCAGGCAATTGCTGCAGTGGGCCACGCATGAATAGCTCTGTAAAAAGCATAACGCATACCTTGCAATGCCAGAGATTCCAAAAATCACTCTCCGCAAATTCAACAGATGCAAACCAAGCTCCAATAATCCAGGAGTTGAGAGCATAAGCCAGGACCGGCCATCGCCCCTGGCGCACACACGGCCACCGTGGACCACGCAGCGCGTGTACCGAGTCGGGCGGCCACACCCCGCCGACGGCACCACCGGCGCGGGCGGTCCGTCATCACGCACCCGTCAGGTCACCACCATCCTCCCGCCACGTCACGTCGTGCCGCCGCCTACCTTGCCGTCGGCGCCGCGCACGGGCTGTATGTTGAGCATGGCCGGGTGAGCGGAGACGTTGCGCGGCGCCGCCACGCCGCCCGTCAGCACGCGCACCGGGCCCGCCGTGGTGACGGCCGGCGACACAGTCACTTGGCGCGGCTGTACCTGCTGGACACGCACCATGTGAATGGCCGCCACATGACACAGTCACCTGGCGCGGCTGTACCTGCTGGACACGCACCATGTGAATGGCCGCCACATGACACAGTCACTTGGCGCGGCCGTACCCGCTGGACACACGTGGTGTGAATGGCCACACCTGGCCGATGCACCACATGGCCACACCTGGCCGATGCGCCCTGAAACTCAAATAATCAACCACACATGGTGTGAAAGTCAGGGAGCCACACAGGTGTCAAAACTCGGTGTAGGGTCAGGAACGCCACAGAAGTCGGGGAGCTGTATAGGGGTCAGTGGACGGCACAGATGTCAGGGGATGGAACACAGATCATGGAGTCGTACAGGGTTCGGGAGACGGCGCGAAAGTCATAAGACGGTACACAGGTCAGAGGACGGTACAAGCGTCAGATCATCGACGGATTATAACACGGTGGTCAGGGACTCCTACAGCGTTCGGGAAACGGCGCAGAAGTCAGACGACAGTACACAGGTCAGACGACAGTACACAGGTCAGACGACAGTGCACAGGTCAGACGACAGTACACAGGTCAGACGACAGTACACAGGTCAGACGACAGTACACAGGTCAGACGACAGTACACAGGTCAGACGACAGTGCACAGGTCAGACGACAGTACACAGGTCAGACGACAGTACACAGGTCAGACGACAGTACACAAGTCAGACGACAGTACACAGGTCAGACGACAGTACACAGGTCAGACGACAGTGCACAGGTCAGACGACAGTACACAGGTCAGACGACAGTACACAGATCAGACGATAGTACACAGGTCAGACGACAGTACACCGGTCAGACGACAGTACACAGGTCAGACGACAGTACACAGGTCAGACGACAGTACAAAGGTCAGAATATGGCTCAGCTTTGAGGAAGCAGCTTGGGAAGAGGACAATTTAGTGTTGGACCACATATCAACAATGACTACATGGCCTCGAAATACGTGCAAAAAGACACTCATGGTGACGACTGCACATGACAGGGTCCTTCCGTTCCCGGAAATGTCGAGATCCGACGCCCTCGATGCACGGCGGATGAATCGTAAATCAGCACGGACTGGCAGGTACATTTGGTGAAGTGGAGGCGCAACAACTTCATCCACAGTGACGGGCCACTTTAGATCCTCGCATGACTGCCTAAGATTCAGGCGCTTTTAACTCGTGCATCGCTACAGGATTGGATAACCAAATTCGTGTAACGGATTGCTGAACCATACCACATTTCGTCAAAAATACCAGTAGCGTGGTGACCACTCGCCCGTGTAGCGACATGGTACGCATGTGTCAAGCTCAGACCATTCGTCAGGAATCCCAAACACGCGTGCAGTCGTCCGCAGTTACAAGAAGAGCGTGATCCTCGTGGCCGCAAACACGACACGCACGCGTAACCGACGCCCACGTGCCCCATATGATCAGACGGCGGGCTGGGATCCACAACAGCGAACTGGGCGGCGACAGACGGCTGGTCATGCGGCGCCACGTCGTGTGCAAATCGAACCGACAGGCAGCCCCAGTGATCAATTATTCGTGAAATGGGGTGGAATATACTACTTTCTGAACACTCAATCGACATCCTTTTCCAAAGAAACATCGACATTCTGCTCATGCATCATGAGCTCGAAATGCCTACATCAGCAGCTCGAATTTGAGTCAGACATCAAAAGCATTTTAAATGACACCCATTCCACGACAAATTTCGACATCCTACCGTGCTCGTCTCGACATCTCACACCTGACGAGAAAAAAAAAACGTTATTCCAACCCTGGACAGCACGACCCAGTGTCGGTTCATCCTCACCGCCGCCCGCACCGCCGTCCACCGCCCACCTGAATGACGTGCTGAGAGGTGACCGGCGTGGAGAGCGCCGACGCCGGCGGCGGCTTGACGCCCTCTATCGAGATCTCCTTGTTGTAGAGCGACTGCCGCAGGAACGGCAGGCTCTTCTGCGGTCGGGACAAGGTGTCGTCAGTGGTCAGTACGCTGAAGGTCGACGCAAACGGCGACCGGGTCACCGGTGGCGCTCAAAACAGCACAGATAAGGCTAGCTGCCACGTCCGCTGCTACCGGATCGGTCAGCCGAGGGTAGCCAGGTTTCACAGGGCCATAACCGACACACTCACTCTCGACACCACCCTCCCGGACTGGTTGGACGAGGGTACCGAGGTTTCGCGGCGCTCGGACTGACACACCCTCACCTTCAATACACCCTCTCGGATCGGTCAGCCGAGGGTAGCGAGGTTTCACGGGCTAGGACTGACACGCCCTCACCTTTAATACACCCTCCCGGATCGGTCAGGTAATGACGAGTCCCGAGCCAGGGTCGAATTGACAACGTCAGTATACAAGAGTGCAACGAGGAATCAGGGAGACTCTTCAACGAGGAATCAGAGAGACTCGACATCTTTTTCCCAAAAGTTGGCGCGATGGGCTTGGGCGAGGGTATGCTTGCTATGGGTCCGGACAGGATGTTAGTCACCGATTAATTGACAATTCCATCCACTGGATGCGGGGATGACAATTTCCGATTCATCATTTACAGACCAAAATTGTTCCTACATTAAGTTCCAACATGACATCCAAATTTATAGAATGCATAGCACCAGTTTCGAAGGAATGCCATAAGGAACACTGTTTGAAAAGGAGAAAACCAAACCTTTAAGACATTTCCTTAGTTTTTTTCCTTTGGTATACAGTGCCTGCATTACTTGACACCAGTTACCGCTGAAACAAAGACACCCACCAAGCAACCACCCGAGCAACCACCCACCGACCTCGGTGACTCCACGGAACAGCAATTAACTCGGCTAACTTCATCTGCCAGCATCCGCCACCAGCAGGAAAAGATTACCCACCTTGAGGAAGGGCACCAGACACGGCTGCGGCGACGAGTTGAGCTCCTGCTGCAGCCGACTGGTGAACGCCTCCGGCTCGACGCGCGCGTCGATCAGGTTCTGGATGAGCGAGCGCACGTTCCTGGCCACCGCCTCGGGCTGGTCGCGCGCCAGCTTCAGCAGCGTCGCCAGGAAGTTCTTGCACTTCAGCTTGGCCGTGTCGGGCGCCATGGCGTTCTGCGCCGGCTGCGGGCGAAGAGTAGCGACAGGTGAGACTCGAACCCACAACCTTTCCATTGCGAGACGGGCAACTTATCCCTAGGCTACTCATCCCCGAATGACAGAATGTCAAAGCCATCATCCACGGCCCGTGACATATGTAGGTTTGGCGCAGCGCGGTCATAGAAGTCGATGCGCCCTAAAGCCTCCAAAAATATCCAGCAGGTCCGAGTTGGCACACCCGCCAACTGACTGAAGTGGGGGAGGGGGCGCACCGGGTATTAGCATACACATCGGCGCCCGCTCACCCGAACTTGAACAATTCACTTGCTAAATCTGTTGTCAGCGTGCAGCAACACGCCGCTCTTCACACGGCTCTACAGACGGGCGAAAGAGAGCATGACCTCGCCATACATCGGGTCATACACCGTGTGAGTATTACTTCGAAGACGGCTGCTCGAATGTATGTAAGTTATTCGCAACCTGTTCTCATTGTCATACGATTGGCTGGTTGGTTGGTTATTGGTTTTACGACACATCGACTGTTGAGTCGTGGAGCGTCGCCAACTTCTCACGCCGATTGGTCGCAGGCGCAGAGTAGTGACAGGTGAGACTCGAACCCACAACCTTTCTTTTGTGAGACGAGCAACTTACCCTCGACCACTCGTCCCCACGCTTAGCTGGGATCTGTGGATGCCAGCTATGTTGTGATGTATGCAGACTGTGACCCACGCCTTGAGTTTGACTTGTGAGGTCAGGTGGGTCACGGCAGCTTGGCCTGTGCTGTAGCTATGGTCAGGCAGGCAGCCTCACCTGTGTTGTATGTTTGGCCAGGACAGTCTTCCCTGTGCTACATGCTTGGCCAGAGCAGTTTCACCCGTGCGCTATGTTTGGCCAAGACGGTCTTCCCTGTGCTACATATTTGGGCAGACAGCCTTACCAGTATTGTATGTTTGTCCAGAGCAGTCTCACCTGTGCGCTATGTTTGGCCAGAACAGTCACGCCTGTGCTACATGTTTGGCCAGAGCAGTTCCGTACGCTATGTTTGGCCAGAACAGTCACGCCTGTGCTCATGTTTGGCCAGAGAGCTTACCCGCTATGTTTGGCCAGGACAGTCTCGCCTGTGCTACATGTTTGGCCAGAGCAGCTTCACCCGTACGCTATGTTTGGCCAGGACAGTCTCGCCTGTGCTACATGTTTGGCCAGAGCAGCTTCACCCGTACGCTATGTTTGGCCAGGACAGTCCCGCCTGTGTTACATGTTTGGCCAGAGCAGCTTCACCTGTACGCTACGTTTGGCCAGGACAGTCTCGCCTGTGCTATACGCTGGGCCGGGGCAGCCTTGCGGTTGCTGAAGGCAGGCTCGGAAATACTGGGCATCGCTGGATGGGCTCACGAGAACAGCTGGCTATTTGTGTTTTATAGCCAGATTCTTACGCGCTGCCGCTCTACCGGCTAGCCCACGTGACCAGCGAGCCGTGTCGTCACCGGTCAAGGCCATTTGGTCGACCAGGTCACCACGTGCAAGGACTTATGTCCCCTCGTTTTCTCCAGGGTCCAGCCCAGAATGGCCTGGCATTTCCAGCGCCGACTGAAGGTCTAGTCGAGCAGTTTTGCCCGCGCTGCACGTTGGATCAGAACAGTCGTGCCTGTGCTGTAGGTGGCGCCAGGGTAACCTGATCTGTGCTGTAAACATGACTCGGGGCTTTAGGACGCATCGAATGCACCGGTCGTGTAGCGCTGTGAATATGATCGGACAACCTTACCGACAGTGCAGATTTTGCAACTACAATCGCGCCTGCACTGTCATCCTAGCCGGGCAGTCTTACCTGCGCTGTGCGATGGCTCTGGCTAGCTTCACCTGCTGACTGAGCCGGGGAGACTCCACCAGCACGGCGACTCCACCAGCGCTGTTGGTTTGTTATTGGTTTCACGACACATCGACCGTTGAGTCATGTAGCATCGCCAATCTCTCACGTCGATTGGTCGCGGGTGAAGAGTAGCGACAGGTGAGACTCGAACCCACAACCTCTCGATTGTGAGACGAGCAACTTACCCCTAAGCTACTCATCCCCTCCACCAGCGCTGTGGTTTCGGCCAGGCAGTCGTACACGTGCCGTACACCCACCCGGCCGGCAGCCCTACCCGCCCGAGAGGTCGGGCGTCGGCGGTCTCACCTGCGGCGTCGGCTGGGCGGGGACGGCCGTCGCCGTCCTGGGCGCCGTCGGTGCCGGCGCCTGCGATCACACGAGGTGAGGGTCACACACCGGACGCGTCACTACACCGCACGGGCGTGCGCCCCACCTCTCCCCGAACGGCGTCGTGCATCGAAACAGGCACTCGCTTCAGACCCGCGACGTTAACATTCCGCGGGATTCCGCCGTGAGATCAGCAAGAAGAAGATATAGCAAAGCTGGACGCGGCCAATTCGAATTATAACCAGACGCCGAGTGACTGCGTCTCCAGCAGGGGTCATGCTGGTGGCCGGCTTACTCTGTAAATAACTGAACAGGACTACACGAAACCAGACACAGGCGGTTTTATGTACGGAAGCCATACGTAAGGTTCGTGACTCGAATAGAGCCCGAGGCGTCGCACATGACGGAATGGGCATGCCCTTGGGCGGCTGTTGGGGTCGCACGTTGCGACCACGCGCCTAAAATATCACTGCCCTTAGACGGCTGTTTGGGTCGCAAGTTGTGATCGCGAGTCTAAGATCTCACTGCCCGGCGGAAGTGCACCATTTGAATCATTGTCCAGGCGCCGCTGCGATAACGGCACGTCCAACAAACAATTTCACTGTGCAACCAGCCGGCTGGCGCAAAATACAAACAAGTGATCGAGGGCGAGACATCCGCATCATTCCACCAGCCAGTCAGTGAAATAGCAGCAACGCCGCAGAATGCGACGGTTTAACCAGATCGGCGTCATTCGCCACGTTTCAGATCACTCGTGAAAGACCGCCTTCACGCCAAGGGATCAAATTTGCCTGCAGCACATCGACGTCGAGAATTCATACTTGCAATCGCATTTCAAGCGTGTCTTGGCTTCTACGGAACCATTCACTGCTGTGGCCATCAATTGCCTTCTTAAAACTACAATATTCTCGTCAGTAGCTTTCCGGAGGAAGGGGATGGAGCCACCGATATCTGCACATTTCCATACCTGCTTATCCGCATACTATATATACCGTGACGAACAATGGTATAGAAAGCTCTGCAAGTCCTATCCCCAAAATTTACGAGAAGTCGCAGTAGGGCTACATCAGGATTTCCGCCATCTCACCAGCTTCCGGAAACTATCAAAAGCATGGCAACGTTGCACAGCATGACATCGCGAGCCAGTTGTCTTACTTCACGTGTGTACTACACACATACGACTGGTGTTTCCGCACGGCTACTCGAGTGCGTCTCTGCATGCGAGCCCCTGTGTGCGCGTCTACACATGTGCGACACCACCTAGTGCCGAGTGACGCCCGCATCTCGTCCGAGGCGTGATCCCATCCCAGGCGTGATCCCATCCCAGGCGTGATCCCACAGTACAACACAAACAAAACGCACGCTGTGCCGAAACCCAAGCAAAGAAAGCAACACAAAACACGGGCTTGCTACTGCCTCGCCGAAGCACCTAGCTAGCATCCATCGTTCAGATGGTTAGCTAATAAGACAAATACGACTGTTTTGGTGCCATACGAGTCGAGAGGCCAACATTAAGTTGGGCGTGACGCCCACCCAATCGTTTCCGTTGCCATGTCCAGTTTGCTTAGTGGCATGTCTGGTTGGAGTAACCTGTTTAAAAGGCATCAAGTAGTGATCATACCTTGAAAGCATGAGCGTGGTCGTGCATTCGAGGTACGAGCCAATGGGCGTTGCATGATCAACATGGTCGATGCGCCCTAAAGCTCAAATAAATAAAGCACGAGCAAAATCATCTGGAAGGCAAGGTTCCCCGCTTATCTTATCGATAACTTTCAAATGCGATTGTAGTTGCACTTCTTTGGACCATGCAACAGCGGACAGCTAGGCATGAAATAACACAAGATGAAACCAAATAATTTCGAGTAAGCAATCCCTCGGCTTGTAACAAGGCCTACCATTACGGATTCGTTGAATACATTACACTAATAATCCACTGCGAATCCGATTCCGAAAAAAATAAGTTGACCTCACGTAACTTCACAATGAGAGTACGGGACCGACAGTGAAAACGCAATGTGTACGGGGCAATTTTAACAAATCTACGTGTGTCGGAAGGTATCCGTAAAGGTAAGCATAGTCGTAATTGCGACAAGCAAGTGCATACATGTATGCTTGTGTGATTGTGTGCGTGCGTGCGTGCGTGTGTATGTATAGGTATGTATATGCGGTGTTGATATATATATATATATATATATATATATATATATATATACGATGTGTTTGCGCGCAAGTGCGTGTACGCATGTGCGAAGGTCGTGACCAATTGCAGGTGTGTACATATCGACGTGCACGCAGGGCAGATACTGATGCCGACGCGCAGGTCCCCTCGTTAGCGCCAGCCCCAAGCACTGGCGCGCATGTTCGAAGTGGCAAATGGCGACGCTAGCTCGCTGGCGCCCTATTCGGCCAGCGAGGTGGCCAGTCGAACGGGGAGCTGTTGAGAACAGCACAGCCGCCAGCTCGGCTCAGAAGGCCGATACAAGACTGACCGGGCAGTGCCGCAGGCCACGCCTCCAGCCCATCAATCACAGCTGACCACTCCCACACACACACACACCTGTCCCTCCACCACCCTTCGACTTAGTCGGCGGCACCGGCAACTTCACACACCACAAATGAGCCGGCAAATTCAGGGAACAAACTCGACGCCAGTTGAACTGTATGGACGTGGCCCCACGTGCCACCTTCAGTGCACCACCAGCACAGTTTGCCTCAAACCCCGGTCCTGAACACCACGCCCAGAGCAAGGTCCACGCTCCCCGACACACAGTGCAGGACACCATCCGACAGCCCCGTGCACCGGCTGGCCGGACTGCGCCTCGCCACGTGGCGGCGAGCCGCCGCCTGCGCCCAGCGCCAACCGGCATACACGGCACAGCGTACACAGCACAGCGCAAACTACCGGCGCACGCGCACAGGCAAGCGGCGCACCAGCGGACGGACGTCCCGGCTGCGGTGCAGAGTGCGGCAACACAAAGCGGCGACATGCTGGTACTGCACCTTGTACGCGTTAGGTGGGTAGCCATGGGCGGTGTAAGGGTGATGCTGATGGTGGTGGTGGTGGAGGTGGTGTTGGTGGTGGTGGGAGTTGGGCGGCGGCGGATGGTACGGGTGTGGCGGCGGGACCGGTGCGGCGGCGCGCGGCGGGTAGTCGGGTCCGGCCGGCGCGCCCGCCGCCGGCTGTGGAACAGCGGCTGCCGTCACACCGGGATGGTCGCACGCCGGTACGTCGCTGACCGGTCCTCACACAGACTCCATCTCACACAGCCAGGTGATGGAGGGCATCTTGCACAGCCAGGCGCTGGAGGGTATCTTACACAGCCAGGTGATGGAAGTCATCTTCCACAGCCAGGCATTGGAGGGTATCTCACACAGCCAGGTGATGGAGGGCATCTTACACAGCCAGGCATTGGAGGGTATCTCACACAGCCAGGTGATGGAGGGCATCTCGCACAGCCAGTCGTTGGAGGGTATTTCGCACAGGCAGATGCTGGATGGTATCTTACACAGCCAGGCCCTGGTGGGTATCCCGGACAGGCACGTGCTGGAGGGTATCTTGCACAGGCACGTGCTGGAGGGTATCTCACACAGGCAGGTGTTGGATGGTATCTTACACAGCCAGGCACTGGAGGGCATCTTACACAGCAAGGCGCTGGAGGGTATCTCACACAGCCAGGTGGTGGATGGTATCTCGCACAGCAAGGCGCTGGAGGGCATCTTACACAGCCAGGCGCTGGTGTGTATCTTACAGTCAGACGCTGGAGGGTATCCCGCACGGGCACGTGCTGGAGGGTATCTCACACAGGCAGGTGCTGGATGGTATTTCACACAGGTAGGCCTAAGCACATCTCACACAGCCTCAGTCAGACACTCAAGAGTCTCACACAGCTAGGCGCTGGAGGGCATCTTACACAGGCAGGCCTAAGCACATCTCACACAGCCAGGCGCTGGAGGGCATCTCACACAGCCAGGCACTAAGCATATCTCACACAGCCAAGCACAGAGGGGTCTTGCGCACACTCAGACACTGAGGGCATCAGGCACTGTAGAGAATCGCACACAACTAGGCACTGAGTGGTCTCACACAGTTTCAGTAATGCTCTAAGCATCTCACATTCCCGGTCGCTGAAGGGCTTCGGGCTTGGCCACTGAGAAATCTCACAGCTGGTATGATAGAGCCTCATACAACAGGTGCTGAAGACCTTACACAGCAGGGTGCAATGCAATCTCATACAGCAGCAGACATAGCAAGATTCCACAAAACCAAGCACTGAGGTATCACACACACACAGGCACTGGAAGGCCTAAAAAATCCAGGCGCCGATGATTTCGACACAACCAGACACCAAAGTCTCGCACATGGCAGAGCAGTTCTTTGGGCATTCAAGTCAACCAAACAATTAAGAAAAACACACGCCATCCGGCGGACCTCCGGACAGCTTATCCCGAGCAGCCAGTGGTTCCACGTGACAGTGTAGCACCAGCGACAGTCACACACTACAGTCACACAATACAGTCACATGTTACAGTCACATGCTACAGTCACACAGTACAGTCACCCATTACAGTCACACACTACAGTCACACAATACAGTCACAGTACAGTCTCACACTACAGTCACACACTACAGTCAGATAAATTATTCGGAATAGGGGGATACCACTTTCAGTACAGTCACACATCACTCAGAAGTATCGGCACCACACTCCTGGACACTATGTATAATCCGGTCATAATTACCTACACCATACATTTTGTTTAAAGACATCAAAATTAATTACATGCTTACATGTCAATTTCACAGTTACATCACACCTAAATTTTAACCGCACTACAGTCACACAGTACAGTCACACATTACACTCACACTATGGTCATGCACTACAGTCACACACTACAGTCACATGCTACAGTCACACAGTACAGTCAACCATTACAGTCACACACTACAGTCACACAATACGGTCGCAACCCATAGTCGCAAAAAAACACACACTACAGTCACACAATACAGTCACACAGTACAGTCACACATTACACTCACACTATGGTCATGCACTACAGTCACACAATACAGTCACTCATTACAGTCACATTGCAGTAACACATTACAGTCACACGCTAGTCACATGCTACAGTCTCACACTACAGTCACACACTAGTCGCACATTACAGTCACACACTATGGTCATGCACTACAGTCACACACTATGGTCACACACTATGGTCACATACTACAGTCACACACTAGAGTCGCACATTACAGTCACACACTACAGTCACACATTACACTCACACAATATGGTCATGCACTACAGTGACACATTACACTCACACACTATGGTCACACACTACAGTCACACACTATGGTCACACACTATGGTCACACATCATGGTCACACACTATGGTCACACACTACAGTCACACACTACAGTCACACACTACAGTCACACAATGCAATCTCACACTAGTCACACCCCATAACCACATACTAGTTGCACATTAGTCACACAATGCACTTTCACACCACAATCGCACATTACAGTCACACACTACAGTCACATGTCAAGGGAGCATTCCAAGAAGCCAGAGGTGGCATTGAAACTTCGGAACAGAGCCAGCCACAACAGGTTGGCAGATCTGATGGTGAGTCAGATGTGGTTTCCAGAAAGGCTTCTTGAAGAAGAAAAAAATGATAGATCACTGAGCACAATATAGTGAAGGTGCCACAATAGCCAACATAAAGGAATGTTTAGTTATTTGAGTTTAGGGTGCATAGACCAGGTTTATTAATTTAGCACCCATAACATAAAGGGTATATGTGTAGATTATGGCACTCATACAATCTCCTCTCACTTGTGAGTTGTGCAACTGTATCACAATAATTTTTACATATAGCTTGAGTTTCAGTAGATTTGACTTTTTGATGCAGAGTGGTCTTGTTATTAGAATCAAAAATACTTAGAAAAGAGATCATAGAGATGGAGAGAATGCAATGATAAGTTATAAATGTCGAAAAATATATGACTCCTTTGGAAATGCTGTACATAAATTGACTGATAACCCAATGAGCACACAACTTGCTACAAACGAATACAAATTAAATTGGCACTGAGTGATGCCATGTTGATCCATGAAGTGAGGAAACCTGCTGCCAAAACTACACAAACATATATCCAACATCTGGAGCTGGTAGCTCAATGCATCATCCAAAAGGAAAGATGTAGCAAATAATCAATTGATGGGTGTTAGTTGCAGTTCATGCTAGACTTTAATCGAAGCTAGGACAGACATCTACATGAAAATTAGCATGCTATGCAGCTCTAAACAACTTTCAGTTGGTACTATGCACATACAAATGTGGAGAGAAACTCTACATGCAAAAACACCAGACTTTGTTTCTGGAACTTGGCAGCAAAAAACACCAGACTTTGTTTCTGAAACTTGGCTGTGCATACTCCCCAGCTCCAATCTCAGAAAAGCATGTGCATAACAAGTGTTTGCACATGTCAG
Organism: Imbricaverruca yamaguchii; assembly: GCA_034440575.1. NCBI lineage: Eukaryota > Metazoa > Arthropoda > Thecostraca > Neoverrucidae > Imbricaverruca > Imbricaverruca yamaguchii. The sequence continues at coordinate 2,681,427 of JAOTOL010001657.1, forward strand.
TATTAAATCATAACAGCGAGCAGGAAATCAAAACAAATGCAATTGTTGCAATATGCAGTGCAAGCCCTTGAGAAAAGTATGCTGTTATGTGCACCATTTGTATGACATGAAGGGAGTACTTTGACATTGGCAGATTTGGATCCCATCAAAGGGGGAATTATTTGTTTGGTGCTACCCCCACCTCCTTTCCATATCTCACATGGCATCCAACAATTGGTATCACACAACACATTTTTCATGTTGTCACTTGCTTAACTGCAATGGGTGAACTGCAGAGACCTAGTTCTTCTTAGTTCAATCTTACTGACCCAATAATTCAACTAAGCCAGTGTGGGAAGGCAATGCAAAATACAGTATTGGTTCAATTGGTACTTGAAGTAAAAAAGCCTAGGCTTTAAGGACAATATTTTTAGGATGTGCCCTAATGAAACAATATGTCTACAATGTAGTGATCTTGAACACTCCTTAACACAAAACAAGAGAACAAAATGTGAGTAGATACATAATATTATTGAAATGCATTACTGGAGGATACTAAGCAAGGATGTAGAATAGCATGTTTTCCACCCTCTTATTATGTTTCCTAGAAGAGGCCATCTAACACTAGCTGCTGTAAGCTGCTGAAAAATCAAGCAAGTGCATATTGCATTCCTGCAACACATCGAGAGGTATGCATACCTGGTAACATGTTCAGGAAAATATATCTTGACCTGCCCCATCCCTATTTGTGAAAGAATTGCCACAAATTATACAACTACTGGTGCTGCAAGTGATATCTAGCTAATGTACAGTGGCACATATACTGTTCTTTGTAAGGAAATATTAACTTCATTTGTTCTCAAGCACAAACATTAATGTGCACAATTGTTTATGTACAGTATCAGGTTAGGTTCAGTTAGGTACTTCAAACTTTGAATGCAGGAATATGTGCAACATGCATGCATAGAAATCAAGAGGAGGTTGCATTGTATATTCAAGCACTAGCAATTGCACCTAAATGCTCACTTTTATTTACACAAGTGTGATCTTGTAAAAAATAGAATATTGGTGTGGAAGATTATTTACAAATACTACCAATTGTATGTGCAGATTTTACAAATATGCATTGATATAAACATTCAAGACATGGATAATTGCACATACAATCATTTCTGACTCAAATATTAATTTGCATAAACATTTACATATGCATACCTTTCTGGTTTATAGTATTTTTCATAGCTTACATTAGGTACATCTCAAATGTGTTGCACAATCTTGTCTCTAGCATCTGGATAACATATTTATAACACAGTCAACTGGTTTTGTAATGAATAAACTTGTTTTGAAGCATAGTTTTGCATGCCAACATTTCTGCACACCACATCTGATCAGGAAGGAACATATACACTTACATTGCTTAAATCAAATGAGCTGCTATAACCATGAAGTACAAATACCCATTTGTATAAATTCACAGCAAGCCTCACAGAAGAACAGTGCTAAAATCTGGCAAATTTGCATGTGGTATGTTACATGAATTTTTGGCATCTGTCTTTCCAAAACATTTGTATGCCTGTTGAACATGATTAAGATCATTTTACTTTCATTTCCTCTGCAAATGCATTATTTTCAGATGACAACCTTGTTTGTTTTTTAAAAAGAAGTTCAAACAATTTGTAATTCAAAATGGTCCAAATAAAAAACTTGTGTGCACGATAAAGCACATGCCAATATGTGTGAATTTGTAGATATATGGCATAGGCATTGCCATAAACAATTATGATAAACATTGTCACAAATCTTTCTAAAAACATGTTTGTAAACATCATGTTAATATTTAACTTGGAATCTTTCCCAGGTTGTGGCAGCTAAGGCATCCAAGGTATCAATGGAGATTAGTTATTATCTGGGAACATATATACCCATGTTGATGAGCCTATTCTAAATTATATTTCATTGATGTGTCAAGGAGGGTAAAACAACATTCTTACCAACATGTTCACTCACATACATTCATGCATATATGATACAGCTTGCAATTTCATTAAGCTGGCTTCTTGCATGCATATTGCAATGCTACAAATATGGCACAAGGATGGTATAGAACACTGATGATTTCTTAACCAAGGCTAAATACCTTGTAAATTGGAGTTGTTGCTAGTGCTGTACTTGTAGCAGTGGCAGTGACTGCAGTGCTACCCTGCACTGGCAACTGGATCAGCTTCAGCTGACCATTCTCAGTTTTCACGAGCAGATGCCCTGAGCCAGAGTTTTGAAGGGCCTGTAGTGTTTGCAGGGTGATGTGCTGCTGCTGAAAAAGACCAGACACACTAGTCATTACATGAAGGGGTATCTGGTTTGTTAATGGGTTTGTGAAGGGAAGAAACCATAATCCTGGCAAAGAGACACCATCATCCCAACCAGCACCACATCCCTAATTCCAAAGAATCCATTTGCCAGCATCCCATACACTCATCAATGTCTATCTACCTTACACATCTAGCCTTATTCACTTGATGCCATGTGGCTTGAGTGCCTGAATACAGTGTGATGTCAACCTATTTAAAAGCAAACCTGCTCACATTACCCAAAGTACAGGTAAGTGAACAGCCACAGAGTACAGGCCTGGAAAAATGTTTTTCGTTCCTGGTTTGGTACATGAATGCTTTAAATTGTCTACATGAAGCGTTTGAATTTATTTTTCCAAAACAATGTTCATGAAAGTTGACCAGACCACTAATTTTCTATGCAAATGATTACATTTCAGTTTGTGGCTTTGAGTTAGGTAGGTGACAGAAGGTAATACTGAAAAACTGCAACATAACTTAGCCCAACACAGTACAGCACAACCTTTGGGAAACAAAATCAAACAAAATGTCACAAATTTCAACCAATTTGTTCCTTAAAGTACAAAAGCATCCCTGGCTTTTGCCAAACTGAACATTTTTCACAATGGAAAATTATCTTCTCTTTCTTGGTGGATAGTTCCATGCAGCTATTGAGAATGTTTTTATGCTACCTAGATACTTAATTGTTAATCAAATGCCAAAAGATCATTGTGAATTACACAAAAAAAACAATGTCAAGCTTACCCCTGTTGCCATTCTGTTGATGGTTTGTGGAGACATCACAACACGGGGAGCGAGCGCCTTCTGCATGCTGGGAGACTGTGTCCGGTTGACCTGGTTGACATTAATAATTTGTACACCACTTGTCATTGCAGTTGTTGAAACCATACCAGGCACTGTGGCTCCAGCCAGAGCTGCTGCTGGTCTGTTAACTGTGATGACTGTGGGGAGATTTGAGGCCTGTGTCACACTAGCAATCTTGCTTCCCACCAGTGCTTGCTTTCCATTGGCAAGCACAGTTTGAACACCAGTTGCAGATCCATTTGCCAAAGTGTTGCTGTTTATGGCATATGTGCTTCCGAGAGAAGACTGAGATCCGCCAGCATGCACCACTTTCATTACATTTGGACGATTCGCTGTATTCCCCGCATTGCCCGATGTCTGAGTTGGGCTGGTGGCGGGGAAATGACCAGTCTGAATCACTCCTGCCTGGCTGTGAGCCGACACATTTCTAAAACCAGTGGATGCTACCACCACACCTCTCGGCACAGAAGAAACAATTTTGTTTCCGTCGTGTCCGATAACCACACCATGTTGATTCCCATTTACGGGAACACGAGCGTCCACGCGAGGCGCCCCCACAACACTGGCACCAGTGACTGCATTGCGATTAGCGTTCGAGGCACCGGACACCACTGTTGACGCACTAGATGCTGGTCCAGAGTACAGCTCATCTCCCAATGAGTCGACCAAAGCAGTAAATGCAGTCTCGTCCACTTTGCCGTTGATCAGGTCATCGAGCGACCCAGCATCCGCCATATTGCCGTGAGGCGGAGTGCTCAACTGAAACAGCGCATGCGCAGCTTATTTCTTACGTCACTGCTTGCTATATACCCACAATGCATTGTAGAAAATACCTTTCCTTCATCAATTTACTCAGCGTTATGAACAAATTTTCCTCATAATCTCATGATCATGATCTTCATGATATGAGCTAATGAATGTTAAAATGGTTTTGATTGGTAGCATCATTAGCATAATATACTCAATTTTAGCATTATGGCAGGTGTATATAAAAATATGTTTTAATTTGGAAGCGCTCGGTGGGAAGAAACAATTTGGAAGCATCGAAAAGGGCATTTATGGTGCATTTAAGACATCATCTCGCACTGAGGCATTCCCGTAAACAAGCCTGTCACACATATTATATATATAGGTGAATACCTGGGTAGCTATTGGCCTACCTATGTAACAATCCAGCTCGTTAAAAGTTATATGTAGGCTCTTACACGGGTACTGCAAGCAGGACTGGGCAGTTCAGGTGGTTTAAAGTCACATCCTAAATCGACCTATGGCAAGTAGACAGGTAGGTAGGTACTTACCTGCCTACCTAGGTAGGCACTTACTCAGGTAGACAGGACCGCTAGGATTTTGCTGCAGCGTTAAAATTACGTTTTTTGTGAGGTGTGAAATGTTGAAATGAGTCCAGTAAGATGTTGAAAATTGCCATGGAAAATATGTTGCTTAAGTTCTTCACTTTTAAATTCTTCAAGCACAATATTGATCTGACAGCATGCTCATATATGTGGTGTATTTCACTTTTTTAATAGATCACTGTCTAGCTATTGGCATGGACATATAGTGATTGAGGGCAAAGAGCATTGCAGGTGACCTGAGCTTCTCAATAATGTGTATCTTTTAACCTTGGGCCAGTGATAATTGGTGAGTGCAAACATGATTCAGTGGATAAATAGGTATATGGAGCAATCTACAGGTCCAAGTTGGTAGTTTTGCACTTTGAGGTAATTTTTTAATTGGAATTTTCTTTTCCAATGCAATGTTTCTAACTTTAATTATGTGATATAGCTGATCATTTCATCTACAAATGCATACTCTTCAGCTTGCATGCAAATAATGCCAAAAATGCTTGCAGTTGGGTGATATAGCATACAATGGGTGATATAATGGGTAGCATATCATAACCCAGCCTTGCCTGGCCTTTTGTATAATATAACAAGCCTTGATGTGAAATGTTGGAATAATTGTATCAAACATTTTCAACTTGAGAAGCCTAACCTAATCTAATCTGTTTTGTATAACTTAAAAAGCAAAAACTGAAGTGTATAACTTAATTAAGCTAAATTGTAATGAACATAGTTAAAAATTACTTCATTAACAAAAAAAAATATTTTAACAATGAGGTATCTTTGAAAATTGGTAAGCCTGTTGTTCTTTGCTGCTATTTGACAGTTAATGTTTTCTTCTTTCAGCACCATCTATGCATCACCAAACTTGGGCAACATAATTCATGTTGTAGCTATGTTGAACGTGTACTGCATGGTGCCAATTACTTTGTTTCTGTGTGTGTAGTCTTATTATTATTATATTAATTGCTGTAGTTCCATAGTTGCAGGCCAACAGTCTATCAGGATGTGCATAGAATTGTGAGCTTAATCCTGCCTGAGTCATCTGCCAGGAAAGTGGTGTAGTAGATGATGCAGGCAGGATTAAGCTGGCAATGCTGTGCACATCCTGATATACCGTTGGCCATCTGCCAGGAAAGTGGTGTGGTTTCTGCATGCCATTCTGTGACAAGCAGGTCGCCATGGCGGTGGTATCGACAGGCGCCATGTTGGCTCTGCTGGGACGCGCCGGCGCGGGTGCCGTGACACGCACCGCGACCGTGTCGCTCCGCCAGTTGCACCACACCCCGCTCTACGACTTCCACGTAGAGCACGCGGGCAGAATGGTCGACTTCGCCGGCTACTCCTTGCCGGTGCTGTACGCCAAGGAGGGCATCATCCAGAGTCACGTGCACACGCGCACTCAGTGCAGCATGTTCGACGTGTCGCACATGCTGCAGGTGAGAAGTGACGTCAGTCCGCGGCGGTCGGGTCCGGCGGCCGGTCGGTCGGGTAGCGCGCCTGTCTCGCGACCGGAGGGTCTCCGGTTCAAATCTCACCACTGGATTTAGATTTCGACTTCGGGTGACCGTTAGGCGCTAAGGAGTGGTGATGCTACGCGATCCACCGGGCTACGTCCGTGATAAAAGAATAGATGGTTCCTTTACCCACGGTACCGTTTATGGAAGCGCCGGTGAGGGGCCGTCGCTAGCTTTCTCTGTAGTTTTGAAGATGTTTAAAGCAGCCGCTGGTAAACAAGCATGCAGTGTGAGATCATTTTATTTCTGCTTGTCTCGCGCATAGGAGTGCAGTTATTATATATATACCCCTCCCCCACACACGCATAATATTATATTTATATGTGCAGGAGTTTAGTGCCGTGTTTCTTTTGCGACATCTTCTACTCTTGGGTCATGTAGCTTAGCCAACCTATCACGTCGATCGGTCGTGGGTGGATTCGGTAATCCTTTCGGTTGTTGGGTTGGAGCCCACCATCTTACGTTCAAAAGTCGACGTCCTACCGACTGAGCTGCTGTGACCCCTATGTGCGGGAATCCAATTTTGAACGAAAGTTTGTCAGTATGACGACGGAGCAAAGCGTTATTTATAATGCATTGGCTGCGTGAGGCAAATTGAACTTGGCTTGAGGTACACTTAAATGATCGGCACCCGGCCATATGGCGGAGTTCCTGGTGGTCTACTGCCTGTACCCATCCCCAGGTGCACGTGCACGGTTGGCACTCGGCCCCATGGTGGAGTTCCTGGTGGTCGACTACCTGTACCCATCCCCAGGTGCACGTGCACGGCCGAGACGCGGTCAAGATGATGGAGTCCTTGACGGTGGCGGACATAGCTGGACTGCGGCCAGGCGTTGGCACGCTCACCCTCTTTACCACCGACTCTGGCGGCATCATCGACGACCTTATCGTCAGCAGAACCGCCGACGGGCCGCTCTACGTCGTGTCCAACGCCGGCTGTCGACACAAGGATCTGCCGCTCATGCAGAACTGCGCCAGGAAGATGGCTGCTGAGGTCAGTCGGTGCGATTGGTTTTCTGTGTACATTTGGACTGGCCTGGGGCAGATACAGGTGCACTTGTCTTTGCGTGCATTCGTCTTCGAATCGTACACTTGTGTCTGCGTACAATTGCGCTTCCGCACTTTCACGCTCACCGAAAATTGCGAGAACGTGCATTTGCAGTTACGAGCATAGTTTTTGCATGCATAATTTTTCGTTTGCGTACTTTTGCGTCTGTTTACATTTGCGCTTACGTACGTACGGAGCTTGCGTACGTTTCCGCATACGTATCCTTATCCTTACGAACTTTAGCGTTTGCGTGCCTTTGCGTTTACATACATCTGTGTTACCTATGTTCGCGCTTAAATACATTTATGCACACGTACATTCGAGTTAACGTACATTCGTGCGCACGTATCTTTACCCTTACGTACTATAGCGTTTGCATTCTTTAGCGTTTGCATACGTCTGCTTTTACATACATCTGCAGTTACATGTGTTTGCGCTTATGTGCATTTACGCTTGCGCATATTTGTGCGCAGGTACATTTGAGCTCACGTACATTTTCGCATTATTTTTGCCCTTGCGTAGTTTTGCGTTTGCGTGCTTTTGCGCCCATGTATGTTTGCATTTACGTACATTTGTGATTACGTACATTTGTGCGTGCGTACATTTGCGCATACGTACATTTATGCATACGTACGTTTGCCACACGTATATCTGCGCTTACGTACATTTGCGCATGCGCACCTCTGCCCTTTCGTACAATTACCATACGCACATCCGCACTTACGTACATTTGCTTCCATGTATTTGCCGTGCATGCATTTTCTGTACGTAGTTTTGTCCGGTTTTGTCCGGTTACCATCAATTGCGAGATTCCGTCACGTGTGCCAGGCCAGTGCGTGTTTCGTGTCGGCGGTACCGTCTGTTTTGGGGTCACAGCCCCCTCCCCTCTCCACTGGAGAATGTGGCGAAACGTGCACGGATAAGGATTGATAAGCACTTGTACACACTGTAAGGGGTGAAGCGGCGCCGCCATCGCAGTTTCAAAGTTCAGGGGTATCTCCCCCCTCCCACCCGACCCACCCCGCCGACCCCTCCCTCCTGCGTCTCTGTCGTCATCTGTCATTCTGAACGGTTCGTGTGCTGTACCTTGCACTCAATGCCCGCACGTGGACCGTAGAGAAAGCCATCGACAGGGCGAGAATACAACTACATTGTGGATGTAGGGATTGTGTATGTTTAGTTGGCGGTGAGGTGATTATGTCATCTTTTTGTTTTATTGGTTGGTTCACGACACACTTTATGCACATTCACGACTAATGGCACCGCCCACACTGTTTCGCCGGTGGGCCGCGGGATTGGGAAATGTCCTGAGTGGCGCTAGAGTCGAACCCGGGACCTTTGGTACCCATAGCCTGACACCTTAACCACTTGGCCATACACGCCCCGATTATGTCATCTTGTCAGTGGAACTGCCGCCAATGTCTGCACGCAGCTGCGTGGTACGTCGCGTGCTACCCGCTTCCGCTCCGTCTGCGTATCTGTTATGTCTGTGCATGCGACTGACCGCTTGTGTGCATATTCCATTATGGTTTTGGAATAGAAGAAACGGGGTTCAGCTTTTGCGAGATGAAGTTCGGTGCGTGTGCTGGAAATGTTTCGATAGCCGTGCATGACACGATGAATGGAATGCTGTTTGGTTTAGTGTTACATGACCCGACGGGTCGAGTTCGCTGATCGTTGTATTTATCGACGAATTATTGATAATTTCCTCGTTTCTAGTTGAAGCATATAGTCATAGCATCCAGAACCTGTCACGAATTACATGCCGCCCACATTATTCGAGTGTTCTACACGCGGCGTCACCAGCTAACGGCCAATGTACGTCCCCGCCAGGGCCTCGACGTGGCCGTCGAGGTGCTGGAGCTGGCGCTGCTGGCCGTGCAGGGCCCGGCGACGGCCGCCGTGCTGCAGCCGCACACGCGGCTCGACCTGGCGCGGCTGCCGTTCATGACGTCGGCGACGGCCGACGTGTGCGGCGTGCCGTGCCGCGTCACGCGCTGCGGCTACACCGGCGAGGACGGCGTCGAGCTGGCGGCGCCGGCCGACCGCGCCGGCGCACTGGCCGCCGCGCTGCTGGCGGCCGGCGGCGGCCGGCTGCGGCCGGCCGGTTTGGGCGCGCGCGACTCGCTGCGGCTGGAGGCCGGCCTCTGCCTGTACGGCAGCGAGCTGGACGAGACGACGTCGCCGGCGGAGGCCGGCCTCGCGTGGACGGTGGCGGCGCGCCGGCGCGCCGCGCGCGACTTCCCCGGCGCCGACGCGGTGCTGGCGCAGCTGCGCGACGGGCCGGCGCGCCGACGCGTCGGCCTGGTGTCGGCGGGCGCGCCGGCGCGCGCCGGCGCGCGCATCCTGGACGCCGACGGCCGGCCGGTGGGCACCGTCACCAGCGGCGGCCCGTCGCCGACGCTGCGCCACAACGTCGCCATGGGCTACGTGCCGACCCGGCTGGCCCGGCCCGGCACCTCGCTCCAGCTGGAGGTGCGCAAGAAGCGCGTGCCGGCTGAGGTCGTCAGGATGCCGTTCGTGGCCAGTCGGTACTACACCGGTGCATAGGCGTTCCTCGGCGCTCGACTGGCGGCGCGCGGGCTCTGTGGTTGAGGTTCAAGCTTTGCGTCAGGTGCGGTGTTTTGCATTGAGGAAGGGCTGTGTGTGATCGGCCGTGGTTTTGTGATGACAAGCTGTCGACTGTCCTGGGAATATGTTTATTGTCATTTGGCGGTGCCTCTTGCAGCATGTATGGGGCATTGCGTACCTGTGGCGACTATTTCCCCCAGTGAGGTACGTTGGCACCTCGGTGCAATGCAGGCTGTTGGCTCATTTATTCCACACTTGAGTGGTTCCATATGAATGTGTATGGCTCCACAGGTGGTTGCAATCAAATATCAGGGGATGGTCATGTAAACTGATGTATCATGTTATGGAATGCTTTGAGGGTAACGGGACTAATCGGGTGGAAAGCAGGGATATGCTACCAGTCATCGTCGAATACTCATTTTATAACGAACTTTAGTTGTTATGGATGCGATATTTGTGATATTTTCGTGTTGTACACTAACCTATTGCACCAATACCTCGAGCTACACGTAGTTCAGTGCTTAGTATTGGATCTGAGGACGTTCCTATGACAGGATGGTTCTTAATGTTCTGTCATATCCCACAGTTCATTGTCTGTAATGTCACCTACGAAGGTGTGTTTCCCGCACTCCGTCAGTTGGCACGGAAGTCTAACTGCCATCTCGCAATACCTGCGGGGAAACCATTTTGAAGTTTTTTAAAATAAACTATTCAGATTATACCCTTTCCGTCATTTCACCTTTGGAGAACCAGCGGAACTGAAAGGATCCGGCACATTGCTTAATAGTTGATCCACGTCCATGATAATCATCGGGGAACATGGTGTCAGTGGACAAGAAGCTTTCTCATGTGTCGTCTTGATCGCAGATTGAATTATGAACTAATTTATGTCGGTTAGTTATTTTCGTCTGCACAACCCATGTATATCATAAGGGGTGACTGAACGCATGGGGCGCTGCTGTGCTGCACCCCCACCCTGTGCGAGCGTGGGGTGTCGCAGCCCCCTTGGTCAACTCACCATAGGTATTCACTCACACTCCTGGATGCGATGCTTCTTTAAACGATACAACTTCCAAAAAAGGCTGTGTCATGACGGTTAGGTTATGTAGGTACGCTTACAACTTATATTCACAATTGTAATCATGTCTTTGATGCTCCCAAATGCCCAGAGGAAATTATGGACTGAATGCAAAGCACAGTTTGCTTGGCATCACTGATAGAAATCCACCAAACGTGATATTGCTTGCGGTATTTGAAGATGAAGCTACGACCATGTCATCCAACACCTTTGGTCCCAGTGGTAGATCCAGCGTAAGCTATTCAGTGGCGTAGCTATGGGGTGAAGGGGGCAGTCCCCCCCGCACACACACACACACACACACACACACACACACACACACACACACACACACACACACACACACACACACACTGAATGGTCGGAGGAGGTCCTCAAGGTGCCTGTGCAGGGAACCGTGAGGGCTCCTGGGCCGACGTGCAGGCCCTCTTGACCGAAGAGAAGCGTCCCAGACCGATGACGAGAGTCACGAGTCAGCGGAGAATGCACTCAGGAAGATGTTAAGGGCCATAAGCTGGGCTAACGTGGACGGTTTCTAGATCGACGGAAGGTACCCCGGTTAGTTGGGTGGCCCCGAGCTGTGGGAGAAGGCCCTGGAGCCGTCTGAGAAGGCATCGGAGTTGTCTGAGGAGGCCCCCGAGCTGTGGGAGAAGGCCCCGGGGCTGTCTGAGAAGGCCCCGGAGCCGTCTGAGAAGGCATCGGGGTTGCCTGAGGAGGCCCCCGAGCTGTGGGATAAGGCCCCGGGGCTGCCTGAGATGGACCCAGGAGCTGTCGGAGAAGGCCCCGGAGTTGTGGGAGAAGGCCCCGGAGCTGTCGCAGGGGACCTCGGAGCTGTCGGAGAATATCCCGGAGTTGTGGAAGAAGGCTCCGGAGCTGCCGGAGAAGGCCCCGAAGTTGTGGGATGAGGCCCCGGAGCTGTCTCAGGAGACACCGGAGCTGTCGGAGAAGGCCCCGGAGTTGTGGGAGAAGGCTCCGGAGCTGTCGGAGAAGACCCCGGAGCTTTCGGCAGAGTCCAAGTCGAAGAAAAGACCCCTGACCTGATGGACAGGCCTCGCGCGTTTTAAAAGTAGTCTCCGGCTTCCCGGAAAAGGCTCTGGGTCGTCAAAGAGGTCCCCTGAGACGACGGAGGGGCTCCTAGTTGCCGGTGAAGCCCTCAGGTCGTTAGAAAGGGCTCTTGGGCCGGCGGATGGAACACAAGCCGTACAAGGCACCTCTCTAGGACTCTCGAGTGGACTCGAGTGGAATCCTGGACTCCTTCCTTCTCAATGGGATGTGCTACTCCCTGCTCGGTGGAGATTATTTTGCGCCAGTATCCATGTGGTAAATGTATTCCGAAAGATGTTATTCACTACCTGGTAATTTTTCCAATAGGGCATAATGTTGTATTCTTCCACCTGAGGTAAAATAGTTGTGACGATGACGACGATGACGATGACGATGGCGATGACGATGGCGATGACGACGACGATGACGATGATGTTGACGATGACGATGACGTCGACGATGATGATGAACCCGAATACACTGCATGACGCTGTAGTCGTATGCTACGACTCACAGTTTTTATGCTGACATGTTGACATGTTGACATGACGCCGTGGAATACCTCGACTTGTATGCGGTTATTACCGGAATGAAAGTTATTAGCCTCTGGAGATAAAATTCCTTGTTCAACTAAAATGATAATTTTTTGCCTTACTTTGACAAGTGATTGAGATCAAATCATGAAAATATGGGGGGAATCGGAGAGGATACGAATAGGATGCTGAATGCGAATGCGTTGCTAATAGCATGGACATGCCGAGGCCGCAATGAAGATAATCGCCCCGTCGTAAGCGAACATGGATAAAGATGAAAATCATGTTTCATGTTTTTGAATGACAATTTGTCTCCTCATTCCGTATGCTAATATTTTTAGCCGACGAGGCCAAGTTGTGTCTGCTGCAGGTTGACTTCGCCTTTGAGGCTGCTGGCATCACTGATGACGCCACTCGTTTTATACTCCTGGTGGCCAAATCTGGTGGCAGTTCAACTCATGGTGACCAAATGGAGCGATCATTATTTAATTTAAACTTCCGATGTCCGTGGCAGCGCAAGTCAGAGACATCAGCCAGGCGGCACTCTGGCACTCGGCGGCACTTCCCAGCACTCTGTGCGGCACTCAAAGCTGGGCTCGCTTGACGCCCGCCGCACGGGACTGAGGAAAAACCTTGAGGAAGAGCCTTGAGGCTCTGCTCAGGCATCAGCAGCTCGGTGCCCAGAAGCAGTCCCAACTGCTGCACAATGTGTGTGGCGAGCTCACAGCGGCCAACGATACCCCGGCGGACAACGGCCGGCTGCGCACCCTGTGTCTATGCAGCGGCTGTCGCACTCCGTGCACGCGACCATCGCGCCTCTCCAGGAATTACAGCCGCTGGCGGATGTCGCACAAGCAGCCGACCGGTTCTTGGAGGCACCCCGTTCCGCTGGAGCATTTGCCAGGGTCGCGGAAGGTCTGAAGTGCATATGCACGAATTTTAACATTGCGAAGATTAAAGTGCTTTTTTGACCGCCTAATTTTGAAAACGACAATTCATAATTCTGGAAATTAACTGATCGGAGACGTTAAGCCATATTTAAGTTCAGGATGCAAACAGAAATAGATCTAGCGAGGTGAGTGGTGTACTAGCTTGATAGTGTACATTTCAGTTTCACAGATCGTGGGAACAGTTGCACTTGTATAGTGTTCCCTTCCGTTCCCACGATAGTGGACTTCTCAAGCCAGAGGGATGCTCATATCGCTGGTCACGATTGGCTGCATTCAAAACTAGTGCAAGTTGATTGGCTGCATTTCAATGCAGTGCAAGCTTCCGTTTCCGCCGAATGCCCGTTTCAACAAACGTGTGTTCATCCTCAATAGATTGAACGGTCATTGTATTGTTGTTGGTCTTGCTGAAAACATTAGCGTATGATGAGTGAACTTTTTCGCCATTTTATAACAATTATTATCAAGATATTGGACTCTGTTGAGCGTGATAGAGTTATAGACATGATGAGCAAGTGGAGCGAAGTGTTACTGTTATGTGCAATGAAGATGCAGTTGAAAATGTACTTTGGAAAAATTTCAGTGTTTCGCTGACTTTGGAAATGATTTGCGTGTGATTTTCTGTTGTTACGTAGTCAAAGTCAAGTGTGTCAAGGACACCATGTTTTTTTGACTGAATTGGAGAGAATGGATGTAAGAAGACGATTAACAATTCATATTAGGGTTTTCTTAGTGCTAAGAAAACCCTAGATGAAGAGAACCCTGGAACTGGATGCTCATATAGTGGCCGGGGAAATATCTATTTCGAGTGATTTCTCTGTTGAATACCTGGAATTGTTTCGTGAAGTTTGAATTTCAAACTGACTAACAGGCAACCAGGAGCATATGATAACGCGCGCGGCGGCGGGTGATCCTTCGCTACTATATTTGCTCGCTCGTTTAACGTTCAACAAAGCACTTTTTACTGGTACTAATGATATAATGAAGAAATATAATTCGGGTTATCGCACATAATAATTTTCTATTTTACTAGTTCACACCTGCTTTAATGGAACTTTGTTAACTATTGCAGCGATTTCTCACTATCATTTGTAGGCATGTGCGTTTATTTGTGGCATGTGTATGACGTGTGTGTGTGTGTATACGTGTGTATGTGTGCGTAAGTGTGTGCATGTGCGCACATATTCGCTTATTGTTTCCCTCCTTCCAGATCTGAATACAAAAATGGTTTTTGTTAGGCACAAGGGAAAAGACGACATTCGTGAAGAATTTATCTTCTGCAACGCCATGTCAACCACAACTACCGGAGAATACATTTTCAGTATGATCGACACATTTTTCAAGAAACACCAACTGGATTGGTCAAATTGTTTGGCTATATGCGCCGACGGAGCTCCCTCGATGCTGGGAAGTCGCCCAGGTTTTGTGAGTCGGGTGAAAGTGGAAAATTCCGATGTCATTATAATCCACTGTTTCCTGCACCGAGAAGATCTCGCTTCTCGTGCTTTGCAACCAGAGTTTCATGCAGTCTTGCATGATGTCATCCAAATTGTGAAGTTCACCAAAGCGAGGGCTTTGAATTCACGCATATTCCACAAAATGTGTCAAGAGATGGGTTCGAAACGTCAAAATTTGCTGTTTCACTCCGACGTCCGTTGGCTGTCTCGTGGTAAGATTATTGGAAGGGTTATTGAGCTTCGCACTGAAATTGAGATATTTCTGTGCGATAAAAACATGCTCTCGCAGGTCGTTTCAAAGAGTTTAGCCTGGCTGGCTAAACTTGCATATTTTGGTGACATCCTTATGCATCTGAATGAACTGAATTCAGACATGCAGGGCCGAGGTCATACAATGGTGGACATTGGTGAGAAAATTAACTTGTTCAAAAGAAAAATTGCTCTTTGGAGAGCAAAAATGGCCAGAGGGAGGACAGCAGCTTTTCCAGAGTTCAATTCTATGCTCGAAGATTCCGTAAAAAATGCCTTTCGATGGGATCAAAGATGTTCTTGAAGAACATCTGAAGAATCTTCAAGAAGAAATTAACAAATTATTCCTGAAAATGTCGAGCTGAAAAAGCATAGCTGGATCAGAAATGTGTTCAGCGTCGATGTCAGTGAAGTTGGAGACGATATTCATGGATTCGAAGAAGAGCTTATGGATCTCCAAGAGAACCAAGTCGAGAAAGAAAACTTCGAGAACCTCCAGTGTTCACGATTTTGGACTAAGCTGAAAGATAAGCCCATTTTGTCTCCGGAGGCTGAGAAAGCTATTCCCTTCCCGACGACATATCTAAGCGAGGAAGGGTTTCCATGCCTGGTTACTATCAAAACGAAAGCAAGAAACCGCTTGGATCCGCAACACGATTTGCGTTATGCTCTGACGATAAATATCAAACCAAACTTTGAAGATCTTGTTCGCCAAATGAAGCAGTTTCACGGCAGCCATTGAGACTTTTCGTTTGTAAATACATAGTTTCTTTTTTTCACGCAATGCAGTTGGTTTCGTTTTAGATGAGTTTTGTTTAGTTAAGTTTATTTGAAATGCATTTGAATTTGTTTTAAATTAGTTTTTATCGAAGTGTTAGTGCAAAATTCCTTAACAGAGGTAAATGTACTTTTATATTGTAATATTTAGTATAAATATACAGTAGCACTATGCATATTTATAGCCAAAACAAAACATTAACTGACATTGAATGTGCCTACACTCATTTAGGGTCGCCGAGTAGGGTTAAGATTTTATTTAGGGTCGCGGCCGAAAAAGTTTGGGATAGGTGGATCTGCATAATAACCGCCTCGAGGCAGCACTGCTCAGCGATCGTGGCCGCCCTCCTGATCACGAGTCGTCGCCGCCTCGCCGCCGTCGTGGCCGTTCTGCGTCTCGCAGCCGCCGCGACTGAGCATCCCCGTCGGCCACCGGCCTCTGCTGGTACCAAGACCGGTGGGGTGTCGCGGCCCACTAGTGCCAGGCACCCCGCAGCTGGTCGGCGAGAAGCTGGCGAGCCTGACGCCACCTTCCGCCGTGACACGCAGCAGGTCGTCTCCACCGACCGGGCCCAGCCCGCCTTCCAGGACCTGTCGCCAGTCGCTTCGCAGACCACCACAACCCAGCACGCGCCGCCACCTGTGGCCGAATCCCTTTCGCTGGATGGACAACGGCTACTACTACCGCTGCCCCTTCCGCTCCCGCACCAACGCCGCCGCCTGCCGGCGCTGCGACCCGCCCTCCGCACTCGCTCCGGCCGTGCAGTGATCACCCCTGTGTGGTATTTCGTTCAACACGTGACTTGCCGGCGCCGTGTCTGGGCGGGATATCTGTGGCGGGCCGCATCATCGACACGCCGGCGAGCCAAATGTGGTGGTGCAAGCAGTGCGCCACATTTGCCGTGTTGGCGCAAACGCTGCTTCACATTTTCTATGTGAGTGAAAACACTGCGCTAGCTTCGTCCCGCCGGTGTGAACACTGCGCCGCATTTCGTGTGCATGCCGGGGCAGCATTGTCCCCTCGCCGTAGCCACCGACGAGTGACAGCCTGCGCACGTGCCGGACATCCGTAGTGAACTGGCCGATGTAGTCCAGCTGCCTCGTCTCACGCGGCGAGTAGTGGCCGGCACCGGCGTCGACGGTGTGCACGAGCGGCCTGTGGTCTGTAAAGATCGTGCAGTCTCGCCCTTCGACAGCGTATCAGAGGGCCAGGTAGACGGCCAGAAGTTTTTTCTTCCTCTCCCCCCCCCCCCTCTCTCTCTCTCTCTCTCTCTCTCTCTCTCTTTTGCACACACATCTGTTCCGCATTCTGCATGCTCAAGCCGTATTCGAAATATGCAAGTTTGTGGCAACTTACCATCAGTAAAGCGTTGAGAGGACGTCTCACCCCATAGGTGCAATACATGAAGGCAACGGATTGGGTCAAATGGCTTGGGAGGTATGATACATAAAGACCCATGCCATAAGTTCAAATTAATGGGAGGGCAATTCGAACATTGGTGGGGCAAGCTTCCTCCCAGAAACATGCAAACATACACCCCTTAGATCAGTCATCTAAAACGATTATTAATGTCTGACTGACAAGAGGCGTGAATCCATGCCTCGTTGCGTACAAGAAACGTGAGTCCATTTCATTCATTCAGTGACTTGTCTTCTAGTGACGCCATAAAGAGTCGTTGCTATTAACTTCGAGTGCTCCACACTTTGGAGTCGTAATGTTCTACCTATTGCTCAACTCCACCGCCATCGCTGCGGCAGTCAACGCGAAATGTACGCCATCGAGATTCGTCATGTCGGTCACAATTCTGCCATCTACCGGCCGCTAATCGAAGGGTCGAAGCTTTCCGGGCGTTGCAGATTTTCTTGTTGGTTTTCTTCTCACCAAAGTGCTGTTGGGTGGTTAAATGGATTCCATCTTCCCCAGAAGTGTCCTTCTTGTAATACTCAAGCCCTAGGTGCACATCGTCTCCCTGGTGATAGCCAGCGATAGTAAGTAGTGAAGTTATGTCAAGTTGTCGTTTTGGCATTGAAGGCTAACTATTTTTTTTTTAGGTAATCAACCTAGGTTGGTACTGGAATCTGATGATCAGTTCCACTATCTGGAGATGCAAGGCATGCTATAGCTAGATGCCCACACATCTGAGCTAGGTGGGTACCTGCCTATTTATTGCATTATTAGTTAATGGGTGCCTACCTGCGGTTGGGGAAGATCTGATCTGATCACGTTCTGTTTCCTGAACACCTACATTTGTATGTCCCCCACATCATGTTCAGTTAGTTAGTTATTTTGGCTTTAGGGAGCGTTGACAATTTAGAGTGCAACCAAGAAGGGCCCTTGTGGCTCATAGTTGCACTAATCTTTTATGTCTTTATGTCTTTATATCTTGACTACTATGGCCATATTGTGCCCACCACATCATGTTCATGCATAAATAACACAATGATGCTGGTATTCATAAGTAATGGACCTGTTTTTACCAAAATATGAAGGTTTTATCCCATAATTATATGGATTCTTTGTGTATGGAGCTAGCAAATTTTGCATGCACCATTTTTAAGCTTCCAAGAGCAGTTGGCTTAAGAAAACCAAAAGGAAGTGACTCAACATTTTTCTTTGTGGATAGTGATAGCTTTTACCACAACAGCTACAGTGCGATAATCCTGTAAAACAACATTTTTGTGTTCAGAATGCAGTACACCACCACAAAATAATTATATGTTTTAAAGTTGCTCTTTGTAAGTAGTTACAGGATTTTCATTCACAGGAACTATGAATATGTATATAGCTTGTTCATTTTTTTGTTCAGTAAACAGCAGAATTGCTAGTTTAGCCATGCCAAAGCAGCAGTAGAGCTATTTGTTGCATGGCGCCTTAAGTGTTCAGACCCCTCCTCTTCCCCTACATACTTACCTGCCAGAGTACTTAGAAAATAGTAAATTTGCAGTTTAGCCTGCCCCTGGATGGCCTCAGAAAATAACATGCACTGGAGGGGGGGTGGATTCTGCCCCCTAAGATCTTGGCTCCTACTGAGGCTAGACCAACAGAATTTGCAGGGTAGATGGGCACAATAGTGAACTTGATTGTGTGCAAATTTCATGGCCTTGGGTTAGTATCTTCAAGGTCAAATGAGGTCAAAACAGCAAAATGTTCTGGTTTTGCATGGATTGGCTTGTCAATCTTTTGAATCACTATGATTGTGTTTAAATGCTCCAAAGTTGGCATTAATGATGTTTTGGACATTACTAATGATGCAATACAGATGCCAAATCCACCATTTGACCTTAGGTCACCTATATAGGAGCACTTTAGCAGGCCATTACCTGCCCCAGTTACCAGAACCAGGCTGCCCACCTGACTGCTCTGTTGGGCAGTTCAGCACAATCAGCTTTGCAAAGAAGGGAGTGAAATACATGAATAAAGTATGGAAATGCTTAGGCACACAATGACAAACAGTAGATTTCAGGATGTGTAGGGAGTAACATGTAAAGTGACATCATCCACATGAGTCATTTGCATTTTTGACAACATTCCAGTTGACCAAGTTTGGTTCTATTAGCCTGTCATGAACTTGACCTGACTTGACCTCTGTGACCTAGCATGACTTTTACATTATATAGCATAACAAAATGCATCAAACAAGTCACTAGTGTTGTCAAGAACAGTTCCCTTTGGCCAATATACAGGAAGTACATCAGCACCAATTTTTGTGGTCTGGCACTACAAGTTGTTTTTGCTTTAACAGCCCCTGACTTGAAAAGTTCTTCGCCAATTTTCATATTTCATACTTTAAACAATGTGCTGATCATTTTCAAGTAGGTATGCAAAAAAAAATGGCAAAATCAGATGGGTTGGTGGATTTTGCCATCCCCCCTCCAGTGCTTGTGTTAACCTGTCATAAACTTGACCTGATGACCTTGGTGACCTGACATGACTGAAACAATATGGCATAACAATGTACACCAAACAAGTCACTAGTTTTGCCAAGAACACTTCCTTTTTGCCAATATACAGGAAGCACATGAGTGCCAATATTTGTGGTCTGGAGGTCATAAATGTTATTGGACTTTAGCAACCCCTAACTAAAAAAATGCTTGGTGGATTTTAATTTGTCTTGCTTTAAGCAATGTCATTTATAAGCAGGTACACAGACATTGGCATATTTCAGCCAGTAAAATCTGGAGTTTTATATGAAAAACCAGAGGGTGAGTGGATTTCACCCCCCCCCCTCCCTCCAGGATATGTGTTAGGGTAATTTTTTATTTCTTCATATTTGCTTTTATTGCAATGTTTATGAATGGGCTTAGCATGATGTGATCATGTATTTCCTCTGTAAATGCATACTTTTCATTTGGGAGGCAAAATAACACAAGGGACTTGCAGTTATCTCACCTTGTTGATTGGCAGTTGACTCACAATGGTAATATGCCATAAAAATCAGCATTTAAAATAAAGGAAAACAATGTGACATAACCTAACATTACCTAGCCTACCATTCCATGGAAAAACAATCATGGGAGATTTCAAAAATCTTTGGCCAAATATTTTCATTTTAAAAATTAAACTTGACCTTATTTAGCCTGAATTTTTTTTCAATGAAAAGGATATTTGTTTTCAGTAATTGACATTTGATATTTTTGTGTTGTAAGGAGCTTTGGGAATTTTCTAAATTTTCTTTCAGAATGCCATGTTATGTAGCATGTTTCAGAAGATGCAACCAATTTTGGGGCTTGTGATTAGGTACCTTTCAGTTGATGACATGGATCATTCCTATACTGTGACATCCATGCTGCACTGCTGGTCTTTGTGCCATAATTTACCCATCCCTCACTTGGTGCTTCTCAGATTTGATTAAAGGTAATTCAACACTCTGTTGTACATTTGATTTAACTCTCCTTAACATAAAAATGCTTTGTTTCTGCCTTCTTGTCATTTATGTCACACATGCTCATTAGTAAACAAAGATGCTAACTGAAACTGGAGAAATTGGACATGTGGCACAGGTTTTGATGTGATGTACAGATGACATCAGGGGATGCATTATGCTTCTGTTTTTATGCTATAATTTATTGCTTTATATTAGTTTAGATTAATGTAGAGTTGATTGTTAGGCTAGGCTAAGTTTTCCTTTGTAATTATTATGACATTGCACTTATCTGCTCTTGTATGTAGTTGTAGTATATTTTGGCAGAGAAAAGATGGTTCTCTCAACCGGTTCTCTCAGGTAAGATAATGGTGCTTCCTTCTACCACCATTCTGTTGTATTGTTGGTTGGTGCATTTGAAGACACTGAGAATGCTTGGGGCAATAAATAGGAATGTATCACAGAAGTGAGGAAGTCATCAGGAAGCTTTACTATGCATATGTCAGGCCACATTTGGAATACTGCATCCAAGTTTGGTCTCATAGTTATGAAAAAGATTGTTGGCTTTTAGGGAGAGTACAAAAGAGGGCTACAAAAATGGTTAATGGTATAAGCAACATGGCACATGAGGAAAGATTGAAGAAACTGAATGTTTTCACTTAGATATTGAAGGCTGAGAGGAGATCTCAAGGTCTTTAAGTTTGTCAATGGTCTGGAGAAGTGATATCTTTGGGAAATATTTGAAGTTAACAGAAATGATGCAATTAGGGGTCATCAATTCAAAATTAAAGCTAACCACAGCAGGACAAGGTTAAGACAGGCTTTCTTCACCAACAGGGCTGTAGCACACTGGAACCAGCTGCCAGAAACCATTGCCAGTAGCAGCACATTGAATATCTTTAAAAACAGCATAGACAGTCATTATAAGAATAGATGGCTTGCTTTTCAGTATTACAGGCAGGGCTAATTGACAGATTTGGTGGGCAACTGGTCGAGTGTACAGAGTGCAACCAAGAAGGGCCCTTGTGGCTCATAGTTGCACTAATCTTTTGTGTCTTTGTCTTTATTTGCTTGTGTGTGATATCTGAGGCCAAAGATGGAAGCAAAGTATTTTTGATGTGCAGGAGTGTTCATTTGTATTTCAATTATTTATATGTCTTGTTTTTTCTCATCATCATAGTTCCACTTTGCTGCATGTTCCAATGGTATGTGCATACTGGTCTGGAATTTATGTGCATATCTTGCTTTTCTTTGCAATAGTTTACTTAGCCTTTTATGTACAATAATCATTATCCTTTGTATCCTGGGTATGCTGATGTACATGAGTAATGTACAGGGGTTTCATAAACTCTGGAGGACATAAAGTAGAGCTTGGTAAGTTGCTGGCCAGACTCCCAGCTTTTTGTACAACACCATCAATATTTTAGTGGAAATGCAAGTCTCTATGTACCATGATACCTAAGTCAGTATGCATCTCCACAAAGTTTGCCTGAATTCCATCTAGGTAATAATGTGCATAGGGTCAAAAATTATTCCTGCCATGTAAGCTATGATATGCTTTAAGAACTACACATTTGTTGAGGTTTTTTGGTAGTCCCCAGGAATAGGCACTATTTGCCATTATATCTACATGTTTTTGGCCCTGTGAAATACCAGCCAGCAGGTCTGTAACAGATCTGTGCTTCAGTTTGACACACATCTTTAGGTCATCTGTAAACTCCTTGAGTTGGGAGTGCATGCCATGAAGTATGTACTTAATGTAAGTCAAGTAATGCAGGACCTGTTACAGAGCCCTGGTGTACTCTACTTTGGCTTGCTGGAAGAGCCAGAGACAAACACTTCCATTTCCCTCCCACAGCAAGACAAAATGGAATCCAGATGAGGATTATCTCTGGAATTTCCAGATATATCAGTTTTGTTAGCATTCACAATATCAAATGCCTTGATAAATAAAATAAAATTACATGCACCATGTAGCCCCATCTACCCAGGTACTGCCAGTCTCATATGCCAGCAATAGCTGATCCTCTACAGAATGTCCATAATGGAATTCAAATTGACTGGTCCAACAGGTGGTGATCCCACAAATATTTGTCAGTTTCTCAACAGTTCAGCATTCCATAATTTTATATGGGACACAAGTAAGACTCACTGGGCAATAATTGAGTGGCTTGTGCAATGATCCCTTCTTAAAGATTGGCATAACTTGTGAGTTCTTCCAGTGGTCAAGAAAACTTAAAGTAATAAGAGATGATTTAAAGATGAAAAAATGGTCTTACAAGCTCCTCATGACAAGATACAAGTAATTGAGTTTGAATCCCATTGGGACCCATGTTGGAAGACCCATCAAACTTCCTCAAATGCATCAATCAGCTGCTGTAGTCTCAATGATTTGCAACATTGTTTCTGTAGTTTGGCATGTGATTGGATTTGTGAGTCTATCTACAATATCCTGAGGAAGATGTTCCAGCAAATATCTCCGCTATTTCCAGACAATCTATTATCAGTCCACCACTTAGTATACCCCTTGATGGCCTGAAGGATGTTTTGCCAATTTTCTGGTGTCATAGGTATGAATGGAATTCCTTGAATGATGGCTTGCAACTTGATGACAACTCATACTTGATATGGGAGCAATGATAGATTGCTTGTGAAATGTGGTGGAATATGCCACTTTCTGAACACCAAGCATACATCCTTTCCAAGGAAGTATCAATTTAGTGCTTGCTGATGTGTGCTCATCAAGTCTTCACACTGGGGACGAGTAGCCTAGGGGTAAGTTGCTCGTCTCACAATCGAGAGGTTGTGAATTCGAGTCTCACTTGTCGCTACTCTCCGCCCGCGACCAATCGGCGTAAGAGATTGGCGACGCTACATGACTCGACGGTCGACGTGTCGCAAAAACCAATAACAAACAAACAAATAACAAGCAAGTCTTCACACTGCAAATTGTATATCTATCAATGTATTGCAATGCACCCAGTGTTGACCTGAATATCCAGCATCTAGATGTTTTCATGCAGAACTGAACACTAGTTGTCTTTGCAGGACTGTTTGTCATCAGTGTGGTTGAAGTGACCCTCAACCCAGAAAGCCAACCAACCAATCAAGAATAGCTTGGTGATGCTGGGCCATCAGCTGAGCTGAATGAAAGATGTAAGTCTTATTTGATTGTGTTATCCATGCACGTACTACAGTGCAGTCTTCCTGTCTATTTGCAATCTGTTGACTGATGTGGTAAAATATTTGGCAATGCTGCAAAATGTGATGCTGTGTTGGGCCTCTAGCTGGTGTTATGTTCTTGCAGACTGGCATCTGCCCCAGCAATGGACGCCTTGGCTAGCTACGACAGCGATGGTGACTCGAAGGTCTGTATGCCAGAGGATTGTGACTGTACTATTATGTTGTGTTACAAAAATAGGACACAGTTGCTTCTAGATGAATGGCATGGTATGGTATGTGTATGTATGCATTTGTATGTGTGCATTTATGTGTATGTGTGAATTGACTGTCACCCAGCTTGATGTATATTTTCAGCTTGATGTATATATGCTAATTCAACAATCTGGTATTTAAGTATGAGATACATGCACCATATTCTACAGATGGACCTCACTTTGGCAAGAGTAGAATCCAATTTTAGCTCAGGCAGGCCCTTTTCAATGCCTATTTCCAAAAATTGAAGGTCTTATTTATGCAGTCAGACTCCTCCCATATATCCCAAATTTCCAAATACCAAATTTCAATACGTTGGCAAATTAGCAAATTAAATGTACTCATTTCTGAAATTCCTCCAATTCTGTACACAAATTGATGTATAGCTGTGTCCGTCCGTGGTATACTAGAGGAGAGCAGTTGTGGCCGGTTCATAAGTTCCCTGTTGTGGAAGGTGCCAATCCTGTGCCTGCAGCAAGTTAATCCTATAATGTCAAAGTCATAAAGTGTTCAGGCTTAATAAGGCCCAAAATCTCCCATTCGGGTTAAGTCTGTAGAGGGAAGACAACATAAGCCTGGATAGACACCCATATCCCCAGCCATTGCCACATCCCAAGTTCCTAAGAAGCATCCATGAATATCCCACACACCTGTCAATACTTATCTACCTTGCCTATCCAGCCATATTCACCCTGACCAATGTTGTTTGTGCACCCTAAAGCCCCAATAACTAACTAAATCGATCCTAAGTAACATGCGCTTGGATCGAGTGCCCTACCGATTATTTGCATACTCCATCCACGCCTGCTCACAGGAGCTTGTACAGCCCACACCTACTAGCATAAATATCACCCATCCACTACGAATTACAACTTAGAACTGAAGCACAAGATATTACAGCCTAAGGAATTGTCCACCCTATTAAATATATTCAATGAGGGACTTGGTACATAAGCAGGCAGCATATCCCACTGCTCAACCACCCTCTAACTGAATACTTGTTGTTGCATAGCTGTCATATGCCTTGACTTAGGGAACGACCCCTAGTCTACGGGTAAGTTGCCCATCTCACAATCGAAAGATCGTGAGTTCGAGTCTCACCTATCACTACTCTTCGTCCGCGACCAATCAGCATGAGAGATTGACGACGATAAATGACTCACTGGTTGATGTGTTGTAAAACCAATAACCACCACTACACCCTGACTTAATCTAACCCGAATTGATTACCCCTATGTGATGCTATAAACACAAGGGTATCATTCAGATTGACCTGACCTAACTAACGATTTTATACATTTCAATTATATCACCCCTTAATTTCCCATATTTTAGTCGGTACATGTCTAATGCCATACGCCTTTCTCCATATTTTAAGCTCACTAGTCCATTGATGAGTCTAGTGGCTTGGTGCTGCAATCTTTCCAGCATATCGATCTGTTTTTCTAAGGGCTTGATTCCTGTGCAGAATATTCCAAATTGGATCACACATAGGCTAGGTACAGTTTTTTTCATGACTACCTTGCTCTTATGCTTCACCATCTTATTGATGATATATAGCATTCTGATTACTCTGATCCCAGCCGAGGTACACTATCTACATTTCTGCTTTATGATCATTTGAAGCTAACACACCTATGTCTCTCCTCTTCAATAGCATCCAGTTCCATGTCTCCCATTGTTTGATCTCTTGTTCCTCCTACGTCTTGCTCTAATTTGTGCAAGATCAACAATTCACCTCATACTAGTGTATTGAATTTGAATTTCAATCCATGAAATTCGTCCTGTTGGTCTGTTTGGGCGTGATACAAGTGTTTTCATCGTTGATTGTTTTGCTGGCAGATGTCCGGCGATAAGATGGTGAACTACGAGACCGTGGAAATGGACATAAGTGAGGTGAGTATAGGGTCTCATGTGAACTGTGTCTTTCTCTTCATCATGATGTTTTACATTGTGTCGTTCTATTTTGTTTGACTTCATGGTGCAGTTGTGTTGGAACCGAATAAACGTCACTATGGGCTGGTAACAATGCTTGCGTGTCCTTCAGATGGAATCCTTCAACACGAGCACATGTTTTCCATTTTGTCTGGTAAAGCATACATCCTGATGCATCATATGCAATGTTTCCAACCGTGTTCGTGGTAAAATGTTTGGTATCGGATGTGAAAGTGTGCTGGAACGGAGTCATGTTCGTGATATTAACATATTCTGTTAAAACACTTTATGTAAAGTCTTCTGTGGAAAATCCTGGCTAAGCCCGCATAGTCGCCTGGTGATCACAAGACTACCATCGCGTAAGTACCACGGTGATGTATACCAACACACACACACACACACATACACTCCATCTTTCTGCTCTCAACACACTACTGTTATTCTCCTCTCAAGGCCAACTGTAAGTCATAGCGCCAGTGAGTGTTTCCCTTACTGATCTTCGTCGGGGAACATGTGTTTGTAGCCAAGGGATGCTAAGTGCCAAGAACTCGAGGGTGTGTTGTTTGATATGGACCACCATATCTTTTTTTGGTTCAAGCAAGTATTTGCTGGGAGAGCGTTTGTTTCACCTCATGTTAGCAGGGTCCATGAATTGGAGATAAAAAACTACCGGTGTTGATTGTGGCGGGGCGTTATTTTTTTGTTCCGGTGTTCATGACCTCGAATGATGTGAATCTTCAGAAATGATACTATGTTTACTGTAGGAAGTATTCATATCCGGGTACGGTTGACACACTTGAAGTATGTTAAACTCAGGTGTGTTTTGTCTCACAAAGCCATCCGCTATTATTGCTGCACTGCAGCTATATTTTTTGGCATCACTCTGTGTTCCTGACCTACGGAACGTGCCAGGATGTGTGGCAAGATGTCTGCCAGGCATGCGAAGGAAGCTGGAGCCGTGTACTTCACAATGGCTAGAAGCCAATGCCGAAGCCAGTGGCAACGGACCCTGTGCAGCCGAAGCCGAACCCTGCGGGCCACGCAATGTCGAATCCACACAAAGACATGGCTGATGTATTTGGGCTACCCGAAACCGAAGCCAACGACTATGGATCCTACAAGTTCAGAACGTGGTTCTATTTTCATTTTGGGCCCTCCGAAGCCGAAATTGGAACTAACGGATTTGGACCAACAAAACCAAAGCACAGACACACTCAGTGGAACAGTGTGCATCATGTTTAAGGTCGCTGCATCATTGAGCTCCCTAGATGCTCAAGGAAAAACGAGGGCGTCAGATAATCATCCGCACCAGGGCAGGCTTCGGTGCTCGAGGATTCACCCTTTCCCCGTCAACTAAATCAGTTTAGTGTATTTCAGGCATACAGTTAGCAAGAAGCCAGCTAAGATTTAGCTATTCCAGTAGCTGGAACTGGTTTCAACAAACCGAAACTGGTTCAGGTTAAGAATGCCATTTGCGACTTAAAATATGTCCAGTAATTTATGTGTATGATTATGTACGTAAGAATGCCACCTACGTGGGTCACACATGCATAGTGGCTGAACTGTAAATACATATAAAGGGCTCTTCTCTCAATATGTTTGTATAATGCAAAAGCAAGCAAAGAACAGTAAAATTTCGTTGATGTTGACTGCCATTTGCAAGCACATGGGTAAATACCTAGACAGAATATAGCAGGCAAGGTACAAAAATCTCAACTCGCGCCGTCTCGGGCGGTTGTTACCCCTTCCCTCCTAAGGTTTTCCGCTGATAGTGAAAGAACGGCTTACGGAGCGCGTCGAAATTTGGCATATATTTTCCACATCAATTTGGCATGTGTAAAAAAAATACGTTAGATCACCTAGGGTCAACGAGTTAGTCAAAGTGAAGTGAGGTCACCTCCAGAAATGTATAACCAGCTGTCACGCTTTAAGGGATGAAGCTATTTTGATGCAACTTTCAGCGTTTGTTTACCTTTAGGGACGAAGCAAAAACAAGAGGATTTGTTCGTTTTTGTTTACTTATTAGTTTTGCATATTTGCCTATTAGAGCTAAAATCAAGATTCTTCCTAAAGTAGGCATTCTTTATGAGAGCAAGTTGAGTTCGAACAACGTTTTTCTGTCAGCTCTATGCATTAGAAAACATATAGAGGAAATTGAAAACTCAAAGTTTTGAAATATAAAATAAAACTTTGATTTTTGTGTGGGCAGACATTTTAGGCTACTGGTCGATTTTGCCTTCCTATCCTGATTCCAAGTAATTTTTTTTCTTCAAATCTCCCAAAATTAACTCCCCAAAGCCAACAAAATTATGTAAGTCGTGAAGACCTAGGCCCATAGTGCCATCACTTTTTGGGGATACAATTTTCTGGGTGGTGTCTGGCCCTACTCGTCGAGTGCTTTCCGGTGATAACTCTTTCGTTTTCAGGCGACGCTTAGTTTTGAGATTAGAGGGGTTCCTATCCCCCCGAGACCGGATGTGAGGATATGACCGGACAGACTGGGAGGGTTGAAGCTGAGCTAACATAACAAATTAACGATACAACTGAACTTCACGTACGTTCACGAAAAAGATGAAAACTCGAAATTGGAATGAGCTTTAGCGGTCCAAAGCAGTCACGTGGCACAATATTCCCGAGCTTGTTCAGACATGTTTCTAAGATTGTGGTGTGGTGTTCGTAGCTTAAGGTGTGCCAAGCAAAAGGGAAGGTATGACATTGACAACGCGATTGAAATACGAAAATAAATATATTGATTGGAAGATTAAAAGAGAAGATGCATTACATTCATGGCGCTCTGAATCCGAACGGTAGGCCCCCATCTAATGACAACAAAAGTTCGCCGTGCGAAATCGTGAGAAGCGTGAACCCGAAACCGAATCAAGCTGGCTGAAGTAGCTCAAAACTGAAGCCAATCCCAACGTGTTAAAATAGCGCGAAGCTGGAGCCGACATCCAAATATATCGGGAAGGTTGAGGCCGAAGCTGACCTGTGAGAAGGCTTCGTCCCCACGTCTCGGTATGTGCCCTAACATGCCGGCTAGGAACAGGCGGCATTCACCAGGTTGGTCGAGAATGCCAGCAACTGGTTCTTCATAGATGATGACGTTACCAATGACAAGTGACAAATGGTGCAGATGTAATGACTATGAGTAAGCTTATGCAAGAAAAAAGCAGTCATAGGCTGTATGCAGATTCAGCCTATTGCAACTACATCGAGATTATCCAAGCAGTATTTCTGGTAAATCTTGTTAGTGTGTGTGGTGGCGTCAGGGCGCTCTGGGTACATCTTGTTAACGTGTGTATGATGACATCAGGGCGTTGTGGGTACATCCTGTCAGTGTATGTATGATGACATCAAGGCGTGTTTGGGTGCATCTTGTCAGTGTGTGTATGATGACATCAGGGCGCAATTGGTACATCTTGTCAACGTGTGTATGATGACAGCAGGACGTTTTGGGCACATCATGTTAGCGTGTGTGTGATGACGCCAGGGCGTTGCTATGCGCGACACCAGGTGCCGATCGTCCAGCGAGACGCTAACGCAGGGGCGCCGGTGATGCCGGCCGTGTGGCTGGTGCCGAGCGGCAGCCGCCGGGATGGACGGACCGGCCGCGCGGTGTGGGCACGGTACAGTACCGGCGACTGTCGCGGTGTCTCCGACCGTGTGTCGTCGACGCCACTCGTGTGACGCCCGGTCACGTCACCGGTCAGGTGTGCCTGGGAGGGCGGGCGGGTGGGTGGGTGTGGTCTGTCTGTGCGGGGTTGTGCCCGGCTGTTGGACGGGGCGGGAGGGTGTGACGCGGCTGCTGGGCGGCAGGCCGTGGGGGCGGGACGGTAGGGTGTGGCGCGGCTGCTGGGCGGCCGGTCGTGCGCTGACCGGTCGGCGTGTCTGTGTCGGCAGGACTCGAACGATGCGGCCACACCTCCCCCGGCGCCGGCCGGACCAGGCCGCAGCCCGGCCATCGGCAGGTGAGCGGTCCGACCGGACTGGCCGGGCGCCAGCACCGCGCCGGCCACTGTCTCTCACCGTCAGTCACTGTCTCTCACCGTCAGTCACTGTCGCTCACCGTCAGTCACTGTCTCTCACCGTCAGTCACTGTCGCTCACCGTCAGCCACTGTCGCTCACCGTCAGCCACTGTCGCTCACCGTCAGCCACTGTCGCTCACCGTCAGCCACTGTCGCTCACCGTCAGTCACTGTCGCTCACCGTCAGCCACTGTCACTCACCGTCAGCCACTCGCTCACCGTCAGCAACTGTCGCTCACCGTCACCCACTGTCGCTCACCGTCAGCCACTGTCTCACCGTCAGCCACTGCCGCTCACCGTCAGCCACTGTCTCTCACCGTCAGTCACTGTCTCTCACCGTCAGTCACTGTCGCTCACCGTCAGTCACTGTCTCTCACCGTCAGTCACTGTCGCTCACCGTCAGCCACTGTCGCTCACCGTCAGCCACTGTCTCTCACCGTCAGTCACTGTCGCTCACCGTCAGCCACTGTCGCTCACCGTCAGTCACTGTCGCTCACCGTCAGCCACTGTCACTCACCGTCAGCCACTCGCTCACCGTCAGCAACTGTCGCTCACCGTCACCCACTGTCGCTCACCGTCAGCCACTGTCTCACCGTCAGCCACTGCCGCTCACCGTCAGCCACTGTCTCTCACCGTCAGTCACTGTCTCTCACCGTCAGTCACTGTCGCTCACCGTCAGCCACTGTCGCTCACCGTCAGCCACTGTCTCTCACCGTCAGTCACTGTCGCTCACCGTCAGCCACTGTCGCTCACCGTCAGTCACTGTCGCTCACCGTCAGCCACTGTCACTCACCGCCAGCCACTCGCTCACCGTCAGCAACTGTCGCTCACCGTCACCCACTGTCGCTCACCGTCAGCCACTGCCGCTCACCGTCAGTCACTGCTGCTCACCGTCAGTCACTGTCGCTGACCGTCAGCCACTGTCGCTCACCGTCAGCCACTCGCTCACCGTCAGCCACTGCCGCTCACCGTCAGCCACTGTCGCTCACCGTCAGTCACTGTCGCTCACCGTCAGCCACTGTCACTCACCGTCAGCCACTCGCTCACCGTCAGCAACTGTCGCTCACCGTCACCCACTGTCGCTCACCGTCAGCCACTGTCTCACCGTCAGCCACTGTCGCTCACCGTCAGTCACTGTCGCTCACCGTCAGCCACTGTCGCTCACCGTCAGTCACTGTCGCTCACCGTCAGCCACTGTCGCTCACCGTCAGCCACTGTCTTTCACCGTCAGTCACTGTCGCTCACCGTCAGCCACTGCCGCTCACCGTCAGCCACTGTCGCTCACCGTCAGCCAGCCACTGTCGCTCACCGTCAGCCACTGTCGCTCACCGTCAGCCACTGTCGCTCACCGTCAGCCACTGACTCTCACCGTCAGCCACTGACTCTCACCGTCAGCCACTGTCTCTCACCGTCAGTCACTGTCGCTCACCGTCAGCCATTAGCTCGGCAAAATGGGCGCTAAATGATCGCGCTTTGGTCGGAGCGCCTTTAAGCTGAAATAACGAACTAATGTTAGTTCGGCAACGGGTGGCTTATTGTTTGTTGCGCGCGTGCAGTGTGGCAAAGTTTGCTGTTGTTGGAGCCTCTGCGTGCTCGCCTTGGTTTATGCGTGCGTCTGAGTATGCCTACGATATTTCGTGGACACCTATGATAAGCCATGGCACTTACCTGTGGGTGCCTTAGAAGTACACAGTAAGCATGCAGGTTTGCACAATTGTGAACTTTTGGTCGATATGTGGGTGGTAAGTTATATATTCATCCAGCGAAATGATCATTTAATACGGGGGTGTTTTTCCTGATGCCGCCGTTAGTTGCATACAACGCCTTTGACGGTGTTGGACGAGAGACAAGCTGCACTCAGAATTTGACATTGTGTCTTTGTCCCAAGACAACCTTTTTTGACGGACCGCAGCTACCCTTCCTTGGAAAACCGTAGACTTGCCTGGCTTGATCCCGCAGCTCGGCGTACATTATCAATTTGTGTTGTTGATAGGGGTCGGAAATTGAACCTCGTCCTGGGTTTTTGCTATCTAGAACATAATCTCCAGGAGATTGTTCTCTTCTTGCGGAATGAATTATTTTTGGAGATTATTACGATCGTTTTGCTCTTTGAAAAGGCTCGAAGCTCACTGGAAAGTATAGAAAGAATTCCTGATGCCGGAACAAAACAAAATATCCCGGCTTTGACGCACAAAAATCGTACTCTCCTATTCTCCAAATCTAGCATGCAAAACGTAAACGAGGCCGTCGTAGTGCCGGTGTGCGTGGCATGCCGTGCAGACGTGTGCACTAACACGGCTTCCGTTACGGTAGCCGTTGCTGTTTTGCAGGAGCCCGGCGGTCGGCGGCGGCAGCGCGTCTGCGGCGAAGGGCGGCGCGGCGCGGAGGCAGACGACATCCTCCGGCGGTGGCGGCGGCGGCGGCAGTCAGCGGCGCGCGGCGCACGCCGACACGGAGCGCGACAGACAGCCGGCCGCCGGCCACGGCGGCAAGTGGGACAGCGAGCCGGAGCGTGGCGAAGCCGACGGCCAGCGACGCGACAGCGCGCAGGACAGACGGGACAGTGCTGGCGCTCGCAAGTCGCCGGAGAAACGCCACAGCAGCAGGGATGCGCCGAACGACGACGGGGACGGTGGGGAGAGTGGTGATCGGGACAGACGCCATAATGGCGGCGGGGACAAGGCGAGGAGTGAGGGTGAGGACAAGCGAAGGACTGGAAGCGCGGAGAGGCCGAGGAGTGACGGCGGGGACAAGCGGAGGAGTGGAAGTCGTGATAGACGAAGGAGTGGAAGTCGTGAGAAGCGTAGGAGTGGGAGTCGAGACAAGCGAAGAAGTGGCAGTCGAGACAAGCGGAGAAGTGGCAGCCGAGAAAAGCGAAGAAGTGGCAGCCGGGACAGGCGGGAGGGCGACCGGCACAGGGGCGACAGCAGCCGCCGCCGAGGCGACTCCGACCACCACAAGCGGCACGACGACCACGATAGGAAGCACGGCCGGCGCGACAGCAAGCGCGACGGCGAGCGCGACCGGCGCGACACGAAGCGCGACGGCGAGCGCGACCGGCGCGGCCGGCGCGACGACAAGGCCCACCGGCCCGACTCGAGCCGCGAGCGCGGCGGCGGCGGCGGCGACCGGTGGGGCCGCGGGCGGCGCAACAGCGGCGAGGGCCGGCGCGACGGCGGCGGCCGCGGCCAGCGCGGCGGCGACAGGCGCGACCGCTCCGACCGGCGCGACCGCGACAGGAAGAGCTCGCGCTCGCCAGACAGGAAGCGGCGTGCCAGGTACGTGCTGCCGCGATGTGACCGGAGCAGTCGAAGCGCCCGAATGTCCGGGCACGCGCTGCCTTGTCCGGTCCGTCTGAGGTGGGAAGGATGGAGCAGGGTTGAACAAAAATAGGCTGTTTTGACATCATCCTCTCCCACGAATTATCCTCCCATTTGTCACATTTGCAGGTTGGATGGTGCTGTTTGACAATCACCTGCTCTGTGGTCAAGTGCTCAATATTTACTTTGAGGTACAAGCTGTTTCAAGTTTGAATGCAACTATCATCTCTATGTTCGATTACCACGAAATTGTCCCCTCTACATCCAGGATTGCAAAGCACAAATCCAACCCTGGGATGTTGTGACTGGTCCGGAGGTAGCACTGACTGCCAACGAACCCTGCGTCGGTGCTTAAATGTCCGGGTGAATGTGCGCTAAATGCCTCGAAGTAGGCGCGCCCTTAAGCCCAAATAATCAATCAATATCTGGATGACGTTCCATCCCGCAGGTAAAGGTGTAAAGTGGTATGCCGTGCGTGGGAGTTGGTTGACTTCCATGACTTCCATCGCTTTTTATTTGTTTTGTTTTGTGTTGTGCGCCGTTTTGTTTTTCAGTAATGTGTGCTGCAGAACAAAATTACTCCAATTTTACCGCACAACATGCGCTTTAGGCATTGTCCGCGACACGCCTTATTTGCTGTTCACGATCGTGGGCGCCATCGCGATCACCTGCCACGTCTGTCGGACGTTTGAGTCGCGTCCGTCGGGCGATACGCATCGGTTTGGTCCGTGTGCTCGTCTCCTGGTCGGTGGTGGCCATCGTTGTGAATGTCGTTCGGTGCCGCTGCCCGAGTGGTCTCGTAACGGAGAGCGTGCGTGCGCGTGCCGTTCCAGCTCGGAGGAGGGCAGCGATCGCAAGCGGACGCTGCCGTCGCCCGCAGTGCCGAGCACCTCCATGCTGAACCCCTTCGCCTCCTACAAGCCCGCCTCCGGTCCGGACAAGGACAAAGTCAGAGAGCGGCTGGAAAAGCTGAGGAAGCAAGGTAAGCCGGGATTTTGCCAGGTTCTGTTAGAAGGATATAACTGTGTTGACGCACGGGCGATTGGGCTACGATATTTGGTTCAAACGTCTAGCTTCGTTCGTGGATACATGTGTGACTTTTTCTTTTGTTCGCCACCGATGATTAGGTGATGAGGAGTGTGCATGCCGCTTGCATGCTGTGCAAGCGGCATGCGCTAAACTCACACGACCTGTGCATGCCCAGCGACTGCAGGAGCATTGCATTAATGCCCAACAGGAAAATGTAGTTGTGACATTGTATTCATGGAATAGAACTATGCTTAAGCATAGGCGATGCCCGATATTAGGCAATTGTGGGTAATGATGCTGAATGGTGGCGGTAGTCATGCCCAAGGGAGGCCTGTAGCGGGACATTGGCGCACGCCACCCAAATGTGTGCACACGCACGCACGCGCGCCCGCTGCCACCGCTCGTCGGACAGAGTTGTGAACTTCTACTTCGTCACTAATATTTTATAAATATATATTCTGTATTCTCATTTTGTTGCATTTCGTTACGAGATAAAATGCATTTGTACCTTCTGACAACCTGTACCAGTGTTGTTCCAGTGATGTGCCAGTGATGGTGGAATGTTGTTGGTTGGCCATTCTCGATTCCTTCGGTGCTGGTCCTCTGTTTGAATTAACCAACGTAAGGCTCAAAATGGCCACTGTAGGCGAGGCGCCCTAAAACTCGAAGAACTAACTGATGTCTATGTAAAGACTATCCCGCTACTTGCCAGGAATATTATTGGGTGTTGGTTAATGTCTGCAGCCTTTTTGGGTCAGTCGTTCTGCTTCACTGATAAATTATTCATCAAATATGGTGGAATGTACCACTTTCTGGACTCTGAATTCACATCCATTCTTACGGAGTATCGACATCACGCTTCATGATGAATCGCTATAAGTCTTCATATCCAATTTCCAACAGCATCTTGTTGACAAGTGTCATGCTGATACTCACCAGTGCAGATTGTGACACACACACACACACACACACACACACACACACACACACACACACACAGACAGACAGACACGCAGATCTCTTAGCACAATTCCAGGTACACGGATTACCTATGGTGTGGTCTGTTAAAGAATATCAGGTGATGGGGATCGGTATTGTGTATTGCTATCACTAAATTAGTTACCTCTAAATTATGTATCTCAAAACAAAGAAAAAGGCGCACATATGAAAAAAAACTTTCTGTTCAAGGACATGGTTTCAATGACGAATTTCGACATCCTACCGTGTTCGTTTCGATATCCCACACCTACTAAACACCATTATTTTAACACTGTCCTGCTTGCAGATACAGGCTCTATCACACCCACTCATTGTGTTATAATTTGTGTGTCCAACATTTCATCGCCTATCCGAGCATGTGTGCCTCTCGCTCGTCCTGGCCAATAATTACGGTGTTGCGGTGGCTACAACAACAGTGTCCTAAAATTACTTCATCATTAACTGTGTGGATGAAGGAAGAAGTTGCTTGGGAATAGTGAAAGATTGGAAGAAAATAAAGGATTGCCACTTAAGGATTAAAAAGCAGAATGCCTTTCACTTCAGTCACACCCATTTTACATTATTTAGCAGTTGTGTGCATGATGAGTGCCCACACATCATGTGGTAAAATGGTAAAAACCTAAGACGAGGATGAAATAGCACAAATCCATTAACTGTGAATTTTCAGGGCACATGGTGAATTATTTTGCACTGCACAACAAGCATTGTGACGTCGTCGATACGGCGATGCGGTTCGGTCGCCGATGTCCCGACGTACCGTGCCCGTGACGCCGTCGACATGACACCCGCCGCTGTTCACCAGGCGGGATGGAGGTCTACCAGCAGATCATGAGCGGGCTGCCGCAGCCGACGCCGGGCGTGGCGCTGCCGCGCTACTTCAACCCCACCGCCATGAACATGGCCAAGTTCGCCGACCAGGAGCGCAAGAAGAAGCTGCTCTGGGGAAGCAAGGTGAGGATGCGCCGCCGCCGGTCTGTCGGCCTCGCGGGGTCCGCACGAGCGGCGGCTGGTGCGGCGGCGCAGGTGTGCGCTGCGGCCGGTTCTTGGCGATCCGTATTGGGTAATTATGGTTGTCACTACTCTACACAATCTTGCGATGAGGGACAGTTGGGCGCTATATGACCAACGCAATCCATGCGCCCCTAAACCCAAATAACCAACCGGCTAAGAGGGACAGTGAGGCTATGCGGCACGCAGCATTCCGATTTGTTCGGTTTGCCCGGTGTTTGTGTGATGGACCGTAGTTGAAATTCTTCGCACTCGTGTCCGTTTTGTTGGCTAGCTGATTATTCACCGGTCACTGTTTATCCCGTATGTATCTCGCGCGTCAGACGTCCCGATGCGCGCTGGTGTATGTTAGCTCACACAACTGCTGCATGACCACTGCACTCGATGCGCTGCACGCTAACCTTCGCTAAACTCACACGACCTGATTGGATTGTGGCTTTACGACGCACTCGGCAGCTGAGGCCATATGGCTTCGCCTGCCTCTCACCCGGGCAGGAAGGGCGGGCACCTCGGAGAACCCCGGGCCCCGTATCTCTGGCTTGTCAGACGCTCGGCTTAACCACTGAGCTACCGACGCCCCGCTAAACACGGCTGTGCAGTGTGCACGTCAGCACGCCGGACGTCTGACAAGTGTCGGGCGTCCCGGTCTGCCGGTGACTGTGTACTGACGTGGTGCGCGGCCGCCACTGACTGCGCAGTGTGCACGTCAGCGCGCCGGACGTCTGACAAGTGTCGGGCGTCCCGGTCTGCCGGTGTCTGTGTACTGACGTGGTGCGCGTCGGACGTCTGACAAGTGCCGGACGTCCCTGTCTGCCGGTGTCTGTGTACTGACGTGGCGCGCGGCCGCCGCCGTGCAGAAGGCGGAGCAGCCGCCGCAGGAGAGCGAGGCGGCGGACCCGTCGGCCGCCATCGCCGCCGCCGGCGTCTGGCAGACGGCCGCCTTCGAGCGCGACAAGGACGGCAAGATCGCCACCAAGTTCCTCAAGCTGATGGGCGTGAAGAACGCGCAGGGTACGTGTCGTCGCGAGCGCCGGCGGCCCGGACGCCGGGTCGGACGGCGGTCGGTGGTGCTGGCACTGGGAGGGGGCTGGCCCGTGCTGTTGACGTGTGGTCGATGTTCGGTGTGCGCAGTGCAGGAATTGAATTTGCAACGGGTCACAGTTCACGCCAAGTCTAGATATTTTGCCGTCGGGCGGATCCCTGACGGTCGGGTTTGCCGTTCAGTTTGCGGAAGTTGCTGGGGCGTTCCGAGCGTCATCGTGGCTAGGTTGGTTACCCCCTGTTTTTGGTTCTGAATGTTGCCGACTAATTCCGGACGGTGCGACCAGTTCGCACAGACTGTTATTTCAACGTCGTCTGCGCTGTGATGTAATCGTGGCACAGTCGGTCCGTTGCCACTGTTGCCGTGTCCGTTCAGTGGCCGTCCGTTGTGCGGCACCGCCCGCAGGGGTGAGCTGAGTAGAGGCCCTCTGCTCGGCCGACCCTGACGGCCCCGTCCCCTGCCCGCAGAGGTGGCCTCGGCGAACACGGAGGCTTCCGCGGTGGTGGAGAAGCAGAAGAAGATGTTCCAGGACATGGAGCTGCAGTACGAGCAGGCCCGAGTCACCACACACTCGGCCAAGGGATTCGGTCTGGGCTACACCACACAGTACCTGCAGCCCAAGTCATAGTCGGCGCCGGCCTGGTGCCGCGCAGTGTCTTTGTGGCCGTTTGTGTGCAGCCGGCGCTCGTCTGGTGACATGCCTGAGGCGTAGCGCCGTGTGTGCGTGATCTGCACCCCTTGGGCGCGTCGACGCTAGGAGCGGGTTGCGGCACGCATGACGCGTCGACGACGCCCCGGTCCGACAAAAGACGCGCAGACGTAGCGAACGCGCATCAATCGACCCGTGTGCTCGCGACGGATCGAATTTGTGTGTAGCTGCCGCCGCGTTGAAGCGGAATGCGTTTGGTCTCAGGCGAGCTGGCGGGCGTACCAGACTACGTCAGACTGCCTCCTCAGCACCGTCGACCGTGTGCAGTCATTAGCACGTAGGCGGCGCGATCCGCGACAGTGGACGGCCATTTGAGGTGGTCGTCGGCGCGGCACATTGCAACGACTGCCCGCGACGAATAGCGGTTGTATTGAGGTCGTGACACGTAGTATTGCGTAACTTGAGGGCACAGCGATGAACTGTGCGATGGCGTTAATATATGAGGTTTGAGCCGACGTGGCGGTTGTCCGGTGTGCTGGAGTGCGGCCAACAGGTGAAGTGGGATATGCTGTGGGTGGTAGACAGCGCGGCAGGTTGTGGTCATTGGTACTGTTTCCTCGGCTATTTTTGGTTCGTGGCCCGCTCTACTCTTTGTTCCATCTCCCTCCCCTGGCGGCTTAAATGGACCGCATTTAAGCCGCGGGACGTCACCGGACTCCGATACCGCATCGTCGTATCGGTGATCAACGCCAATACTTGCCGGGCGGCCAGGACGAGCGAGAGGTAAGCATGCTCAAATAGGCCATGTAATGTTGGACAGACAAATTATAACACGTATAACGTACGTCGCTGGACACTGGCTGGATTCTCAATTCGCGCTTACTAGGACTCGGCCACAACAATATGGCCTGATCCGATAGTACGCACTGTCCACCGCTCGGCTCCACCGGGTTTCGCAGCTGGTTATGATCCACTGGTGACTAGTGAACGTTTAATCGAGAGATCGAATCGCTGAAACAGAGTGCTTCTACCTTGACGGTGAAGCTTCCTCGTGGTGTCACGATGCCCAAAACCATCCATGGGCCTAATCATGGCAGAGTTTAGAGACGTGGGTGTCTGTCTGCGACAACATTTAACGAAATATTGGCAGGTCGAGTGGCGGCCCAGTATTTCTAGGTACCAGATGAGAACTGGTACCCAGAAATATTGGCACAAGGTGCCCAGATAGAAAAAGCAGGCACATGACCACCAAAGCCATTTGCGAATTATTCCCTTCTTAGCTTGTTCCATCTGAGAAACTCCCCTAGGCGTATCTCGCACTAGCCACGCATTTGGGGCAGGCATCGGCGGTTGTTTTCAGTCCATCGATTGCGTATAATCGATGCGGACGCACCGTGAGGCGTAAGGTCACCGTACGACGCCCATCCCCGATGCGTACGCACCGCGACGGGTAGGATCGCCATACGATGCCCACCCCCGATGCGTACGCACCGTGAGGGGTATGATGGCCATACGGCGCCCACCCCCGATGCGTACGCACCGCGAGGGGCAGGATCGCCATACGATGCCCAGCCACGAAGCGGACGCACCACGAAGCATAGGATCGTCATACGATGCCCAGCCCAGATGCGGACGTACCGAGAGGTACAGGATCGCCATGCGACGCCCAGCAGCGAAGCTCCGCGACCGACACCTCTGACTGCAGTGTTCTCAACCGAGTGTTCGGCTGGCTGCAACCACAGCTTCCCTTCGAGCTGGCGGGTGGCTCCAGAAAGCGGTCGGCCGCCAGGGCTGCGTTCAACTTTCACCGTTTATATTCCGTTTTGGTCCAATTGCACAATACGGCGTGGTTCGCACAAAATACATTTTCACTATACCCGGGCAATGCTGTAATTTGCAATGCACATTTTGTTGCGGGCGAACGCTTCGCTGTACCGACGGGACAGCGTCGAGTCGCATGCAGGGCACGATTGCCACTTGGTTGCTTCACGGAAATCGGACACCGAATCTGTCCACCCAGGATAGCCAGTAAAAACAGGTGGTGTTGATCAAGCTCGTGTCCGACGGGAGTGCACACAATGGACTTCGACTTCGTTTCGGAACCAAGCGCCATTTGCAATGAGGACCTCCGTATAAAATAGGGACGACGGCGGTGAAGAGACAAAAAAGATCGTTTGAACATGAGAATCCAGGCAACAATATCGCGGGAGGGTCGTTCGGCGTGCCTCGGGTTGGGTTGCGCTAACATGGCAGACCATGCAACCCGCAGGCACTCTTCACACACGTACCGTGATTGCCGATCTTCACAACCGTTCGACGCTTACTATCTATTTTACACTCCACAATTTCACGAGTACGCCTCCTACTCAAACACAGTCCCGGTCTCCGGCTTCAGGTCTATTATCGACAAACCACGCTCCAATAGCTTTGTTACTTTGTGTTCACGATAAGCCACCTTCCGGCTCTCAGCATACCGACCATGTAACAACGGCACATTGTACAAATCACAAACAAACCTGTACAAAACTGAGCATTACAAGGTACAAAACACAGAGCCGTGATATCTCGGCTGTCTGATCAATCGCGACTTATTGCGTAATAAATAAATAGCGACACCAAAAAATCCGAGCTCGCCTGCTGCATTGGTACATAAATCTCTGCCATTTTTACTAGTTTAAAGCTAGTGCTACCAGACGACTGCACAGCCGGCTGGCGCGAGGACTCCGGTGGCCCGCGCCGGCCGGGCGTCGGCGGCGCCCGGCCGGCACACCACCGGCAGCCGCCCGTCGCCAGTTTGAGCAGGCATCAGAAGACGAACTATGGCGGCCGCCGCCGGCCGGTGCGCACGGCGCGCCGTATCACAGCTGCCGACGGCCGACTATTGCACTGGCAGGCGGCGGGACGGCCGGCGGCGGCGGCGGCGGCGGCGGTGGCACCTGCAGCGGCGGCACCTGCGGAGGCGGAGGAGGCGGCGGAGGCGGCGGAGGCGGCGGCGGAGCGCCCGACGCCGGTCACGACTGCTCCGGCCGCAGCACCAGGCCGCCCTGCGGCTGCACCTTGAACGTCAGGCCGCCGGCGCTGCCCGGCAGACGCGGAAACTGGATCTGGCCGAGTACCTGCCGGCGCCGACCCAGACAGAGAGAGAGAGAGAGAGCCCGTCAGCCAGACAGTCGCACAGGGCAGCGCATCGGTTGAGTCGCACAGGTGGGCGAGACTAGCTGCTGGCCAGTTAACACACTTTACTGCCGTCTAGCTTCAGTGCGACGGCGTGCTCCACGCGTCAGCTGGCGCATCGCCTCGAAACTACCGCAGCTGACCTCAGCCAGGCTGGGTGATTAATACCGGATGACACGACGGCAGATAATCAGCCGAACATGGGCGGTCGTCAGGCTGCTTCGACACGTGAAATGCGATGCGGTGACGTAGCTACAGTGAGTCATCGCCTCAGTCTAACACACGTGTCGACATGTTAACTGGTCAAAACACACCTAATCTCAGCCAATCCTCAGAC
Organism: Imbricaverruca yamaguchii; assembly: GCA_034440575.1. Classification (NCBI taxonomy): domain Eukaryota; kingdom Metazoa; phylum Arthropoda; class Thecostraca; family Neoverrucidae; genus Imbricaverruca; species Imbricaverruca yamaguchii. The sequence continues at coordinate 2,722,937 of JAOTOL010001657.1, forward strand.
TCAAAAATCCACAACCTCTAAGGATAGCACTAAAAAAATGCGTGAGTGCAGACCACCGACAGGCTATAATGTGACCACACCGTGCAATTAACCGGCATACTGCGAGACAGAGGTAGTAAGGGAGAATATCCCTCGCAAAAGTCAATCGAATGAGCATACTGCCACGCCCAGACACGGGGGAGCACACTGTTACCCCCCAGGCACGAGGGAGCACACTGCCACCCCCAGACACTAGGGATCACGCTGCCACCCCCAGGCAGGGGTGAGCATGCTGCCACCGCCCCCTCCCCCATACACAAACTAGAGCATGCTGCTGTCACCGCCGCCCCCTTCCCTACACACATGAGTGTGTGTGCGTGTGATTGTGGTTTTAGGGCGCATCGACCATGGTTGGTCATTTAGCGCCCACCCTACACACATGAGGGAGCATGTTGCCACCCCCAGGCACGAGGGATCACACTGCCACCTTCAGACACGAAGGAGCGCACTGCCACCCACAGAGGCCAGACATGAGTGAGCACACCGTTACCCCAGACAAGAGCGAGCATGCTGCCACCCCAGACACGAAGGAGCACACTGCCACCCACAGACACGAAGGAGCACACTGCCACCCACAGAGGCCAGACATGGTGAGCACACCGTTACCCCAGACAAGAGCGAGCATGCTGCCACCCCAGACACGAAGGAGCACACTGCCACCCACAGACACGAAGGAGCGCACTGCCACCCACAGAGGCCAGACATGAGTGAGCACACCGTTACCCCAGACAAGAGCGAGCATGCTGCCACCCCAGACACGAAGGAGCACACTGCCACCCACAGAAGCCAGACATGAGTGAGCATATTGGCACCTCGGACACGAGTTCAACACTGAAGCTATGGCAGCCAGGAGAGACGAGAGACGAGAGACCGAGATCGAGTTAGTTAGTTAGTTATTTGAGCTTTAGGGCGCATTGACCAGGGTTGATCATTCGCGCCCACGAGATCGAGAGTGGGGGCGAGAGACGAGAGATATAGATACGAGATATATAGATTAGAAAGATGAAAGCTAGTTAGATGAGAAATATGGAGACGAGAGATAATGAAATGAGATAGTAAAATCAGATAGTGAGACAAGAGAGATGAGAGCCGAAAGAGGGGCGAGAGAAAGATTTTAAAAAAAGAGAAAGAGTAAGAGGTGAGAAGAAGAGAGAGAGAGAGGTGAGAGAGAGAAGATAGAGAAGAGAGCGAAGAGAGAGAGTATCACGGGCACGCACCTGCTGGGGCATATGGTGCACAGGCATTGTGGAAGGCGTTCCGATGCGGGCCACTCGCTGGCCCAGACTGACCCCAGCTCCCGACTGGGCCATCCGGTTAATCGGCACTGAAACATCGTACCGTACACGTCACGTACTGCCTCCAGTCGCAGCACAGCACGGCTCCGCCACGCCCAGCGCAGCGGCGCCGTAGCGGCTAACACACAGCTCTGCCACACAGACCACAGACCCGTAGCGGCTGGCACACAGCTCTGCCACACAAATCGCATATCCGTCGCGGGCAATACACAGCTCTGCCACACAGACCGCATCTCCACAGCAGCTAACACACGGTTCTGCCACATAGACCGCATCTCCACAGCAGCTAACACACGGCTCTGCCACATAGACCGCAGATCCAGTAACACACGCTCTGCCACACAAACCGCATTCTGCGGCTAACACACGGCTCTGCCACATAGACCGCAGCTCCACAGCAGCTAACACACGGCTCTGCCACATAGACCGCATCTCCACAGCAGCTAACACACAGCTCTGCCACATAGACCGCATCTCCTTCGCAGCATAGCGGCTAACACACGGCTCTGCCACATAGACCGCAATCCTCCTCCACAGCAGCTAACACACAGCTCTGCCACATAGACCGCATCTCCACAGCAGCTAACACACGGCTCTGCCACATAGACCGCATCTCCACAGCAGCTAACACACAGCTCTGCCACATAGACCGCATCTCCACAGCAGCTAACACACAGCTCTGGCACATAGACCGCATCTCCACAGCAGCTAACACACAGCTCTGCCACAAAGACCGCATCTCAACAGCAGCTAACACACAGCTCTGGCACACACAGACCGCATCTCCACAGCAGCTAACACAGAGCTCTGCCACATAGACCGCATCTCCACAGCAGCTAACACACAGCTCTGCCACATAGACCGCATATCCACAGCAGCTAACACAGAGATCTGCCATATAGACCGCATCTCCACAGCAGCTAACACACAGCTCTGCCACATAGACCGTATCTCCAAAGCAGCTAACACACAGCTCTGCCACATAGACCGCATCTCCACAGCAGCCAACACACAGCTCTGCCACATAGACCGCATCTCAACAGCAACTAACACACGGCTCTGCCACATAGACCGCATCTCTACAGCAGCTAGCACAGAGCTCTCCCACGGCCAACACACAGCTTTGTCAGAACCAGCTGACGGCTCCACCGCGCACAAGACACAGCCGGCACAGCCAATGCACAGCCTTGTCGGGATCATCGCATGGCTCAACCACGGCCAGCACGGCTCTGCAGTGTCACAAATCACTGTAGCGTCACGTTCTGTCCCGGCCAACGAACGGCTCTGATACAGCAGAGCGCAGCTCACGTCTGACCACTGACGCTGAGTTTGGCATCAATAGGTGACTGGCTCAAACAGCTCCGAAACAACACAGCACAGCTCACGTCTGTCCAGTAGCGCCGAACTCGAGATCAATAGGTGATTGGTTAAATCATTCGACCTACTCCCCTGAATCCTTTCCATTCATCGTGAGAGGTGGTACCGGCAATTGCCCACGATTCGTGATATATTACGAATCACGGACCAATTGTTATAATTTCGTCAAATACCCATCTACACAATGTCCTCCGATAGCGGAAGGTTTAATTTACAAAGGTGAAGTGTTGACGTGAGGACAGATCAAGTGCATGTCGCCGCAGAGCGTACATAGTGCACGGCGGGGAAACAATGTTTAGGAGGCATTAGTAGTCTTCCAAGTCAGTGCTTCTTGATCGGACATGTGCATGCATGCTATTTTTTGTATCTGCGCTACAGCTGTCACAACAATGCTTCATCGCACAGACAATACATAGCTGCATTTTGGATAACCAAGTGCAAAGATTGGCAAAAATTTGGTATACTTAGTCTAATCGTTCGCCCACTCACCAAGGCATATGGTAGTCCAATCGTCTGCCCACTCACCATAGCACACTATAGTCTAATTGTCCGTCCACTCCCCAGAGCACACTGCGGTCTAATCGTCCGTCCACTTACCAGGGTACACTGCAGTCCAATTGTCAGTATACTCACCAGGACATACTGCATTATACTCGTTCGGCCACTCACTAGGGTATACGGTAGTCTAACCGTCATCCACTCACCGAGGTACACTGTAGTCCAATCGTCCGCCCACTCCCCAAGGTATATGGTAGTCCAATCGTCCAATAATCATCTGTCCACTCCCCGGGGTATACTGAAGTCTAATTGCCCGTCCACTCACCAGGGCATACTGCAGTCTAATTTTCCGTCCACTCACTAGGATACACTATAGCCTAACTGTCCGTCCACTCACTAGGGCACACTGTAGGCTAATCGTCCGCCCACTCCCCAGGGTATAATGCAGTCTAATCGTTCGTCAACTCACAGGGTATATTGCAGCCTGATCGTTCGTCAACTAACAGGGTATATTGTAGCCTAGCCGTCCGTCCACTGACCTTTATTGGAATTAATTGCTATCCGACTTCCGTCGGCGGAGAGCGCCTGCAGCGACGACAGCGCCGACGAGGGCAGCGTGAGCCGGATGTTGGAGGAGAGGCCGCCCTTGGGCAGCTGGATGTTGAGCGGCTGTGACGAGAGGCCCACCTGCCCGAGCGTCACGCCCCGGCCGGCGGCCGTCTGCAGGTTTAGCAGGGCGCCCGGCGGCTGCGGCCGTGGCGGCGGAGCTGCCGAGTTGGCGGCGGCCGCCGCCGCCGCCGCCAGCACCGCGTTCACCGCCGCCGTGGTCCCCTGCTGCTGCTGCTGGGTCTGTTGGTGTTGCTGAAGATGCTGTTGCTGATGCTGATGATGCTGATGTTGGAGTTGCTGCTGCTGCTGCTGCTGCTGGTGATGATGTTGCTGCTGCTGCGCGCCGAGCGGCACGGATGGCGGCCGGGCGGCGGTGGGAGCCGCCCCGGCCGGCGCGCGCTGCTTCTTGGCGGGCGGCGCGGCGCCCAGCGGCGACTCGGACGGCCGCTTGACCGACAGCTGGCCGTTGGCGGTGGGCCGCACCTGGTTCACCTTGAGCAGCGACTGCTGGCTGCGCCGCGCCGGCTGGAACAGGCCGCGGAACGCGTCCCGTAGCGGGCCGACCTGGTCCACCAGCCCGAGGCGGCCGCTGCCCGACCACAGGTGCGTGGCGCCGCCAACCTGTCGACCACGCCACCCGTCACCGCCGGCTCCACTCACAACCACACTCAGCGTGCATGCAGCCACACACAGTGTGCATGCAGCCAGACACAGCGTGCAAATAGAAAGTCAACATTACAACCGAGTGCTGAGTGCGACAAGGACACAGGCTTAAAGCTCACTGATAAATTAACCACTGATGGTGGCCTTACTGTGTGGAGGCTGCTCATGCTAAACCACAACTACAGCAGGCTTTCAGCACAAGCCCTCCAGCCCAACGCGACATTCACAGATACAAACAATATTCAGCACATGTTGGTTGATGCGATTTCCACACGTACTGTGGTGAAACACAAACGTACATCATGGAACATAGGGTAAGAAAAATGTGCAAAGGCGAATAGAAGCATGCGTACCCACTCAAAACAAATTGAATTATTGAAGTACTAGCATATCATTGCATTATCATCAATTCAGTGATAATGCGGGTATAACATATCAGTCACCTACTGGCTCGCTATGTATAACGTCCCTTGTAGGCATATTCGGTGAAGTAGGTAGACAATCTACAATTATTAGACAGGACACAAAGTGAACCTGAAGAGAAAGAGACACAACCATTATGAGCAACTGGCCAATCGACAGATCGCGAGGGCGGCAGCGTGCCAGTGGGTGAGCGGCTACTTATCAGACGACGAGCATTTGGCGCACTCACATCTGGAGGCTGCGGATACTCACGGTTGTGGGTTCCGGGTGCATAGGCACTTACGTCTAAGGGCTATGGATGGGCGGGACACCGGAGCATGTGGGTGGGCTGGTGCCCACGACTGGAGGCTGCGGGAATGCGAGTACTCACGGCTAGAGAGGTACTCACGGCTAGAGGCAGCAGATAGTCGGCGGTACTCACGGCTAGAGGCAGCGGACGGACGGTTGTACTCATGGCTAGAGGCAGCGGATAGTCGGCGGTTCTCACGGCGAGAGACAGCAGATAGTCGGCGGTACTCACGGCGAGAGGCTGCGGGTAGGCGGCGGTACTCACGGCGAGAGGCTGCGGGTAGTCGGCGGTACTCACGGCGAGAGGCTGCGGGTAGTCGGCGGTACTCACGGCGAGAGGCTGCGGGTAGGCGGCGGTACTCACGGCGAGAGGCTGCGGGTAGTCGGCGGTTCTCACGGCGAGAGGCTGCGGGTAGTCGGCGGTACTCACGGCGAGAGGCTGCGGGTAGGCGGCGGTACTCACGGCGAGAGGCTGCGGGTAGGCGGCGGTACTCACGGCGAGAGGCTGCGGGTAGGCGGCGGTACTCACGGCGAGAGGCTGCGGGTAGGCGGCGGTACTCACGGCGAGAGGCTGCGGGTAGGCGGCGGTACTCACGGCGAGAGGCTGCGGGTAGTCGGCGGTACTCACGGCGAGAGGCTGCGGGTAGGCGGCGGTACTCACGGCGAGAGGCTGCGGGTAGGCGGCGGTACTCACGGCGAGAGGCTGCGGGTAGGCGGCGGTACTCACGGCGAGAGGCTGCGGGTAGGCGGCGGTACTCACGGAGGCTGCAGGCGGCGGTACTCACGGCGAGAGGCTGCGGGTAGGCGGCGGTACTCACGGCGAGAGGCTGCGGGTAGGCGGCGGTACTCACGGCGAGAGGCTGCGGGTAAGCGGCGGTACTCACGGCGAGAGGCTGCGGGTAGTCGGCGGTACTCACGGCGAGAGGCTGCGGGTAGTCGGCGGTACTCACGGCGAGAGGCTGCGGGTAGGCGGCGGTACTCACGGCGGATTCGCGGTACTCACGGCGAGGCTGCGGGTAGGTCGGCGGTACTCACGGCGAGAGGCTGCGGGTAGGCGGCGGTACTCACGGCGAGAGGCTGCGGGTAGTCGGCGGTACTCACGGCGAGAGGCTGCGGGTAGGCGGCGGTACTCACGGCGAGAGGCTGCGGGTAGGCGGCGGTACTCACGGCGAGAGGCTGCGGGTAGGCGGCGGTACTCACGGCGAGAGGCTGCGGGTAGGCGGCGGTACTCACGGCGAGAGGCTGCGGGTAGGCGGCGGTACTCACGGCGAGAGGCTGCGGGTAGGCGGCGGTACTCACGGCGAGAGGCTGCGGGTAGTCGGCGGTACTCACGGCGAGAGGCTGCGGGTAGTCGGCGGTACTCACGGCGAGAGGCTGCGGGTAGGCGGCGGTACTCACGGCGAGAGGCTGCGGGTCGGCGGTACTCACGGCGAGAGGCTGCGGGTAGTCGGCGGTACTCACGGCGAGAGGCTGCGGGTAGGCGGGTATCCGCGGCACGCTGGCGTCGACGGCGGGCCGGGCCGGTGACGTGGTGGCCGGCGGCGCGCGCGCCGGCACGCTGGTCGGCGGCGGCATGCCGTCGTCGTCGGCAGCGGCGGAGGCGGAGGCGGAGGCGGCGGCGGCGGAGGATGAGGCGGAGGAGGCGGAGGAGGCGGAGGAGGCGGAGGCGGCGGAGGAGGTGGAGGAGGCGGAGCGCTCGCGCGGCGGCACCGGCGAGTTGGTGATGTTGTGGTAGGTGACCATGCCGGCAGGCACCGTGCGCGATGGCGACAGCATGGTGGCCGCCGCCGGGTGCGCGTCCAGCGACACGAACTTGGGGTCGTGCCGCGGCGCGGCGGGCTTCTGGGGACGCCGGGGCGCGGGGTCAGTGCGCGCCGCAACCGGTCAGTTGGGGTCAGCGCGTCAGGATGGTGGCCGCCGTACGCCCAGTGCCACCAGCAGCAACGATCGCCACCACAAACACGCATGCTTACTGTCGTGGCCTGAGCGACACTGTTTTGCACTGTTTTACACCACACTTGATCAAGGATACCTTTTATCACAGGAAGACTCTTCTGCGAGGCATCCGATCGCTAGGTCATATGATGTCCCCAGTCTCCCATTCCGATTGGGCGCGGGTGGATTTAGCAATCCCGCTGGTCGATACATTCGGACCTACGAGTTTACGATCGACAAAAGACGCCTGGCAACTTAGCTAACCCTGTCATTCGCGACAGGCTTCCTTGCCATGCTCATAATATTTTGCTGTACAATGATTTGGATTGTGGTGAGCTTCTCTAACCATACTGGCCTTTGCGAAAATGATGACACAACGCATCTTGTTAGATAATAAATCTGGCTATGTTCAGACTCCAGCTAAAGCTTACACTTATACAAGTGACGAACGCAGTTCAGGCACCGATTCAACTCTAAAACATCGATGCAAATTGCATTTAAAAAACATCACGAAACGGGACAGCGTTCAAGCGAAGACGACGCATGTGACCTCGAAACTGCCGCATCGGCAGCAACAACTACAGTTACCACGACACAGTAGGCCGCCATACTCACAACAGTTTCTCGCTCCCGACTTTTGCCGGCCCTGAAGCGGGCGAGCAGGTCCTTGTAGGGCAGCGGCCGCAACACCTTGGACTTCTGGTCGATGTTGTGCTGGCGGCAGTCGAGCACGCGCGTGCAGTGCTTGCTGCGGCCGGCAATCCACACGCCGCAGTGTCTGCGCGGGTCGTACTGGCGCGGCAGGTGGCCCAGCCGACTCACCGCCTTGGGCACGAACAGCGCGCCGCGCATCTTCAGGTGCTCGCCGGCCGAGGCGGCCGACTCGGCGGACGAGTCGGACGACAGGTGGCGGACGGGCGGCGGTGGTGGTGGTGGCGGTGGCGGCGGGGGCGGAGGCGGGGGCGGGGGCGGAGGCGGGGGCGGGGGTGGGGGGGGGGGGCGGCTCGTTCAGCTCGGCCGGACACGGCGGCAGGCCGGGCGCCGCCGTCGGCGGCGGCGGCTCCGGCGACGGCTGGCGCGCCTCGGTCGGCGCGTCGGCCGACGCGCCGACCTCCTCCTGGCCGCCGGCGTCGCTCTCGAACTCGTTCAGGATGTCGACGAACGCGCCGGGCACCTCCGTCTTCAGACTGAGCACGGGGCCGAGAGGCTCCTCCGACGACACCACCTCCGGGTCGTCGACCAGCGAGTGCCGCTTCTGCTGGTCGGCCGGCTCCTCCTTGACGACTGCCGGCGGAAGCTCGACTTGCGACAGCTGCGGGTAGATGTCGTCCATGGCGGCGGCGTCCTCGTCGACGTCCGAGGGGACGCACGCCGCCACCGGCGACGTCACGTGCACGGGCGACAGCATGTGCGACTTGTCGGACGGCATGGCTCCCATCAACGACTGCGGGATGCTGTTTATCATGATCTTGACTTCGGAGCGTTCAGCCTCTTCTCGGAGTCTAGCCGTACTGTAGTCGGGGTGTCGCAGCACTGCCGGTAGATGACAGAACGCACGTTTTTATTTATGACGATAAATGGCTACGATCAACAGTTGAGTTGAAGATGGTACCTGTAAGTAATACTTAATTCAAGGTGACGACGGTCAAATTTTGTGGAAGAAGTATCAGTGTGCCCCACCAATTTTCGATGGGAATTCGGACGCAAATACAAAAAGCCAACGTTACAACATTAGTACCAGACATGTTCAGTGCCAATGAACAGCTACAAGTCCAACTGAGCGCAGCATGTACATAGGCTCAAAGCTCACTGGCACACTAACCACTGATACTGACCTTACTGTGTAGAGGCTGCTCATGCTACATCGCAACCTCTGTTACACAGAATGCAGGACCGAGGAGCAAGGACAGCTCATCATAATGTAGCATGCGCAGGTGCACGCAATAGATTAATGTCCAAGATTACAGCACGTCTTGCTTGGCAAAGGATCAGACCATACCAAAACAGGTCAGTGTGGGGGGAGCGCACCACACCAGTAGCATACATAAGCACCCCTTCGACATTCTACAGTCGGAAATAGGCGGCATATTCTTCACCACAACGCATATGGTTGTGGTGGTAGCGCTATCGAATTCAAGGGAGCCCCAACAACATCGCCGTTTTGCGACCGACGAATTACGCCTGTATGAATATTAACACGCGCCCTGGAGGGGGGAGAAATCCGCCCACCCCTCCGGTTTTTCGAAGATACTCCAGATTTTACCGGTCGAAGTACGCCGCTGTTTGTGTACCTGCTTATAAATGACCGGCGCATTGCTTAAAGTGAGAAAAATTAAAATTCACCGAAAATTTTTCGAGTTAGGGGTAGCTAAATTCAAAATATTTTCTCAGCGCCAGACCACAAATATCGGCGCTGATGCGCTTCCCGTATACTGGCAAAAAGGAAGTGTTCTTGGGAAAACTATCGACTTATTTGGTGTACATTATTATGCTATATTGTTTCAGTCATGTCAAGTCAGGTCAAGTTTATGACAGGTTAACACACGCCCTGGAGGGGGATGGCGAAATCTGCCAACCCCTCCGATTTTTCGTATATAACTCCATATTGTGCCGGCTGATATACGCCAAATTTTGTGCGTACCTACTTGGAAATGACCGGCGCATTGCTTAAAGCAAGAAAGATAAAAATCGACCGACAACTTTTCAAGTCAGGGGCCGTGAAAGTAAAAACAATTCGCAGCGCCAGACCACAAAAATCGGCGCTGATGCGCTTCTCGTATATTGGCAAAAGGGAACTGTTCTTGATAACACTAGCAACTTGTTTGATGCACTTTGTTATGCTATATAATTTAAAAGTCATGTTAGGTCGTCGAGGTTAAGTCAGGTCGAGTTCATGACAGACTATTAGAACCAAACTTGGTCAACTGGAATGTTGTCAAAAATGCAAATGACTGTCATGCGATTCATGTAACTTTGTATGTTACTCCCTACACATCTGGAAATCTGCTGTTTGTCATTGTGTGCCTCAGTGTTTCCATACTGTATTCATGCATTTCACTCCTTTCTTTGCGAAGCCGATTGTGCCGAGCTGCCCAACGGAGCAGTCGGGTGGGAACCCCGGTTCCGGTAACTGCAGCAGGTAATGACCTGATAAAGTGCTCCTATATAGGTGGCCTGAGGTCAAATGGTGGATCTGGCATCTGTATTGGATAAATAGTAATTTCCGAAACACCATTAATGCCAATTTTGGGGTATTGAAACACTATCACAGCGATCCATAATAATGACAAGCCAATCCAGACAAAATCAGAAAATTGTGCTATGTTGACCTCATTTGACCTTGAAGATATTGACCTGAGATCATGAAATTTACACGCAATGGATTTCACTATCGTGCCCATCCACCCTGCGAATTTCGTTGCTCTAGCTTCAGTATGAGTCGAGATCGTAGGGGGCGGAATCCCCCCCCCCCTCCAGTGCGCGCAATTTTCCGAAGCCCTCCAGGGCGCGTGTTAAGCTCATTATGATGACCGGCATTATATGATCGGCAATTATCGTCTTACATGAGATGTACTTACACATATGCTGCTTCACATACTGCGTTTTGACCGGGAACTTGCACAGCTTGCAGCACACGGTCGAAAACTCCTCCAGTTTCGGCATGTCACCCAACAGCGGTTTATCTGTGGAAGGTGTTAAATTGCTTACCAACAAACGCACAATGTTTATCTAAAATTGCACTGATGACACAATGATATGTCCAGCAACGACATCTCGGAATAACTAGTGACCGTGGGTCAAGTTTGACATGATTCGCGTTTCACAGACAGGGGTAAAATAATTGTTTTTCGTTAGGTATGAGGTCGAAACGAGCACAGTAGTTTGTCGAAATTTGCTGGAATAAGTGTCGTTTAAATTGCTTTTGACATCTTTCGGACGTAACTTGAAGCCAATGGCTCACTTACGACTATACTTTCATCATTTGTTATGAGATTCATGATTTAGGAAGCGCTATACTCGGGATAGCGATTTTAAAAAAAAACTATCATTTTATGCAATATCACATTAGAGGTAGTCCATTTACTTGAAATTGAGTTGCGCAATGTTCGTGTATCATTATCCCTTATCGAGGGCATGAACACGATACTCATTAACGAGATACTGTTAGAAAGGTGGCTAGGAGACTTCATAAGAACGTAACACGAAGCAGGATGTCGATACTTCTTTAAAAAGGTGTCGATCGTGTGCTCAGAGTGGTGAATTTCACGTTCACCCCATTTCACCCTATTTCAGTTCCACCCTATTTCACGAATAATTTATCACTGTGCACCCATGTTGGCAAGATCAAGTGGGATACATAATGAGTGGCCTTTTGTGTGTAGAGTGTGTGACGCATGACGAGAGCTTCACTCGCTGCAATACAGTTGAAAATACAAGCCGCTGTACGTTGTCTATAGCAGGGCAGCAACTGGTGCAATATCTACCGCCGTGTGTGCCTCACCTTCAAGCGTGAGCTTGGTGTGCATGTCGCCGCTTTTCCGTCGTTTTTCATTGCGGACTTCTGGAAGGAAGGACCGACACGTCAGCCGTACAGAGACAAATACGCACTACCAAATACGCCTCGCAGCGTGGAAAAATGCTTATCTGGAACGTGCAATCGGCATGTGCTGTAATAAGCATGCACACTGGAAAAAACTTGTCCGCGTGGACTGATGTACAAAGTTAAAAATGGAGACAAGTACATAGAAATAAAAAAGTATGTTGAACACAGGGTCTAAATCGGCTTGAGCGTTTGCAACATACAACAAATTTTTCCCTGTATATTTTTCCTTGTAGCTCTGCAGGATCTTGTTCAACACCAGCTTTAAGTGACTAATGCCTTTCAGGTGTCGGTGCAATGTCTGACGCAATAGACAAACGACACCATGAAAGTAAACCCGTGTAAGACCGATCAGGCAAGTCGAAGGCATAATCGAACAGCTTGCATCACCTGCATGCGACGGCTGAACCAACGAGGAAAAGAACATGATTGTTTCTTTGTTTATTGGGGCTTATGGACTGACAAGATCGTTTGCGCATGCGACCATGATTGAGTCACAGCATAGTACCACCATACTTCAGAGTATCGCTTGAAGCGAACCACCATATGCCATACAGTTGGCCTAAGGTTGCCTGGCTGCGCCAGTGGGTACAATTGGCTTCAACATACAAATGTATAACTGATTAGCAATGACGCGCCAGCCAAAACTTTCCTGCATGACTTCAGTTGCACATATTTAGGTTTAAAAGTCCACCCGCGGCAGGCATTCGCGGTAAGAAGAAAAGCATGCTAATTTAAAGACCCCGACTTACACACATGCACACACACTGCATACGGACACCTGTTGTATTATGACGAATTGCGGTTTAGGGGCGCGCCGACTGCCATGGTCATGTTGCGCCCATAACTGTGTTTACATAAGACAACGCAGAATGGCTCTTAAGTGCTCCTGGGTTTTAGACATTGCGTGGGACGAAATGTACGACCTTCAATATACCAGGAGGTGCTGAGTTTACATCAAAAGTAACGTTAGGGATTATGCTATATTACTCAACGTTTCGGCCAGAGGCCATCGTCAGGAGAGACATAAAAAATGGCAGGGTTAACAATTGAAAAAAAATGCGGGAAAAAACGTGCAAAAATACATGTGAATCACAGAAAAGCATCCTCATTGGTGTAGACACTTCAAGAAACTCCAAACCAGAAATCAACTAGGTCAAGATACAATCCTCTGAGGAAGCCCGAGCCGATGGTCCACATACATATCGACACATACATGCACGCGCATATATAGACATATATCCAATATAACACATAATACATAAAGTATAATTCATGTTTATGTAATTTTATGTGACATACCAAGACGTCGTTTGCGTGTTTAGTTGCGGCCGTAGATTACGTATGTGTAGAGATTCGAGGATCTTCAGATCGGCGTTGTCCCTGGCTGTTGCTATAATTTCTACTTTGAAGTTTGTGTTAGTGTCGCTGTGTTGTATGTTAGAATGTTTGTCGATCATGTGTTCGCCTAAAGGTGTGTGTTCTCTCCGAAGTCTGGCATCTCCCAAGTGTTCATTGTACCTATCCCTGATGCTACGCTTGCTTTCTCCGACATAAAATATTCCAAGACAGCGGTTGCACGTTATTTTATAAACTACGTTTTTCCGCGTGCAACTACTCAGCACCTCCTGGTATATTGAGGGTCGTACATTTCGTCTCACGCACTGTGTTTACAGGCAATATACTATGCTCATACAGCAGGCAGCAGGACATAATATTCAGGGACGGCGATAGATAACATCATGTCGAAGGAAGGTGAAAATGTCCCCAGACGACACGACCTCAATCATCCTTTAGCAGCATACGCAGTGTAGCTGTTTACACGTCCTAAAATCTGGTGTCGTAGAGGTTCCAAGGATACACAGTCTATTAAAACATGATAAATGGTAAGCGGGTCGGAACACCGTGGGCACAAAGGTCGGTCATCACTGGTCAGTATATAGCTGTGCGTCGCGAAGGCATGCCCTATCCTCAATCGACAAAGCGTTACTTCCTCTCGTCGCGAGGTCCGGTGTGGGGACTGCTATATTCCTAGTTCTGGTTTTATAACTCTCAGTTTACTGGGCTTGGAGTTCCAAGCTCATTGCCATTCAGATCGTATATATGATAAAATGGATGGATACACATCTTTTGGCTATCCCAATCTTTGCTATCTTACGTATCCCAAGAGACACCTGTTGTATCAGGGTTAAAATGATGGTTTTTCGTTAGGTGTGAGATGTTGAAACGGACACAGAAGGATGTCGAAATTTGCCATGGAATTAATGTCAATTAAAATGCTTTTGATGTCTTTCAGACTCAAATTCGAGCCAATAGTGTATGTACTTACGACTGTACATTTGTCATTTGCTTTGATATTCATAATTTAGGAAGAGCTATAGTCGGGACAAGGGGAAAATTACCTATGCTATAAAAGGTACCGTACACCATATCACATCATAGCTAATCCCTGTGCCCAGAAATTGCGTTGCTAAATGTTCGTGTGCGTTGCTAAATGTTCGTGTAACACTATTCCTTATTAGGAGCATTAACATGATGCTTATAAGCGAGATACTGTCAGAAATGACAGGAAGACTTCATAAGCATGCACCATGGATAGTGGTGGATAGCACCCGTATTTCTAGGATCAAGTGGTGGCTCACAACATTGCTGTCCATTGCATCTTTGATGAACTATACTGTGAGACAGATAGCATTAAATGATGGACTGCCTTGTCAGCATTATTTTTACATAATAATGCTGACAAGGCAGATGTCAGCATTATTATGACAAGGCAGATGTCAGGCAGGTGTCATACATTTTTGGGCTGCAAAGATTACTTGCAGCCAAAATATATGCATTGTCCTTTACACCATTTCGATCCCAAAGTTGAACAATTTATTGGCATGCTACCGACTGGTTTTGTAATATTATACTAATTGTCATGCCAGCCATTCTCAAATCCAATGACACAGTTATCTCAAGGAATGGCCTGGAACATATGAAAGGATGTGTCTCAGGTTCCTTCAACAGAACCATTCAGCAAAAATGTGTACATCTGTTGAGATGCGAAAATTATGAGGTCAAGTCAGGCCACGCTGCATAGTCAGGTCAAGTAAGTAAACTGAAATGGTGGCAGAACAGGATTTGGTTTCCAATGCATGTTTAAGATAAAACCCAGTTAGCAATCACACAGAAAAGCAGTTACTTTAGGTTATAATGTTCACAAGCATGAGCCACCGAAGCATTAGCAGGAGCAAAACTTCACTGATCTCCTGCAAGCTATTATTCGAGGTTCAAAAATATCGCGCAAATAAAGCTGTTTGTAGCTGGATTATATATGTGTATGCCATACCCAGATCATTGTATTGCAATGACATGCATCCCAGTGATAACAATATTCATAACATCATAATGCTTAACAACTACTACCTATTTTTTGCAGCATATCTTTATATCAACGCATAGATCTGTCAGAATCCACCAAGTTCACAAGTAGTTCCCACCTCCACCACATCCTAGTGCCATCACCTGCTATGCTCATTTTTATCAATTCAAACTTTCCAATACACAACCATTTTCAATCTCACACTTCAAAGCACAACTTCAAAACCACGAGATCCTTCGTCCCAGCCATGCACGGGGCCCTGGAGGCCGATCAGGTCTGGGCAGTTTCAGTTTGGGTTCTGTCGACGCCGTCGCCAGGCCACTGCGCGACTGTCAGCGACTGCGCCACAGCAGCAGGACACGTTCGCTACAATAACCACCATCATCATCATCGTCATAGTCATCGTCATCATCATCGCCATCATCATTATCATCATCACAACACAACCAAATCAGCCAGAGTGGCGCAGATATCGCCGAACCGGACAGCCTTCTGCTCCTACTCTGTGCTTTGTAACACCCGCGTGACCGAGTAAGCTGTGGTTGGTGGTTATTTGTTTTTACGACACCTTGACCATCGAGTCATGTAGCGTCGCCAATCTCTCACGCCGATTGGTCGCGGGCGAAGAGTAGCGACAGGCGAGACTCGAATCCACAATCTTTCGATTGAGAGACGGACAACTCACCCCTAGACCACTCGTCCCCCACCGAGTAAGCTGCACTTATTCTGCCGAAGGCTCCCACATGATCGACTTAGCAATCACCGAGTGATACCAGAGGCATCTTTATAAGCAGGCAGCTTAATAGCAAACGAGTTGCGATTGACTGAACACGAGTCATCCTGACTGCAAGAGACTCAAGGTTTCGTATCATTACTAGAAATGAACGCGAGCGATCATGTGCTATTTTTGTATTTATCTCAGTCCCCAATTCCTGGGCCGGTGTGAGTGAAACAATGTGCCCAAACAGTAACAGAATGCTCAAGGTGTAAAACGTCATCTGACTACCCCTTCAAGATATGAACTGTGATCGGGAAAGGGAGACTTCCATCCTTCTAATTGTTTAGGGTGTAAATTACATTTGCATACATTGGAAAATGGCTCGCATGGCGATTGTATAATTTGTTTCTTAACTGAATGATAATATTTCAATATATTATATGACTGTAGGATTGAAAGGGCTTAAAATGCGATCAATTCGTTGTATTTTGGGTCCCTTAGATCAGTCATAAAAAGCATTGGCATGCTACCAACCAGTTAAAACACAATGTAAGGGATGACATTGTTTCATGCCAACATGAGATGATCATTTTATTTGGAACAGGCAAATTCATTGTTCTATGAATGCTGACAGACCTTATCAATGAAGCTGTGGACACACTTTCTGTATGTAGGCTCAAAAAGATATGATTAAAGGATTAAAAAAAAATAAAAAGAACAGTGTGGTGAATAAACATTACCGATGCCATGTGATGGGGCTTATAGGGCATGTGTGATCATGCCTCCTTGGTTGGTTAGTTATTGGTTTTACGACACATCGACCATTGAGTCACGTAGCGTCGCCAATCTCTCACGCCGATTGGTCGCGGGCGAAGAGTAGCGACAGGCGAGACTCGAACCCACAACCTTTCGATAGTGAGACGAGCAACTGACCCCTAGGCTACTCGTCCCCTACCATGCCTCCTTGTGCGTCATGTGTCTCTTTCCCTCTTTTGCACTCAATGGATGTGTGACTCAAAGGGAACAAAACACCACAATTCTCACAGCTTAACCCCACCCTAAGACACCATTCGAGGCGCTGGAATAGCAAGGACGATAGCAAGGACGACCACGTGGCTCCACTGCTGCACAGGGTCGGCCCCACGCAGCGATAGGAGGCTCACACACCGACCGCAACTGCACTCTCTTGACCGCCCATGGAGACATGCCCCTCTTGCCTCAAATTTGTCGTGGAAGTGCGGGATGTTCAGAAAACAGCGACATTAATTTTGGCAATCTAACAGAGTGCATTCAAACTTTGGATGCTAATGGTTGGCTGAGCAGCACAATGCGGAAAGTTCAGCACATGTGTATTAAAAAAAACTAGATTGAAAATCGAAAGACCGTGACCAATAATGAGAGGAGGTATTAGGAACTGAAAAGACGCAAGAAACAAAAATATTACGGGGCCAAAAGCGTGATGGTTAGTCAAGTTCGCTGGGATAATCGTTTGCTGTCATCGTATAACCGGAGGGGGCAAAGCCCTCGTCGATTTTGCCAAGGATCACAACACGTTCTGACAAATATGGCAGCTCTGTGCCAGAGGCAATGTGCTTCTGTGAAATTATACATGGACTCATTGAAGGTCAAAGGGAAATTTGAGTCATTGACAATTCGCTTTAATATTACGTCCTGCTGTGGTGCCACTACCTTGGTTCATTAAATAAATGTTCATGTTTCACAAATTCTGGTGTTATGCATTGTAGAACCAAATATGACAACATTAGCACACTGGGTGTTATTTATGTCTTACCAACATGCACTGATGTTGGTATGATGTACTTTAGTGATCCTTGCTAGAATCACCTCATCACATTCACACGTGGAAATAAAACAGAGTATTTATTATCCCAGGCTCTAAGTTTATTTGTAGTGCATTTCTGCCTTTCCATTAAATCTCTACACAATATATATGCAAAGTTGCAAACCAGTAGTTAGTCTTTGGTCACTAAAGTGTAGCTAAGTCATTGGTAGGTTTGTATTGAATTGTAGATCAACTTGCTATAAGGGACATGCTACTACCATTCATGCACCACAATTGAATATTGATCATTATGTCTACAGTTTGGGTGGAAATTACATTCAATATAAAATGGTGATTAACTGGTAAATACAGGCCAAAATTGCACTTAGTCTTTCATAACCAGTCAGAAAAGCAACTTTATCTTGGATCCATGTCACCTGGAATATTTTCATCTCAGGAAATTAATCCTCTCCTTTTTCTTGACTGGAAGGTTGAATGGTATAATTTGACAATGCAATTGTTTTGCTCTTTGATAAGTGAATTGCAACCTATGGTATCTGAAACGAAGGTTTTCTTTTCAATATCCAATTAAAATGTCCCATGTCTCCACCCGACCTCATGCACATCAGCACAAGACGTTTGGATTAGATTGTGGCTTTACTGCGCACTTGTCCCCTGAGGCCGCATGGCGTCACCTGCCTCTCACCCTGACAGGAAAGGAGGTTGGTTGGTTGGTTATTTGGGCTTACAGGCGCATCGACTGCGTTAGTCATACAGCGCCCATCAGGAAAGGAGGGCATCGTGGAGAGTCGAACCCATACCACTGGCGCACCAGCTCAGCTTAACCACTGAACTACCGACACCCCTCAGCACAAGATGCAAGACATGCTGTACTCTCCCAAGTCGTTGTCACCACCTCCATGTCTATGCCAGAAGCTCTAATGCTAAAACCTGCAGTTCTTCACAACCTACCATGCTTAAAACTTGTAACTGGCCATCCAATAGTAATTGCAACAATGGTTAATCTTGAGACAAACAAGCACAAGAATTGGTCATAGCCTAAATGAACAAAATATATCCTTACCAAACATAGCACACCTGAACCTGACCTTGCTTAACTTAAACTAGCCTGACCCAATTTTTCATCTGAAGGGGCACTGAGGGTGCGTGCACCTCCCTCCCCATGACTAAAAGGCAGCATCACATTATTGGAAGGTGGTGCCATTCCAGGAAAACTAGAGTCCATTCCTCTTATCTTCAGCAAAAAATGCTCATCATAATGGAAACAATGAAAGTTTGAAGTTCAAACCTCAGGAAAGTTTGAGTAAAAAAAGCCTTCTTCATCAGTGGTGTTACTGCTGGAAATATTCGTAAAATAGAGCGGAATATGTTCACAATTACAGATTATGACACATAAACATCTCCTGAAACAATTCGAGATAAATTGACTGCCTGGATGGTGCTGCAGTGTGCAATACAATACCAATTGATAGCATAGGTATTGATGTGCATATTGTGAATATAAGTGTCCCTATATTATGTATCTATTGAAGGAAACAAAGAGCACGCTTGCAAGTGCATTGTTTGGCCAAAATTGAGTTCAAAGGGCCTGAATAGTTATAAAACATGGTTTTCATGGATAATTTTGCATCCTGTTGTACTAGTTTCACATTGTTTGTGTGTTATTTGGACTTTATGGTGCTTCGACCAGAGTTGATCATCCGCGCCCATCGTGTTTGGACATCTCAAGTCGGACGAAAAATCATCATTCACTGTCTGGGAAATTGAGCCATCTGCTCCCCACCCCACCTCGAATCAAAGGTCATTGAGTTGTGCATAGGGTTAAAATATTGGTTTTTCGTTAGGTGTGAGATGTCGAAACGGGCACCGAAGGATGTCGAAATTTGCCATGGAATTAGTGTCAATTAAAGTGCTTTTGATATTTTTCCGACTCAAGTTTGAGCTAATGGTGTACGTACTTTTGGCTGTACATTTTTCATTTGCTTTGAGATGCATAATTTAGGAAGGGCTGTATTCAGGACAGGGAGAAAATTGTCTATGCTATAATTTGATACCGTACGACATATCACATAGTTAATCCCTTTACCCAAAATTACGTTGCGATATGTCCGTGTCACTATTCGTTATCAGGAGTATTGACATGATACGTATAAGCGAGATACTGCTAGAAAGGAGACACGAAGACTTCATAAGCACACGTCATGGAGCAAGATGTCGATGTTGATTGAGTGTCCAGAAAGTGGTATTTTCCACCCTATTTGACGAATAATTTATCACTGGCTGTGCATGACCAAGCCTAGTTTACATATATTAGCATAACCTGAGATGAGTAGAGACGTGGACACCCACAGAACATGACAGCCAGCCAGGAGAGATCATAATGGGATGTGTAGGCATGCAGTCATCAGATGACTTAAAAGGTATCGAAGCATTATAGAAGCTGAGCGACACATGTTTGCAATGGTAGATTGTGTACATTATACGTTCTGATTCGCTCACCCTCTTTCTATGTCTTCATTGCCTGAAAGTATGGTGCTCAAATTGGCTCAGTTAGGCAGCACAATGTGAATTAAACATTTCAAAATCACCCTGGATAGTTTGTGATAGCCAATGGGCATGAACAACATTCAGCTGATTATATACATCAAAAGAAACACAAATTACGATTTTGCTCACTATATTCATCAGGGTTTCCTCAATATCGAAATTTAAATTTAAAAATAACTAACCTGGGTTATTGCTGGGGTGGCTTTATGAGTCAGGGTTTCAAAGCTAAGAACTTGTTGCATGCACCCTGGCCCCACCACCTGATCCAAGAATTCCAGTTCAACAGCAGAATTTTGACCAAAAGTTTAACACGCCATCAGTGCACCAACACAGCCACCAGATAGCTTATCCCCGGCCATATCGGTCAGAAGCCAGCAGACTGTCCTGGCTGGGGGCTAAATGTGAGCTTGTGAAGTGATTGAAACCCTGCATCGCCTGGATGTGGGAGACCAGTGCAGGCCAGAGCTCTGACCAACTGAGGGGTGGTAAAGTCCATTTATATCCTTGCCATGATGACTAAAATTGTGAATTCAAACAACCTGCCTCAATGTCTCATGTCCATCATGGCAACACATTGAGAACTCCTGGTCTGGAAACAAGATCAACCTCACCCTCTTAGCCCAATCCAACTTTGCCCAGGCACTTCATATCCTTCTCAGGTGTGATAACAACAGCACATCAATCATAATGTAGTCAAGCATAAAATAATACACATACCTTGCTAAATATATTGGCCTTCCAGGTGATGAAGGCTGGCTTGACTAATGTCATACTACCTATATATCCATATAGCTATCATGACCCATTTATATATATATATATATATATATATATATATATATATATATATATCTACAACTATCAGGAAAACTAATCCCTGTCTTGTCCTGCTACATGAGCAGCATAATCCAAAATATATTCAAATCAGCAATGCATTTACACATGGGGCTTCTTCAACTGTTGCTACAACCAAACATCAGCATACTATGGGTACAAATAATTATGGCCATTGTGCATACAATGCTAAGTAAATTATTGCAAAGAAAAGCAAGATATGCACATAAATTCCAGACCAGTATGCACATACCTTTGGAACATGCAGGAAAGTGGAAAGAACATGAGGAAAAAAAGACAAATAAATTACTGTAGTACATGCATATACTTGTAAGATGCACATAAGGTTAGAGAAAAGGCATGACAAAAAATAAGATTATTACAGTAAAACCAGAGCACACTTGCAGCATAGCATCTGGTGATGGTGAAAACATCACACCAGTGGAAAAGGCTATAGCACTCAACAAAACCAGAGGACACTGCCACAAAAGCATCTGGTCATGGTCAGAACATCACACCAGGGAAAAATGGTTATGACACTCAACAAAGCCAGAGGACATGTCAAACACATCATCTGGTAGTGGTGATAGCAAGAACATCACACAAGGCAAATTGAGGCCATGTTCATGTTTGTTCATTGAGGCCCAGTAAAATGTTTCCAATGTTGGGAAATTTGTTGGTTGTGCTGAATGTCAACCTTGTTTTGCTTTACCTTTTTAAAACCATATGTGCATGTTTCAAATGTTTGCATATATCAGTTTGGAATTTGCATATATCTTACATTTCCTCGCAATAGTTCACCTTAGCTGCATGCTGCAATGTATGCATAATTGACAACAGATCACACTGGTGGACACAACACTGGCCAGCAAAGGCCTCCCCACCTTGCATGTCAGGTTCAGGTGCTTCACATGCTCTCTATCAATATCTCTGGTTGGAATAGCCAGTTTGCACATGGCAGGCAAGGGTGGGTGCAGTAAACTATGAAGGACATGCCAGACTATCTTGACAAACTCTCAATAAAAATATGTAGTGTAAGCACACAGTATGCAAACTAAACATGCTATGTAAGTACAATAAAATATGTAAGCTGGAAGTATATCTAAATCACAGTCAAAACTGTGCTATTGAACTGGAATCTCCCGATCATGAGGTTGATTCAGGATCCATGCAACAGGAATGTGCCTGGCATTGATACATTCTGTAAGGCCTTCCAATCAACAATTTCAGCTAATAATTTTTTTTTTTAATGGTTTTACTGCAGTTGGTGTTAGTAAGACATTTTCTTACATATTTTACCACTGAAAAATACACAGATGCCAGGCTAGATTAGGTTAGGTGCAGTTAAGTTCTGTTTTGTGGTGTGAGGGGACAGGGAGGTATTGATGGTTATTTTCAATATGTATTCTAAAAAAGGAAGCCATGCCAGGTTATGCTAAGCTATAAATATTTATAAATTTTGAAATATTTGACACTCCATTTGTTGACACCTTTTAGGGAAAAAATTAAAATATGCCAAGCTAAGCTCCACTAGGTTTCGTTATGTTATGCTGTTTGTCATTGAAATTTTGCATTTCTAACTATACATTAACTCACTTGAAGTCCTTTTGGTATGTTGCTTTCCAACTGAGAAAAGTATTTGTGATGGCAACTAGTAGTTAGAAAAATATGCTTTCACTGGATTTTTCCCATTCAGAATGTCACCCTCTTCAGAAAATCGCCCTCTGTGGTAAAGTACTCAAAATTAAATGGAGATGCTAGCTGAGATGCTAGTTGACTGAGACTGATTTGACTGATTGAATATTTGACTGATTGAGATTCTATTAACTCAATTCAATCAAATCTTGTACCATGTTTCCATATAAAACTTTTTTTTTATTTTTTAAACTTGTTCAACAGTGTTCATTCATTTCTGCACATTCTTCTGACAAGACATATCTTCATCAAACTGCATCAAGCTACCCATGACTGGATCCAAAGAGATCATGGGCAATGACTGCCCTTCCCTATGAAACAGAAAAGTGTCACCAACTGAGATAGGCACTCCTCCAGGTGGCAAAGACTGTGGGGGTTGAGTGCATCCACCCCACTCAATGAATTTTCAGTTGAGGATGTATCTCAGAATGGAACATGCCCCTGGCATGTGGGCAACTGAAGTGTACCAATCTAATTCCCTCACTCAACTAACATTTCCCACATTCAACGAACTTTTCAGCCAAAGGTACCTATATTGGTGGAAAAGATGCACTATTAAAAATATGCCTGCACCTGATCACAAAATCCAGATTGGTACATGAAGCTACAATCATGTGTGCCAACAGTGCCCATCTCAATCCCCTACATTTTTTATATGATTTGGAATCACTAGATTCTTTTATATTAAGTACAGATGGCATCATCACAATGCAGACTTAGCATTCATCTTTTTAATGCCTAGGAAACATTTGTTTAATACATCAATATATTTTAAAACAATCATAATCATGTGTAACAACCTAAAACTTGTGCATGCATAGTCATCACAATTCAAGTAATTGCAGATATTATCCCTAATTAATTTTATCAAATAATGACCATTCAGACTGGATGTATTCATATGGAAGACATTAAATTTGGAAGGCAACTATATAAGCTCAGTTTGGTGGTATTGTACATAAATACATTATGATATTACTAGCTTACAACTGCATATGTGGTCCACTATTCAACTAATGCCCCCACCC
Organism: Imbricaverruca yamaguchii; assembly: GCA_034440575.1. NCBI lineage: Eukaryota > Metazoa > Arthropoda > Thecostraca > Neoverrucidae > Imbricaverruca > Imbricaverruca yamaguchii. The sequence continues at coordinate 2,746,657 of JAOTOL010001657.1, forward strand.
CAAAAAAAAACTGATCATGTACCTCTACTGGTTTCATTATGACACACATTCCAATCGCCAGACAGCACAGCAAAGGCATGCTTGATAATATATGTGGAAACATCACCAAATCCAACCAAAAAATAATGGGTGCAACCATCCAAAAAACCTCATTATTTAGTACACTAGCACCCTCATGAAATGTTCATGTTTTAGCCAGTTTTTAGTGAGACCCATATCAGTAGAATATAAAATAGGAGAAGGTAATTTAACTTGCCAGAGCAGAGGGGACTTAAAAATAATGAGAAGTGCCCATCCATATCAGTAGTTTTCAAACACCACTGAGTCAAAGTACATCAATTCATGGTGTAAAGCTCTTGCATAATTTTGGCAGTGCATACATAGATAAAACTCACTCTAAAATGTAATGCCTGAAGATAAGATACAGCAATAAATTCGAAATACTGCTCTGATGTTATCTGTAAACCATGTTCATCATTATAAATCATGGGAATAGCAGCGCGCCGGTTACGTCTCATATCAAAATGTGGCGTGCCCCAGATGCTTTTCTCGAAAATTTATGACTGCATTATTTCATCCATACCAATTATCGTAGCTTAAATATAATTATGAACTGTGTATCTTACTTTCTGGCGAGCTTGGTGTGTTTTCCTCAAGCAAACTTGACCAGGATGGCCCTGGAACATCGGCACCACCCGATCTCATCTTCGCCATCTTGCCAGCGACTGCTGTGGAATCGGCACGGCGCGTTCCGTTTGTTTTCCATTCTCAGCTGGGAAGGAAACACCTTCCATACGAAAATAATGTCATGCTCTACGGTTTATATTGCCGAATAGAATGTTTGGCAGGCATTGCAATCCTGCTCAAAATGAGTATGAACAAGATTTTTTGAACTCACAATGGACAAGCGGAGAAGGTCTATCTTTTTTTAGCGTGTGATCCAGTCGGGATTTTAGGGATCATTTTCTCGCCAGCCATTCCTCCGCGAGAAATAGGTATGTGTCTGCAGGGCTGCAGATTTATCACGAAGCCAGGAGAGTCGAAGTGCTTTTTTAAAGGCATGATTGCATAAAGGAAAATTATAAAGCAATATTATCGGCAGGGATGCGGAGCCAGAGCCGGAGCCGGAGCCGGAGCCGGAGCCGTCGGGACATTTTACTCGGAGCCGGAGTCGGACCCGGAGCCGGAGCCGTCAAAAGCATGGCGGCTCCAACTCCGAAAGAGGTGTAAATTAAGCAAAATTAGCAAACGTGAAGTGAACACATTATACCTAGTATAAAGATAGATACAGGGTTTATATGGGAAAGTTGCTTATAATTGCGTGAAGTTTGCGCCCCTGAGTGGTCTCGGCTAACTTTTTGTTACATCCCTCCTAGCTCTTACTGGATCGATCACGTTTGGGATGTACGAAGCCGGAGCCGCGGGGCCATTTTACTCGGAGCCGGAGTCGGAGTTGGAGCCGGAATACTTCCCTTGAGCCGGAGTCGGAGCCGGAGCCGGCCACAAATTTTCGGGCTCCGCATCTCTGATTATCAGGGTACAAAACCAAGGGTGTCCGTACGACCCTCCCTCCCCCTCCCCTGGATCCGCAGTCATGTGTGTCAGGCAGGGATGTTTGCCCCCTACCCACAATTTTTTTCAAATTGATCATGTGAAATTTATACAGTGCGCCCACCAATCTATTTTAGCTGCCTGTTGCCTTCATATACGCCCCCCCCCCCCTCAAAATAATTTTCGGAAATCAACTATCAACACCAGTGGTATCAGGGATGTAGCTCCAAGGATAATGGTTGTCACCTTGTGAAATCGATTAGGGGTTAACTGATGCTTTTCATGATATTTTATCCGGAAAGGGGCGGCATTGGCCGAAGCGTGTCGTTCAGCGGGTGGGGCCCGAGTGCACTCCGGGGTACACACGAACACTATGGAAGAGCGCTCCATAGCCCAGTAAGCAGCACTCCTCTGTCGGTCCGCTGCCAGCATGTGCTGCGACGAGCTCGGCGTCTCGCAAGCATCATGCCGACATCTGGTCGCTCTCGACCCGACATCGGCAAACTGACCTGGAAAGTCAACATGTGTTGTGATTAGTTTGAGATATCAATATTCGCCAGCCGACGTCGGGCCGTTGTCCGACATTTCACTTCTTATCCGACAACGCGAGACACTAGCGTCCCGACAGCAGCATGCCAGGTACACCGTACAGAGAACGACCATTGACAAGAAGAAAGAATGCCACTCATTTCTGCATATTCTTGCAATGTGAACTGCTGCTTAAATTGTCGTTATCTTCTTTTCCGAAGCCATTGGGTCGGCTCAAATCCGTATTGGACTGGATTTAAAAAAGCATGAGTGGCTCGAGCTATCCGAAAGGTATACAAAATGACACCTCTGCAAACATAGCCGCCTCTCGGTTGGCGGCATGACCCAGGAGGAACATGATGAAAACCTAAAAAGGTTCCTTGAAGCTGCAAAGAGGTATGACTTCGCGTTCAACGATGAGAAGAGGATCATCTCGACAATAACAATCTACCTCCTGGGTTGCAACATCAGTGATGGCAACATGACACCTGACCCGGACCCAACATGAAACATCTGGCCTCTCGCGGAGCTTCTTGTTCCCGAAGACACACATGGCATTTGCCGTGTGCAACGGATGTTCTTCCATTATTCCAGATGAATACAGAAATACACTGAGAAAGTTCATTCCATCGTCCAGATCAGTCCTTTCCTCTGTCGGTTGCGGCCATAGAAGCCTTCGAGTGTCTGGGAAAGGACGTCGTCGACTATGGTGGCGGCTACAGGCGAGTCATCGCCGTTTTTTTCGTGGACGCGTATCCTTCTGACCACGTCGTCGCCGTTGCCCCCGGTCAGGATGGGAAACGAACGGCGTTCTTCTCACATGCATCGAGCGGCAGCGAACGCAGACATTTTTACATCATGAAGGAAGCACTCGCCTTGTCGAGGCCCTCCGAAAGTGGAAGCACTACCTCATCGGACGACATTTCCAAGTGGTCGCCGATCAAAAATTAGTTGCGTTTATTTTTGTATGGTATACATACCGGAAAAAATCAATAACGGGGTAATCATCAGGTCCCGCGTGGATCTCTCGTCGCACAAAGACGGCATCGTCTATCGCCCGGGGTTTGAGAATGTTGCGGCTGACTTCCTAGCGTATCTACTGTTCAGCAGTCAGCAGCAGCGCCATCTACGATCTCCACAACTCACTGCGTCGCCCGGGTGTGGTACGAGTGGCTCACTTCGTGCGAGGGGCGGTGATGGCCGAGTGGTTGAGATGTTGGACTCTGGGTACCGAAGATCCCGGGTTCGACACTAGCGCCACACGGGACATTTCCAAATCCCGTGGCCTACGGGCGAAACGGTGTGGGCGGCGCCATTGGCAGTGAATGTGCACATAAAATGCGTCGAGAACCACCCAATAAACAACAACAAATCACTTCGTGCGATTTCGCAACCGGGCGCACTCCATCGAGGCTGTACGTTCCACGACAGTACCTTGTCCGGCGTGGGTTGAACTCGAACCCCGCTACCACTCCGGTCCCCACACTACCACTCCGGTCCCCACAGTACCACTCCGGTCCCCACAGTACCACTCCGCTCCCTACAGTACCACTCCGGTCCCCACAGTACCACTCCGGTCCCCACAGTACCACTCCGGTCCCCACAGTACCACTCCGCTCCCCACAGTACCACTCCGGTCCCTACAGTACCACTCCGCTCCCCACAGTTCCACTCCGGTCCCCACAGTACCACTCCGGTCCCCACGGTCGGCTAGTGCAGGCCACTCAGCCACTCGAGCGGCTGAACATTCATTCCAAAGGTCCTATTCCCTCCGCGTCTGCAAGCCGTTGCATGCTCACGGTGGTATTTGTGAATATGCGTGGTTTCCATTCGCCTTTCCGTGTCCAGATATGACTACCAGCGCGGTGATCTGTGTTATCTGTGTTAGCTCTTCGCCATTATCGGAGTGCCTGCGCATGCACGCTCGGACCATAAACAATCATTTATGTCTTTGAGACGGAGCGATTCCTACACAGTTGTGGGATAGCCTGCAGCAGAACCACACCATACAACACTCAGGGGAATGGCCAAGTGGACAAGATACAACGGCATTAATTCGAAGAGTGTCTCGCTCCGCCTGAAGTTCAGACATCTGTCGAGCGCTCAGTGGGAATATGTGCCTCCAGATGCCCTCCATTTTATCAGCTTCCTCTTGTGTGCGTTCACAAAAGAGACACCCCACGGACGACTGTGCGCGTATCAACGTCGCTCATCTCACGGCTATAGTTTGGCCGTGGCCATGGCCGTGCTAATTTTGCAATCGCCGTGATTTTTCCTGCAAGCTAGCTGACCGGTATAAACTGGCTACTCCGCTCAATGTTTGCCACTCCAATTAGTAGTGCTCGATAGACAGAAACACGAACTGCTTGGCCGGCGACAAAAACCCCGTCAGCAGGCGCCCGCATGGGAAAGGTGCCACTTTTTAGCGACGCCGTGTCACCTCAGCACGACCGACAACATTGGGCAACTGCCAACGATTGAACTGTGCGCTGTATTGAACAATCTACGTAAACACATCAAACAATAATATCACAATGGACAGAGACGACAGGGCGGCGGTGCCAGCGACCGGGTCAGGCCGGCACTACCCGCTGTATTTGACCTCGCCGTTGAGGGAGCGGTCGGCGGCCGGGTTGAGCGACGCGCCGGCAGCGTAGGTGCGTCCGTCCGACCTGTAGCTCGGGCTCGGCCTGTAGGCCGGAGCCGACTTGTAGGCCGGCTGCGACTTGTAGGCCGGCGGTGTCGACTTGTAGGCCGGCGGCGTCGACTCGTAGGCCGGCGGCGTCGACTTGTAGGCCGGCGGCGACGACTTGTAGGCCGGCCGCGTCGACTTGTAAGCCGGCACCGGCTGGAAGCCGGAGTACTCGGCAGGGTCCGGGTAGCGCGCCTCGCCCTCGTACGTCACCTCGGCATTGAAGCCGCCCAGGTCGTCGACGGTGTACTTGACCGTCTGGACGCGGCCGTCGGGCAGCGCCACCGTGTAGTAGCCGGTCGTCTGCTGGCCGTCGCTGTTCTCGTTGGCGGCGAACTGGGCGCCCGACTCGAAGTTGTTGACCGAGTAGTCGAACGCGTAGGGCGTCGGCGCGTAGTGGTAGTGCTCGGTGCGGCGGGCGGGCGGGCCGTGCGGCCGGTAGACGGGCCGCGCCGGCGCCGGCGCCGGGCCGTGCCGATCCGCCGACGACCGGAAGCCGGGGCGCGCCGGCGCCGCTGCCTCCGCGTGCTGACCCGCCGACGGCCTGTAGCCGGGCCGCGCCGGCGCCGGCGCCTCCCCGTGCAGACCCGCCGACGACCGGTAGTCGCGCCGCACCGGCGCCGCGCTGTGCTGACCCACCGACGGCTGGTACACGGGCGTGCCGCCGTAGACGGGCGTGCCGCCGTACACGGGCGTGCCGCCGTACACGGGCGCGCCGCCATACACGGGCGTCGCGCTCTCGGCGGCGGCGGCCGCCAGCAGGCACAGGACGGCGAGCGCGATCATGCTGCGGGAGCGGGAGCGGCGGCGACTGGTGCGCGTCTGCGTGTCGGTGCCTCTCAGCCGGTCGGTAGTGCTCGACGGCTGCGTCTGCGTGTCGGTGCCTCTCAGCCGGTCGGTAGTGCTCGACGGCTGCGTCTGCGTGTCGGTGCCTTCTCAGCCGGTCGGTGGTGCTCGACGGCTGCGTCTGGCTGGCGTGTGACCGGCCGCGGCTTTTATACGGCCGCCCAAGGGCGGGTCCCTGTCGCCGAGGCCCGACCGCGGCTGTTGACCTGGTGTCCGGCATGTGCCCTCTGTTGCAACCCGCCACGGACAGACAGCAGGCCGGCCAGTGTTCTACAACGGCTGGGTGTAGTTCAGCCCGCCACCCGAACTGCTCAACGCCATTGCCGGCCTGCAGCGTTTGTACCTGCTTAAGCACTGGTTTGGTCATGCTGATGCCTGTCATAGTAAAGAGTTTATCTACGGCCAGAAGCACGTTTGAAATTGATTCGGGAGAGCATCATGAACATGCCCAGAAAATATTTCGTCATAAGAGCATGAAGAACAGCTGAGACGCCACCTATGATGGCAGCATCAGGGAGCAGTCCAACATTCAACCTATAATTGCGTATCCCCTGCAATTTCTAGAATCTCCACCTGCGGACCACAACTTTACACATGGAGAGCCACTGACTGCGTTTGGTTAGCTCCACTGTTGACAATATCGCCGATATTAAGACGTCATTAACTTCCTAAAGCGACCCAAATCCTTTCGTACACCACATGCTGGAGACAATTCGAACGTATACCGTACCCTTACGTACATTATCATTTCTATAATATTCACCTAAAAATTACAGCCTAAACACATTAACACACGGGGTCGCCCACTGGGTATAGCTGGCGCCAGCTTTGACATAAATGTCGATATTAAGGCGTTATTAACTTTAAATAGCGATTTGAATCCCATCGTGCACACCAGGATGAGAGAGCAGTCCAACCAGAGGCACAGCCATATGAGAGCGCGAGGCCTTCCCCCTTATCAACCAAAAATCCACTAGATCAAACAAGGAATTTGGGGATTTTAGCAATCCAAAATTATACGTTTCCTCGCGATTTGCACGCTAAAAGCTTTATCTGTTTCCACAATTATTTGTCCACCACCCTTAGGGAAATCCTGGCTGTGCCACTGAGTTCAACACATTGTATTGCGCCACTGAGTCCAGCACATTACGCCACTGAGGGACACTATTATTGCGTACCCTTCCGTTTCAAAAATATTCACCTCGAACCGCGTTTGCAGGAGGCGCCAACCACTGCATGCTGTCTTGCTCCACCTTTGGCAACTTTGCCGATATTAAGACATTATTAACTTAACGTAGCGAATCTAATTCCATCGGACATCACAGGCGGAAGGGACAGGACATCATATTTGACCATATCGCCAATATTAAGAACGCATTAACTTCAGGTACCGCCTCGAATCCCGTCGTACTATTGCGTGAACTGTCATTTCTAGAATACCTGATAACCTCGACTTTTACACAGAGAGCCATCGAGTGCATATGACTAGCACCACCGTTGCTAATATCGCCGATATTAAGATGTTATTAACTTAAGATAGTGACTCAAATCTCACCATACGCCACGCGCTGAGACAGTAGTCCAAAATACAGCTCACATTTGCGAGTCATACTTTTCTGGAATACGCACCTGACAACCACACCGTTTGCATAAAGCAAACGTTACCCACTGCTATATGATACATGCGCCATCTTTGACCATACCGCCAATATTAAGAACGTATTAACTTCAAGTAGCGACTCGAATTCCATCGTACCACAGGCTGAGAGAGGGCAGTCGAAGAACTACGTTCAGTGGGTGCAATAATTCAGGTTGTTAGTATTTTAAAAGGTACGCAATAGTAATGTATATGACTTATATAAGAAAGGCCATATGCACATGAAGTGGATGGCTTCCTGCATCAGGGCCGTGGTTGGTACGTGAATATTCTAAACACGGTAAAGTACGCAATAGTAATGTATATGACAGAAAGCATATGCACATGGGCAGCATGCTTTGCGCTGATCATGGAAAAAGCCCCATCAGTTTAACAACGTATTGCGTCGACGAGGCTAAAAGGGTTATTCAGCAGTTATAGAATCTTTGATAGCCACCTTAAGTCTGCTAAATCACAAAGCCGTACCCAGGCAGACGAGAAAGTAATGCTACGCTTCATTCCTCCTTCAGCTAAATTTACGTTCTTGCCATTATATTAGTGCGGCAAATCTGGACATAATGTCTACCAGGACAAGAAATGAAACAAAAACGGTGTGGCATTGCGTAAGATCATGAGCGTGCCGGGCCGCTATGCATACTTCGGGTAGTTCACTTTCACATTGATTGGCATTACATCACCCCCACATCAAATGAACCAAAAAACACTCAGTGTTTGGACTTTACGTAACAGAAAACTCAGCACAGAACTAACGGTATGCGAACTTACGCACAGCTGCATGCGTAATGAGTGCAATCCCCTAGCGTCAGTAACAACTTACCCCTATAGGAGGGTAAGTTGATGAACCGGTGATAGCGCGATGTTTTGCTCTCTGGTGGAAAACCCATAGGATGCCACGAAGAAAAAAAACCGGTTATGATACTAAACGATTTAGGCTTGATATAGGTGTGGCTACCTCCTCGCTATCTCACCCATGTGATGAGATATAGTTTTGCCAAAGTTATGCCAACTAGATCTGGTCTCCCCTCCAGGTGGTACTGACCACAGGTAGCAACAAGCACAGGAGCACGGAGCCAGAGTAAAATATACGAGCAAGAGAGCGATGGAGACGTGTCAGCAAAGAAACAAGCTAAGATATGAGCATATGTGTTGTTTTATGAACATTATTGAGAGAGGGAGGAATGCTGCAGGATTGATGTTTGTTTAAGATGTGACTATTTTACACGCGCACCGAAGGGGGTGGGGGCGAATCTGTCCACTAACACTGCTTAAAAAAGACATAAAAGCGGTGATACTGTTATGCAATCTTGCGATTTTGTTCACAATCGATAGGCGCATCCTATGCAACACCTAGTCGAAATCCCTTAGTAAATACAGTACTTGCGGGGTACCGGATCGACCGACCTGGCGGCGGCCGGCGAGCATTCAAGGTCGCAAAGGCCTCGTCGGTGCGGTGGAGCGGCAATACGGTGAGGAAGCCAATCACAAACTCACTTGACCTTAAAAGCCTAGGGTCATGACATTTGTAGTTCACGATGTATATATATATATATATATATATATATATATATATATATATATATATATATATATATATATACGATGTATATATGATAGTTGCAGGTCGTATTATTTATAGTTCACTACGTGTGTGATCTACCATCCAAATTGTGTGCCTATAACTTCAGTAGTTGGCGAAATCTTAGGGGCGGGGCCGAACCCTCCCCTCCCCCTCCTGTGCGTGATATGTGAGAGGCCCTCCAGCGCTCGTCTTAAACGATCTTGTCCACAATTATGTTTGTATACTAGATTTAGGTTAGTTAATCTACTGATATGACAACTCTGAAATTTAAATAATCCTCAAGATAAAGCTAATAATACAACCGCACGTTTAGAAGAGGTATCTCTTAAGGGATATCGAATTGTTCGATTCAATTGAAAGTCTGTCCGAAGAACAGCGAGTGCAATTTTCGAAACGTTCCGTCCTGCCGGTGTGCAATAGTTACCAAACCACGTTTCCTCCGTTACCTATATATTAACGGATAATTTGCAAGCCCACTCACACACAAGCGTGGTGGCCAACTATTAATATACGCACCCAGGATTTTTCCATGTGGGGACCGAAAAGGGCACTTGGCCGGCTCCAAAAGGGCACCTGACCGGCTCCAAAAGGGCACTTTGCGGTCCGGGGCACACTAGAAGGTTTGTTGACCGGGGGGACGCGTGCAAAAAAAAATTGGGACAAAAGGGCAGTTTTGGCACAGGCGGGTACATAAGGCAGGTGATTTGGGGGCTAAATTTGGGACATTCCGGCCAACAGAGCGCTGTGTTGACCGGGGGGGGGGGGCGTGAAACAAAAATTGGCCAAAAGGGCAGTTTTGAGCCCAAAGGGCACCTTTGGCACAGGCGGGGCACATTAGGCAGGTGATTTTGGGGCTGAATTTGGGAAATTCCGGCCAAGAGAGCACTTTTCGCCAAAAGGGCACTTTGGTCTCGGGGGGCTGCCCCCCCTCCGGTGCGCCTATGCTCGGAACGCTCGCTCACTCTGTCTGAACAGTAAGTGTAAACTCGCATGGTGAACACTGCTTGGGAAACGTCTGTGAACGAATACGTGCTAAGTATGTCCATATCTGGCAATCTAAACCAAATCAGGCGTTTCTGATCTTCACATTCTAGTGACTTATCATGAACATACGAATTTGCGATGTCTGTTGCAAATTTCGCCGACGAAGAAAGTAATACAACACATCTGCCTTTAATAACCTAGGGGCACAACTCACAACTCAGAATATTTAGGAACGGCATCGTCATTTATCATCTGCCACGATATCTCGCTAACAGCCAGACTACGGCACCAAGAAGTACAAATGGATGTGTGCGATCGCATCACGGCCCTGCAACCGATCATACTGCACCCCTGTAACAACAACTATATTACCAGTACCATGTCCTACAAACTAGGGTACGCATGGGGTGGAATGAAGCAGCACTTGTGATCGACGTTAAGTGGATCTCGATCCATGCCTCGTGGCGGTCCTAAGCTTAAGTAGCAGAACAAATGTCGCTACTGCATTGGGCCCCTCGTCACCAGCGTCAAACGAAAACCTTGCAGATGCACAATTGCTGCCTGTATTATCACAGACACACACTTGCTCCGTGGACCATAAATCTTAAGGTCGTACTGAGGGTGCAAGACTACACAACTATCTCGAAAAAGAAGCCAGTACACATGGGCATGAAAAAAAAACTGAAAAAGAAACGCCTGCAACAAAACCTGGCCACACGCGAGCAAGCGTGTTTTCTGTAAATGAGAAGGCGGGACAAAACAGCAAGTAAATACAATATAATGCACGGAATGTACACCACTCTCTGGCCGGCTGCCTGATTAATTGATATCATGGAATTAGGTGGTTTTAATTTATCGAGTACTACATGTAATGTGTGTATAATATTTTGCTTCTACAGTATTATTTTCCTCCTGCTCTGTAGCTGCTCCACGACGTATCCATTTCTAATGTCTCTCCGTCTTATGTCCTATATATTGTATATGCTATACATTATATTACGCGTGCATCGTATTTGTATTCATAGGTACGTGCCTGCGAAATAGAATATGTAGTCGTTATAGTAAAAGTCAGCGATGATATGAAGGAAAGCATTTTATCACATATGGAGCGATAAATATATCGTATAATAATTATTTCCCAATATGAAGATGTAAGGGGAGCCGGGCTATGGCTTACTGGGCGGCTGCCGCGGATACCCCGGACTCCAACACACATGGGAAATCGGGTGTTTGGGTCATGCACCATGCTGTAGGGCCAGAAAAAAAAGATGGGGATGCGCAAATAGGTAATTTTCAAAACGCAACATTTTGACGTTCGCGGCGTGGCGGCTCTGCAAGTGCCGGGGTCTCCCGCCAGGGGCGAAATTAGAAATTGTAATGGAGGCACTCGTCTGAAGGGGCGTCATTTATTCGGAGGGACCAGCTGCAAAAGTACTAGGAGATAGGGGCGGATGGCAGGGGTGGCACTGAAGGCGTGTGCCCTATGGAAATTCTCGCTCCTTCGGCCGGAAAATGTTCCACTCCGGGAATGCTGGAGTGCATCCCATCGAAGTATGTCTTTTCTATTCGAGAGGAGCCTCTGACGGAAAAATTCGAGGGGGTCCATTCGATCACACTGTAGAGGTTCCTTATCCGCTTGGAGAGGCGTTGCTGGCCAAGGAACAATCATAGCGGGTTCACTCGAGCGTTCCAGGATGGGCGCCTTTTCCCGGCCGGAGCAGCGGCCACCTTCCATGCAGACCTGTGCTCGACTCAAATTTTTTTAGTCGACTCACATATGACTCATAGATCTTGAGATCAGATTCGACCCGTGACTCAAGCAGACCGACAGAAATTTGAATCGATTCAGATCCAACTCAGTGGTATCAGACTCATGAGCCATATGATTCAGTGTGCGCTGCCCGCACATGATATTTTAATGATATATGATTCGACTCAGTTGCTTAGAAAGATGTGATTCAACTCACGACACAGATATATTCCTGGGAAAAAGAATCGATTCAACTCGCGACTCATCCAAAAACGATTGATTCATTACTGGATCCTTGATTCAACTCGAGTCGAGCACAAGTCTGCTGAGGCGAAGGTTTGCACAATCGCGAGCGTTCATGCTCAAATCCCTATTACCCCGCTAGCAGCTTGGAGACCAGAACCCGTTTCAACTGCTCCTGCATGTGCACTCAGAATTGAGTACAGCGGGAGGTGCCCCTCACGTCCGTGAGCTGTTGAAATCTATTTCTTCCAGGGCTGCCACAGGCACCTTGGGCGGCATTATCGCTGCCGTCAGAGGAAGCTCCTCTGAGCTAACTGACTACAGCAGGTGACAGTTCCTTGGAATACTCTGTCTCAGGCAATGGTGGCAGGATGCTCAGCAGAGCAGACAGTGTCAGGCAGTGCCTCCGGACACCAGTAAGTCTTACGCTAACGATGGAAGTATGTCACCTGGAAACAGCCTTCTTGGTGGCAGGTCACCAGAGTGGACGGGCGGATGTCACTGGTACGAGGGCCACGGCGGGGCCATCGGCGGGCCATCGGCAGGGCCAGAGGTTTAAAAAAAAACGCTTCGATATTGTAGATGGGGTTGGCGCCAAAATACTTATAGCTATCACCAGTTTTCGCCACCAAAATTACTTGAAAATGTCAGGAGCTCGTCGACAATTATGTCTGCCGGCATGATTTTGCATTCGCAAATTATATTGACAAAAGATAATTTGCTAAAATAATTATGCGCGGGGAAGAGCCACTTTGAATAAAAGCACGTTGGCAAAAGTTTCCGGCCATCCCTGTGACTTTATGAGCCACTCCTAGCTTTTTATTCAGCAATTGGATGGACTTCCTCACTTCAAGCAAATGTCAAGAATGGGAACAGAAATCTGCTCGCAAAAGCACCGCGCTTGACCGGAGCGCTACTTTAATCGGCGACTGGTCGGCGACCACTGCGCAGATTAGTTCGGAAAACGCCTGACTGCTAGCGACTATTTGGTCGCCGTCAGCGGCCACTATTTTTTTACCTCTGGACAGGGTCATCGGCGGGGTCATCGGCGGGGCCATCGGCGGGGCCATCGGCGGGGCCATCGGCGGGGCCATCGGCGGGGCCATCGGCGGGGCCATCGGCGGGGCCATCGGCGGGGCCATCGGCGGGGCCATCGGCGGGGCCATCGGCGGGGCCATCGGCGGGGCCATCGGCGGGGCCATCGGCGGGGCCATCGGCGGGGCCATCGGCGGAGCCATCGGTGATACATGTCATTCGTGGAGCCATCATAAAGACATAAAGACATAAAAGATTAGTGCAACTATGAGCCACGAGGGCCCTTCTTGGTTGCACTCTGTAAACTGAACCAGTTGCACACCAAAACTGTTAATCAGCCCTCCCTGTAATACTGAAAAGCAAGCCCTATATTCTTATAATGATTGTCTATGCTGTTTTTAAAGATGTTCAATGTGCTGCTACTGACGATGTTTTCTGGCAGCTGGTTCCAGTGTTCCACTACCCTGTTGGTGAAGAAAGTTTGCCTTAACCTTGTTCTGCTGTGGTTAACTTTAATTTTGAATTTATGACCTCTAATTGCATCATTTCTGTTAAATTCAAACATTTCCCCAAGGTATCCCCTCTCCAGACCATTGACAAATTTAAAGACCTCGATGAGATCTCCTCTCAGCCTTCTATATCTAAGTGAAAACATATTCAATTTCTTCAATCTTTCCTCATATGCCAGGTTGCTTATGCCATTAACCATTTTCGTAGCCCTCTCTTGTACTCTCTCCAAAAGCCAACAATCTTTTTCATAGCTAGGAGACCAAGCTTGGATGCAGTATTCCAAATGTGGCCTGACGTATGCACAGTAAAGCTTCCTGATCACTTCCTCACTTCTGTATGATACATTCCTATTTATTGCCCCGAGCATTCTCAGTGCCTTCTTCCTGGCTTCCTTGGTCTGTTCTGATGCTCCCAGTTTTGTGTTTAGAATAACACCTAAAGTGGGGCTATCGGTGGGCCGATCGGCGCTTCCGTTTCGATCGCAGCCCGCATATTTTTTTCTGCATACTCATTTCTATTTCATATGATGGGGGAAATTCGCTATTGGAGGGGCAAAATCGAACATTGGGGCAGGGGAGCACTATAGCGCTCTTCCGAAAGTATGCAAAACAACACCACCAGTTCTGAGGTTAATATAGGGGCATATAGGATGGCACTCAAGTTCCTCTTTTTGCACAGCTTCAGTATGTAATAAACTGCATCCTCCTACATTATCTCGCAATAAAACTCGGCTTGAACCCGGTTGGACATTATGACGCTTGGACATTCTGATCCTCTTTGTGACGTACTCTAATTTCGGTGACAGCGTCCTGGAGATTTGTCGCGTTGCTGCCGTGTTTCGTGTTTCGCGTAGGGTTTGTTTTTTAAGTAACAAATAATGAATCCACTTACGTAAGTATACTTTCGATTACTATGGGTCTTAGTTTGCTGGTAAATCAGTTCAAAGTTACGTGCTGCATAACTTTCCACTGCATGGCGACAGTTGGAGTACTGTGTCCAAGCTTGGTCCCCTGGTTATGAAAAAGTTTCTTGGCTCTTAGAGAGAAGGCAAAAAGAATGTTTAATGGTATAAGCAACCTGGCATATGAGGAAAGATCGAAGAAATTGAATATGTTTTTACGTAGATATAGAAGGCCGAGAGGAGATCTCATCCAGGTCTTTAATTTTTTTTTGTCAGGAACGGATATCTCGGGGAACTGTTTTAATTTGACAAATTATGCAATTAGAGGTCATCAATTCGAAATTAAAGTTAATCATAGCAGGACAATGTTGAGATGGTCTTTCTTTGCCAGCAGGGTGGTAGAACACTTGAGCCAGCTGCCAGAAACCATTGTCAGTAGTAGCACACTGAACATCTTTAAAGACAACTTAGACAATCATTATAAGAATAAAGGGCTTACTTTTAAATATTCCAGGGAGGGCTGATTGACATATTTTGTGTGGAACTGGTTGAGTGTCCAGCATGCAGCCAAGAAGAATTCTTGTCTCATAGTTGCACTGATCTTTTTTGTCTTATGTCTTTATGCTGCATTTGCATAGTTTCAGAATCCAGGAGCACAAACCAGTTTGGCATGGCTTTCATCTCATAGTAATACAGTGAAAGTGGGGTACATCCAGGTTAACTCTGTAAGTGGAACATACCATAACTGTGCCAAAAAGGCACTCATCACCTGCAAATATTTAGTTGTAAAGTGTTTAGACTTATTAACAGCCACAAGGGCCTATCTGGTTAAGTCTGTAAATGGAAGATAACATAAGCCTGGTAAAAAGACATGCCCAACCATCACACCCTAAAGAAACCATCTATCAACACACCTACCAATGTCTATCTACCCTAGCTATCCAGCCCTTGATCACTCTGAATGCATGTGGATTGAACACATGTGAATTGAACACACATGCCTTACCAATATTTTTCAAACTGAATCAATGGCTGCTTAAAGGGATCTTTGCAGTGCACACTTACTTAGCATAAATTTCACCCGTCCATCACAAATCAGAACCCAAAAGCAAGATTTTCTTGTGTAAAAAATTGGTCCATCCTACTTTTAAATACATTCAATGAGGAACTCCCACATCAGAAGGCAGCCTATTCTACTGATTAACAACCCTTTGACTGAAGACCTGTTCTCACAAAACTGTCCTACACCTCAAGTTGTCTAACCTAAATTGATTACCCCCATGTGATACTCTAAGCTGAAGAGCATCATTCTGATTAACCTAATGCAATCCTTTAACAATTTTGTACATTTCAATCATGTCACCCCTATTTACATGCATTAATGGTCTGGTCTGGGCTGTGGCTTGTCTGTTTGTACCTTGCTGGTGTAGGATTGACCAGCATGGCCCTTGTTCTGGGGCTTATATAGCTTTCATGCTTCAAGAAGGAAGTTATGAAACATGCAACCATGTATTTCCCTCAAAAACAAATACTGAGAGACCTTGGAACAATTTGGGCAAATGACCCTCCTGGGAATAACAAAGTGTTCCAGAACAATTATAAACTTGAAAGATTGCCCTCAAAGGAAAGCATAATAATTCTGTGAAGTACTGGAATGCAGCTTGTACACAAAAATGCCATACTTACACTGCTATGGATAGCTATGCATAACTTGTCTGCTCACTTTTTGTTTCCAGCTCCAAATTCAAGAATTAAAATATATATGAATAGATAAATTTGCTTTTATAAAATAACCTAGCCTAGCCTAACCTAGAAAAAGATAACAGTATAATGAATGCAATATTTTATAACATAACATTATCTAACCTAGCTTAATATAACCAGAATGATCAGAATCATCCAAAATAAGCTTCCACCATGAGGCCATCAAATCTTGGGAAACATTGCTGACTTTGCCATTGATCCTGACAGCATCACAAGGAATGGGCACTAAATGACCAAACCTGTTCAATGCACCCTACAACTCAAATAAACAACCAAACAGCCAGCATCACAAGGAACTTCAGGCCTTGATTGTAGGTTCAAAAAGAGTTTGATTGCAAATTTTCAGTTTTAGGTATGAATGTGGAATTAAGTCAGAAACATAAGGTTTTCAATGTGAAATAGTATTGAATCAAGTGCATGACATGTTGAATTTTATATATCACATCAGTGACACACTAGGTACCAATCGTAATATGAGATTGGTTATATTTGTACAGTGAATATTGTGACTGTGTATTTCTTTGTCAACTGAAATTCATTATTTGAGATCATGAGTGGTCATATCATATTTTAATTGTTTTTTACTGGGTGGTTCACAACATGCTTTTTGCACATTCACAGCTAATGGTGCCACCCACACTTCCACTGGTGGGCAGCAGGATTGGGAAATGTTGAGCAGTGCAGGTGTTGAACCCAGGACCTTTGGAATCAAGAGCCCAACACCTTGACCACTCGGCCATCCCCTCCCAATTTTGATCATGTCAAAGAACATTTTGTTTGAAAAATATATTGCAAAGAATCAAAAGTTAGTCCTGTCACAGTCCTGTCTGACAAAATTACTTTAATCTGCAATAATACCAACCTTACCTAACCAGCCCTATTCACACATATACATAACCAGCCCCATATAGCACACATGTGGCTCAAGTGCCCCACCAGTGATTATCAAAGAGAATCCATGCATGCTTAAGGGGAAGGGGAAAAGGTGTGCACTGTACCAAGAAGGTGTACAGTGCACACCTTCTTGGCACAAATCTCACCCCATGCACCACAAGATAATGATTATAACTCAAAAACAAGATTTCCCAGCCAAAAAAGTTGTCCACCCTGTTCTAAACACATTCAATGAAGAACCCCCCACAACATCAGCAGGCAGTCTGTTCCAATGATTAACAATCCTTTGACTGAAGACCTGTTATCACTCAACTGTCCTATGCCTGAATTGTATAATCTGAATTAACAACACCTATGTGATACTATAAATAAAATGGCATTCGGTTCAATTTTATGCATTTCAATCATATCACCACTTGATCTCCTATACTTGAGTGAGTATATATCTTATGCCATAAGCCTTTCCCCACATTCCCAATGTATCCAATGCACTGATGAGTCTAGTGGCTTTATGCTGCACCATTTCTAGCATGTCTATATCTTTTTCTAAGTAAGGGATCTATGTTCTATGCAGAATATTCTGAGTGGAGTAGCAGATAAAGTAATGACAGTTTTCAGGACTTGCTCTTATTCCTCACACTCCTTCAACCATTCCCTGCATTCTGATTGCCCTGTGCCTACCTGAGATACATTGATTTTCTGCTTTAACACATGCCCTGGAGGGCCTCTGAAAGTTACACGCACTGGAGGGGGGCGGACTCCGCCCCATATAATCTCGGCTCCTATTAACACTCGCACGTCCGTAGGTCCGCGCTACTTCGCATGTCCGGGGACTGCCCCCCTAAGATCTTTAGAACTATGCCAGCTAGCGACAAACGGAAAACGGCGTTGGATAGCTGGTGACGGGCTCTATCGAAAGTGTTTCGATCATTTTTTCGCTCAGGTTAACATTCAGGTCACTGGGTCATCATGGGTCAAATTCGACCAGATCAGGTGGAACTCAGATATTGACACATATCTCAGGACCTGTAACAGATAGAAACAAACGGCGAACGCTATTCGACAGTCCTTGAAATGCGCTACCGACAATAGGCGGTGTAATTTAAGGTCAGGTCAACCGAAACTCGGGTCAAGGTCATGAAGTTGTGACCTCAGATCAAGATCTTGAAGTCGCCTAGGGAGGTCAAGTAATGTATCAATCGACACCTCTTGACGATACAAGCACAATGACGTTAATTTCAGCCTTCTAGCTCAATTCAGTGCGATATAATGCGCAGAAATGTGTAGTGATCTCAGATGACCTTAGAGACCTTGGTGAGGTCACTGAGCAAAAATATCAGCGGTAACATTGAGCATAGCTTCCATGTACATGCCACAAACGTTGTGAGACCATTCCGAGTGCAAATATGTGACTAGGAAACATTTGTATATTTTACCGTAGCCCTATGGGGAAGCCATGTCCGCGACCTGACCTGAGGTCAATGCTACGAAAAAAATCGATATACATATTATGGTCCCTGATGAGATCATGACGTTTTATAAGTTTGAAATAAATCGCCTCATTATTGTGGAAGTTATGCCACCTAGAACTCCGAGTGTAGTTGGGTCACTTCGCCTGACCTGGTGACCTGACCTGAGACGACCCAGGATTAAAAATGTATGAGGATATGTGGAAAGACCAATGAACAGCTATGCGAGGTTTGGCCTTGCTAACCAGATTAGTTTGGCGGCAAATGAGGAAAGACCGGAGGAGGGGCAGATATCTGCCCCCCCCCCCCCGGACGTGCGTGGGTTAAGGCTAGAGCAACGAAATTCGCAGGATGGATGGGCACGATAGTAAACTCCATTGTGTGTAAATTTCATGATCTTAGGTCAATATCTTCAAGGTCAAATGAGGTCAAAATAGCAAAATTTTCCGGTTTTGCGTGGCTTATTGACTTACAAGTACATCCACGCAGCTGGTGGCTATTATTGCATGGGATGGATATGAATGAATGAGTGAGCTGAATAGCTGAAAGGACGTAAGGATTAAGGACGTTACATTCTAGAGCACTGCAGCCAGTCGGCGCCGGCTCAATAGACTGCAACAAGGACGAGGGTAGATGTCAGGTCAAGGAATGGAAAGGTGCTGAGAAATCAATGGCAAGGATCTTCCATATAAATTATACATTATTGGCTTGGCTTGTCATTATTATGGATCGCTGTGATTGTGTTTGAATGTTCCAAAGTTGGCATTAATGATGTTTCGGACATTACTAATTATCCAATGCAGATGCCTGACCTGCCATTTGACCTCAGGTCACCTATATAGGAGCACTTTATCAGGTTATTACCTGCTCCAGTTACCGGAACCGGGCTGCCCACCCGACTACTCCGTTGGGCAGCTCGGCACAATCGGCTTCACAAAGAAAGGTGTGAAATACATGAATGCAGTATGGAAACACTTAGGCACACAATGACAAACAGCAGATTTCTGGATGTGTAGGTAGTAACATACAAAGTGACATCAATCGCATGACAGTCATTTGCATTTATGACAACATTCCAGTTGACCAAGTTTGGTTCCATTAGCCTGCCATGAACTTGACCGGACTTGACCTCCGCGAGATAACACGACTTTTGAATTATATAGCATAACAATATGCCTCAAACAAGTTGCTAGTGTTGTCAAGAACACTTCCCTTTTGCCAATATACAGGAAGCGCATCAGCGCCGATTTCTGTGGTCTAGCGCTGCGATTTTTTTGGCCTTAACGGCCTGTAACTTGAAAAATGTTCGGCCGATTTTCATTTGTGTTGCTTTAACCAATGCGCCGGTCATTTCTAAGCAGGTACGGAAAAACATGGTGTACATCAGCCTGTACAATATGGAGTTGTGCACAAAAACATCGGAGGAATGGGCGGATTTCGCCCTCTCCCTCCAGGGCGTTTGTCAACCTGTCATGAACTTGACCTGACTTGACCTCGGTGACCTGATATGACTTCGAAACAATATAGGATAACAATGTACATTAAACAAGTCACTAGTATTGCCAAGAACACTTCTTCTTTTTTTTTGCTAATATACAGGAAGTGCATCAGCGCCGATATTTGTGGTCTGGCGCTGGGATTTTCTTAATTTAACGACCCTGAACTCGAAAAAATTTTCGGTCGATTTTCGTTTTTCTGCCGGTAACATCTGGAGTTATCTTCAAAAAACCGGAGGGTGGGCGGATTTCGCCCCCTCCCTTCCAGGGCATGTGTTAAGGCCATCTGAAACTAACACACCTAAGTACTTTAACTTAAGTTTTCTATGATAATCAGAATGCCAGTCCTTCATGGCCACATACTTGCCTCTGTATTGATATCTTTTCATCATTGTATTGATTTAATTTGGTTGCTGTACTGGACTGGAGGTAATAATCAATTAGAACAGTGCTGGCATTGGGAAAGCAAGCAATATCTCCACCAATCCGACCCTATCTACTTCATATGCTTCATGTTTGGTCAGGGGTATTTCCAGAATCTATGAAAGCATATGCATTGAGCCAGGTCAAGCATGTGGGAACAGTCAACAAAAGAGAACTATGTGGAAGTAAAAACCATGCTACAAGCAACCCTGTCAGACCAGTGCACTGATCTTTAGCTAAAATCCCACGGAATAATTAACTCCCTCCCATCACTCACGAAAGTCAGTCAAAAGGGATACAAGTGTCGGATTTTCACACTCAGAATTTGAAGTAGGGTGGAAAAAACACTACATGTGCACAAGGTCCTTCAGCCAAAAAATGTACATGAACATTGTGACTGGAGACCTGTATTGGATTCAAAGTGAATTCCATGTCTTACATTTTCCATGTTTTCAATTCCATGTTTTACATTTTAAACAAACACTGTGCTTGGGAATAGGACATGTTGTGTTGATTCTCACCATTTGATATCCTGCTATGGTCACAAAGGAGCTAGGCACTGCTGGCAGCATCCATGTTTCATTATTTGCCATGTTTCATTATCTATTATATATGTATAGCATTTTTATATGAGTAAAATGCTAGCTAGTATAATATTTTGTTTTAGATGCAGTTAAGACTGATCAAGGATGCAAGGCTTGGAGAAGTTTCAAGGGACATTTAATCGTCTGGTTGGACAAGCCCCATTTGATGGTTGCTATGTTCATTTGGTGAATGTCATGCTTCACACTGATGATAATTCATTTGCATGACAATCTAATGGAAAACAAAAAGAGGAAGAGCCAGCCAGCTAAACAAATAATGGCGTGTCAAAAAGGAAGAGTAATTGAAAATATATGAAATTCTGCCAAAAAATAATGATGATCATGTTATGACAGCACCAGGGTTGGAATTGTATTTTGCATTGATGGATATGGAGAGGTAAATTTACTGGTAATCAAATATGGAGAGATAATTTGTATTCAAACATGTGACATCAGAAGTTCTTTCTCAAAGTTTGTGCTTTCCAGTGAATCTTGAGCACTTTGACACAGAGCAGCTCATTGTTGAATACCACAATTCAACCTTCAAATGACACACGTTTATGCTATTCTGATATAAGTATTCAAAATCAGGCTGTTTTTCCAGTGCCGGACAGTGCTCAATATTATTAATGATGTTATGCACCTTCCCTTCTGCATTTTCAGGAATATTAAGAACATCCGCAAGCTCAACGAGCGTGAGATTGAGCTCGGTATCGATGAGAAGTCCTCATGGCACAACCAGTACAAGGAGAGTGCGTGGATCTTCGTGGGCGGGCTGCCGTTCGAACTCACAGAAGGCGACGTCATCTGTGTGTTCTCGCAGTGAGTGTTCTGACCATCATTATTTTGGTGATGGCATCACAGGAGGAATGTCGGGAACTTGTGTGATGTTGCTATCAAGTCCGGGAATTTCTAGTTTTCCTTTGCAATGAGAAGCCCCCTTAATTTGGGCACTGCATGACTGATGCAGTCTGTGTGCCCATAAACTCCAATAACCAAAAACCCCCTTAATTCAATGCATTTTTCATTTTCTGTGAAATGGGTTGGGGTCAGTATAGTCCATCTGTAACTTAATTAGGTGGTGGGTGCAGTTAATATTTTATATGCATGCATATCAGGGTTGGGGGTTTTACCAGAAAAACTAGCTTGTGTTATGACAACCAGTTTTCACTGGTAAAACTGATGGGACTGTTCAGGAAACATGCAAAAATTTGTGCCATGTTTGCACTTCCTGGGACATTTTCAGCTCCAGTTTTGCCTATTTCTATGTGTAATGCATGTTGTGTGATGCATGACACTCCACTAGATGTACAGACTTGTTTCTTTTTTGTTTTTCTTTGGTGCTAGCCTGACTTAGTATAACTTGAGATATTTGTTTCCAGCCATGCATCTGATACTCTATATTCGTATCTAGGTTGTGTGGGATGTGCGCAATATTTATATGTAAATTGTCTGATTTTAGCTCTTCACATTTTGAAGGCCCACTCTTTTCCCCTTGCAGATATGGAGAAATTGTCAACATCAACCTCACAAGGGATCAAAAGACTGGCAAGTCCAAGGGCGTATGCTTTGTGTGCTATGAAGACCAGAGAAGCACCAACCTGGCGGTAGATAACCTAAACGGAATAAAGGTAAGAAAGTTGAGGTGCTTGATCACGGACTTCTCAATCTCACTGGTGGATGGTAAGTACTTCTATTTTTAATCGACCTGCTGAGCAACAGCTACTAAATGTAAGTGAAAGTGGTACATTTTGTATAGCTATCATATGCTATGACCATAGCATGCTTGTAGTTAAGCCTGTGACATGGCTTTAATGATGGATGTTGTGCTTGGTCTCAATTACCTCAGAATATTTTACAGAGATATTTTACAATGATGTGCATTTGATGTTCATACATTTGATAATTTCGTGTCAGCAATCAAATTTGAATGAAATACTTTTGCCAATGGCAATTGTATTACAAAAAATACAATTGCCAATTACTGAAGCATTCAAATTTGAATGAGTACTTTTAGGAAGTGCTGAAGCATCCAGATCAGAGTGCCAACAAAAGCCACCTACTATAAAGGAGATGCAATTCCATTTTATATTTTATAGTATATTTTGTTTGATTATTTGAAACTGATTCTACTCTTTGCATTCACAATGCTATGTCAAAATGCCCTAGGGCATTTTGATAAACAGTATATACTTGGAAACAGTGTGAAATTTTTCAAGAAAATGGGTGGAAAATACTACCTAATGAAAGTTCAATCGACCTCCCTGTCTATGGCTTTAATGATATCCTTGCTTACTAGCTGCTGATTATGAAGCCAACATGAACTCAACTGAAGACATCCTGATGCAATTCAACAATTCAATTATGCCCTAGTTGGGGTGCACCAATGACCTCTGATCGGAAAATCTCCTAAAACCGTATCACAGAGCCTCTTCTGTTTCAGATAGTCTACCCAGTATCCTGAAACCCATTATCATCCAGCACTCCTTAAGTCCTTATTCAGCAAGCAATGAAGCCCTGCATTGAATACAATATGCAGGCTTATCAAAGCTGCTCAGTGATCAATTATTCCACTTTCTGAACACTCAATCGACATCCTTCTCCAAGAAGTATCAGCATCCTGCTCATTGATATGAAGTATTTATGTCTCCTATGTAACAGTATCTTGTTTATAAATAGCATGTGCATGCCCTCAATATTGAATGGTGTTACACGAACATTTTGCAATGCAATTTCGGGTAAAGGGATGACATATGTGATATGGGATACAACACCAGTTCATCATAGTTATTATTCTCCTTATCCCGAAGACATCTTTTCTTAAGTTATGAATCTTAAAACAAATGACAAAGGTAGAGTCATAATCACTTACACCATCAACTCAAATTTTAGTCTGAAAGACATCAAAAACATTTTAAATTACACTAATTACATGTCAAATTTCGACATCCTGCTATGCTCATTTCGACATCTCACACCTAATGAAAAACCAATATTTTAACCCTGCTTGGAAATGAGGATTGAAAGACTAATGTGGCACAAATTGGTCCCTTAATGCAGATTTAAGATTTCCTTTGAGTATGGAACTTGGAGATCCTGGGAGAAAATATGCCTTTCAAGAGATGGGATGATGCATGAGAGTAATGAGAGATGGCATGCAATATCGAATACTACATACCATGTTCTGCGGATTTAAAAAACTGTGTGCTTCAAAATAGAATGAAAGACTGTGACCAGAAAAGAAGATGAACCAATTTGTGTTTGTTATTCAATACTTTGGGACAATCTGGTAATGCATTTAAAATATGGTAAGGCTTCAGTTGTGTGTCTAAATTTGCGACTTCACACCAAGGCCAGGGTGTAAAAACAATTTCATATTCATATAGCATACACGTTTTGAGGAATATAATCTTCAAAATCATGAATATGGCCCATTTCGATGAAAGGGACCATCTGAATGCAGTTTCATTTTCATTGCCTATTGCAAGCTCTACAGGGAAAAATTATTTTGACTACCTCCTCACGCAGGACTGAGGGAATTTGGGCACTCTCGGTTTCAGAGATAGCCAATTTTGCAGTCCGAAGCTCTTCAACGGGGTCAGCTGAAAGTGACCAAGCTGCGGCCAAGGAGACTCGGCAGGCTACCTTGGGAGTCTAAACCTCAAGTGACTGGTGACCATGACGACCAAGGGATGTTGATCGTGCTCTTCGGCCATGTCGTATATGAGTAATCGAAATGATTCGAGCACCTATACAATGATCAGTAAATCGCTAAGTCTTATTATCATAAGAGGACGAGGAGAAGAATGTTGGCTGGCAAATTTTGCAGCTGACATGTTGCGGCTACCTCCCAAGCATGCTACGCAAAATATCTACAGATGATAACACAGATTTCGAAGTGACGAAAGGGGACCGTGGTAACTCGGTTGGTAGAACGTCGGACTCTTGATTATAAGATTGTGGGTTCGAATCTCACAACCGACGGGATTTACCGGGTCCACACGCGACTGATCGGCGTGAGAGGTTGGCGACACTATATAACTTGGCGGTTGAATACGTCGTAAAAGAACCCAAGGTTCTTCGAAGTGACGAAGAAGTTGGTGATCCCTGCTAAGCTGCCTGCGTAGACTAGCATTGTTTAGAATCGGTGCATACATCACGGAGGTTGTGTGATGGGCGAAATGCTATGATACGATTCGTCTGAATTCGTTTAGTGTTTGATGCATGTAAGGCATGTGTCTTTGTAGCAAAGATACCTAATTATGATGTGACTTGTTTGCATTTTGAATCGAAGGTCGCGCACATGCTCCACATAGAGGGGATGGATTGCTCACCGGTGTGCATTTGCGGGCTGATTTTCTGGACTCTCCCTTAGGAGAGATTCTGAGAATGCTGTCGATGTATGCTCAAAGCAGCTTATGTGACGGTTGCTGTGTTCTCACTGCCTTCTTCCAGCATCACCAGATGGTTCGAACTGCTGCTCGTGTCATGACATTTTTGTAAGGACCCTATAGGTTATTCTGGGAAAATATATGCGTTTAAGTATTTGTGTCCAGTTATTCATGGAAAATTTTGACATAGTTTCTGTATGAGTTTGATCTCTACACTTCGTTCCTATCACTTTGCTAGCTCTTGGCAGATGTCAGTTACGTACAGCACAGTCTACCGAATTATTGGTGTTCATTCAGATATGTAATTATAAACGTATATTTGAAACGACGTTCTTTTGTGCTGGGTACTCCCATGCTGATGGCTCAGTTTGCCACGCTGAGTGCACAGAATAGGTGCGCTATTGGCGTTCAGCGTCTGCTGCCCGGCGGTCCGTGCATTGCGTCTGGCAATGCGCGGGCGGCGGCGGGCGCTGAGTGTGGTCGGTTCCGCGGAGTAACGCTGCGGTGAATCCCACAGAGGCGTGGCCCGAATGGTGGGCCGGTGATGCCTCGCCGCTGACGGGCGTGCTCGCGTCGTGCTCGTCGTGCTCGTCGTGCTGGTCGTGCACACTTGGGCTGCCTCCTCCTCCCGACCGGCGCGCCCCGCCAGCCGCCGCGGGCGTCCCGGGTCGCGTCCCAGCGGCGGAGTGCGCGCAGCGCCGGCCACTCACCCACCTCCAGCTCTGACCTGGGCGCCGGTCCGATGCGGCACTCTGACCAAGCGGTGCTGCGACCAAGCGGCGGCCAAGTGCTCGGCCTGCTGCCGACCGGACGCCGGAGAGCCGTCTCTGACGATGGGTCTTGGCCTACTGTTGCTGGCGGTCGAGCTCCCTGGCCTGCAGAGCGTCCCGCCATAGTACCGGCAGTCGAGCACCGCCGGCTACAGAGCGCCCCAGCCGAGTGCCTGGTCGAGCGCCGTAGCCGGCTACTGGCTGCAGAGCACCACAGCGTGCTGTTGGCTGCGGAGCGCCCTGCCGTCCCGCCGGCCGCCGAGCGCCCCAGCCGTGTGCTGGCTGAGCGCCGCGGTCCTCGGCGTCGACCGTTTCGCCAATCCGGACGGGACGTCCACGGGATCCTTACGGAGCTGTTCAGCCCACGGCCCGGGGCAACGTCAAGCGGAAGCGCACGGCTCCTTGTCGGAGGTCGGAGTCTGGGGACGGACGAAGGTCGCCGCTGTTCGGCGTCGATGCCAGCGTCCGCGGGCCGACAGGACGTCGCTCGACTCGACCAGACGCCGCAGCCAGCGACAAGTCGGGACAGCCAGGCTGCACTGCATCGATTGACAAGATTGCAGGTCCAGACAGCTTCACGTGGAGCGACAGAATGGAACACCCAGACAGCTTCACATGGACCGCCAAGATACACCGCATAGGGCGCCCAGACAGCTCTGCATGGAGCGACAGAATGGAGCACCCAGACAGGTTCACATGGACCGCCCATACGCTTCGTATGGGGCGACCAGACAGCTCCACATGGAGCGAGAAGATGGAGCACCCAGGCAGCTTCGCACGGGCCGGCTAGACACTCCGCATCGGGCTCCCAGACAGCTCCGCACCGGGCGACAAGATAAAGCCTCCAACGACTTCGCACGGAGCGACCAGATGCAGCGACGAGACTGCGTCACAACTAGCTGCACGTGCTGCACCGAGACTCTCCGGTCGGCATAGGGGCAAGACAGCCAGACAGGAGCATCGCCAGACAGCCGGCCGCCGTCCGTCACGGAGCGGCGGCGGCCGCTCGCGGCAGAGCCGAGCTCAGCGCACGCGGGACGCCGGCCGGCACTGGCGCGCGCTCCGCAACACCCTGCCTGCGTCGATGGTCGACCCCGGCAGCTGGAGCCGCCACCGGCCCGACACCGCCGCCGCGCTGCAGCCGGGAGCGTCGGCCCGACCGGCCGCCGCGCTGCAGTGGGAGCTTCCGTCGACGCCGACCATGCGGTCGCCACGCTGTCCTCGTCTTTTTTCCCAGTTCATCGCCGTCGCTGTTGCCATGCTGATTTCGCTATGAGGGACATTTTCATGTGTATTTAAAAAAGACATTATTTGTATTTAATTTGTCTCAATATTTGTATCCCCTTTCAATGTCCAACTCGTCTATTTGGTGGTTTTGTTTCGACCTGTCACGTTGACGCACTGGCAAATTGGTCGTGAAATTGAACGGGTGTCCTGTCGAAACCCAATATTTCTGTGCCCGATTTTACACCTCACGTTATTGCTTGATATGCAAGACCAGGTTCGACCACGTCACTGTGGCTTGCCGTCCTGAGGCGCCTGTTCGGTTGCCAAGCCGTTGGAGGCCGTCCCTACCGCCGTGATACCAGCCCTGTCTCCGGAGCACCGCCTCGCGTCGTCCGCACTCGCCGATCGTCCCGTCGCAACAACGCCGTCGGGACTGCTGAGGTCCTCACGCGCCGCCCGGCTCGCCAAGTTCGCGTGCGAGACGGCAATGCTGAGCGAGCCCGGACGGCGTGGTCGCTCCTGTTCTGCGGCAGCAAGTCTGCGACACAGGTGACGCTCGTGTCGACAGCCTGGCAGACGATGCGTCTCCGGGTGGTCGTGGCCGGATCTCCGCCTCTGCAGCTGTCCCGCTCGTCTGGCGTGACTACCGCCGCTGGTCTGAAGATGCGCCAGTGCCGATGGTCGCGGCCGCGGCTGACGAATTCGGCCCACCACGGCTGCCGACCTCAGCCCGCCGCAGCTTCCGATCTCGGCCCGTCGCAGTGCTGATCAGAGCACCTTGCCGCAGCCGTCGCCGCCGACGTCGGCGTGGCCACGGCTGCCGACGTTTGCGCGTCGCGACGCGAGTCGGACGCGGCCGACTCGCGGCTTTGTGCGCGGCAGCGGCCCGTCGTGGCGACCCAGCTGGGCGGATGACACCACTCTGCCAGGCTGGAGTCGGGCCCGCCCACCCGGACGCGGGCCGCGAAGTTGCCGTGGGCAGTTCAGACCTGCGACAGAGGTGCGGCGCACCGCACCAGCAGTAGCCGCGCACGGGCCGCCGGCGAGACGGTAAGACGGTGAGTAGTCGGCCGACAGGTGGCAGGTGAGTGGGGGGCGGCCTGCGACAGGTACAGTCACGCCCATCCGGCCGCCCTGTCTGCCCGGCCGCGGCCTGGGATGTCTGCGAGCCCGCCGGCGGCCGTCGGCGGGCAGCTGCCCCGCGTCGCGGTCCGGCCGGTCAGTCGCGCGTCGCGTGCGCCGCGTCAGTGCTGTGTGGTGTTGGCGGCGGGCGTGTGACCGGCGCAGCGCATGCCCGCTTGACGCAGCACGTGCCGCCCGCAGTTGCTGAAGCGCACCATCCGCGTCGACCACGTGACCAACTACAAGCCGCCCAAGGACAACGAGGACCTGGACGAGATCACGCGGCGCGTGCACGAGGAGGGCGTCGCACCGCGCACCCCGAGCCCGGAGAAGCCGCCTCCGCCGCCGCCGCCGCCGCCGCCGCCGCCGCCGCCGCCGCCGCCGCCGCCGCCGCCGCCGGCACCACAGGCGGCACCGCAGCCACAGCCGACTCCCACCACCCAACACAAAGGTGCTGAGCGTTCTCGGTCGTCGACACTTGTCTTGGCCGGATTTTCAGACTCAATTGTGGGCTCGGAGCCCAAAATTGTAGCAAAAGGAACTGAACGGGAGGTACCTTGTTTGTATGACCAATAACGTCGGTACGCTCCAAAGTTGAAGTAACTAAATAGCTTAACTAACTTCTAGGTAATCTAGCCTAACATGGGCGAACTTAGCATGAAACCAATTAATTGTCAAATGGGCACTCCATGACCGACGCAGTCCATGCGCCCCTGAACTCCAATAACCAACCAATTGTCACCGTGTGGGGATGGTATGCTTGCTTGTCGCGCGTCATGCTGCTGGCAGGATACATGCAAAATTTGTGTATTTTGGCAGGACACTTGCCAAACTACAACCGCACACTAAGTGCATGTTTGTACGGAGTTATAACCTTCGGGTGCCAGAGAAAGAGAAATGGCATTTTCAAGTGATTATCCCCACGAATATTGATGGACCGTCTGTTGGCTTCACATCCGATCAATTCCCACACTGACATACATCAGACAGACATAGTACTACGGTGCAATCTTGGAGGAACTCGAGCACGTGACGTAAACTGGCATGGGCTTTCGCAAGGATTCTCTCCTGAGTGTTTCTCTCATGATGTGCTTCCTGGTATGCACACACCACCAGAATGGGCGCAAAATGACCCTGGCAGTCGACGGGCCCCTAAACTCATATTCATCATCATCACACACCATCAGAGCTTTGACAAACATGCGTGCGTCGGTAATATGTCTGACAAACGTTTCGTTTAAATTTTTTCCCGGATGAAGTCGAAATGTATGATGAAGGTTGTCCATATCACGAACTAGATTGCTTGTGGATGTCTACTGTAGGCAAGTTTTTCGTCGCCTGGCAGTAATAGTCTAGCTTTTCTTCGGTTGTGCGATATCTCGATCACACGTTCAATGGCACGTCTCAAATATAAGAGCCTCTCTTGAAAGCCACCGTGATTAGAGCCCTTTTGCATCGAGCGATTAAATGACAATCATACGGTGACAAGTAGCCGAACGGTTTAAAAAAATTAGTGATACGAACGGTGGCAAAGCCACAGCCGCTGACACTCGCATATTCCCGCGCGCGTCGAAAGTTCCGAGATGTCTGCCGTCACTCACTCGCACACACCCGCACGTTTCGGAGATCTGGAGCCGTCCGCCGGCGGCGGGGGTCCTCGTCAGGCCGCTGGCCCGCTGTCCGTCACGTGACAGCCCGGCCACAATCATTGGACAGTCACCTATGGCGTGGTCAGCACAGTCACCTGCAATTGATCAGAGTACCCCCCACCACTAAAGGAGCCTCCTCTCGTTAATGATGCGAACGCTGAGAAACATAATGTTTGGCGCGATGGCGCAAGGGAACCAACGCAGTCTACGCGCCCCTAAACCACAGTAACCAACTAACTAATTATCCCTTCCAAATGACTGCCAGGTTGCTAGTTTTCCACGTGATGATTCGCCTATGAATGAATATCTTTAAATGAATTCAAAAGTTGACGAAGGAATGTCAATCATGTGTTTCACGGAACGGTTCATTCAGCTTCATCATTGTAATATATAACATTGTGTATTTCTAGTGAAAAAGGAGAAGAAGAAAAAGAAAAAGGGGAAAAGGGACAGAGATTCAGAGGAGTCATCAGATGAGGAACTTTCCCCAAAGAAGAAGAAATCCAAGAAGAAGAAGAAAAAGAGGGACGTGTCTTCCGAAACCGAGGAGTCCCAAGACTCTGACTCCGAGGAGGAACGGAAGCGCAAGAAAAAGAAGAAGCAAAAGAAAAAGAAGCGACGCCGGCACTCGTCGACCAGCGAGACGGAAAGCAGCGCCCAGGAATCTGAGCCGGAGACCTCCGACAGCGAGGGCGGTTCGCACAAGAAGAAGCGGAAGAAGTCGAAGCGGCGGCACCGCGACAGCTCGTCGGCCGAGGACGAGTCCGGCTCGGAGGGCGGCGGCGGCCGGACGGCTCAGCGCAGCTCACCTGGGCGGCACGCCTCGGGCGGCAGCGGTGGCTCGCGGCGCGGCCCGGCGCCGCGGCCGCACAACCACGCGCCCGTCTCCAACGGCCGCGCGCCGCCGGCCGCGCAGTCGGGACCGCCGCCACGAGGCCGCGGCAGACAGCGCGCCGGCCGCGCCATCCGCAGCATGATCCGGCGCCGCCGGCAGATGCGCGACCAGCGCGACGGGCTGGGCGCCGCCGCCGCCGCCGCCTCCGCCGCGGCCGCGGCTGCTCCACACGCCGCTGGACCGGCCCACCGACTCGCGCGACCGGCGGCTGCTGGAGCTGGCCGACTACGCGGTGCTGGAGCGCCACCGACAGGCGCCCGAGACGCTCGACCAGCTCCGGGAGGAGGTGGAGTCGCTGCGCGAGCTGGTGCACGCGTCCGGCCCGCCGTCCCCGCCGCCGCTGCCGCCACCGCCGCCGCCGCCGCCGCCGAAGCGGCGGATGTTGTCGCCCGAGTGGCGCGAGCGCAATTTGGCGCGCCCCAACTCGCCGCGCGTGCAGCGCCGGCGCGAGGAGGCGATGCCGCGTCACCGCGTCCGGCCGCCGCGCGACCGGGTCGACCGAGTCGACCGACCTGACCGACCTGACCGACCTGACCGACCTGACCGGGCCGACCGGCCGCACGGCAAGCCGCCGCCTCGCGACCGGACTCCGCCGGCGGCGGCTCGCCGCGAGCGCAGTCCCGTGCTGCCGCCCGGCCGGCGCGAGCGACCGGCCAGCCCGCGCGATCACCGCTCGCGGCCGTCGGACGGCCAAACGCGCAGCCGCGACCGTGACCGCGATCGTGACCGTGACCGTGACCGTGACCGTGACCGTGACCGTGACCGCGACCGCGACCGCGACCGGAGCCGTCGCTAGCCGCACATGCGTCCGTTCTCGGTCTTCGGCGTTATTTCGGACGCCCGCGAATTGTACCGTCGTCTCAACGTGCATGCTGCTGTCGCCTGTTGTGAGCAGTCTGCATCCGGCGTCTATGGCACGAATGCCGGCAAAGTCGTTCGGTTCACCACACAGTTGTATTTAGCCGGCGGCTGGGACGCATTGCCGTCCGCAGCCACCACACGGTAAACACCAAACATGTGTATAGGCATAGGTATGTGTTCTACATGCAGTTACCGAGACAAATAGAGTAGACTGGACTAGCACTGTATTTGGTGAGGTGGCGGGCTTCGGCCCGCTGACGCCGCTGTCCCGACAGCGTCGACAGGACAGCAACAGTCTATGACTAGATTCACACGACGGGGCAGTCACACCACGATTGACTAGCCTAACGAAACAGAAACGCACACGTGCATGCCCGCGGCAGCCCGTCGACGCACACCGCCGTGCGGCCATGCCGTGCGGCCCGGGCCGCACGGCGCAGCTGCGACCGGCCAGTGTACACGCCGCACCGCGCTCGTCGACACAACACAGGGCGGTCGCCACGAACACCAACACCGCGCGGCGCCAGCGGCCGGTCCGATCCGATCCAGCCGTCCGGTCGCGTCGGCCAGGCGCCTCCGGCCGCGTCAGCCTTACCGTCACGTCACGTGAAGATCAACGTTTGACTAGTACCGTTATTTGTGCACGGCGGTTCCGGCGCGCACAGTATTTGACTAGGAGGTGGTGGCAATGGGCGCGAGAGCTGACGCCGCCGGCTGCCCGCGGGGGCGAGCCGAGTCGCGGGTCGACCTGAGTACGCCGGCGCGTCCGGTCAGGCCCGAGACGTGACGCGTCGCGCGTCCGCCGAGAGGAGGCTCGACCCACTGTCGCCGCCTCGGCGGAGACGCCTCCAAACACAGGCGCGCGCGCGCGCGAAGCAAAAGCCAGCGGAATTGGTGCAAACATAGCGTTGGCGTACATAGAGTGCAAATCCGTAGCAGCGGCACGGAAGAGGTTGTAAAGCCGAACAGGGGTCAATAAATTCGATCTAAGGTTGCGTCTCCTGTTCCAGCTCATGAACAACCCTCACCAATCAATCATTTCATTTAAACCGGTGACCCCGCTCTCTTGCCAACTCCAACAACTCCGAAACTTCATTGAATTGTGAGTGCCATTCTACGTGACGACAAAAAAAACTCTGTAAATACCGCCGCCCGTAGACATTTCAAACCGGGATCCCGGATCGCAGGCGTTCGGCGAAAATTCGGCGCGGGCGCGCCCCTCTACTACCCTTCCTCTCGTTAAGTGTGCCGCGGGCGCCGCAGTGGTCGGCACGCGGTGCGGCGCCACCGGCGGCGTGCCGGCGCCACTCGCCGCGACCCGCTGCGCACGCGCGGCGCGCCGCGTGCCGGCGCTGCCGCCGCTAGTTGACGTCCAGCAGCTGGTCGGCGACGAGCGGCGCCTCGGCGAACACGGTGCTGTCGCCGTCCTGCACGCACACGAACCGGTGGCCGTTGGTCTCGCCGGCCGGGTACAGCGTGACGTAGACGTCCTGGCCGGCGGCGGCCGCCAGCGGCTCGGCCAGCGTCAGCGGCACCAGCACGGCCGTCGGCGGCTCGACGCCGGCCGGCTCCAGCGCGCGCAGCTCGGCCGCGTCCACCGGCTGCAGCTCGACCGTGTCGCCGCCGCCGACGGCCGCCGGCTCGCCGCCGTAGCGGCGCGCGAACTCGGCGAACTCGTCGTCGGCGGCCGCCGCCGCGAACTCGCTGTTCTCGTCGGCGCTCAGCTCGATCTCGGCGGCGGCCGTCGGCAGCGGCAGCGGCGCCGGCGCCAGCGTCGACTCGGCCGGCGGCGGCGCAGCCGCCGCCACCTGGTGCTGCAGCACCAGCGAGACGGGCGTCACCGCCAGCGACGTGGCATCCAGCAGGTTCACGCCCACCGCCGGCGTGCAGGAGTGTGAGTCGCGGTGCCGGGTGTAGTTGCTGAGGTCGTAGAAGCGGCGCAGGCACGTCTCGCACTGCCGACAAACGAGCCGTGTGAGGCGAGCACTGGCGACAGGTGCGTCAGGTGAGGCGCACACTGGCGGCCTGGGCAGAGGATGTCAGGTCACAGTTACAAAAATGGCGAACCGCACGGCGGCTACGTTCACTTGTAGTTACAAACCAGGTATTTCCTCATACCCTGTCGACGTGGTAGCTCTTCGTAGCTATTGTGTTTCAATGTTTTCCACGTTGACACGACATCAATAGTCAGGTCAGGTCACCCATGGTAAAGAGCGGGCCTGCGAATGCATGTGCCCCGCCACATCGATTTTCACAAACGGTCGCTTATTGCAAACTCCCACATTCGATTTTCTGTTTGATATTTGGGATTTCGGGCGCCTCGACTGCTATGGTCATATTGCGCTATCACATTCGATTTTTCCAAACATCATCGTAAAGCGCACCCTGGTCCTTTCAGTCGGCGTGGATGCGGGCAACAACACACACTGTACCGTTAGTCGATTCCATCATGACTAATCATTTCGATTATTTGGCAATCCGGAGACCAGAAGGCGAGCGGAGCTCCGCCACATGAGGTCCTGCTCGCTGTAGCTTGAAGTCACCCACGTGCGTGAGACCATCCGACACAACACAATCGGTGACCGCCGCAGGTCACAATCGACGTCTGCCATTGGCACGAAGCGAGTAGCGCCCGAGACTAATCCCACGAGTAGGGGCGGGGATGGCCGAGTGGTTAAGGTGTCGGGTTACTGGTACCAAAGGTCCCGGGTTCGACTCCAGAGCCACTCAGGACATTTCCCAATCCCGCGGCCCACCGGCGAAACAGTGTGGGCGGCGCCATTAGCCGTGAATGTGCATAAAGTGTGTCATGACCCAACCAATAAACAAACAATCCCACGAGTAGGCTGGGTAGTGGACACGGCCCCGACCTCGCACCCGCCTGCGAACAGTCACCCCACCCGCACCAGTCCATCGGCAACCCACCCGGTGCCGGGCAGCGGCGACGGCCCCGACTCGGCACCCACCCTCGAGCGGACCCCACACCTCGACCCCTCGTCGGCCACCCACCTGGTACTGGGCGTGTCGGTGCATGCTCTGCACGTGCTTGCGCAGCGCCTCCGCCGACGAGAACGGCTTGCGGCAGAGGTGGCAGGTGTGGTCGGACGGCGTCGGCTCGGCGTCGGCCGCCGGCCGCGACTGGTGGCGCCGCTTCACGTGCCGGTTCAGGCTGTGGCTGGCGCCGAACCGCTCCTGGCACAGCTGGCACACGTGCGGCTTGTCGCCTGGCGACCAGCGGCCCGCCCCCGTCAGCCGGACCGCAGCTGGGCGCGGGCCAGGCTGCCCGACCCGGCCCCGCCCAGACCGGCACACAGGTCCGGTCATCTCTGACCCAAACCAGCAGCGGGGGTCCAATCTCGCCCAGACCAGCACACGGGTCCAGTCATCTCTGGCCCAGACCAGCAGCGGAGGTCCAATCTCAACCACATCAGCACACTGGTCCTCAATCATCTCTGACCCAGACCAGCAGCGGGAGTTCAATCTCAACCAGACCAGCACATGGGTCCAATCATCTCTGATCCAGGCCGGCAGCGGGGGTCCAATCTGAACCAGATCAGCACACGGGTCCCAAATCATCTCTGACCCAGACCAGCAGTGGGGGGTCCAATGTCAACCAGACAAGCACATGGGTCCAATCATCTCTGACCCAGACCAGCAGTGGGGGGTCCAATGTCAACCAGACAAGCACATGGGTCCAATCATCTCTGACCCAGAACAACACGCGGCTCCAACCACCCGAGTCAGACCAATACTGACCAATACTGTCAGACCACCTGACAGAGGACGACATACACCGGGCCAAACAGCTGTATCGCGGCGATTCACGTGGACAGAGGTTCTGGGGTCTAGAGTCGCATGCACAGCCACACACGATCCAGAGCTGCAAACAAACAACTGAATTCACGAATAAAAGCATGAGATCATACGAACCTGGCGACAAGGGTACTGGGGATTGATGCGGATCAGCTAGCCACTGTACTACCAGTGCAATAGGGGAGGAACAGGCGGGCAGCTTCCCCGGTGGCGTAGAAACAACTGCGCAGAGAGGACACTGTATCTCATTTTGAGTTATTTTTATATTCAGTTTTTTTGGGGGGAATCACATGGAAAGGGATGAATTCAAGATGCTTTGCCCCTCGCCAGAAAATGTGGGGCTGTTCCCATCCGAACTGATATTACATATCCATGTGACCCTGTTAGCGGGCGCACGTACCCATGCGGGCCTGTTGTCGGCAGTATTTGCCAGGGTTTAATTTGCAATCGGTAATACTAGACGTGCAGAGGAATGGTTTTACGTAACCGATCACGGAGAGGATATTCTTCCAAACATGTGATATCACAATCGCAGTCTACACCTTCCAGTGAATCTTAAGTATGCCATCGTGGACAAGTTGTGATAAACCAGCAGCATGGTTCATTGTCAATCAGCACCATTTAACCTCCAAATTATACAAATGAGAGGATAGTTTTCTAAAGAGGAGTGTTCTGGATGCGAAAAGATTCAAAACAGCCAATTTTCCACCCATGATTGTTTTCCCATGTGGACCTGTGGGGTGGGGGCGGTACGTGCCCATGTGGACTTGCTGTCGGCGGTACGTACGCATGTGTACCTGCTGTCGGTGGTATGTACCCATGTGGACCTGTGGGGGTAGGTGGCGGAGTGGTACGTTCCCATGTGGACCTGCTGGCGGTGGTACGTCCCCATGTGGATCTGCTGGCGGTGGTACGTACCCATGTGGACCTGCTGGCGGTGGCGTCGCAAGCTGTCGCGGGTCGGGTACGTCTTCTCGCAGTCCTCACACACGTACACGCCGCCGAAATGTGACTTGGCGTGGCGAACCAGCCTGCAGAAAACGTCACGTCAGTCGGACATCCACAGTAAGCCCACCAGGTACCTACAGCAGGCCAGTCGGACACCCACAGCAGGTCAGTCAGGCACCCACAGCAGGACAGTCGTGGAACGACAGCAGGTCAGTTGAGCACCCACAGCAGGTCTTCGAAAAAGTACAGTGCGGGTCCAATTGAGGAGACTAACATTTGGCCAATATGTGCGAATGGCTTGCACACTGTAAGATGACGCGCAATATTTGCATTCCTTCTTCTAGCCAGTCTAGTCAGTTGGACACTCACAGGTCAGTCAGGCACCCACAGGTCAGTCGGGCACCCACGGCAGGTCAGTCAGGCACCCACAGGTCAGTCGGGTACCCACGGCAGGAAAATGAGGCATCACAGGGAAAGCCGGACCGCCGTCGGAATACGCATTGTAAACGCGCAAGTAGCCATTGCAAACACACAATTCAACTGGTACTTTCACATCTAGAACATCGAAGTTCAGCAGTGATAAATTGTTCGTAAAATAGGGTGGAGTATACCACTTTCTGAACACTCAATTCACATCCTTTTCAAAGAATCAACATCCTGCTTCTTGATGAGTGCCTATAAACTATGTGTGTCTCTTCTCACAATATATCACTTATAAGTATATTGGTCATGCTCTCAACAAAAGATGGTGATACAGGAATATCCCACAATTTAAGTTCAGCTAAAGGATTACCTATCATGTGACATAGCATACAATGCCAGTTCATAACATAGGATTTTTTCTGCTATCCCAAATATAGCTCTCCTAAATTAAGAACCTCAAAACAAATGATAGAGGTACAGTCCTAAGTATGTAATTGGAACAAATGTCAGTCTGAAAGGCATCAAAAGCAGTTTAAATGACACCAATTCCATGGCAAATTTTGGCATCCTACTGTGCTCGCATCGACATCTCACACCTAACGAAAAACAATTATTTAGGCACTGAAGTCTAGACATCTCGAAGCTTCAACATGAAGGTGGGTTGCATCCGCACCATCCGAAATAGCGCTGTTCGCGCAATCGCTTTAGACTGTTATCACTCATTTTGTAGTTCACTTAAAAAGGAAAGCCTTTGGCTTACGGCAGTTCATGTAGCCAGCTTGCGGTTTCATGGTGCGAATTCAACTAGTATTGTAACGCAATACACATATTCAACCCACTGTTTAAACAAACTACTGTTCACTCCTGTTAGACATCCAATTATTTAATAGAAATAATTTGTATATTTAACATTTATTTAACAGAACAAATATTTAGTTAAAAGTGATTTAGTTTATTTAGTTTATATATATATATATATATATATATATATATATATATATATATTAGTTTATATATCTTATATATAGTTTATATATAGTTATATATATAGTTTATATAGTTTATATATAGTAAATATTTAGTTAAAAGTTAAACAAACATTTAACAGAAACAGAATTGTCACTTATTTAACAAAAATGCGGTCGGCGATCTCCCAGCTGTAGTCACAAGGTGCTGTGGTGGTAGTCTAATGTTGAAGGGCGTGCCAACTATGCTGCGGAGAAGGAATGACTTCAGAGGTTGGTCGGTTGGTTATTGGTTTTACGACACATCGACCGTTGAGTCATGTAGCATCGCTAATCTCTCACGCCGATTGGTCACAGGCGAAAAGTAGCGAGATGTCAGACTCCAACCCACAACCTTTCGATTGTGAGACGGGAAACTTACCCCTAGACTACTCGTTCCAGAATGAGCTTAGAGGCGCGCTGAACCATAAAGGTCATCTGCGCCGCCTTTAAAGCGAGTGAGTCTTGCAAGAAAGCATAACGCAACTGTATATTTACGTTGAAGGAGTCCTACGTTCCAGTGTATGTGACGCTAAGGTGCTGAAGGCGGGGACTGGGCGGAGGAGCATCTCCCGGATGCTTAGTGTCCTTAGTTTACTCTACTCCTTCGCAAGATAACTTGTAGCTGGAGGTGGGGGAATACTGACGAGGAAGTCGTTCTGCCAGGGTACCGCCATTGGCCTACTCTTGTAAGAGCACCGAGGCACCTTTACCGTGCCGACAAGGAGGCGCCAGCACTAGCCTACTATAGTCGAAGAGCACAGAGGAATCTTCACCGTGCAGACAAGGAAGCAACTGTTCACACCGGACCACGCCGCCAGGCTGTGTCCGTCAACAGCTCCAGAGCGACAGCGTGCCTCGCCCCCAGGCAGGGTTAAAATATTGGTCTTTCGTTAGGTGTGAGATGTCGAAACGGGCATAGCAGGATGTCGAAATTTGACACGTAAGTAGTGTAATTTAAAATGCATTTAATGTCTTTCAGAGTAAAATTCGAGTTGATGTTGTAGGTAATGATGACTGGACCTTTATCATTTATTTTGAGGTTTATAATTTAGGAAGAGCAATATTTCATAAACGAGATACTGTTAGAAAGGAGTCATGAATAGTTCACATCCAGGAGCAGGATGCCGATACTTCTTGAAGAAGGATGTCGATTTAGTGTTCAGAAAGTGGTAAATTCCACCCTATTTCGCGAATAATTTATCACTGTCCCCAGGGCTCGGCGCACCCACCCGGGCTTGGTCATGAAGCGCTTGCCGCACGTCTTGCAGGCGTGCACGACGCCGCGGTGGGTGGTGAGCCGGTGGTAGTTGAGCGCGCCCAGCATCGAGTAGCGCTTGCCGCACTCGTCGCAGTCGAACGGCTTGGTGATGCCGTGCGCAGAGCGCATGTGCTCGTGCCAGGTGCTGCGCAGCGCGAACAGCTGGCCGCAGGTCGAGCACGGGTGGCGCAGCTTCAGCTTCTGCCGGCGCAGGCGGGTCGGGTCAGGTCAGGTCTGATGTTGGTGACCGGCCGTACACAGCACAGCAGCGTTATCGCGATATTAGTAGGCCAGATGTTAGTGGGCCGCGCGGCGAGATGAGCAAATCAAGTCGGATATTAACAGATCGTAGAGACGTC
The DNA here is from genome assembly GCA_034440575.1 of Imbricaverruca yamaguchii. Taxonomy (NCBI): domain Eukaryota; kingdom Metazoa; phylum Arthropoda; class Thecostraca; family Neoverrucidae; genus Imbricaverruca; species Imbricaverruca yamaguchii. Next base: position 2,786,286 of record JAOTOL010001657.1, read on the forward strand.
GTGCATGTTCCGCAGGTCACGTCAGGTCAGATTTCAGAAGAATGCACAGGTGCGAAGTGTCTCTCAATATTATCAAATTACAAATGTAAAAGAAGTTATGGATGTTTAACTAAGCGTGACCAAGAACGCAATACTGCAACGCAAACCACTTACAGGATCTTGTTCAAAAACCTTCATCACACAGAGTGGTCAAAGTGCCACGGACGGTGGATAAAATTTCACTGATCAGCTGATCAGAGTTCATGTCACCAAAATAAGTCAGCGTGTCACGGCGAAGACAATTTGATGTTAGGAGGGACGGAGGGCGGGGGAGGCGGGGGAGGCGGGGGAGGCGGGGGAGGCGGGGGAGGCGGAGGAGGGCGTTGGAGGGTCATGGGCCTGAACTCAGAGCAACACACTCAATGTTCGTTCAGGACAGCCTCAGTTGCAGGATTCACAGCCGCACGGACAGGTGCCGATTCGCCGCGACGAATATATGCCAAAATCTGCTGCTGCCGTAGCTATATCCACGTGCCTTTGACTGAACAGCCACGATCAAGAAGGTACAAAGCCAATTATATGCTTACACACACATTAATACCTATCGCATTGCAGAAACTTTCAGCTCAGGGATACAGCCCTCTCGATGAATCAACTATTGTGACGAGCGAATCCTCGGAAGGAATGTTCGAAACAATTATCACGCTCATCTTCTGTCTGACTGTCCCACAATAGACCATCTGATCCAAAGCTAGTCCGCCCATCCTTCGCTTCACACCGGCTGCGTCGCCTTTCAACACCTAAGTTTCCCCAGGTATACATGCTTCCCTGAATCACACTTGTGGTGAAATGTTCAGCCTCTTCCAGCTCAGGCCAGACTAGGAGGCCAATCACGACACATGCCACGAGTAGGTAGCGACCGTGCCAGTCGGTCCCGAGGAGCGGCTCACGGGTAACGAGTCACGGCTCACAGGTAACGAGTCACGGCTCACGGAACACGAGTCACGTCTCACGGGACACAGGACATATGTCACGGGACACGAGTAACGGGACACGAGTCACGGGTCACGAGTCACGGGACACGAGTCACGGGACGAGTCACGGGACACGAGTCACGGGACACGAGTCATAGCTCACGGAACACGAGTCACGTCTCACGGGACACAGGACACGATTCACGGGTCACGGGACACGAGTCACGGGACACGAGTCAAGGGACACGAGTCACGGCTCAGGGGACATTAGTCACAGGTCACGTCTCACGGGACACAGGACACGATTCACGGGACACGAGTCACGGCTCACAGGACATGAGTCACGGCTAACGGAACACGAGTCACGTCTCACGGGACACAGGACATGAGTCACGGGACACGAGTCACGGCTCACAGGTCACAGGTAACGAGTCACGGCTCACGGGACATGAGTCACAGGTCACGAGTCACGGCTCACAGGTGACGAGTCACAGGTCACAGGCCACGAGTCACTGCTCACAAGTCACAGGTCATGAGTCACGGCTCACAGGTCACGAGTCGCGCGACACGCGACACGTACCGAGTCCTCGACGGTGTGCTTGGAGGCGAAGGTGGGGCTCTCCTGCTGCGAGGGCGAGCCGTCAGCGGCCGAGCCGCTGTCGGTCGACTCGGACGACGTGCCGCCCGACCGGCAGTGTCGCATCGGACGGACCATGCTGGCCGTGGTGCGCGCACCGCACCAGCCGCCACCTGCGATCGCTGTCCTGCCGCCTCCGCCGCAACTGACGCCGCGCCACCAGCCAGCTCACCTGCCGCCGACACACCACGGTAACGAGACCAGACACACCGGCCAGCTCACCTGCCGCCGACACACTACGGTAACGAGACCAGACACACCACGGTAACGAGACCAGACACACCACGGTAACGAGACCAGACACACCACGGTAACGAGACCAGACACACCGGCCAGCTCACCTGCCGCCGACACACCACGGTAACGAGACCAGACACACCGGCCAGCTCACCTGCCGCCGACACACTACGGTAACGAGACCAGACACACCACGGTAACGAGACCAGACACACCACGGTAACGAGACCAGACACACGTCACGCCCAGACACACCACGGTAACGAGACCAGACACACCACGGTAACGAGACCAGACACACCGGCCAGCTCACCTGCCGCCGACACACCACGGTAACGAGACCAGACACACCGGCCAGCTCACCTGCCGCCGACACACCACGGTAACGAGACCAGACACACCACGGTAACGAGACCAGACACACCGGCCAGCTCACCTGCCGCCGACACACCACGGTAACGAGACCAGACACACCGGTCAGCTCACCTGCCGCCGACACACCACGGTAACGAGACCAGACACACCGGCCAGCTCACCTGCCGCCGACACACCACGGTAACGAGACCAGACACACCGACCAGCTCACCTGCCGCCGACACACCACGGTAACGAGACCAGACACACCGGCCAGCTCACCTGCCGCCGACACACCACGGTAACGAGACCAGACACACCACGGTAACGAGACCAGACACACCGGCCAGCTCACCTGCCGCCGACACACCACGGTAACGAGACCAGACACACCGGCCAGCTCACCTGCCGCCGACACACCACGGTAACGAGACCAGACACACCGGCCAGCTCACCTGCCGCCGACACACCACGGTAACGAGACCAGACACACCACGGTAACGAGACCAGACACACCGGCCAGCTCACCTGCCGCCGACACACCACGGTAACGAGACCAGACACACCACGGTAACGAGACCAGACACACCGGCCAGCTCACCTGCCGCCGACACACTATGGTAACGAGACCAGACACACCACGGTAACGAGACCAGACACACCACGGTAACGAGACCAGACACACCGGCCAGCTCACCTGCCGCCGACACAGGGTTAAAATATTGGTTTTCCATTAGGTGTGAGATGTCGAAATGAGCATAGCAGGATGTCAAAATTTGACTTGTAATTAGTGTAAATTAAAATGTTTTTTTATGTCTTTCATACTAAAATTTGGGTTGATGGTGTAGGTAATTATGACTGGAACTTGCTCATTTGTTTTAAGATTCATAACTTAAGAAAAGATGTATTCAGGATGAGGAGAATAATAACTATGATGAACTGGTACTGTATCCCATATCACATAGGTCATCCCTTTACCTGAAATTGCATTGCCAAATGTTCGTGTAACACCATTCCACAATGAGGGCATGCACATGCTATTTATAAAAAAGATACTGTTACAAAGAAGACATAAATAATTCATATCAATGAGCAGGATGCTGATACTTCTTGAAAAAGGATGTCGATTGAGTGTTCAGAAAGTGGTTTATCCACCATATTTCACGAATAATTTATCACGGAGCAACTTTGATAAGCCTGCATATTGTGTTAAATGCAGGGCTTCATTGCTTCCTGAATAAGGACTTAAGGAGTGCTAGATGATACCAGGTTTCAGGATACTTGGTAGACTATTTGAAACAGAAGAGGCTCTGTGATATGTTTTCAGGAAATTTCCTGATCAGAGGTCATTGGTACACCCCAACTATGGCATATTTGGATTGTTGAAGGGCATCAGGATGTCTTCAGTTGAGTTCATGTTTGTTTCATAATTAGCACCTAGTAAGCAAGGATGTCACAAAAGCCATAGACAGGGAGGTCAATTGAACTTTCATTAGGTGGTATCTTCCACCCACTTTCTTGAAAAATGTCACACTGCGCCGACACACCACGGTAACGAGACCCGACACACCACGGTAACGAGACCAGACACACCGGCCAACCCACCTGCCGCCGACACACCACGGTAACGAGACCAGACACACGGGCCAGCTCACCTGCCGCCGACACACCACGGTAACGAGACCAGACACACGGGCCAGCTCACCTGCCGCCGACACACCACGGTAACGAGACCAGACAAACCGGCCAGCTCACCTGCCGCCGACACACCACGGTAACGAGACCAGACACACGGGCCAGCTCACCTGCCGCCGACACACCACGGTAACGAGACCAGACACACGGGCCAGCTCACCTGCCGCCGACACACCACGGTAACGAGACCAGACACACCACGGTAACGAGACCAGACACACGGGCCAGCTCACCTGCCGCCGACACACCACGGTAACGAGACCAGACACACGGGCCAGCTCACCTGCCGCCGACACACCACGGTACAGTGTAAAATAATTGACAATGTGGCCTGGAAATTCACAGTTAATGGAATTGTGCTATTTCATCCTTGTCTTAGGTTTTTACCATTTTTCCATATGATTTGTGGGCGATCATTATACACACAACAGCTAAATAATGTAAAATGCATGTGACTGAAGTGAAATGTGTATTACAACAGCATTCTGCTTTTTTAATCCTTAAGTGGTGATACTTTATTTTCTTCCAATCTTTCACTATTCCCAAGCAACTTCTTTCTTCATCCTCACAGTTAATGGTGAAGCAATTTTAGGACACTGCCACGGTAACGAGACCAGACACACCGGCCAGCTCACCTGCCGCCGACACACCACGGTAACGAGACCAGACACACCACGGTAACGAGACCAGACACACCACGGTAACGAGACCAGACACACCGGCCAGCTCACCTGCCGCCGACACACCATGGTAACGAGACCAGATACACCGGTAGGGCCAGACACACCACGGTAACGAGACCCGACACACCACGGTAACGAGACCAGACACACCGGCCAGCTCACCTGCCGCCGACACACCACGGTAACGAGACCAGACACACGGGCCAGCTCACCTGCCGCCGACACACCACGGTAACGAGACCAGACAAACCGGCCAGCTCACCTGCCGCCGACACACCACGGTAACGAGACCAGACACACGGGCCAGCTCACCTGCCGCCGACACACCACGGTAACGAGACCAGACACACGGGCCAGCTCACCTGCCGCCGACACACCACGGTAACGAGACCAGACACACCACGGTAACGAGCAACCAGACACACGGGCCAGCTCACCTGCCGCCGACACACCACGGTAACGAGACCAGACACACGGGCCAGCTCACCTGCCGCCGACACACCACGGTAACGAGACCAGACACACGGGCCAGCTCACCTGCCGCCGACACACCACGGTAACGAGACCAGACACACCACGGTAACGAGACCAGACACACCGGCCAGCTCACCTGCCGCCGACACACCACGGTAACGAGACCAGACACACCGGCCAGCTCACCTGCCGCCGACACACCACGGTAACGAGACCAGACACACCGGCCAGCTCACCTGCCGCCGACACACCACGGTAACGAGACCAGACACACGCGGCCAGCTCACCTGCCGCCGACACACCACGGTAACGAGACCAGACACACCGGCCAGCTCACCTGCCGCCGACACACCACGGTAACGAGACCAGACACACGGGCCAGCTCACCTGCCGCCGACACACCACGGTAACGAGACCAGACACACCGGCCAGCTCACCTGCAGCCGACACACCACGGTAACGAGACCAGACACACGGGCCAGCTCACCTGCCGCCGACACACCACGGTAACGAGATCAGACACACCGGCCAGCTCACCTGCCGCCGACACACCACGATAACGAGACCAGACACACCGGCCAGCTCACCTGCCGCCGACACACCACGGTAACGAGACCAGACACACCACGGTAACGAGACCCGACACACCGGCCAGCTCACCTGCCGCCGACACACCACGGTAACGAGACCAGACACACCACGGTAACGAGACCCGACACACCGGCCAGCTCACCTGCCGCCAACACACCACGGTAACGAGACCAGAAACACCACGGTAACGAGACCAGACACACCACGGTAACGAGACCAGACACACCACGGTAACGAGACCAGACACACCACGGTAACGAGACCAGACACACGGGCGGGGAGCGGTCACGGCAGAAGCGGCACACGCTGGCGACATTCAAACGACTGCAGCTCAAACACATCACACTAAAATGTGAGAAGAGCAAAGAGCACGAAAAATAATAAACACTTTGAATGAGATGCAAGTTTTCGCAGATATTGAGCATATCCGGTGTTCTATACACGGGGCAGTATCCAGTGATAGGGCAGACATGAGTAATAAACATAGACCATACAGTCAGGCGACTGCCAGACAGTGGGATTCATTAACACGCGAACTGGAGGGGGGGGGGCGAAATCCGCCCACCCCTCCGGTTTTTCGTAGATAACTCCAGATTTTACCGGCCGATATACGCCATCGTTTGTGTACCTGTCAATAAATGACCGGCGAGTTTTTTGAAGTAAGAAAAATGAAAATCAACGAAAATTTATCGAGTTAGAGGTCGCTAAAGTAAAGAAATTTCCTCAGAGCCAGATCACAAATATCGGCGATGATGCGCTTCCGTATATTAGCAAAATGGAAGTGTTCTTGGCAAAACTAGCGACTTGTTTGATGTACATTGTCATGCTACATTGTTCCAGAGTCATGTCAAGTCACCGAGGTCAAGTCAGGTCAAGTTTATAACAGGTTAACACACGCCCTAGAGGGCGTATGGCGAAATCCGCCAATCCTTCCGATTTTTCGTACATAACTCCATATTGTACTAGCCGATATACACCAAATTTTTCGCGTACCTGCTTAGAAATGACCGGCGCATTGTTTAAAGGAACGAAAATGAAAATCGGCCGAGAAGTTTTCAAGCTAAGGGCCGTTAAAGTAAAAACAATTCGCAGCGCCAGACCACAAAAATCGGCGCTGATGCGCTTCCCGTATATTGGCAATAGGGAACTGTTCTTGACAACACTAGCGACTTGTTTGGTGCATATTGTTATGCTATATAATTTAAGTCATGTTAGGTCGCCGAGGTCAAGTCAGGTCAAGTTCATGATAGGCTAATGGAGCCAAAGTTGGTCAACTGGAATGTGTCATAAACGCAAATGACTGTCATGCGATTGATGTCACTTTACATGTTACTCCCTATACATCCCGAAATATATTGTTTGTCGTTGTGTGCCTAAGCGTTTCCATACTTTATTCATGTATTTAACTCCCTTCTTTGCGAAGCCGATTGCGCCGAGCCGCCCAACGGAGCAGTCGGGATGGAAGCCCGGTTCCGGTAACTGGAGCAGGTAATGACCTAATAAAGTGCTCCTATATAGGTGACCTGAGGTCAAATAGCGAATCTGACATCTATATTGCATCATTAGTAATGTCCAAGACATCATTAATGCCAATTTTGGAGCATTTAAACACAACCACAACGATCCATAACAATGACAAGCCAAGCCACTCAAAACCGGAAAATTTTGTTATTTTACCTCATTTGACCTTGAAGATATTGACCTAAGGTCATGAACTTTGTACACAATAGAGTTCACTATGGTGTCCATCCACCCTGTGAATTTCGTTGCTCTAGCCTTCATAGGAGCTGAGATCTTAGGGGGCGGAATCCGCCCCCCCCCCCCCTCCAGTGCACGTTATTTTCAGAGGCATCAAACTGACTTGCATACATGTACCAATGCATTTCATTACCTACTGATTTATGTCCTCCCCCATTAAGGTACACATTTCATTATTCATGCATGCGATCACCGGAGACCATTGTGCATTAAAATAATCCATGGGGATTGGCTCTAAATGGTGTCATATCCTGATTATTTTTCATATATGCAGCAAATCAAATTATCAAATGCACCACAAAAGAACCAAGAAGAACTTATTTTTGCCATACAAAATGGCAACAATTCATTGTCATTATCTGGTCAGCTTGTGTGTCCTGGAAGTGGTACATACATGTCCAAACACATGGAAGTGACCTTAACAACTATGTTATATCGAACAAAAAAGGATAGATGAGATGTCTTATTACCAGAATATAAGCATATTATGAATCATCATTTATTGCAAGCTTCGTCTTTGTAGCTCAAACTGGTTTGCTGCCATCGAAAAAATTGCCTGGTGGTAACAACTGTCACCATCAGCTGGGCATGATTCAACCATTATCACTCACTGGGAAATCCCATCGCATCATGGGTGAATTCACCTTTCCATTTGGGAGAAAGAGCCCCTCACTCCCCAATGTTGTCATGAGCTCCCAATAATGTAAGATTTAACCCAGATCCAACACAGCAGCACCAGTGATGTTTAGGCTCACAAACTAATACTAATCAGATCATCTATAGAACCTTGGTTCCATATTTCACTATAGTGCAATGTCAAATTATTTGTGAAATAGAGTGAAATATACCACTTTCTGAACACTCAATCGACATCCTTCTTCAAGAAGTATTGACACCCTGCTCCTTCATTGATGCTTACCAAGTATTCTTGTCTCCTTTCTAACAATATCTCATTGTACTACTCATGTACTACTCATGTACATACTACTCATATATATACTCATGAGCACATACATGAGTAGCATGTACACACTCTCAATAAGGAATGGTGACACAAACATTTTGCATACAATAACATTTTGAAGTGCAATTTCATGTAAAGGATGACCTATAATATGATATGGCATACAATGCCAGTTTATAGCATAGTCATTATTCTCTTCATATATATATTATTATATAATCTCTTTCTAAATTATTAATATAAAACAAATGATAAAGGTGAAGTCATAAGCTCCTACACCACTGGCTCAAATCTGAATCTGAGACATCAAAAGCATTTTGGAGTTTAGGGGCGCATCAACTACATCGGTCATGCAGCAATTTTAAAAGCATTTTAAATGACATTAATTCCATGGCAAATTTTGACATCATACTGGGCTCATTTTGACATCTCACACATAACGAAAAACCATTATTTTAACCATGATGTAGCGTGCTGATGATATGTGCCTTACTATACTTTTTTATCAGATAAGCACTGTAAGAAAATATATGTTACAAGATGTCACAACTCACCAGGATATGGAAGACAACTACAATTAATTGTAAGTAAGTTAGAAATGGCATGGAGCAAACAAGGGACTGTAATTAATTAATTACACTAGTGAGGCTGCATTGTTATCATTCGCCGGCTGGGCGAACCTCAGCATTCAACACATACTCTCAGAAACAGTATGGCATCATAACATCTCACCTCTACTGTTATCACCAAAATGTCCAGCAGCAGTGACACAACCAAGATGACAGTCTCCTGAACCAGTGTGGAAGTCCCATAAGATGATGAAGATAGGATTCAGCATATGAAGTCACAGCAAAACAAAATGTGGAAAAGATGATGATTTAGGACAGATATACCCCATGAGGTTCCTCAATGGCAACATTTTGTACAATATAACACTTAGCATCTGGCAAAAATGTGACACCATATAGACCCTTGGGCATTGGCAAAATATCAGTCAGCAAACTCTCAGTTTGAAGTGAACAAGTTTCATTCCAACCGGTAATACCAGGAAAACTGGTAATACAGCTGGATTTTTTGTTTGTTTTTGCTAAACTGTTGCAAAACGTTTTTTGTGCTTGTATACATTTTGCCGAGAAACTGTGCCTCAGGCCAAGAGAAGAAAATTTGTTCATGGTATCCATGTAGTTCTGGCATAATTGAAGACAATTTCACAACAAAAACACCCGCTAAACATGACAGTACTTCCATACATGGAAAACAAGCATGTCTTGCCACAATGCTAAAATAATGGTTTTTCATTAAGTGTGAGATGTTGAAGCTAGTACAGTAGTAGGATGTCAAACCTAGGATCACAAGGCATGTTTGATATTTTGATAATTACTAAATTACTAAAATACTCAAAAATGGGCTGGAAACTGACAGGAGTATTGATGACTGAGGTGAATGCTGACTGACTGATCACTGAGGTGAAACGCTCATCAGAATTCTTCTTCATGGCATGGGTCTATAAGACTACCATACCTGAAAACTGAAATGAATCCTGATCGAATAAACCCATGGTTACTGATGGTGCAGTCATGATTGCAATTGAGAACCTATGACATAAAAGACATAAAGACATAAAAGATTAGTGCAACTCCGAGCCACAAGGGCCCTTCTTGGTTGCACCCTCTACACAAAAAAAATGCCCCCCAAAAAACCCAAAAAAACCCCCCCCCACAAAACAAAAAAAAAAAAAAAAAAAAAAAAAAAAACAAGGTTAGGAAGATGGATACCTCAGGGAATTATTTGCATTTAACAGAAATGATGCAGTTAAAGATATCAAGGCACAACAGATTAGTGCAACTATGAGCCACAGGGGCCCTTCTTGTTTGCACTCTGGACACTCAACCAGTTGCCCACCAAATCTGTTGATCAGCCCTCCCTGGAATACTGAAAAGCAAGCCTTCTATTCTTATAATGATTGTCTATGCTGTTTATAAAGATGTTCAATGTGCTGCTACTGACAATGGTTTCTGGAAGCTGGTTCCAGTGTTCTACTACTCTGTTGGTGAAGAAAAACTGTTTTAACCTTGTCCTGCTGTGGTTAACATTAATTTTTAATTGATGACCTCTAATTGCATGATTTCTGTTAAGTTCAAACATTTCCCCAAGAAATCCCTTCTCCAGGTTATAGAGAAATTTATAAACCTCAATGAGATCTCCTCTAAGCCTTCTATATTTAAGTGAAAACATGTTCAATTTCTTCAATTTTTCCTCACATGCCAGGTTGCTTATATCATTAACCATTCTTTTTGCCATCTCTCTAAAAGCCAATAATATTTTTCATAGCTAGGAGGCCACGCTTGGATGCAGTATTCCAAATGTGGCCTGACATATGCCCACTAAAGCTTCCTGATGACTTCCTCACTTCTGTATGATACATTCCTATTTATTGTCCAAATCATTCTCAGTGCCTTCTTCCTGGCTTCTTTGGTCTGCTCTGATGCCCCCAATTCTGTGTTTAGAATAACACTAAATCCTAAACCTGTTGAGTCACTGATCTTCTAATGAAAACACTGATTTAAACTGCTTGCTCAGCTCCTCAACCATCTCATTATCCTCACCCAATATAGTCCCATTCCCTTCCAGTGAACCAGTTGTGCTAGAAACTTTAATCAGCTTGTAGAAACTAAAGAACTTTTTGCTGTTCCCACTACAGATTCCAGCCAAATCCAATTATTTTGCTCACTTTGCTGCTCTGGTTTCTTGCTTCACAGCATCTCCGGCTTTTTTATATGACCTTAGGCTTACAAAATTTGAAGCTTCCTTGAACACTCTAAACACAGCTGTCCTGGCCACAATTGCTTTTATCAAGTCTGGTGTAAGCCATGCTGGCTTTCCCACCCTTCTTTTGCATCTTTGCTTTTGGGGGTCATGTCTAATCCGAATTTCCTTCAAGTAAGATTTGAACTTTCTCCACATTCCACAGGCATTTAAATTGAAGTACTATTCTTCCCATCTTATGGCACTTAAAGCCACTCTCATGCAGACAAAGTCTGCTCTGTTGAAATTAGGAACCTTTACAAAATTATCCTTAATAGTTCCCACTACATGTGCGTTGAATCTAAATATGTAATGGTCACTTCTTCCCAGAGTTTCTCGTACAATCAAGTCTTCAACTAAGTCACTTAAATCCAAGAATACAACATCCAAGAATGAGCCATGCCTGGTAGGTTCCATTACAAACTGATGTAGGAACAGGTCCTCTTCAAGGCATGTCCTAAACATTTTGCATTATGGGAAGCCAATACTAACATTTTCATCTCCTTTTAGATTAGTCACCAAGAATAAGTTAGAGTAAGTCAGAGATCATCAATTAAAAATTAAAGTTTATCACAGCAGGACAACATTGAGACAGTCTTTCTTCACCTACAGGGTGGTAGAACACTGGAACCAGCAGCCAGAAATCAGTGTCAGTAGCAGCAAGCTGAACATCTTTAAAAACAGCATAGACAATCATCATAAGAATAGAGGGCTTGCTGTCCAGCATTCCAGGGAGGGCTGATATACAAATTTGGTGGGCAACTGGTTCAGTGTCCAGAGTGCAACCAAGAGGGCCCTTGTGGCTCATAGTTGCACTGATCTTTTATGTCTTTATGTCTATTACCAGATCACAGTGGTGATTACACACAATTCTCACTTTTGAATGCATAAGAATTACTCATCATTAGGTCTTAAACTCAGGCAGTATTTTTGGTTCAAATAAGGTGATGCTGCTATTAAGTAAGATGGGCTCCTAATGTATGACATCTAATTAATTTCCAAGTTCTCCTGACATGTCATAACTTGTCAGCTGTCAAGTCACATGTGGAGAACACCTTGAGAGCTCAATATTTTGATGTTAAATGTTATCACAGCCTCACCCATCCTGTAAGGTCATCAGAGATCAGTCTAGACTAGTGACCTCAGGCAAATTTTGGGGACCTTGTCTTACACTTGGGCTGGGGCTGGGTATGATGCCAAAATCGAATTCAGCATTGGCAATTGCCTCACACATAAGAACCTGAAGCTGAAACTGGAAGAAACCCAAGGCCTAGGCTAGCCTAGGCCAGTCCAGGTGAAGCTTGGGAGGGGACCCATTTGAATGTGCCTTCTTGAGCCTAAGAGCTCAAAGGCCTTCAGCCTGGGCAGACATACAGTGGAGCCAAAATGCACCACAGGTCCATCAATGGGCACCAGCAGACACCAATAAGCACAAATCAGGCCACTGCACTTGGACATGAGATGAATGAGAAAAACACCTGCTAAGGATGAAACCTTTAGTTTACTGTGCTATGCAGAATGTCAGGGGGGAAATTATCCAAATCCATAGTCTGACACATGCTTACATGTTTTGCATATGCCATACAGATGAATTGTACTATTACAACTAAAAAATCCTGAACAAAATATTGCATGAAAGACTAATATTAATTCAGCATAATCAATTGCATATGGTGCTGGATTGCCAAAATCCCACAAATATTGAATCACCTAAAACCCATGGATGCTAGGTCTTTGGCAGTGGTAAATTCATATTTTTAGATTCTGAGTATGAAAAGGAAAACTTGTGTCATGCAATTAGAAGAGTATAATTTCCCTTCTGTTTGCAACATTGGAAATTCCCCTCTGTACTTCCAATTAAACCTTAGGAATTTCATCAGCAATCAATAAGCTAGCATTCCTGATGAATCAGCATCAATAAACTGTCTATGAATAAAAATGAGAGTATAGGTTGCTGGATAGATAATTTTATAGACAAAAATACCAGAACAATTTATGTTCTGAACCCTGAACTCAAGAAACATATGGGTGTTTGATTGCTTAAAACTTATTGATGTTGGATTGAATGAGATCCACTGATGTTGTGTTCCTAGAAACTTGTGGGTATTGGATCTCAGGCCTATTCATATATGATCAGATGAAACCTATGGGATGCATAAAACTTATCAACTGCATAAAGCTGTTGATATTGGTATCACATGGAACCCACTAAAGTTTGATCTGGTAACACCTACAGATATTTGATGGTGTGGAACCTGTGAATATTGTACTGCTTCAAATTTATGGATGCATGATTGCCTACCCTTACATAACAGTGATGCCATCAATTGAATTGATTGCTATTGACTTAAAAGTAATCATTTGTGGAGACAATAAGTGGCTGCATCATCTTAATCATGTCAAAAAGCATTGTATTTATCAAAATCCACAAAACATCAACATTTACCTTAATCTCCAGATTTACTCAAATTCCTGACCAATCCAGGATAATTCCTGAAAGGAAACCCCATGAAAGTTGCAAACACTAATTCAGAAGTCAAAAGAAGCTTCTGCTAAGTATTAGTTTCCATGCAAGTTGTCCAATATCAAGATGCTAGTGCCATATAGGATACAAACTGTGTCAACCATTGTGAGGTTCACCAGTGACTCCCATCCACCAAGAAAGTTTAGTGTACAATGGACTTGGGTATTCTTTTATTCATTCATACATTTGATGTTATGTGGATACTCAATTTGCTGTGATACCATGTTTTCTAAGACTTTGGAAAGTGCAATAAAAGTGCAGTAATTAGCTTTGACAACATAGATCATAGATAGATCATAGATGACATATCTACCTATGATATATCCATATATCATCCTCTACAGCATATTTTGTACCCTGCTTGACATACAAGAGCATTTCACCTACTACCTTGGACCATCTTTGATGGTCATGCATGCATTTGCCAGCAAATTATTGCACCATGCTTTAGCCATAGATGACACATCAGTTTCCCAGTAGTAGACAGCATGTGGTATGGATGGGAAGTGTGGGAAGTTGTTTTGGCTTTAATCATGTCATATGTACATGTTTATACTGATTCAATTTTTGTGTGCTGGTACAATTTGCAATACTTCACACTCTGTCCTACTAGCATGAATGACACTCTTCTTCTTAATATTGATATTGAGCCCATCAAAGCCAGAAATATCTAGTTTCCCAAAAATATCACAAAATGTTACCTCACTTCCCACACAGAGCTTGGCAAAGCACAGAGTGCCTGCCATTCATCACTTGCTCCCATCCTTCAATTGCATTTCATTGCCAGGTATCTGATCAGCTCTCTTCTGTACGAAAACAAACATTCTGATCCATATGATACCAATCCAAATATATTGCATGAGAGTCTGATGTTATTTCTGGGCATCGAATGCGTTTTAACTCTGTAGGCATTTCATAATGAAGTAAAAAGTCGGCAAGCCATTTGCAAACAAATGGAATGCAAATTCTGCCACAAAATTTGCGTAGTGGCACCGCACCTTTCGCAATGGAGTTTCAACACACAGTTGTCAGCATTACCAAAAATAAACGTTACCATATTATTGCAGCCATGTTTTTGCACCAAACACCAGCTGCTAATCTAAATATATTCAGCCATACCTACCTCCCTGACCACCACCAAATCCACGAAAAGTTGCGGTGTAAATGCCGCATATGCGCTAAACACGAAAATGTTTTAGGGATTATTAATAACAAGAGATGAAAACATCCCCCAATCATGTGATATGCCAGCAATTTAGGACAGTGACGTCACTCAGGATTAACATCAGCCATTATATTACAACTTTGGCCCGAACATTACAACTTTGGCCGCTGATGTATTTTCTTGCTATTCATCATGCGTAATTAACTCCTTCCTGAATGCCAACATGGAATAATCAATGCTTTATTTCCATCAGCACTTAGTTGTATTTAGTTTAGCGATGTCATGGCTACCAGATGAAGTCATCATCGCTGACAAGACAAAACAAATTATGTGTAAACTATTGAATATTTGAGAACAGACTGATTTAGGCATTCGAAGCGAATGCACGCTTTTGTGGTACTGTAATGTACGGGAAGCAACCCATGCTGATGTGTGCAACCCATGACCATGAGAACTGATCCCCCAGTCGTTAATTTATCCCCCAATAATTGATTTGGCCCACAGCCATTGATCTGGCTCCAAGTCGTTGATTCACGACACACTCATTTATTTACCCACCCCCTGGCCAAGCCAGCCTACTTCGGGCTGTTGTCCGCCATTGCATTTCCAAGCCGATATATGGGCCACTGTCAGCATGCTCTCTGGTTAACCATTGGACAAATGGAGGCTCGTTGGAGCGCTTGAGTGTTCCCCCTGCTCAATGAATTTTTCTGCCCATGGAGCCCCTGTTCGAAAAAAAATGCACGAAGAACGCCAATTGTCGTCCACCTGCTATCAACTTCAGAACGTGACACCCATATTGGTGTCACGAATTGCCAGGTACGTGACACCCATATTGAACGTGAACTTCATATTGGTCAGAACGTGACACCTTCAACTTCATCTTCTCATATCAACTTCAGAACGTGACACCCATATTGGTGTCACGTTCTGAAGTTGATGGCAAAACATTCAAGGACACATATGTGTCCTTGAATGAATTTTGCTAGACGTAACTTGCCTGGGGTTTTACAACCTGTGCCGTAACTTGCATGTTTTATATCTGCGGATTACCTATCTCTTACTGACCATTGCGTGTTTTTTTTTAAACTTTATCCAAATTGTTGCTGGGGTGGCTAGAGGAACCAGGGTTCTATTGATAAGCAGAGCTTGTTACTTGAACCCTGGCCTAACCACTCGATCCATGAACTCCAGTTCAGCGGCAGAATTTAGACCGAAAGTTTAACGTGCCGCCAATGCACCGACACGGCCGCCCGGCAGCTCGTCCCCGGCCTTATCGGGCCAGCTGCCAACTGGCACTCCCGGCCGGGGGCTAAATGCGAGCGCGCGAAGCGACTCGAACCCTGTGTCGCCAGTATAGGGGAGGCCAGTGCAGGCCAGCGCTCTAACCCACTGAGCTACCGGGGCGGCAATCGGTTTTACAAGTATGCATTAAATTGAAGGAAACGACACTATTTTTTTTAGAAACCCGAATGGTACAGTCACGGGACATGATGGCTTCCAGGAGTGGTTCGCTAGGATTTTTCGCGGAGGATGTCGACGTCATCCGCAAAATGATCCTGCGAAATGGTCATGGGAAATGATCATTTCCCAGACGGGCTCCCCTGTGAGTATTCATGCAGGGCGCCTTCGGATTGAAATTATCCAAGGGAGAACGTGCACTTTATAATTTGTCATTCAGCGGGGGGCCTACGACTGAGAAATTCGAGAGGGTGCACTCGAGCCTCACTGGAGGGGCTCATTCCCTCGCTAGAGTGCTACCGCCATTCCATTTTGGAGGGGTACATGCTTCTGTGCCCTCCCCCTTTGGTTTACTTCCGATAGCTCTATAAGGATAGATGTTGCAACTAAAGTGGTCACAACACGATCGTTATCAGGGGGAGTGGCACAAATCCCATAATTACCTTGACATTTGTAATGAAACCTGTACAGTGTCGTATCCAGGCATTCGAGGATGTGAGTGTAGAGGAAATCAAGCTTTTTGCCCGGTTTCTCACAACTTTAGCTCTGAACGCCGAAAAAGTCCCGGGAGGGGGTAGCGATTTTTAGGCGTGCCGGTCCATAATGGTCATTTGCGCCGCCTTTGTCCCGGGATTAAGCCATACTATTTTATGGTTGGTACTTCCATGAATGTCTCCTAGATTTCAAATCTGTGTGACCTGATATGCCTAAATCAGCTCGTATCATATGTAAACGGTAGGTCTTAGGTATCAATGGAAGTAAAGTTTTTCATCGATAAATGTGTTCTATCACATTGCCTGATTTGTATGATCTATCTCTTTTTGTTAGAAGAAGACGACATGACAAGTTACCCCTGAAAAGTATTGTGAGTAAACAGGACTTCGACGGTTAAAAACAAGTGACGTCACGAATATTCGATTCTCCGGGAGGATGTACCTCATGTTATGGGTCTTGACCCGGTTGCTGTAAACTCCGGCTTTGATGCAAGTGTGGATGCGGTTGGTGTAGTTGCTGGTGTTGGTGAATTCCGTGTAGGTGAGCTAGATGAGTTTGAGGTGGGTGGGACAGTATATTAGTAGGCCCTTGTGGTTCTTGTTAAGTCTGAACACCATGACTTACGTCATGTTATCTAACAAAGCCCCTTTTTAAGGTTGTTTTCCTGAAACTGAAAAGTAAGCATTTTCACAGAAAATGTCATTTTAGTCCTGTTAATAGATATTCTACTGAAGATTTACAGACCGATAATTTATAGGATCACCTTAAGCCACTCAAATTTACCAAAACCATAGCAGAGCTCTGGCAAGGGCACAACGGTTGTGAACCACAGTAATCCATTGGTGTCTGGTTGAGCGTCTCTGTGTCAGGATTATTTGCATGTATCCATCAGTGGTACTGAGCATGAACTTTGTGTCATTCTGGCATGCTTAAGGCAGGCTCTTGATGTCTTCACTAGGTGGTTTTGCAGTGGACATTTTCTCCCATCTAGGTAGGTAGTTGCTTTAGATCCTTCCAAGTCATTCTGAGCTTCATCAAAAGCATTTCAGATATAAACTAAAAGAAGTATATCACACAACATTTATTATTAATGAGAATTGTTTTCATTCAATTTTTGCAGCTTTTTCATTGACAATTATTGCTTGATGGTAGGAAGAAAACAATGATGGACAGTGTTTTTAGTGTATTTTTAATTGAAGCATTGTATATTTTTAAGCCCATGCTCTAATGTGCAGCAAGTAACAGATCAGCTGGTTGATGAGCAACCTACTCATGAGCTGTGTTGCAAATCTTTTTGGTTGTGTGGTGTGAGCTTGTCAGGAGTATCACAAACTTGGTTGACATTGACAACATATACTTTTGTGATCATCTTGCATGGTGTTGCCTAGGAAATTAGCTTATAACTGCAACTTCCACCAATTTAACCATTGCTCCAATTTGTCATCTATCAGTCATATGTCTCTTGCCAGGTACAGTAGAACTGAGTGCAGTCACCACATGAATCAGAAAGTGCAGTGGTGTTTGCCGATGTTCACCAGTCCAATTATACTTCTTTCAGTAAATATTGAAAACTATTTAATTATCAAAACTGAGGTGGGAATTGGATTTAGTGATCACTTCTAATTTATGAGGATAATTATGCCATGTCACCTTGCTCTATATTGTTCCTGAGCTCATGTGTCCTGGGAGCAAAAAGTTGCTGTGAAACCACCTAGTGGTTTCCAGGTGCCCAGACTCCTTGCTGGCCAAAACCTGTCTGGGGTCATGTGACATCCCAGATGCTAGGAGATCCACAGGAACTACATCAGATGGGTTAGCAAAGGTTGTGTTGCACTTTTCCATGTGGAGCACAAGTTCTCTGATGATAATATTTCAGACAGGCAAGCATGTTCCTCACATAGTCATTGGCTGCTTTCATTCACACCAGGATGTCATATATTGACATGCAATCCTTGACCAGGTGGAACTCTACTCACTCAATCATGGAACATGTCCTGAAGCTTGTGATGCCCCATAGAACAGAACCTTGACCAGGTGATGGCTGCCTTGTGCATTCTGAACATGCTGCTGTGCTGGCAGACCTTGGCCAGAACTAGTTGTTTTGACCTGTGACTCATGTTTAGCATAGAGAAATGTCCTTGCTCCCATCTGCATATGTCTCATTTCTTGGACTGTTGTCATATGTCATGGGGTGCATGTGATGGTCTGTTACTTCCACATGCCAGCATTCATTCTGATTTTCCCAGTTCCATTTTTTGGTAGTATTGCAGTTTTTGGTAATCACAGGACATCTTGCACACATTTTACTTCCATGAAGCATCCAAAGGGGTTATATTTGGTCAAGGGAAGTTAGGTTAGTCTTTATTTTTTTTTTTTTAAATTTGTTTGTAAGTTTTTATTTGATTTTTGAATTTAAAAAAAATTAACTATTTTCAACTTTGGTTTCCAGTTTTACTTTTAAAAAAAAGAATGTATTGGCTTGCATGATAGGCAAGGCTAAGCTTTTATTGCATATGATTGTCTTCTCTCATTAGGCATACATGAGTTGAGGCAGGTGTCATCACTGGCAGTCATTTGTAGGTGCACACCTTGCTGCATTTATTCAAGTTTCCTGCAAGTTCTGAATACTTGTGCATCAGCACAAGATTTGTTAGGCTTATGGGCAATCCATACAAACATAAATACCAGGGCAGTCAGAAGCCAGCAGGAACTTAGGGCCACAACCCAGAGCTAGGCATGCATTGACATGCAGCATGTTTGGGTGTGGTTTCTGCATGACAAATGTCTTCAGCAGAAAGGGGGCCACTACAAATCCAACTGGATCTGTCATTGCTCTGCAGTTCTCCACAGAGTGGAGAACATTCAGCTTCACCAGTACAATGCACATCATAACGATTGCTACACTGATTGACAGTGGTGCTGCATGACTGTGCTGTACGTGATATATGTGTGTGTTGGCAGGATGCCGGCGGCTGACGAGGTGGAAGCGCGGCGGCTGTGGCGCGCCGCCGACGCCGTCTGCTTCGACGTCGACTCGACCGTGATTCGCGAGGAAGGTGTCGACCAGCTGGCCTCCTTCCTGGGCAAGGCCGAGGAGGTGGCGCAGCTGTGAGTGACTCTCGCCGGGTCCGCGACACAGCAGGCTCCGATTCGACGACTTGACATGGTTTGATTCCGGTCCTTGGCTAGCAGAATTTAACCTGATCCATGTGAAGTGTGTCCACACCGAACCAGTGCTTGGTCAAAGCCCATTGTCTGGTATAACCAAATCCAGCCTAGTTGGACTTCCTTCAATGAATTTGTTGGACCTAATGCGTCCATGAGGCTTGCATTCTGTGCATGGTAGATGACTTGTAGGTGACCAGTAGATATGTGGATAATTTCACAACGACCAACTTTTTTGCGATGTCTCCCAATCTTATATGAGTATATGGAGAATGTGATGGGGCAGGTTTAGCAACTCACATCAAATGTAGAAGGAGCGTGGTCAGTACCATCTATTTTTTTTTTGCATCCTAGCACTGTTATTTATGTTGATCTGCTGTGCCAAATTATCGTGGTTCCCGACGTATTTCTTGGAAGATGATCAAGCATTGTTACGCTCATGTTCTATTCGTTCAGCTCATGTTCTTTTCATTCATGGTTTATGTCAGATGGCCTATTTTATGTTGACACGTGGTGTCACGAGAAAATGTTGAGGCCTGTTTCTAGTTGTTGTTGTGTTGCTATTTCCTGTGGATGTTGCACGATGGCAAGTGTTATGAAGCTCCATATTACAGAAAGTCCCTTGCGCTTCACTGAGGTCGTGACTCCTAGCTGCATCTATACTTGGAAGAAGTTTCGAGGGATGATGTAAGATAGAAAATCATACATCAAGTCATGTCAGATTATTATGCAATGGTCGGACTTGTGCAGGGTATATCGGAAGCGGTGGTCATGGTTGCCCAGGGCTATCGATAGAAATGTGCGCAAAGGTCTGGAAGATGGTACAATTTGTCAGCCTACAAATTCAGATCGCACTCCTTCGGTACAGAAATAGATCACGAGCTCAATGAAAATTCTGTATAAGAGGGGTCACATGCGAAAAACGTGTACCGGCATCCGCCATCACATGCCCTGGGTGTACGAATATAATGCCAACAATTCAAAAGTCTGAGTACCCACAGGGAAACCCAAAGTCCCCAAATCGGGTTATCTGGTTGGACTCAACTTGAATAGTAAGCTAGGAATTATTTTCCCTTCTGATTGCTACAAATATGTAGTGACCATTCTACTAGCTTTTGTTTTTGCGCTACGATTTTCTTTTTCTCGGTGGTTTCTGTGATTTTTTCCATCTAATCGAGTGGTGGAGTTGAATTGAGTGGTTAAGCGGTCGAGTGCAAGTTTGCGTTGTGTGTGCCTGTGTGTGTATGTGAGGGTGTGACTGTGGACTGCTTGCATTGTACACTGACAATTTTAAGTGTTATGGATACTGTTTTATCCAGTAACACTGCACGATTTCCTCGTGGGTGGTGTGGTGTTTGTTTTTGTCTGTGTGTTGTATGGTGCATCGGTATGTCGTGTGTGCGTGTGTGTGCTGTCGTCTATTTGCAGGGGTGTGGGTGTGGACCAGAGAGTGTTAGGTTCCAGCAAGCTCTGTTGGTAAGTCTCATATGCTATGGGTCTTCCATCCTCTCCGTAATACTCGATCTTTTTTCGCAGTTTCGCATTAACAAATCATGTCGCCAACTAATTTCGCTTATATTTCCACTTTTTAAGCCTTCTCGAACACTAGTTTGGTGCAACTAACGGCTGGGTAGCTATTCTCCTGCAACGTTTTTTTTTCTTCTTTTCTGATAGGAAATTCCGCGACTTGCAATATATTCGTATTCTAGTGTTAACGTACGGTTATTTGGGTAGAGATGGAAAAGAGCATCCATGACCATCCTTTAATGGATGGCAGTGTCAAAATTGATTTAAAGAAAAACACCGAAGAAACCCCTGGACTTCATGAGTAAGCACTTCCACTGAGAGTATGCCATGGATGCGTTGCGATGATTTCACAACACTGGGCCATTTACGTCGTGTTCGGATGGGTTGATTGATTATTTGGGTTTAAGGGCGCGCCGACTACTAGGTCATTTAGCGCCCAGTGTTCGGACGGGACGTTAAGGAGCGGGCTGTCCCTGCGTGCGCGGCGCCACGCCGCGCCGCTGAGGCCGCGTGTGGTCGCTGCAGCACACGCCAGTCGATGGGCGGCGCCATGTGCGTGCGTCAGGCCGTGCGGCGGACCGCGTCCCTCCTGCGGCCGCGCCGGCAGGACATCGTGCGCTTCCACGCGCGCCGCCGCCTCACGCTGTCGGACGGCGTCAGGTGAGGCGTCGCTGGCGCCGGCCCGCCCAGGAGTCCGTCCGTGTCGCATGGCCGGCCGGCGCCGCGCCGCCGAGTCGTAGGTCGCGGGTTCGCGGCCCGGCGCCGGCCGGACTTTTGCGGACCGGCGGCCAGCCCGCGCCTCGTTCGGTCGCCGCACGGGTGACGTGGCTGTTGGTCAGACAGTGTGCTTAGAGCGACAGCACGGCGGCTGTGATTGTGTTCGGTCTGTTTGTGTTGCCGTGGCCGGTGCACTCCCCTCCCCCTCACACACACGCACGCGCACACCCACCTTGGTGATCTACGTGTGTGTTGTGTGCACTTGCGCTAGCTGTGCCGATCTGTAGTCCGGCGGCACGTCCAGCTCTCTGGCGCGTGTCTGGCCCGGGCGGCGGAGGCGGAGACCGCCGCCACGCATGCTGATCCTCCGCGGCCGCCTGGCTTGCAGGACGGCGCATGCGATGAGCGGCGCGATGGACTTCCGCGAGGCGCTGCGGCGGCGGCTGAGCCTGCTGCGGCCGACACAGCAGGCGGTGCGCCGGTTCACGTGCCAGCAGTCGCCGAGCGTCTCCCCAGGTATTAGGTGAAGTACCTTCCAGGCCTGTCAGCATGCCCGCTGGCGCGCGCCGCCGCTGCCGCCGCCGCCGCTGCCGCCGCCGCTGCCGTGTGGTGTGCGGGGCTCGGTGGTGGGGTGTGGCATTCTGAGCGCACGTCGGGAGTGTGGTCGGTGCTGATGCCGGTCGCCGTCGGAGGTGTCGTGGGTGTCCCTGCACTGCGAGGTTTTGTCTCGTGTGCAAGCATGTCGGTGGAGGCTGGACGGTCTTGTGTTCGCTTCCGCACGAGTGATATTTTACTGTGGCCGTACGGTTGTCCCGGAACACCGCGAAATACGGCGTTAATGTTGTGAAATTGAGTACCACGAAGTCATTGATGTCACTGCAAGTCTTCATCACGTGCGTGAACATATTAATATGCACTCGAGGGCCCAGCTGTTATTTTGTTATGTGTGGCATCGTACTCAGACCTGTGCTGCCAAGCTGCGAAGATGGGTCTCAGCGTTATGGTACAATGGATTAACATCGTGTGATATCAGCACTTTAGACTTACGACTTCATTTACTAGTGACAAATCGTTCACGTTCAAGAGCGCGAACAGGATGGTTTCAAGAGGAGCGACCCGGTGCAATGTACGGTGGCATATCCCGGCACCGAGTGGTTTTTGACGGAAAAATTAGGAAAGTTTCCCTATGCGCCCCTTCACAATGCATGGCATGCACAACTGTAGCGAAGGGAGACGATGTAATAAGAGTGATGGTGTGCAGGATGGCTGTGGTACATCTCCATCTCGGTTCTCGATATACCATTGGGATACTTGTGTTTCTTTGAAACTCTGGGTCGTGCACTAATATGAAATGTAATTATATTGAGCTATAGCAATCTGTGATGCTGGTGTTTTTTTTTTTGGCCTGTGCTATTTTCTATCTACCGAGGTCACTTGTCTAGGTTCGGCATCAATCGGATAGTGCTGAGGATAATTTGAAGGATCCGAGGCAGAGACGTCATGACAATTGTATCCATCGCCGGAAGAATATTTTAGCACGTGTTCTGTGAGGTGATGTATTTAAATGCCATCACTGCACGACTGCAGCCCATCCTGCGTAGTCACTTGGTGCCTGGACTCATTTCGACTTGGGCAAAATGTACATTAAAGTACGTATGTTTCTTCTCCGTGATCTAAAGGAGAAAACACAGAGTGTTGCTGAATAAAATAGCATTCACAACACTTCAAATTGTTAGTGTGTATAATGGAAGAATCACAGCTGTCAAGCTCCGGCTGCAGTTCAGACGGTTCCAGCGTCCGTGCCGTGTTGGCAGCCAGCAGCGTTGTGAGTGGTGCCGCGTCGTGAGGTCCGGCGCGGCTAACGCTGCGGCTGTGTGGTGCCAGCGAGCTGGTGCGGCTGCTGCACCAGCGCGGCACCAAGGTGTTCCTGGTGTCGGGCGGCTTCCGCTGTCTGATCGACCCGGTGGCGCGTCTGCTGGACATACCCGCCGACAACGTCACCGCCAACCGACTGCTGTTCGACTTCGACGGTGAGTTGGCGACGGCGAGCGGTCGCCGCCTCCCCCGTCCCCACCCCCGCCCGGCGGCTGGCGACGCCACGCGACGGCGAGCGGGCGCCGCCTCCCCCGCCCGGCGGCTGGCTGGCGACACCACGCGCCGGTGCTGGTGGAGTTGGAATTGATACGTGCGGCTGTTTATCCGCCATACTTGTCGCCAGCTGGTCGTGGCGACAGCCGCAGCCGACGGATGTCTGTACTCTGCGTGATCACGGGCCATGTCGCAAAGCCGTGCGGGTGATTACGGGCCTGAAGCGAAGTGTCATTTTATCGCGCGTGTTTCCAAGAAAATCGTAGCGGCCATCACGTTAAGATGGCGGGCTTTATTTAGTGCATGCGTGAAGAGTCGGCAGCCACGTGTCTGGTGAAGGCACGTGTCTGGTGCAGACACTGCTGTGCTGTGCGTGGGAGTGCCGAAATACGACCAGCTGCCGCCACCTGTGGCGCCTTTGGCGCCGCGCGCCAGGTGTGCCTAATCGCCGGCTGATTGGCCGCGTCGCCCCCGTCCTGTGCAGGCAATTACATGGGCTTCGACGAGTCTCAGCCGACGTCGGCGTCCGGCGGCAAGCCCAAGGTGGTGCAGCGGCTGATCGACGAGCACCAGCTGTGCTGCGTCGCCATGGTGGGCGACGGCGCCACCGACCTGGAGGCCTCGCCGCCGGCACATGTGTTCATCGGTGAGAGTGTGCGCTGCACAGGTCCGACATGGTCGTTGGTCTTGTTGTGTTGTGTTTGTTATTGTTTGTTTATTGGTTGGTTCACGACACACTATGCACATTCACGGCTAATGGCGGCACCCACACTGTTTCGCCGGTGGGCCGCGGGATTGGGAAATGTCCTGAGTGGCGCTAGAGTCGAGCCCGCGACCTTTGGTACCCATAGCCCGACACCTTAACCACTCGGCCACCCCCGCCCCGTTGTGTTGTGTGTGTTTGGTGCGCGCGGTCGTGCCGTGGACGTCGTTCTCCGTCTTCGGAAGCGGGCTATTCGCCAGCAATGTCGATTTCTCCAACGTCTTCCAAATGTAACGTATACTTACATGTATTTTATCACTACAAGGTTTGAGAGCCTCATGACTAGTGCATGCGTTAATACAATTGCTTCCATGATTGACATCAGCTGTTCTGTGTCGTTTAGAACCTAATGAGATCTACGTGTGTGATATTGGCACTTGAGTGTCCGAATGAGTTATAGAGATCGGAATGGATTTCATAGTGCCGGTTTGCTGGCTTCGGTTATTTCTGATGTACGGAACGGTGAAGCTCCATTCACTTGTTACCACCCGTGACGGAGAGTTTTGTATTGTAGAGACTTCAAGTGCAATGGCACATTTTGCCACTGGAACACACATTGACGTATAATTTGCACTGTTTGCCGGTATTTTCGACACAAACGTTTCGCTTAGCAACACTAGCTATATAATTCCGAACCTCTTGTCCGCTGGCGATATCCCACTTGTGTAACTACCAATTGTGCATCCCAACACGGTAGCATGGCACTCACCCCCAACACGAAAATGCGTCCCACGCCAACCATTCGTGGTTGGTGACCTGACGCCCACGTACCCTACTGAAGGAAGCCCGACACTTCGGCCATCGCCCTACACCGGCGCGCCTTTTTGCACCACCGTGGCGGGAGTCCCCCGACAGCGTGCTGCCCGCTGACGTCCGCTCTCCTGCCGCAGGCTACGGGGGCAACGTGACCCGGGAGCGCGTGCGCGCGGCGGCGCCCTGGTTCGTGCACGACTTCCAGCAGCTGATCGACGCGCTGGCCGACTGACGCCGCGCCCGGAGCTGCGCCCGGAGCTGCGCCTGGAGCTGCGCCAGGAGCTACTCCCGGAGCTGCGCCTGGAGCAGCACCTGGAGCTACTCCCTGAGCTACTCACTGAGCTGCGTCCCGAGCTGCGCCCTGAGCTGCGCCAGGGGCTACTCCCGGAGCTGCACCTGGAGCTGCGCCCGCAGACTGAATGTGCGTAAATGGATCCGGTCGGCGGATCATGCTCCGCAGTCGGCTGCTGTGTAGCAGTGCTACGGGTACACGCCGCAGTCGGCTGCTGTGTAGCAGTGCTACGGGTGCACGCCGCAGTCGTCTGCTGTGTAGCAGTACTGCCGTTGAAATGGAGTGGTTTACCGAAAGGCTGAATAATCGCCATTGTTACCTTTCTGAATATTTGTGGTATCCAAATAAGGTATATTTTATCACCTGTGTACGACGTGCCGGGAGTGGCTGTGTAATGGCTGGGAACGTTTCGAGTGCATGGACATGACATCACAGGCAGACGGGTCAATGGAGGTTAAGTCAGAGCACCAGTTGTGGTTGCATTATTGCGGCGTCCTGTGACTACTCGTGACTATGTGCAACGCTGGTCACGTCGTTTGCTATGGCATTGCTGATGGATGAATATACAGGTGTTGGCATGGCAGGACTGTGGCGAGAGAG
Source organism: Imbricaverruca yamaguchii (assembly GCA_034440575.1). Lineage (NCBI taxonomy): Eukaryota > Metazoa > Arthropoda > Thecostraca > Neoverrucidae > Imbricaverruca > Imbricaverruca yamaguchii. Next base: position 2,812,987 of record JAOTOL010001657.1, read on the forward strand.
AAAAGCGTGCAGCATTGGTCTGTTCAGCACCCTGGCTCAGACAACGGCGGGCTGCCTTTGTTGCCCTTTCGTGTGATAGCTCAGCTAATAATGAGATCGCGTCGACATTATGAATAAGGAAAGGAACATTTTTTTTTCGTCGAGCTGATCCCCTCCAGATTGGTGCGTTTCCTCCCAATACTGCAAACAAGAGTTGCCTCGAGGTGAGAATATCTGCACGGACGTCAAACAGTTGGTGGCACGCCGGGACCGTCGAAATAAAGTGCTCTAGTTTCACTGGGAACTACCGAGTGCTTCACCGGGGCATTTGATCCACGAACTCATGTGTTTCACTGGCACAATGAGGCGGGCCTGCTAGCGGAACTGCGTGCCTGATGTCCATGCGGTGAACTGATCACTAGTCCACAGCAACCGTGTGAGGCGCGATCATTACTGGAAGCTGCGGGTGTTTATTTATGAAAATCATGGGGCGGGCGATGGCCGAGTGGTTAAGGTGTTCAGCTCTGGGTACCAAAGGTCCCAGGTTCAACATTCACACAACTCGTGACATTTCCCAATCCCGCGGCCTACCGGCGAGACAGTGTGGGCAGCGTCATTAGCCCAAATCGTGCATAAAGTGAATAAACAAACAATGAAGACAGTTGGCGCCCCACCGACCAGTGTTCGGTCCGGTGGTGTACATAAAGGGTAGTTTCCGGCCAGTTCAGCCAGACGGGGTCTGAAGTGGGTTGGGGATGGGCCTTTGCTGTCCAACCGGTTTCTCAGCAAATATGAACGGCAAGTGCGGCAAATTTGCGGTTCGGTCATTGCTCTACCTGATCCTGGCCGTCGTGTGCACAGCTTCTTTGATGTCATGCAGGCAAGCAGATTCGTCGAGAATGTCAACAGCTGCCCGGTTCTGATGAATCTGCGAACCGAGTGCATTTGGAATACCGCACGAAAAAGCAGACCTCGAGCATAGATGAGTGCATCATAGTGCATAGTGCATAGAACATAGCGAGCTCAAACAATTACGTCGGGAAATATCGGCTCAACTCCCTGGGGTGGCTACGGTGATTCGCAACCCACAAGGCATCATACACTAATGGGTACACTGACCGAATTCAAAATTTAACTCAAATTCCATTTCCTGATCATGTCTAACGTGTTGAATTTGACGGAAAATACGTCCCGCACCTGCCAAAAAGTACGGAACTGCTTATTAGATCGTATGTTGCCACAAAGACAAAGTTGGTCGGATTCGTAGTGATGTGTGGTGGACGAGTCACGAGACGTGCAGATCCGGGCTCTCGACTCATAGGTTCACGTCTCTCTCCCGCTTTAAGGCGTATAAGGCCATTTGACGATCTTGCTGAACATACCACGTTTACAGTGGTACACCTTGCGAATTGCATGTGCATATGGGATTTGAAAGCAATACATTACAACATTAGCTACGAATATTTGTGTGGGTCAAATGTGATTTTCAGAGTCCTTTGTGCGATTTTGGGGCCCCAAGCGTCTTTCAACATCCTAGGCCCACATTATGTCAGTGGCCCTTGTACGGTTCGGGCTCCAAATCGTCCACCCAAGGGCCCTATCTGATGGCCTGTGCTCTTCTCCGACAACCAGGCCCCCTCCGTCGTCTCAAGACCCACTCTGATGACCCAGGGCCCTTTTCGGCAGGCCGGAGACCAATTTCAAAAAGCTCTGGCCATTTTCATCAGGTCAGGGGCCCTTTCTTCGGCTTGGGCTCTGCCGTCAGCTTAGGAGCTTTTCGTATTGGTTCAGGGACCTCTCCGTCAGCCCCATGGGCCCTTCAAACGGTCAGGGGGGCCCCAGTCGACCTCGAAGCCCTGTGACCTAGCCCGGGTCCTCAACATCTTCCTGAATGACTACCCTCCGTTGACTGGGGGACCTCTTCATCAGCTTGGGACCCTTTTTCAGTCAACCCGGGGCTCTTTTCTTCGGTCAAAGGACCCTTTACGTCGGCCCAAACCTCGCGGGCCCTCAACACGACGCCAGCAAGGCGATCTCCTGGAGGATCTTTTCTGACCCTCTAGGGTGGATGGAGGCTTCCCCTTTCGCCTCATGCTCTTTGGCTTGGCACCCCCTCTGACGTCGACCTTCAACCTATAGATGTAGGTTTCGGAGATTAAAAAAAAACTGGAAGGCACAAACTGGAGAGAGAAATATACGGAGGGCACAATACATGAAGACGGGCCCAAATGGATTCTCCAGTCCGCGCGTTCTCCATGGAACCCGCGAAATCTGTGCGCGGATTTCGTGAGTAAAGGAACAACATATGGCGTCAGAGCCCTCGTTGTCAAAGGACGGAACGTGACGAACGCGCTCTTGGTCTGCCAACATGGCGGCGTTCATTGGCACGATTTTCGGGTCTCATCGAGTTGAGAACCCGGCTGGCGGTGTCCGCGCGTGGCCGCGTTTTCTGAGCGTGGTGTGCGAGGGAGGAGTGTCCGACGTGGTAAGTGTCCGAGTTCCATTAATTTTGTTTCGTTTTGTGGTTCCTATCAGGTATCGGTGCCTGAAATTTACAATTAAGATGAATTGAATCGTATGAAATGAATTCACAGTTTAAAGTAATTTTTTTTTATTTCTTGGAATTTCATCTTTCAGTCCTATGTAACCTGGTTAGCACCTAGGTACCTAGGTAGCATAAAAGTAAAGTTAAAAATGAAGCAAAAAGTAGCATAGGTAACCTAGCTTAACCTCCCTTAGCTTACATGCAAGAAGACAGCCTTTTTAGAAATGGAAAATTCACAAGCAATATTTTTTAATGAAATAGCCTAATTGAACAAAACCTAGCCCATTTGTGCGCTATGTGGAAGCAGAATGTGTGTAAAGCATGTCCTGAGAACACATTAAAGCACAATACTACTGGCTTGGTAGTTTGGGGTAAGTAAGGTTAGGTTGTGCTTCCATTTTTCTTTTCAACATAAATTTACAAAAAATGAAAATGAATTCAGTAAGCTTCAGAACACCAGGAGAAAATATTTTTAGCAAGGTAGATACATGTTCCGACATTCCTGAACAACAGATGGAAAATGTGTGGTGGAATATGTGGTTTGTGTGGGGTAGCATGGATTAGACATACCTGGATTGGAAACTCTGTACCATTGCCTTTCATCTCAGAGTATCAGTGGCACAAACCCACCACAAAGTGGGCAGTAAGTAAAAGCATGGAAACTGCCAGTTTTAAGCAGTGCAGCTATGGGAGTTCTGAGTACACATTTTGTACATACATTTTTCCAATTGATTCGGCCATCCCAAGAGGATTGTGTTTGTCTTTCATGATACATAATTGATCAAGGAACCTTACCATTCTTTCCTTCTTGATTGATTATGCTCTGTTCTGAAGTTGTCATGGTGCAAAGTGAAGACATCTATGAGAGGGAGCACATCTTGCTGAAAGAGCAGTCTGCATCATTTGCTGTGTTGATGTTAAATGGCATGGTTTTAAGCAGTGAATATCTTGCTTGTATGCAATTCCCCAAATAAGTGGCAGAGTATGGAGTTGCTAGGCAAGCTTCAACAACTCTAGTCCATGGCTGTTTTGCTGATGTGCACTCAGGGCTTCTATATAATTACCAAATCTGCATCAGATACATTTTCACAGTATTTATATAAAGGTACCTGGGTGTGTGGGGGTATAGTGTCTCAAATTGTGAAACAAATGCATGTGTAGGTTTGTAGCAAATTCCAGTAGGATTTTATTGCATACAGCATCAGTAGGGTAAGTTAGGTTAGATTAATTGTATCCCTGTAATTTTGTATTATTCTTCATTTTGTGTTCTTTCAACTACTTCAGCCTTTTTGAAAAGTAGATCAGGATAGCTTGAGTTATGCTGGGTTAGACTTTAAATTTAGAAAATTGTGAGAAGGGAACCTGACTTTTTTCCAATGAAAAAGTTCTTGAAAAGTAGTTTAGGTTGCATTATGTTACATTTTTTCAACATTATTTCTTATGCTGTGTCTTAGCTCTTCCCCAGACCATCTCTGTTGCTCCCTGGACTTAAAGTCTACCCCAGACTCCTCTGGTTATCCCCACTCATCCCTAGATACCTGAACTTCTCCCCAATGCCTTGACTTCCCCAAATTCTTCCATTCCTTCATAATTGGCACTACATATCCAGTAGCAGTTGATGCCAAATAATCAATCTATCAAAACCATTCCTTCCCAGATTGCCTCCTTCCTGCACAGACTACTTTTTTCTTCACTGATTCTCTTGCTTTATCACAAGGCTGTCTCATTCCTTTCCAGACTCCCCATCCCCCTACTAGTCAGTCCATCCTCTCCAGACTCCACTGCATCTCCCCATTCCTCCCAGACTTCCCATTCCTGCTTAGATCATACTGTTCCTTCTCAGACTCCATCAGTACTCCCCAGACCTTTTCCCACCCAAACCCTTGTGTTCCTCTACATACTCCTTAATTCTCCCACACACACTCTTGAATTTCATTCTAGATTCATTATCCATTTTCCCCCAAACTAGCATTGTTACTATCCAGATTCCTCAGTTCCTCCTATGTCCAGTGGGTTCAACTTAACCCTTGGACTCTATGGGCTCAGGAGCCACATTGCACCCTCAGGTAGGATCTCATGCAAAATTCATGACTTTCATCCATGCATCTGCAGATTATTTCCGTGCACAGACAGGTTGTTCAGTGCTGACTGTGCACCTGAAGTGTGCACGGTTGTGCTGCTCTTCAGGTGGCGCGCGGCGACCGGTGGTGAGGTTGGACGGCTGCCATCATGTCGAGCTTCTCGGCAGCCGACTACGTGGTGTGCGGGATGCTGCTGGCCATCTCGGCCGCCATCGGCGTCTACTTCGCCTGCACCGGCGGCCGGCAGCGCAGCCAGGCGGTGCGTGCCCGTGGCCTGGCCGCGCCGCGCCACCTGCACCTTCGTTATTTTTATTCTGAAAAAAAAATTATGAGTTCTTGCTGGGGTTGCTTGTGAACCAGGGTCTTTGTTGCCAACCAGAGCTTGCTTGGTGAACCTTGGCCTCCCATCCGATGCAATAATTCCAGTTCAATGGCAGAAGTTCGACCGAAAGTTTAACGTGCCGTCAATGCACCGACACGGCCCCCAGTTACTAGCCGACCCTCCCAGCCGGGGGCTAAATGCGAGCGCGCGAAGCGACTCAAACCCTGTGTTGCCAGGACAGGGGAGACCAATGCAGGCCAGTGCTAGCCAACTGAGCTACCGGGGTGGCTTTGGGGCAGTGCTAATAAAGCAAATCTTCACCATGTCTCAACACCCATATCCAATAAGTATACACTTATAGAATACTATACAATAATAAAATATAATATAATTATATACAATAAGTATAATGTAATATGCTATACAACATGTATAATATAATGTAATACTATACAATAATTGTATTATAATATAATACTATGCAGTAAGTATAATGTAGTATAATACTATATAATGTACTGTACAATGCGTATACAACTACACACGCCACTGTGGCTCGTACCATTTTCATGACAGCGCAGCAGGCTGGTGTTGTCGCGTCAACTGACCTCGTGTGCGCCGTGACAGGAGTACAATGTTAAAGTAGTGTTTTTTCGTTAGGTGTGAGATGTCAAAGCGAGTGGAGTAGGATGTCGAAATTGATCACGGAAGCGATGTCATTTAACGTAGCTTATGTATTGTTCAAACATAATTTTTATCCTACAACGTACTCCTGCATGCACTTTTTCTATTTTTATGGTACCTAATTTATGGGCAAATATTCTAGCGATAACGATGCAAAATACCTATCCATATCAACTTATATTGTATAACAGATGACATCATAGATAGTCCTCTTACCCGAAATTGTGCTTACAAGTGCTCGTGTATCACAATTCACAATGGTGAGTGTCGGCATGATACTTATCGACACAGGACTGTCATAAATTAGACATGGAGACTTCACAACGACTCATCACAAAGAACGATGTCGATCCTCCGCTGTATGGCCCACGCAGTCGATGCGTCCGTAAGGCCACCTAACAAACCAACCAAATAACCCGATGTCGGTATTCCGTCGGGAGGGATGTTGATTCAGCAGGGTTTAAATAATGCTTTTTCGTTAGGTGTGAGATGTCGAAACGAGCATAGTAGGATGTCGAAATTTGCCACGGAATTAGTGTCATTTAAAATGCTTTTGATGCCTCGGACTCAAATTCGAGCTGATGGTGTAGGCACTTCGAGCTGATGGTGTAGGTTTCAAGGAGCAGGATTACGATACTTTTTGGAGAAGGATGTCGATTGAGTGTTCAGAAAGTGGTATATTCCACCTTGTTCACGAATAATGAATAAGGTGGAATTAAATTTGCCGCCCCGGTAGCTCAGTTGGTTAGAGCGCTGACCTGCACTGGTCTCCCCTGTACTGGCAACACAGGGTTCGAGTCGCTTCGCGCGCTCGCATTTAGCCCCCAGCCGCGAGTGTCAGTTGGCAGCTGGCCCGATAAGGCCGGGGACCAGCTACCGGGCGGCCCTGTCGGTGCATTGGCGGCACGATAAACTTTCGGTCTAAATTCTGCCGTTAAACTGGAGTTCGTGGATCGGGTGGTGGGGCCAGGGTTCACGCAACAAGCTCTGCTTAGCGATAGAACCCTGGTTCCTCAAGCTACCCCAGCAACAATTCGGATTAAATAATAAAGAAATAAAATTATCACTGCGATTCAGTGTTGAGAACGTTGTACCCTCCAGCCCGGTTCACGGCCGATGTACCGCCGCAGGAGTACCTGCTGGCCGAGCGCAGCATGAGCGTGGTGCCGGTGGCGTTCTCGCTGCTGGCCAGCTTCATGTCGGCCATCACGCTGCTGGGCGTCACCGCCGAGAACTACAGCTACGGCACCCAGTTCGTCGCCATCAACGTGTCGTACGGCATCGCCACGCCCATCGCCGCCTACTGCTACCTGCCCGTGTTCTACCGGCTCTCCGAGTACTCGGTGTACCAGGTGGGCGCGGCGCGGCCGCTGCATGCGCGGCTGGCTTGTCCTACGCCCTGAAACGTTGTGTGATGCGCCCGCAGGCCCTGATTACACACATACACGGGCGGCTCGTCCTGCTGCGCCGACGCGCCTCCGATTTGCCGCGGACGTAAAAGTGGCACTGCTGGGCTTTCTCCAAACCAGCTGGATGTTGAAGCTGAAACGGGCTCGAGACGAGCAGTCTTCAGCAGGCACGATTTGATGTGTATGTCGCCCCTTCTTGAGGAATGTTAATTACTGACTGCTATCGGAGCCTGGCGGATTGCCTGTAAACACAGATGTGGACGCTAAGTGACCCTGGCGGTCGGCGCGTCCCTAAACTGCAATTCATCATCATGAGACGAGCAGCCACGTGCATGCTTGCGGCCTTCTCTTGTGTGTGCCCTCGGTAAGATAGCTGGCAGTTCGGATAACTTGGACTAATCTAACGCGACGAATCTAACGAATCTAAGACTGAGACAACCGTTGGAGACTGGGGCTGGGACGCGCTAGCTTACGCCAGGCGACGGTAGATCGAAGGCGGGTGCCGTGTTATTCCTACTCGATTCGACGTCAGTGTGCCTCGGAAACTCCGGCAATCCAGCACTCAAAGCACACAGGAGCTTCGGTAGCTCAGTGGTTACGCTGAGCGCCTGGGAAACCAAAGGTCCCCGAGATAGAAACCATTGTTTTCCGGTATTGGTATTCGTATATCCTCTGGTAAAATAGCTCGATTCCTTTCGTTGTCCGCCCTTCGTGTTGGGTTGAGGGCCAGACGACGCCACGCAACCTCGGCTGGTGCGTCGTAAAACAACACAAATAAAGCTATCAACACAAACTGATAGGCCTCTGATAACCGCCAGCCCTGTTTGGAAAAGGTTTACCCGTCCCTGTATCTCGAGACGTCCAAACGAAATGATTGATGGAGGTAGCCTGGGTAGGAAACCTATGTGCTATGCAAATTTAGTGTTTCAGGTCAAATCTGTTTCGGCCGAATGAGCTCGATTGTTACAGTTGCAGAGCCTTCAGCATACGCCGGCATGCAACCAATATCGATAAAGCATTTGGCGGATCTAAACGGGAAGAATCCGGTCAGATGGAAAGGACAGCACACGCACACATCATATTGTATCGATAAACCTAGGTGAGGTCTATCATGGCTAGATGGGGTCGACAGCTCAACCAGGAAGTGAAAACAGCATGGGATAGCTCTTTTTGTTTGTATGGTGAACGTGACTGTTCCATATTTTACGAGGTCTCCCGGGAATTTTAGCTCAGTTGACGCCAAGTTTTCGACGTAGCGCATTTTGCTCTCCCATAATCCCTTGATTTCAAGTAATACGAGGCTGTGTCCTATTTAATACATACATCTGATGTGTGCATCTGATACATTACTCTGGCGCGTGGAACTGGGCGTCTTCCACGGCAACGTGGAGCTCCCAGAAGTGTCTGTTGTCGGGTAGGCCAAATGTACATCGACTACCACGGCACCTTTTTCCACTAGAACTTGGTTGCCTTTGGCCGCTGCGTCATGCGTTATGTCCGCTGAAACTTGGCTGCCTTTGTACGGAGAGTGGGCTGGCTCTTGCATTACCGGCCAATCAGTATTTTGTACTACACAATACGACAGTGATACATTATTCGGGAAATAGGGTGGAATATACCACTTTCTGAACACCCAATCGACATCCTTCTCCAAGTAGTGTCGACATCCTGCTTGCTTATGAAGTCTTCGCGTCTTCTTTCTAACGGTATCTCATGTAAGTATCATGCCAATGCTCTCGATAAGGAATGGAGATAAACGAACATTTCGCAACGCAATTTCAGGTAAAGGGATCAACTATACTATGATGTGGTTTGCAGCACCAGCCTATAGCATAGGTTGTATATTCTCCACGTACCCAATATAGCTTTTCATAAATTATGAATGTCAAAGCAAATGATATAGGTACAGTCATAGGTACCGATACCATGGGCTCAGAATTCAGTCTGAAAGATATCAAGATGATTTTAAATGACACTAATTACATGGAAAACTTCGACATACCACTGTGCTCGTTTAGACATCTCACACCTAACGAAAAGCCATTATTTTAACCCTGCAATACGATCTTGCGATCGTGCGTTAGTTTACAGGTGGCTATCGGGTAGGATCTGAATGCGAGCACTGACGGACATTTATATCAATATAATATTTGCCGTGTAGAAGTGCTGTTGCGTATCAGTTTTTGCGCTAACAGTCGCACCGGAACAGTTTCTGGTAGCAGCTATTGTTACAGTGCACCTATGATTAAATTGATTCTATGTTTGGTGGGAACACAGTTATTTTAAGGAAAGGCATACAAGCAACAGTTGGTCACACGATTACCGTGAGACGTGGCGGGCACGCTCCGATTTGGATCGATGTCGGTGGCGGCGTCTCGCAGCGAAGCGCGGCGCCTGCACCGACAGCTCTGACGTAATCGCGGCCGGAACAAACCGGTGTGTCCGGACTGGCTGAAGCCGCTCGGTGCGACCGCAAGACCGTGTCGGTGGCGCAGTCAGCTGTGCGCTCGTCTCGACCGGTCCTGGGCTGGCGTCGGGACCAGTGCATCATCTCCCTGGACAGGCTCCTGCCCGGGAAATATTAACTGGGTAGCATTCGCCATGCCACGTTCGCAGCGCTCGCGACCCGTGGCGTGTGATTCACAGGCATGACCTTGGGCGCAAAATGACCCTAGATGTCGACGCGTCCCAAAACTCCAATCCACCACCACAGGCATGACCTACCGTTGAGCAGATGCCCGAGTTTGGTGGCATGCCTTGAGAGCACAGACTCGCCTCCTGTCACCGGAACAGTCCACTGTTCACCATGCCGAAGAAGGGATGGCCAACGTGCTGCGATGACAAGCCCGAGAGCAAGCGCATGTGCAAGACAACGAAAGCGATGCCAAAAGTGAAGCGTTCGCCTTGCATAACGTGTATGCTGGCTATGCATTCGAGTGCACGGCAAGACAAAAAAAAACGTGTGCAGCGGAATCTAAAGCAAAATGTTGGTAAAAAGAATAGCGCCGTGTCGTCTCACGAAGTGGATAGGCTCGCCGTAGGTCGTCACACCGACCGGTGGTTCAAATGAGCACTGCTCAGCTCAGTGATACATTTTTCGTGAAATTGGGTGGAATATACCACTCTCTGAACACTCAATCGACGTCCTTGTCCAACAAGTATCGGCATCCTACTCCTTGATATAAAGTAGTTATGTCTCCTTTCTAACAGTATCTCGTTTATAAATAGCATTTGCATGCCTTCGATAAGGAATGGTGTTACACGAACATTTTGCAATGCAATTTCAGGTAAAGGGGTGACCTATGATGTTGTATGGCATACGATACGAGTTTATCGTAGTTATTATTCTCCCTATCCTGAATATAGCTCATCGTAAATTATGAATCTCAAAACAAATGATAAAGGTCCAGTCATAATTACCTACATCATGAACTCAAATTTTAGTCTGAAAGACATGAAAAACATTTTATATTACACTAATTACATGTCAAATTTCGGCATCCTGCTGTGCTCGTTTCCACGTCTCACACCCAACGAAAAACCAATATTTTAACCCTGGCTCAGCATTGGTGTACGTTGCCATGGCAACGCACCACGTTCGGCGACACCTATGCTCGCTTTGAGCTACCGGATGGTGCGCGGTCGCCTGACAACCAGCGCGCGGTCGGTGGCGTGCTGTGCGGCACCAACACCGCTCAGTTCCTCAGTTTCGGCAGCGTCCCGCAGCACGCATCAGGTAGCTGCCGCACATAAACGCCCACCAAATGCCGCCGGTAGGTCGCTATGCATGTGGAGCGTGCTGGTCGCCGTCTGGTGTGATTCGCCACGGTCACGAGCGCAATTGTTTCGCTCATTCGCCCGGCCTTCTCCGACAAACACAAGTGCATCGCACGACTATAGCGGAACAACACCGCGCCACGGGCATGTCGGAGCAATAACCGCAGGACTACCGCGGTACCGTACTGGAGGGTCATCGCGGTACAGTTCTGGAGGGTCACCGCGGTACGGTACTGGAGGGTCACCACGGTACAGTACTGGAAGGTCATCACGGTACACTACTGGAGGGTCACCACGGTACAGTACTGGAGGGCCACCACGGTACGGTACTGGAGGGTCACCACGGTACGGTACTGGAGGGTCACCACGGTACGGTACTGGAGGGTCACCACGGTACGGTACTGGAGGGTCACCACGGTACAGTACTAGAGGGTCATCGCGGCACAGATCTGGAGGGTCACCACGGTACAGTACTGGAGGGTCACCACGGTACAGTACTGGGGGGTCACCACGGTACAGTACTGGAGGGTCACCACGGTACGGTACTGGAGGGTCATCACGGTACAGTACTGGAGGGTCACCACGGTACAGTACTGGAGGGTCACCACGGTACAGTACTGGAGGGTCACCACGGTACAGTACTGGGGGGTCACCACGGTACAGTACTGGATGGTCACCACGGTACAGTACTGGAGGGTCACCACGGTACAGTACTGGAGGGTCACCACGGTACAGTACTGGAGGGTCACCACGGTACAGTACTGGATGGTCACCACGGTACAGTACTGGATGGTCACCACGGTACAGTACTGGAGGGTCACCACGGTACAGTACTGGAGGGTCACCACGGTACAGTATTGGAGGGTCACCACGGTACAGTACTGGATGGTCACCACGGTACAGTACTGGATGGTCACCACGGTACAAAGTAGGAGGATCACTAAGGGATAGTACTGGAGGATCACCGCGGTACAATGCTGGATCACCACCACGGTAAAATACTGGAGGATCACCAGGGCACAATACCGGATGATCACTATGGTACACTGCCATGATATCATCATGGTACACTGCCATGATATCATCATGGTACAATACCGGAGGATCACACGGCACAAGGCAGGATGATCGCCAAGGTACTGCACCGAGGCAACGCTGGATGACCACGGCGGTACAATACCCGAGCATCACTTGGACATACTACTGAGGCAATACTAGGGTAAAGTACCGGACCAATAATACGGCATGTTACGGGAGCAACATCACAGAGGAATATTGGAGCAACTTCACGTACTTCTGCAAGAGGGTCTTGCTGCTGTTTTGCAACGACTTAGTGCGCCCAGGAGCTGGTGCAGGGGCTTGCGCCCCCTCCCCACACCCCATGGAAAGGTGGTCCCCTGCGCCCAGGAAGAGACCCAGTTTGGGAGGCTGAAGTGCACCTCTCCCACGCCCAACGGATTTCCTTCAGCCCAAAGGCGACCCCTTTAACCCCTCCAGTCTCGGGGGTCTTCAACTGCCCCCTCCCTCGGGGTTTTCGCGGATAGCGAACGAACGGCGCGAGGCAGCGCGCCCAAATTTGGCATACCTTTTCCCACATCAATTTGACATGTTGATTCGAAATTTTTAGGTCAGGTCATCTAGGATGAACGAGCTAGTCAAGGTCAAGTGAGGTCACCTCCAAAAAAAGTTCAACCAGTCGTCACGCTTTAACGGATATATATATTTTAATGAAACTTTCAGCGTTTGCTTATCTTGACGGATGCAACAAAACGTACGAGTGGAATTTTCTTTTGACTACATAAAATTTGCGTATTTGCCAAATTGCAATTCAAATACAGGATTCTGGCTAAAGTAAGCATTTTTATTCGGGCAAGTTGACTTCCAACAACGTTTCTCGATCTACTCTACCCACTGGAAAAGGAAAATTAAAGAAAACTTGAAAACGCAAAATTTTGAAATTTCAAAAATAAAAATGAAAATTTTATTTAAATAAAGTATAGCCCTGGTCGATTTCACTGTCCTTTTCTCATTCCAAATAAAAATTTGTTCTCATATATCCCAAAATGAACTCCCCAGAGTCAAAAACATAATGTAAGTCACGAAAAGTGAAAATCTAGCCCCCCTGGTGATATCACTTTTTGGGAAAAATTGTTTTGGAGTGTGGACCCGGACCCTACTCGTCGAGCGCTTTCTGATGACACCTCTTTCGTTTTCGTGCGATGCTTAGTTTGGATTTTAGGCGTGGGGTTCCCCCCCCCCCGAGACGGGGTGTGAGGATTTGACCGGAAAGACGGCGCTGGTTAATATACTGGAGTGTGCTCCCCCGCCACTGAATGAATTTTCATCCAAAGCCGCCTCTCCAGAAGAATGCACCCCATTCAATTTCCTGGGTCTGTCCATTTGAGAGTGATCTTGGCTTCACTGTGTGCCTTTGGAAGTGGCTGTGCTTACCGCGTCCTGAACTGCCTATTGCCAAGCGACTTTTCACACGATTTGCGAACCATGTCTTAGAAACCACTTTTAGCATGTAGAATCTACATTTTTAGAATGTCAATGCGAAAATGTTTCCCAATGGTGAGGCTAGGAACCAAAGAGTGTATGTGAGAGGGGAGGGGTGAATTGATCAAAACTTGGGCTGTGCTTGTTTTTGTGTCGGTAAACGTGTGCGTGTATGGGCATAAATCATATGTAAAAGATGTACATCTGCAGTCAGTAGTCAGTAGTCAGTACATCTGGTGTAGCTAGTAGCCTGGTGAGGGATGGATATCATCCGTTCTTTGTGACAGATCCTTCTTTACAGTCAGTGCCATACGTGCCTATTGCTTCTTTTGTATTCTTCCGATCGTTTCGTTCCTGCATGAGAGCAATACTTACCGTGAGGTTTCTGACCAAAGGCGTCGCCAGGGAGCCATTCTAGGGAGGACTCGGAGAACCCTGATTAATAAATGTGTCCAGTGCTTCAGTGACAGGTTTGGGTGAAATATGTTCCGTGTTTCAGTTCTGGGTCTGGCGTGTTTGATGTTTCCGTACCTGGTGTACGTGTACAGCTGGTGTACAGCTCGTCTGTGTTTCAGTATCTGGAGTACCGGTTCGGCGCGGTGGCGCGCTTCCTCTGCTCGCTGGCCTTCTCCATGCAGATGGTGCTCTACATGGGCATCGTGCTGTACGCGCCAGCCCTAGCGCTCAGTACAGTCACCGGTAGGTGGTGACGTCCGTCTGCCTTCCGCTTTATCCTTCCTCGTGTCATTGCGTTGCTGAAGCTGCTTGCTGTGCGTAAAGAGTTTCGTATGTGCTGAGTAGGGTATCAGTAGCATGCTCCGTATTGCCCGCAGGAGCAGGGTTTCGGTAGCTCAGTGGTTAAGCTGAGCGTCTGGTAGTTCTGCAGCGCGGGGTTTGTTTCCCCGTAAGGTCGGCGCTGCCTGTCGGGGTGAGAGGTAGGCGACGCCATGTGGCCTCAGCTCCGCGATACGTTGTAAAGCCCCAGACAATAACTACGCACAGAACACTGTTTTACTAACGAGGCTTTATTAACGTGTCGTCACTGGTCTCCAAAAACTGAACGCCTTCCAGAAGACATTTACACTGAGAAACCTCAATTGTTCCAGTTTCTGAGGTTCATACGCACGTATGTATGTACACAGCATGCGAGCCAAAAGTAAGTGCATTTTAAGGATCTTCTATAAGGCTGATCGCGTGGCACGTATGGTAGTAATTTGTAAATGATTGCTATCACATTGCTTCAAATGTGCTATCAGTGAGCTATTATTTGGCTCTAATACTAAGAGGGGAGATGGAGCTAAATATCGAGCAGCACTATGTTGAGCGTTATCTAGAAACCAAAAGCATTGGAGCAGCTCAAAGGAGAATCGAGCTAGAGTGTTCTGTCCCGAATGCTCCATGTAAGCCTGCCACTTTCAAGATTGTGAAGAAATGTTGACAGTACGATGGCGTTCACGATCAGAATCAATCCAAGAGCGGCCCTCGCTCCACTAGAACGGCCGACAATATTTGTGCGGCAAGGTCAGCTGCGGCGACGACCCGAAGGGGACCACTAAGAAAAGAAAAAGACCGTTGGGTTGGTGCACTCATCCCCTCGGAGAATCACAAGGCCAGGCCTGAAGTTCTCTCCGTGTCATGTCGAGCTTAAGCACACATTGAACGAGCTGAAGACGAGCTTGCACGACGAGCTTAAGCACCGCACACGAGCGAAGATAAGGACAGAAGAGTCGAATGTGCCTGCGGTCCGAAATCCGGGCGAACAGCGATATCTTTCTGAACCGAGTATGATTCTCAGACGAGGCACACTTGTATCGTGACGGATGCATCAGTCGCAAGAACTGTATGTTCTGAGGTACATCAACACCGGAAAAAGTGCACGAAGTGTTCATGGACGGCAAATGGTGTATATAAAGGCAAGGCAACTGGGTCAAAAGTTAGCCTGGTGGATTCGACCAGATGCAGATACGAGCGATTTATCTTCACTCAAGTGCATCTGGAATGTCTGCCTTCGTAGAAATACATCACTGCAGCAAATATTATGTCTGTTATGTTTATGTTTATATTATGTTTCTATTTTCGCCTGTGGGCTCTTGCACTGTATGTGTGTCTGTGAACGTCGAAGACATCCGCCTGATGATTCGGCACTGTATGTGTGTATCAAAATGTTGTAGATATCCACCTGATAACTCGGCACTGGATGTGTGTCTGTGTATGTTGCAGACGTCCACCTGATAATTCGGCGCCGTATGCGTGTCTGTGTATGTTGCAGGCGTCCACCTGATATTCGGCACTGGATGTGTGTCTGTGCATGTTACAGACCTCAGGCTGTGACTGTCAGCACTGTATGTATGCCTGTGTATCAATGATAAATTATTCGTGAAATAGGGTGGAATATACCACTTTCTGAACACTCGATCGACATCCTTATCCAGGAAATATCGACATCCTGCTCCTTAGAACCTACACCATCAGCTCGAATTTGAGTCTGAGGCATCGAAAGCATTTTAAATGACACTAATTCCATAGCAAATTTCGACATCCTACCGTGCTCGTTTCGACATCTCACACCTAACGAAAAACCATTATTTTAACCCTGCTGTGTATGCTCCAGACATCGGTCTGTGGCTGTCGGCGTGTATGTCTGCGTATAGACCGTCGGCGCTGTATGTATGTCTGTCTGTGTTGCAGACATCAGCCTATGGGCGCTAAATGACCTTGTAGTCGGCGCGCCCTTAAGCCCAAATAATCAATCCGACATCAGCCTATGGCTGTCGGCGCTGTATGTGTATCTTTCTGTGTTGCAGACATCAGCTTGTGGCTGTCGGTGCTGCTGGTAGGACTGGTCTGCACGTTCTACTCGACGTTGGGTGGCATGAAGGCGGTACTCGTAACCGACGTGTTTCAGGTGGGCGGCAATGTGTGGTCTCCAACACGGCGTTGTATGTGCTAGCGACACCACGTTGTTGCTGCTAAAGACGCAACTTCATCTCGCGTCTACTAACCCTACCATGACATCACTGTCAAGTGCTATCAACTACTCAAGTATCGTTCTTATTCTTCAAATGTTTCGTGGGATGCCTTTACACGATCACTCCCTTTCCTAGACAGACTAATATTGCTTGGTGAGCCGTGTGCCACATGATTACGTAATTTCGGTTTGCCGATGGCTTTTGTCGGCCGATGTAGCGTGCCACCAGAGCTCTGTCCCGGCCGATGTAGCGTGCCACCAGAGCTCTGTCGGCTGATGTAGCATGCCACCAGAGCTCTGTCGGCTGATGTAGCATGCCACCTGAGCTCTGTCGGCCGATGTAGCATGCCACCAGAGCTCTGTCGGCTGATGTAGCATGCCACCTGAGCTCTGTCGTCTGATGTAGCATGCCACCAGAGCTCTGTCGGCTGATGTAGCGTGCCACCAGAGCTCTGTCCCGGCCGATGTAGCGTGCCACCAGAGCTCTGTCGGCTGATGTAGCGTGCCACCAGAGCTCTGTCCCGGCCGATGTAGCGTGCCACCAGAGCTCTGTCGGCCGATGTAGCGTGCCACCAGAGCTCTGTCGGCCGATGTAGCGTGCCACCAGAGCTCTGTCGGCTGATGTAGCGTGCCACCAGAGCTCTGTCGGCCGATGTAGCGTGCCACCAGAGCTCTGTCGGCCGATGTAGCGTGCCACCTGAGCTCTGTCGGCCGATGTAGCGTGCCACCAGAGCTCTGTTGGCCGATGTAGCGTGCCACCAGAGCTCTGTCGGCCGATGTAGCGTGCCACCAGAGCTCTGTCCCGGCCGATGTAGCGTGCCACCAGAGCTCTGTCGGCCGATGTGCCCCGAGCTCTGTCGCGTTAGCGGCCACGTTTCGGCTGATTAGCGTGCCACCAGATGTCGGCCGATGTAGCGTGCCACCAGAGCTCTGTCGGCTGATGTAGCGTGCCACCAGAGCTCTGTCGGCCGATGTGCCACCAGAGCTCTGTCGGATGTAGCGTGCCACCAGAGCTCTGTCGGCCGATGTAGCGTGCCACCAGAGCTCTGTCGGCCGATGTAGCGTGCCACCAGAGCTCTGTCGGCCGATGTAGCGTGCCACCAGAGCTCTGTCGGCCGATGTAGCGTGCCACCAGAGCTCTGTCGGCCGATGTAGCGTGCCACCAGAGCTCTGTCCCGGCCGATGTAGCGTGCCACCAGAGCTCTGTCGGCCGATGTAGCGTGCCACCAGAGCTCTGTCGGCCGATGTAGCGTGCCACCAGAGCTCTGTCGGCCGATGTAGCGTGCCACCAGAGCTCTGTCCCGGCCGATGTAGCGTGCCACCAGAGCTCTGTCGGCCGATGTAGCGTGCCACCAGAGCTCTGTTGGCCGATGTAGCGTGCCACCAGAGCTCTGTCCCGGCCGATGTAGCGTGCCACCAGAGCTCTGTCGGCCGATGTAGCGTGCCACCAGAGCTCTGTCCGGCCGATGTAGCGTGCCACCAGAGTTCTGTCCCGGCCGATGTAGCGTGCCACCAGAGCTCTGTCCCGGCCGATGTAGCGTGCCACCAGAGCTCTGTCCCGGCCGATGTAGCGTGCCACCAGAGCTCTGTCCCGGCCGATGTAGCGTGCCACCAGAGCTCTGTCGGCCGATGTAGCGTGCCACCAGAGCTCTGCCGGCCGATGTAGCGTGCCACCAGAGTCTGTCGGCCGATGTAGCGTGCCACCAGAGCTCTGTCGGCCGATGTAGCGTGCCACCAGAGCTCTGTCGGCTGATGTAGCGTGCCACCACAGCTCTGTCGGCTGATGTAGCATGCCACCTGAGCTCTGTCGGCCGATGTAGCATGCCACCAGAGCTCTGTCGGCTGATGTAGCATGCCACCAGAGCTCTGTCGGCTGATGTAGCATGCCACCAGAGCTCTGTCGGCCGATGTAGCGTGCCACCAGAGCTCTGTCGGCCGATGTAGCGTGCCACCAGAGCTCTGTCCCGGCCGATGTAGCGTGCCACCAGAGCTCTGTCCGGCCGATGTAGCGTGCCACCAGAGCTCTGTCCGGCCGATGTAGCGTGCCACCAGAGCTCTGTCGGCTGATGTAGCGTGCCACCAGAGCTCTTGGCAGCTCTGTTGGCCGATGTAGCGTGCCACCAGAGCTCTGTCGGCCGATGTAGCGTGCCACCAGAGCTCTGTCGGCCGATGTAGCGTGCCACCAGAGCTCTGTCGGCCGATGTAGCGTGCCACCAGAGCTCTGTCCCGGCCGATGTAGCGTGCCACCAGAGCTCTGTCGGCTGATGTAGCGTGCCACCAGAGCTCTGTCCCGGCCGATGTAGCGTGCCACCAGAGCTCTGTCGGCCGATGTAGCGTGCCACCAGAGCTCTGTCGGCTGATGTAGCATGCCACCAGAGCTCTGTCGCGGCCGGCCCGCTTCTGCGTCCCTGGCCTGATCAGCTGTCAGGTTAGTCTCAGCGGAGAGCCAAATGCGAGCACTCATAACGGGTCAAATATTTGGCACGGTGGAGCACGCCAATGCTGAACGCGGCTCTACCAGTCGAACTGTGGGCGATAAATAACGTTTGTCATATCACTTCCACGAACTTGTGTCAACCTTGCCCACCTGCGTCAACATTGCCACTCCACAGCTGAGAACTGTGCCATCTCACTTCGGATAACGGTACCATCTCACCTCGGATAACAGTACCACTCCACCTCTAAGAAATGGGCGCTGCATGACCGATGTAGTCGATGCGCCCCTAAACTCCAATAACCAACCAACCACCTCTAAGAACTGCACCACCCCACCCACCCCCTGTCTTTTGATAACGCTACCACGCCACCTCTGATAACTGCACCATTCCATCTCTAAGAATTATACCATTTGACCTCTGATAATGGTACCACCCCACATGAGAACTGCACCATCCCACTTATGAGGAGTACCGCCTCGCCTCTAATAACATCACCACTCCACCTCCGAGAACTGTACTATCTGACCTCTGATAGAGGCCCACTCCACCTGATAACTGCACCATCCCATCCCGGATAATTTTGCCATTTGACCTCTGATAATGGCACCACCCCACCTATAAGGAGTATCCCATTGATTCTAATAAAACCACCACTACACCTCTGAGGACTGTACCATCTCACCTCTGGTAACGGTACCACTCCACCTCTGAGGACTGTACCATCTCGCCTCTGGTAACAGTACCACTCCACCTCTGAGAATGGCGCCATCCAACTTTGAAAACTACTAATCACTTCGCATTGTTGAAGATGTGTGAGGAACCAGTGGTTCTATATCTCCCCAACGTCAGCTTCATCATTATTTCATCGCTGGTTATCCCTGCTCGGATTTGTGAGTAGAATGCGACTTTTCACCGACAATGTCCGCCTGCGCGTGCCAGGCCCGTGACACCTGGGGGGGGGGGGTCTCTGCCGTTGCTGTGACACTCGCGACCAACAGCCGGTGTATCGCGATATGCTGTGCACTGATCAGCCAGTATGTGCACAGGTCGACTGGCAGACACCCTGACCGTCAGACCAGCCGCAGGCACGGGAGGTAACATGCTCAGTCCTGGGCCGTTCAATAGCATATCTGTCTCTGTCACCACGCCCGTGATCGAGCGCAATTTCTTGTTGCGGAGCTATGTCATGCTGCCGCCAGTTGAGGTCGCGTTATGCTGCGGATTATGATGCCCGATTCCACTGCCTTCCTTTCGCCACTGTCCTTGCTCCCACTAACTGCTTCACGGTGTCTTCGGCGTACCTCTGTCCAGGTTAGACTTTTGGATAACAAAATAAGGTTGGCGTCTAAAAGTATGGAACGAAAATGGCACAAAGTGCGCCAAGGGGTGCACACTGCACATACAGTATGCGCGTAGAATCAACATGGAACACGAGACTGAGCTTCTGCCGGTCATAGTTCTGGCAACTCACACTCCACTCTCACAGCTCACACTGCAAGTCGCTGTTCCCAGCATCACAATGGAATGGTTTATCATTCAAAGTGTGTAATTATCGAGTGCTAATAACCAAACCTGCTTTTCCAAGTGCTGGGTCCTTCCCGCGCTCTTGTCTGACTGTTGTGTATACGCCAAACGCTGTTGATGTTCACTCTTGTCTGACTGTTGTGTGTCTCCTCCCAGACGCTGTTGATGTTCACTCTTGTCTGACTGTTGTGTGTCTCCTCCCAGACGCTGCTGATGTTCACTCTTGTCTGACTGTGGTGTGTCTCCTCCCAGACGCTGCTGATGTTCACTCTTGTCTGACTGTGGTGTGTCTCCTCCCAGACGCTGTTGATGTTCGCTCTTGTCCGACTGTTGTGTGTCTCCTCCCAGACGCTTCTGATGTTCGCTCTTGTCGGACTGTTGTGTGTCTCCCCCCAGACGCTGTTGATGTTCCCTCTTGTCTGACTGTTGTGTGTCTCCTCCCAGACGCTGTTGATGTTCGTTCTTGTCTGACTGTTGTGTGTCTCCTCCCAGACGCTGTTGATGTTCACTCTTGTCTGACCGTTGTGTGTCTCCTCCCAGACGCTGTTGATGTTCGCTCTTGTCTGACTGTGGTGTGTCTCCTCCCAGACGCTGCTGATGTTCACTCTTGTCTGACTGTGGTGTGTCTCCTCCCAGACGCTGTTGATGTTCGCTCTTGTCCGACTGTTGTGTGTCTCCTCCCAGACGCTTTTTTATTGGGTCTTTTTTTTCTGATGTTCGCTCTTGTCTGACTGTTGTGTGTCTCCTCCCAGACGCTGTTGATGTTCGCTCTTGTCTGACTGTTGTGTGTCTCCTCCCAGACGCTGTTGATGTTCGTTCTTGTCTGACTGTTGTGTGTCTCCTCCCAGACGCTGTTGATGTTCACTCTTGTCTGACTGTTGTGTGTCTCCTCCCAGACGCTTCTGATGTTCGCGGCGATTTTCGCCGTGATCGTGGTCGGCTGTATCAAGCTGGGCGGGCCGCTGCACATCTGGGAGATTGCAGACCAGGGTGGCCGCATCCAGTTCTTCAAGTGAGACGATGCACCCCTTTGTGTGGGTGAACCGACTGCGCTAAGCAAATATGGGTCATCAGTTTGTGGTGGGCTCTTTGCACGCATTTTTTTCTGTCTATAAATCAGCTCAAAGCGATGTATCTTGCATGCGTTTGGTTTGTAGTGTTTAACCTATTGTTCTTACGCTTCGTTAGCTCGATGTCATCACACTCGCCTTTGAGGCTGTTGCATTGATGTTTTGCATCGCAACTGCTATGCTTCTGCCTTGGTGTCACATTTTTGTGTATGAGAATTTCCGGAATTCGCTGTGCCCGTAAGCACTATGGCAAACATTGCGAACAAGCGGCCCAGACACTGGCGGAAACTTGTTTGCTGCTTAACACAATCGTATCGCCGCAGCATTTCACAATACCTGCGCCTATGTGCTTTAAGGTTGTCATAACCAGCAGCAGCCCCACACAGAGACCCTGAATGCATGTAGAATGCGATTTATAGTTGTTCATATGGATGTGATGAGATGAAACCTCATAGTTTTTGCGTTCGTATTTTGCATGGATGCATTTCAGCGACTACATCGACGGATTATTGACCCGATCGTTTTTGACCTTTTCCTGACTATCTCCGGGATGTCCGAAACATTCCGGACAGGACTGTCGTGGAACTTACTTCAAAAGGTTCCACTCAACGTGAGATGCATTCAGGGCAGGATGGGATGGAACTCTCAATTCTGGACTGGGACTTTGAGGAATGTGTCCAAGGTAGTATCAAGATGCTTAAACTACGAAATGTGGGAATCGTGTTGCAGTCTGTCGCGGACCCGACCGAGCGGCACACTGTGTGGTCCCTGGTCCCTGGTCCCGGTACCTGGTCCCTGGTCCCTGGTCCCGGTCCCTGGTCCCTGTCACCAGACCAGGGTTAAAATATTGGTTTTTCGTTAGGTGTGAGATGTCGAAACGAGCATAGCGGGATGTCGAAATTTGACATGTAAGTGTGTAATTTAAAATGCTTTTGATGTCTTTCATACTAAAATTAGAGTTGGTGGCGTAGGTAATTATGACTGGACCTTTATCATTTGTTTTGAGGTTTATAATTTAGGAAGAGCTGTATTTCATAAACGAGATACTGTTAGAAAGGAGACATGAAGAGTTCATATCCAGGAGCAGGATGCCGATACTTCTTGGAGAAGGATGTCGATTGTGTGTTCAGAAAGTGGTGTATTCCACCCTATTTCGCGAATAATTTATCACTGCACCAGACCCATGTTGCAGTCTGTCGCCGGACCCGACCGAGCGGCACACGGTGTGGTCCCCGGTCCCTGGTCCCTGTCACCAGACCCGTATTGCAGTCTGTCGCCGGACCCGACCGAGCGGCACATTGTGTGGTCCCCGGTCCCTGGTCCCGGTCCCTGGTCCCTGTCACCAGACCCGTGTTGCAGTGTATCGCCGGACCCGACCGAGCGGCACACGGTGTGGTCCCCGGTCCCTGGTCCCGGTCCCTGGTCCCTGTCACCAGACCCGTGTTGCAGTCTGTCGCCGGACCCGACCGAGCGGCACACGGTGTGGTCCCCGGTCCCTGGTCCCGGTCCCTGGTCCCTGTCACCGGACCCGTGTTGCAGTCTGTCGCCGGACCCGACCGAGCGGCACACTGTGTGGTCCCCTGTCCCTGGTCCCGGTCCCTGGCCCCTGTCACCAGACCCGTGTTGCAGTCTGTCGCCGGACCCGACCGAGCGGCACACGGTGTGGTCCCCGGTCCCTGGTCCCGGGTCCAGGTCCCGGGTCCCTGTCACCAGACCCGTGTTGCAGTCTGTCGCCGGACCCGACCGAGCGGCACACGGTGTGGTCCCCGGTCCCTGGTCCCTGTCACCAGACCCGTGTTGCAGTCTGTCGCCGGACCCGACCGAGCGGCACACGGTGTGGTCGCTGGCCGTGGGCGGCATCTTCATCTACCTGTCGCTGTACGCGGTGAACCAGACTCAGGTGCAGCGGCTGCTGACGATCGGCCAGCTGCGCCAGTCGCAGGCGGCGCTCTGGCTGCAGTGGCCCATCCTGACGCTGCTCAGCTGCAGCACCTCGTTCGCCGGCCTCGTCATCTACGCCAACTACCACGGCTGCGACCCGTTTCTCGAGGGCAAGATCAAGCAGTCGGATCAGGTGCGTCGGATGCAGGCGATGGCTGACGGGTGCTCCCGATTTTCGGCCGCGCTCGAGGCTGTGTGAATGGCAGCACCGGCTGATGTCGGCATCCTGTCTCCAAATCGCCAGGCTCGGGATGTTTTAAGAACTTCTAGCTACAGCATTCTTCGATCTGGCAACAGATGTGTGGTTTTCTGAAAAGCGAGCGGGCGGACTGGCTCGCGTGACTACGACGCACTCAGAAGCCGTCAGCATGTGGCTCTCTGGTCCATCCTCCTGTGGGAACGGCTGCGTGCCGCAATTTTCGTGCGGAACGGGTCTGGCGTTTGGTGCGGTGTGCTGGCCTCGGCACAGTTGTACCGCGTCCGTCACACATTCACTGTGACGCGTCACAGCGCGGCAACTCTGTGGCGTCACCTCGGCCGCCCGCACTCGTTCAAACATCGGCTCACAGACTCCGTGTATAAACGTCATCCTCGATCTTACACCCACACACACACAGCCGTACAACCATCCTCGCCTCTGGACAGTGTAAAATAATTCACCATGTGGCCTGGAAATTCACAGTTAATAGCGTTGTGCTACTTCATCCTCATCTTAGGTTTTTATTATTTTTCCACATGGTGTATGGGCAGTCATGCACACAACTGCTAAATAATGTAAAATGCATGTGACTGAAGTGAAAGGCATTCTGCTTTTTAATCCTTAAGTGGCAATCCTTCATTTTCTTCCAATATTTAATTATTCCAAAGCAACTTCTTTCTTCATCCACACAGTTAATGGTGAAGTAATTTTAGGACACTGCCTCTCGATGTCCGATGCGAACAGATACGGCGGCGGGCTTTCTTCACAGCGAACGGTAGCAAAGTTCGTTGGGTAGGTAGTGCCTCCCACCTGTCGGCACCTTTGCACCGTTGGCCGGTGTCCTATCCCATCTATGTATACATTTTGTAGCAGTCAGGGAAGCTCGTGGCTCCTATGTAAGCTGTCTTGGGCCAGATGACCTATGTCGGCACGTCGTCCACGTCCACTTCTTCTTTTTCGTATGGTGCTTGTTCGTTTTTTTGTAAAATTTGTGTGATTCGGATGTGTAGGCGCAATTTTACCAGAAAGAAGCTCATGCTTGGCAAAATTTGTGAATATAGTCAGCGTAACTCTACAGTGACTGTGTGTTGTGGTTCACGGCGTATGGGCTTGTAAATATTGGAAGATGAATAGGCATCGTATTTAAACAATGCACTCGGACGGTAGCATACAAGTACAATGATTGCATTCTCTTGCGACTTCTGTTCCAGAATCTCAGCACTGTGGCCATTGTTATGAATCCTGAGATGTTTTGAAGGTTAATTAGTGTCTTCCCCATCTGTAATTTGAAGTTACTGAAATGTAGTTGCATTCATTGCTTTCAGCATAAAATTGTGTGCGTGCGTGTGTGTATGCGCGTGAGAGGAGGGGAGGGACGGAGAGATGGAGAAATGGAAGAAACTGTATGCCCGTTTGTAGTTGAGTTTGTACACTTTGTCGTTTTCATGCTTCCAACGTGTGTTTCAGCTGCTGCCGCAGTTTGTGATGGACACAATGCGGGATGTGCCGGGCCTGCCGGGCCTCTTCGTAGCCGGCATCTTCTCCGGCTCCCTCAGCACCGTGTCGTCCGCCCTCAACTCGCTGGCTGCCGTCACTGTAGCCGACTACGTCAAGGTATCCTCTGTCGTGGTCATAGTCGCAGTCGGTCACTCGCACTCGCCGCCACAGTTGGCGCCACAGTCACCACCACATCCTCTGCTAGTGACCTCACCGTCGCTGTCACGGTTGGTGCCATGGTCACCACTAAATCCTCTGCTAGTCACTCCACCGTCACGGTCGGTCGTTCACCGTCGCTGCCACAGTTAGTGCCATGGTCACCACTAAGTCCTCTGCTAGTCACTCCACCGTCACGGTCGGTCGTTCACCGTCGCTGCCACAGTTGGTGCCATGGTCACCACTAAATCCTCTGCTAGTCACTCCACCGTCACGGTCGGTCGTTCACCGTCACTGCCACAGTTGGTGCCATGGTCCACTAAACCTCTGCTGTCACTCCACCGAGGTGTCGTTCACCGTACTGCCAGTTGGTGCCATGGTCACCACTAAACCCCCCTCCGTTGTGCCATGTCTATCCTCTCCCGTGTTCCGTCTGCACGTTGGTGCCATGGTCACCACTGCCGGCCACCGTGGTGTTCCGTCTGCCACGTTGGTGCCATGGTCACCACTAAACCTCTGCTAGTCACTCCACCGTACGGTCGGTCGTTCACCGTCTGCCACAGTTGGTGCCATGGTCACCACTAATCCTCTGCTGTACTCCACCGTCACGGTCGGTGTTCACGTACGCCACAGTTAGTGCCATGGTCACCACTAAATCCTCTGCTAGTCACTCCACCGTCACGGTCGGTCGTTCACAGTCACTGCCACAGTTAGTGCCATGGTCACCACTAAGTCCTCTGCTAGTCACTCCACCGTCACGGTCGGTCGTTCACCGTCACTGCCACAGTTGGTGCCACGGCCACCACCACATCATGTGCTAGTCACCTCGCCGTCACGGTCTTGGTCGGTCGTGGCTGTCGCTCACTAAACTGTTGTCTCGCAGATGGCGTGCTGTTCGTCGGGCCAGCCGCGGGAGTGGGAGCTGCCGCTCACCAAGCTGCTTCCCCGCAGATGGCGTGCTGTTCGTCGGGCCAGCCGCGGGAGTGGGAGCTGCCGCTCACCAAGCTGCTTCCCCGCAGATGGCGTGCTGTTCGTCTGGCCAGCCGCGGGAGTGGGAGCTGCCGCTCACCAAGCTGCTGTCGCTCGGCTACGGCCTGCTGTGCCTGGCCGTGGCGTACCTGGCCTCCAAGCTGGGCAGCAGCGTGCTCACCGCGTCGCTCACCATCTTCGGCACCGTCGGCGGGCCGCTGCTGGGCGTCTTCACCCTGGGCCTGTTCTCCACAGGAGCCAATCAACGAGTGAGTGGTCTCCGTGCGATGTAGAACTCTGAACGTCTTCACTCGATGCACCGGTGTAATTGCTGAACTCAAATAGCCAACCAATGAACCAACCGGTCGAGGAAGAAAGGATTACGAGTCTCCAGTCATCTGCACGGTGACTGAGTTGGCGGGTGTTGTCAACTGTTATTGTGCAGAGGTCACTGTGTGGTCTACTTCACACAAAGGCTATCTGAGAAGGGTAGTAAGTAGTGATTTCTGACAGCGTATTGCGTGATGTTTCTCCGTACATGTAGCACCATGTTCAGGTGGTCTCACTTCGGACAACTATGAGCTTTTTGCAGGGTTCCGCCAGCGTTTTGTTGGTGAAAATTAAGAACGAATCTAAATTAAGTCTAATTTTCATGGCGTGAAACGGAATGTACG
Source organism: Imbricaverruca yamaguchii (assembly GCA_034440575.1). Taxonomy (NCBI): domain Eukaryota; kingdom Metazoa; phylum Arthropoda; class Thecostraca; family Neoverrucidae; genus Imbricaverruca; species Imbricaverruca yamaguchii. The sequence continues at coordinate 2,839,719 of JAOTOL010001657.1, forward strand.
ACCCTCAATATACTAGGAGGTGCTGAGTTTACATCAAAAGTAGCGTTAGGGATTATGCTATATTACTCAATACTAATACTATGCTAATTTGCTATACTAATTTTCATGTATACTATTGTCATCCGCTGTCGATCACTATGTGCTTGGCGTTCATTCGCTCAGGCTGGAGTTATCGTCCGACTTGCCGATCTGTAACCGGTCCGTCGTAATCATCTCGCCTTATCTCACTTCATCTCATCTCACCTCGCCCCACGGGGCGGGGATGGCAGAGCGGTTAGTGTTGGGCTCTGGGTACCAAAGGTCCCAGGTTCGACACCCGCACCGATTGGGACATTTCCAAATCCCGCGGACCACTGGCGAAGCAGTGTGGGCGGCGCCCTTAGCCGTGAATGTGCATAAAGTGCGTCGTGAACCACCCAATAAACAAACAAACACCTCACCTCACCTCACCTCACCTCAACTCGCTCTGCCTCCCACCACATCTGACCTCACCTCCATCTCACCTCACCTCACCTCCATCTCACCTCACCTCCATCTCATCTCCATCTCACCTCACCTCCATCTCACCTCACCTCCATCTCACCTCACCTCCATCTCACCTCACCTCCATCTCACCTCACCTCCATCTCACCTCACCTCCATCTCACCTCACCTCCATCTCACCTCACCTCCATCTCACCTCACCTCCATCTCACCTCACCTCCATCTCACCTCACCTCCATCTCACCTCACCTCCATGTCACATCACCTCCATCTCACCTCACATCCATCTCACCTCACCATCCATCTCCATCTCACCTTACCTCCATCTCACCTCACCTCACCTCCATCTCACCTCACATCCATCTCACCTCACCATCTCATCTCCATCTCACCTTACCTCCATCTCACCTCACCTCACCTCCATCTCACCTTACCTCCATCTCATCTCACCTCCATCTCACCTCACTTCCATCTCACCTCACTTCCATCTCACCTCACCTCCATCTCACCTCACCTCCATCTCACCTCACCTCCATCTCACCTCACCTCACCTCCATCTCACCTCACCTCCATCTCATCTCACCTCCATCTCACCTCACCTCCATCTCACCTCACCTCACCTCCATCTCATCTCACCCCACCTCCATCTCACCTCACCTCCATCTCACCTCACCTCACCTCCATCTCACCTCACCTCCATCTCATCTCACCTCCATCTCACTCACCTCCATCCACCTAACCTCCACCTCACCTCACCTCACCTCACCTCACCTCACCTCACCTCACCTCACCTCACCTTACTTATGGGCGCTGTATGACCGAAGCAGTCGATGCACCCCTAAGCCCAAATAACCAAACAACCACCTTACCTCGCTCTTCCCGCTTTCATTTCACCTCACCTCACCTCACCTCATCTCACCTTCATCCCGCCCATCCCATTCTATCTTGCCTCTCTCCTCCCCTTTTTGACCTTCGCGTTGTGTCACCAGGTGCCGTGGCCGGTCTGCTGGCTTGTCTCAGCTCTCCCCTTCCCTACCCCATGTGACCTTGCGCTCGGTCACCAGGTGCCGTGACCGGTCTGCTGGCTGTCTCAGCTCTCCTCTCCCCTGTCCTCTGTGACCTCGCGTTGTGTCACCAGGTGCCGTGACCGGTCTGCTGGCTGTCTCAGCTCTCCCCTGTCCTCTGTGACCTTGCGCTCGGTCACCAGGTGCCGTGACCGGTCTGCTGGCTGTCTCAGCTCCTCTCCCCTGTCCTCTGTGACCTTGCGTTGTGTCACCAGGTGCCGTGACCGGTCTGCTGGCTGTCTCAGCTCTCCCCTGTCCTCTGTGACCTCGCGTTGTGTCACCAGGTGCCGTGACCGGTCTGCTGGCTGTCTCAGCTCTCCTCTTCCCTGTCCTCTGTGACCTCGCGTTGTGTCACCAGGTGCCGGGACCGGTCTGCTGGCTGTCTCTAGCTCTGCGCTCGGTGCCGGGTGCCGTGACGGTCTCCCCTGTCCTCTGTGACCTTGCGTTGGGTCACCAGGTGCCGTGGCCGGTCTGCTGGCTGTCTCAGCTCTCCCCTGTCCTCTGTGACCTTGCGCTCGGTCACCAGGTGCCGTGACCGGTCTGCTGGCTGTCTCAGCTCTCCCCTGTCCTCTGTGACCTCGCGCTCGGTCACCAGGGTGCCGTGACCGGTCTGCTGGCTGTCTCAGGTCTCCCCTGTCCTCTGTGACCTCGCGTCGTGTCACCAGGGTGCCGTGACCGGTCTGCTGGCTGGCCTGGCGTTCAACCTGTGGATCGGCTTCGGCGGTCCGAGGCCGCCGCCGGTGAAGCTGGCCGTGACGGACGCTCTGTGTCACAACGCCACGCACGTGGCCGGCGTGGTGGTGCCCGACTATGAGCTGCCGTACGGCGCGGCCAACGACACCGACGCGGCCGCGCTGGGAGCCAGCTATTTGCAGCAGAGGTGAGTGGTGGCGGATACCGGTCCTGTGTGGCACAGGTTAGGGGTGGTGGGCACCGGCCCTGTGTGGCACAGGTGAGGGGTGGCGGGCACCGGCCCTGTGTGGCACAGGTGAGGGGTGGCGGGTACCGGTCCTGTGTGGTACAGGTGAGGGGTGGTGGACACCGGTCCCTGTGTGGCACAGGTGAGGGGTGGCGGACACCGGTCCTGTGTGGCACAGGTGAGGGGTGGCGGGCACCGGTCCTGTGTGGCACAGGTGAGGGGTGGTGGACACCGGTCCTGTGTGGCACAGGTGAGTGGTGGCGGATACCGGTCCTGTGTGGCATAGGTTAGGGGTGGTGGGCACCGGCCCTGTGTGGCACAGGTGAGGGGTGGCGGGTACCGGTCCTGTGTGGTACAGGTGAGGGGTGGCGGGCACCGGCCCTGTGTGGCACAGGTGAGGGGTGGTGGACACCGGTCCTGTGTGGCACAGGTGAGGGGTGGCGGGCACTGGTCCTGTGTGGCGCAGGTGAGGGGTGGCGGGCACCGGCCCTGTGTGGCACAGGTGAGGGGTGGCGGGCACCGGCCCTGTGTGGCACAGGTTAAGGGGTGGTGGGCACCGGCCCTGTGTGGCACAGGTGAGGGGTGGCGGGCACCGGCCCTGTGTGGCACAGGTGAGGGGTGGCGGGTACCGGTCCTGTGTGGCACAGGTGAGGGGTGGCGGGCACCGGCCCTGTGTGGCACAGGTTAAGGGTGGTGGGCACCGGCCCTGTGTGGCACAGGTGAGGGGTGGCGGGCACCGGCCCTGTGTGGCACAGGTGAGGGGTGGCGGGCACCGGCCCTGTGTGGCACAGGTTAAGGGTGGCGGGCACCGGCCCTGTGTGGCACAGGTGAGGGGTCGGTCGGTCCTTCGGAAAGGATGGTGCCAGTCTCCTGAGGAAGAGTTGAGTGATTCTTGGCGCGAGCTCTTCGGGAGAGGTGGGGGTCAGTCTTCTCCGGGAGACGTAGGTGATACTGGGTTCCAGTGCTCCGTGGCAGGGGCGAGGGACGGTGGGTTCCGGTCCTCTGAAGACCAGATCAGGAGTGCAGGGTTCCCGCTGTTTGCAGTATGGATGTAGATTGTTGATATGTGTCGTGCTTAGATGGTTTTCTCGTTTTTTTAAAGTTTAAGTGTGCAAAGGTTCCGGCGATTCAGTGTGGTGATGGCTGTCTAGCAACCACACCACGCTCCGGAAAAAAAATGAGCACGGTATCAGCTCCCAGTGGTAGCTAATAAGTGCATTAGCTGCTACATATAATGTGGATTGAATTGGTATGATTATGCATTCACTTCCTTTGCAACCGCCAATATCGAGTAAGCATAGCCGTTGATCCACTACACAGTAATGACTGCATCTCATTAACGTGTATGCTACTTCCGGATCAACGCCTCACTTCATCCGTCACCCATGTGGGCGTCCCCTATGTGCACCAGGGGGTGGGGATGGCCGAGTGGCTAAGGTGTTGGGCTATGGGTACCAAAGGTCCCGGGTTCGACTCTAGCGCCACTCAGGACATTTCCCATCCCGCGGCCCACCGGCGAAACAGTGTGGACGGCGCCATTAGCCGTGGATGTGCATAAAGTGTGTCGTGAACCACCCAATAAACGAAAAACTATGTGCACCAGCTCATGCACATTCCACCATGGAGCGCTTCTTCCCATATCGGGTCTGCGTATGTGTCAGCACGCGCCGTGTCCCCGTCGCTCGGCACCTGACGCGCGCGCGTGTTGCAGCGAGGAGTACTTCTACATGTACCGGATCTCGTACATGTGGATCTCGATGCTGGGCTTCCTGGTGACGACGCTGGTGGGCCGGCTGGTGTCGCTGACGGGGCCGGCCGTCCAGGTGCCGTCCAGTCTGCTCAGTCCGCCCGTCGTCTGGCTGCGGCAGCGCTGCGCACGCCCGGTGAGGCGCGCCGCGTGGTCTCAGACTGTCGCCGGAGCACGCCGACTGCTCTGCGGCACGAGGCGCGCCGCGTGGTCTCAGACTGCCGCTGGAGCACGCCGACTGCTCTGCGGCACGAGGCGCGCCGCGTGGTCTCAGACTGCCGCTGGAGCACGCCGACTGCTCTGCGGCACGAGGCGCGCCGCGTGGTCTCAGACTGCCGCCGGAGCACGCCGACTGCTCTGCGGCACTGTGGCTGAATTCAGAAGTGCTGTTGGAAAATGTTGCGTTACGAGACGAGTATCTACGGCTGATGTCGTCAATTTGGCGCTGCATTTTGTTGTTGGCACTGCATGACCAACGCAGTCGATGCACCCCTAAAACCCAAGAACCAATTTTGTTGTTTGGTTAAATATTTTAAGGCTAATGACAGTTCGATCGCAGAGGTCCATGTTTAAATGTAAAGTTCAAATTACCTGAATTCGTCTCAGTTGCACATTTGTTGTGGTTCTGCTTGGGATTACACATGCATGAATAGTTATGATGTGATGTTTTGCAAATAGTATCTATGTATTGTTCAGTCTCAGCTGAATATTTTGTGTCAATCAGTTATTTGAGATTTAGGGCGCATCGACTTTATTGGTCATGCAGTGCCCATGTATCTTTGGTGTCAATACCAGAATATCTATTCATATTAATGCCTAACTTAAAACTAATTTAGACACACCGTTCTTGAGCCGCTGCCGGCCCTTGAAGATTGGCCTGGAGACCCTATAGACTCCTGCTGACTGGTCTGGAGCTGCAACAGACACCGCTGATTGATCTTGGGCCGACACAGATCCCTGCCGACTGGTCTGGAGCTGCTGATCTCTGACCACTTCTGACTCCCACTGCCTAGCCTGATGTTTCTGCCGATTCTGGCTACCCGACCTTGTTTGGTCGGACTGCGTCGTCTCATCTAGAACCGCTACCGACAACCCCCGGCTGACCTGGAACCGTCACCTACAACCATGTTTGATCCGGAACCACTGCGAACATCCCCTTATTGACCTGGAGCCGCTACGGACACTCCTGCCTGACCTTGTGAAACACTCGACATACGAAATCAAACACTCCTGCCTGTGTTTGATTGGGCATGTTCAGCACCGAGGAGCATGTCTTGGCGTGACTCCGAGCATGTAGCGACGATGACGACGCCTCCGCCTGCTGATCTCCGTCTCTCCCCGCGCCAGGTGTCCTCCCCCAGCCGGATCAAACTGAACGTCAACAGCCAGATGATCGACCTGGAGGAGATGGAGAGCAAGACCCGTCTGTAATCTGTGCGACCGGGGAAGAGGCCCGCCACCCTGACTAGGAGTGCGGCCTCTTCTTCGGTCCAACTGGAGATTGACCAGCTGACCAGAGAGCCGCTGTCTGTCGACTAGGAGAGTGACCCGCTCTCCTGCGTCACCTGGGAGCAACAGCCATTCTGTAGAGCTAGGGGAGAGGCCGACCGTCCTCTGCCCGACCAGGAGATCGACCTGCTGTCCGTCTGACGCGGAGCCGGCGTCGAGTGTCGGCGGCTCGTCGATGGGAAGAGAGCGCCGACGTGTTCTGGACCGGGCGGGCGTCGTTGAGCCCACGGCAGCTCCCGTGTGCCGTGCCTCCGTCCTCTGGGCCCAACTGGCGACCAGGACTGCGGTCGCCGCCGGTGTTCCGATGGGAGATACAAGCGAACGTATCAAACGTGCTTGTCCACCCTGCTAACGAGATACATCAGGCTGGAATGGCACAATGGACCACATGGGAATCTCTGGTGGCAGGATCAGACGTGGCTGAAAGTTGAGAGAAGAGGCGAGTCGCCCGTGAAGGCCTGTTGTGCGGAGCTGCCGGTGGGATGACCTGCGGCACTGTCGCGCAGTGTACCTAGGTGCAATAGTGAGCCGTCCTGTTTTGGTGTGACAAGCACTGCTTCACCTCGGTGTCGTGTGTAGCGATCTCGTGTCTCACCCCTCCGCCCCCCTCCGCCCCCGCCACTTGTGAATAGTTGGGCGTAATGTAAACACTCCAAGGCCCGAGTGACGATTGAAGAATACTAATGCAATTCGAGTCACGGTACATGTTCACCAGATTTCGAAGACGTTCAGCTCAGACGTTTTTGATAGTGGCTTGTGTTAGCCATTGAAAGGCATCATATTTTCAGCTGTAACCTGGTATCATTACTTCACCGCGGGTGTCTATGATAGAGGGCAGTTTCAGGTTCAAAGGAATTCATAAATGTAGAACGTGTTAAGTTGTATCGAGGTATCCTGATGCATTTGGTGATCTTGGTGCCAAAGTGGTGTGAAGTTAAATTATTTCAAACTATCTCCTTGGTGGCAAGTCACCTGTGAAATCTTTGGTGTGTGATTGAAGTTCTGAATGGATGGTTGTATTACATATTCATGTATTGGACATTATGAACAAAGGTGCCAGCGTTTCTACGGAAATCACCGTGTCGTAAATGGGTTCATTTTCAGAGGTGATGTTTCTTGTAACTTGTTTTCTTTTAATTTTGCATTCAATGCGGGATTTACACTAAAGGCAGAAGCATTGGAAGGGCGACAATATGTTTCCTTTAAGCCGTGGGATCTTGAGGTGTACGGAAGTAGCGTCACATAATTCAATATGGCGCCAACAGGTCAGTAATGATAGTGCTTTAACTCCCCATCCCATTCTTCGAAAAAGATGTCGAGACCCATATGATGACACCGAGATAATTCCTAGTGCATGTGAATCTCAGCAATGTGATCTTTTAGAATAATGAGCATGTGCCATAGACGGTAGGGGCGTGGGGACCTGTCCGTAACTATCATATGTCATCTAGGTGGGTGTCATATCTTATTGTAGCTGGGTCCGCTGTGGCAACTGCTGTTAGTGAATTACATACCTACATAAGGGTGCACACGGACCGGCTGGATGCCCGACTCTTTGGCCATCGCGTAGCCGCATTTCAACATGTCTGTATCAAGCGCGTTGTGGGGAGCACCATCGATGGCCCGGTTGCGCATCACTGCGAGTCGGTCGGCGCGCGTCTGTTCCACCTGGGTCCACCCGCTGGTGTCGTACCGTGGCGCCCGCCGCGGCCTGGTGATGGTGTTGGCCGGGGCCGGCGGATGCGCCGGACGGTGTGCTGGCGAGATCTGTCGCGGGAGCACACGAGTGTACCCGGGGACGAGTAGTCTAGGGGTAAGTTGCTCGTCTCACAATCGAAAGGTGGGTTCGAGTCTCGCCTGTCGCTACTCTTCGTCCGCGACCGATCGGCGTGAGAGATTGGCGACGCTGCATGACTCAACGGTCGATGTGTCGTAGGACCAATAACCAACCAACCACACGAGTGTCCCAGTTGCAGGTGGCGTTAGCGAGTCCGTCCATAGAGTCTCGGCCGGGCGCGCGGCTGTGTGCGGTGTAGGCCGGCCGGCCGGTGGCGGCCAGCAGCGGTGGTGGCGGGCACCAGCGCGACGCGCCGTGACGCGGTGCTCGGCTGGTGAGGTGTGTCGGCGCCAGCTGGCTGGGAGTGTCCGCCGGCACCAGCGCGACGCGCCGTGATGCGGTGCTCGGCTGGTGTGGTGTGTCGGCGCCAGCTGGCTGCTGCGGGCGTCAGCTGGCTGAGAGTGTCCGCCGGCACCAGTGCTGCGCGCCGTGACGCGGTGCTCGGCTGGTGAGGTGTGTCGGCGCCAGCTGGCTGCTGCGGGCGTCAGCTGGCTGAGAGTGTCCGCCGGCACCTGTGCTGCGCGCCGCCTCGGGTGGGATGTAGCCGGCGGACCTGCGATCGGTCTGTCTGTGCGTCGTGTGTGATCGGCAGGCGTTGGTTTGCGTGCGTGTGCGTGTGGCATTATAGCGCTGTGTCATTGTTCGTAATGTGGTGTCTCTTCGAAGGTATTATTTCCGTAGAGGCAGCTTGAGACTGGCTTGTGATGGCGTGGTCGTGTTTTGTTTCCACTTGCAGAAGCAGTTGCAGCAAATGTCAGGGAGGTGCTGGTGTTCTTTTTGTGTGCTGATAGGCTAATCCTGTTCGTGTTTTTCTACCTGGAGTCTCCTTCACGGATGAGTCTTGCCTGCTAAAGAAGTGAGCATTGTTGTCACCTACCTGTCAACTTCGGTCCCACCGCAAAATGTTGACTGGTGCATGAGCTTTCCGTGCCAGACTGGGAGGGCATGCGATTCGCCGTGCTTTTCTGAGCGTACCATCCTGATCAGGCCGTCCAGCGGCGGCTTATGAACAAGCATGCGCTCGATGGGATGTGGTACGTGCGACTTCGACGCGTGTTGTAACATGCGATCAGCTCTCGAACCAGTCGGGTCAGCGCGAAATCACATCAAATTAGCATCATATTAGATACAATGATGTTTTTGTCACGATCAGCACCATTCATTTTTCGCGGCATCTGACAAGTAGTAGTTTATTTATTATCCGTTGTTTCTGGACTACTTCGTGGCCTCGCAAGTTGAAGTGGATGAACTTGCAAGTTAACAATGGATCACACGGCACGGAAGCCAGCACCTTTGGCTGGGTGGGATGGGGCGGTGCTACGCGACCGTTGTTGGGAGCCGCTGCTGCGCAGTGACCCAGCCGAACTCACTACCGTGGCGCCACCTGTCCTCATTCTTACTACTGTTGCGCCACCTATCATCAGCGGGACTCGCTATTGTGGCGTCACTTGTCCTCAGTGTTACTACTGTTGCGCCACCTATCATCAGCCGGACTCACTACTGTGGCGTCACTTGTCCTCAGTGTTACTACTGTTGCGCCACCTATCATCAGCCGGACTCACTACTGTGGCGTCACCTGTCCTCAGTGTTACTACTGTTGCGCCACCTATCATCAGCCGGACTCGCTATTGTGGCGTCACTTGTCCTCAGTGTTACTACTGTTGCGCCACCTGATATCAGCCAAACTCACTACTGTGGCGCCACCTGTCCTCAGCTGTTGTCGCTCGTCTTCCGTGCCGTTGTGCCGTGTTTGGACGTTTTGTATCAGTGTGCCATGGTTAGCCGATCGAGGTTTTGTCTAGTAAAGAAAAAAACGGCAGTGTTACCAAATACAATGGAAAACTGCGCAGGCCGTTTAGAGTAGACGAAGGAGCAAAATATACAGTTTTACTTGATCCCGTTGGAGGTGCTGCCGCCTGCTTACAACATGATGTAGAGGGAATGTATGGACCCTACATAACCAGTAGCCGTTGATGCGCTCCAAAGCCCAAAGAATCAATGAAAGAGGGAATGTCGTAACTTACGCTACTACTACTCATCATGCAGGTCAGAAAGCAAGGCTTTGCCATGCTCGGGCTTGCCAACTATTTGTCGTGCGGTCAAATTGAATACGTAGCGCGCGGTACCAATGTCTCAACTTACCCCAGACCCCAGGCATGGGTAAGGCTGATCACAAATTTTATTTGTGTAAACAAATGATGCAACGACCACAGAGTGCTGCTTTTAGTGCTGTACGATTTTTATGGTGACTGTCGCTTCACGTATTTTGGTGGAAAGGCATGAATGAATCGGAAAATGCCACGTAATTTACTTCAGCATAAATTTGCACCGTTTTTTTTATCGACTACCTATTGTCGCACCATAACTAAAAACATACCAATATATTATACATAGCATGGCATAACAAAGGTAAACCACTGTTGAACCGCGGTTCGTCTTGCCCTGGTCACGATTGTTCAGACTATTCCCATACCTACCTCACTTCAAACAAAATATGGCTGCCTATCTCCTGATCATCCCACGACGGAGTGCCTTGGATACACTTCAAGATGAAACGCATGCTTGAAGTTGTGTGCCGTTCTGAAGCCTATCTTTCGAATTAAGAAAACTATCAATATCTTAAGGTGAAGGAAAAAATACTTCCGACCTTAAAAACAAATTTGTGTTCAAAGCTCACCAGATACCAACCGCTTGCGGCCCCCTATCCAACAAAAAAATGGAGACTTCCTTCGAAGTGTCGTCGGGTAAGTTCTCATGCTATAGGAGATGACTCACTGGGGGTGGCTCAGCTTATCTGGAGGTCCAACTAACCTCACTTCAATATTTCCCCACCTTACCCCTCCTTCAGAGGTTTTGGTGATCCATCCGATTGATGCTGATGCATCGAGAGATATGAGTGGAAAATAAACCTTTCTTTGAAGAGTGATATTAAAAGAGACCAAGTACTACACCCGGCGGAACCGTGTTCTTGAAAAAGTCCAATCTAATCATAAATATATCATGAAATGTAGTATATGGGCATGATGCATTCGGATGAAATATTCATTCCACATAATAACAGACATTCACGAGTAACTACATCAGCAAAAGTTAGAGGTGGTTCCAGGAATTTTCTTTCCCGGATGTGTGGGGGGCAAGCAGTTCCACTTGGGAATCGTTGGACGAGGGTTTGCACTGGAGACTGGATGGGAGCATTTACGTCAAATGGCGCCTTTTCCTCTGAAGGAGACGTCTTTGGCTGAAGAATCCTCAGCCGACGAGGGGGTGGGGGACTGCACTCGAGCCTTCCTAAAGGGACGCCGTTCCCCGTGGGAGGGATGCCGCCTTTCCTTATCACCGGCCACCACTCGCCTGCATGCAGCTAAGCAACACTAAAGACGCAAGCAGGAAGGATGTATTACAATGTTGACAGCCCAGAGAACTATAATTACGGCTGCCAGTTCCCCTCACCTCGCGTCTCACTCTCGTCCGTTTTGCTTCACGCCGGTGGCCCGGAACGAACATTCGAAGACATGGTCGACCCGGGAGTGCCATCAAAAAGCGCTGCTACTAACAAAGTTGTATTTTGTCACGCATTACCACACTGATCGCAATCGTTTCGGCTCGACGTGAGCTCATGTGTCGTCCTGAGTCGGATTCCAACCAGTCGGGCTCCACGGTAGTCCTGGTCGCCACTGGAAGGCTCGAGCACTCCGACCTGGAGTCGCTGACGGTCCTGAAGGCAGCTGGCTATTCTGGTCAATGTCAAAAGCCGTCGGTTATTGTCACGGGCTCCATGAGCGGTCATCGCAGTCTGTCTAAGCTCAGGGATTACGACTATAGTTTGACTGCGCTATAACATGATCGGGTAGATGCTCTGGTGACGGGCTAATGATCTTATCACAACAACGCTTTATAATCATGGTCTGGGTGGACGCTCAGTTGTTTCTGCGCTGCTGCTCTGTGGGTCGTTCTGTGGTTGCTCTGCGGGCGTTTCTGCTGCCGCTCTGCCCTGGCCGAGAGCCATGGAGGCGGCTCGGTGTGAGCGGCTCTGCAGCTGGCCGCTGTACCGCCGCTGGACGGCCAGCTGCTGCTGCTGGAGGCGCAGCTGCAGGTCGGCGGCTGAAGCCTGGTCGGGAGCGCGGGCGGCCCAGGACGGCTGGTACAGCTTCAGCCAGCGGGGGGTGCCGCTGACGCGCCGCTCAGCCACCGGGACCGTCCAGCTGCTGCCGCCGGGCCGCAGCTGTAGGCCCGCTCCTGCCTCCGCCCTCGCTTCCGCCCCTGCCTCCGCCGCCACCATCACCCCTGCCTCCGCCGCCGCCCCCGCCCCTGTCTTCGCCACCGCTCCCACCGCCGCTTCCACAGCCGCTCCCGCCGCCGCTCCCGCCGTCGCTCCCGCCACCGCTCCCGTCGCTGAGACGACCTCGGGCGGCGGACTGCTGCCCGTGCCGGTTGAAACCAGCACCGGCGAGCCGTGAGCCTCCGTGGGCGTGGAGATGCCAGACGTTTGCACAGACCGGCACTGGAACGTCGCGGTGGGCGAAACGGGCGAGATCTGCACGGACTGACGGCGGACCGGTGCGGCGACTGAGCCGGCGGAGGACTGGGAAGTGGACCGAGGACGCAGCAGTGTCGGCAGACTGAGAGCGGACGGATGACTTCCGTTCCTGCTGGGACGCAGTCGGGCTGTTTGTGGAGCGGGACGACGCCGGGAGTCGGGCGGAAGCCTGCGGGACCGATGCGCCTGCGAACGACTCCTCGCCCGTCTGAGGGATCGCCGGCGGCGGCTTCGAGCGCGCTTGCGACGCCGGCGAGGCGGGCCGGTGCGTCGGACTGGCGGCTCGCGGAGACAGCGACTCGCTCGACGAGCCGGGCGAGCGACGCACCGACGGCGAGCGGCTGTACTCCTGCTCCAGCCGTCGCTCGGCGTCGGCCACCATCAGTCGCACGCGCCGCTGCGCGTCGAAGACCGGCACCACATGGTCGGCGGCGGCGGCCGGCTGCTCGGGCGCCAGCGCCTCGCGCGAGCCGGCGCCGCGGATCTCGCCGTCGCGCAGCGCGCGCGTGCGCTCGTCCACCTGCTGCAAGAAGCTGTTCAGCGACTGTTCGGCGACGGTGGCGCGCCGCCGCCGGATCCGCTCGGCGCGCTCGCTCGGCGGGTCGTCGTCGTCGTCGCGCTGGAACCAGGTGGGCGCGTGTACGCGGACGGCGGCCGCCGACGGGCGCTCGGGCGGCAGGCTGCTCCACCGCCTGTCGACGACCGACGGCGGCTGCTGGGAAAGCGAGCCGCTGCGCCACATACCGGCCGCCGCCGGCGGGTGCTCGTACGGAAAGCCGCTCCGCCACATGTCGGCTACCGCCGGCAGCAGCCGGTCGAAGATTGACTGGCGGTGGCTGACGCTGACGCTGACGCGGCCCAGCTGTGGCGGCGGAAGGCTGGCGGTGCGAGGCGGTGCCGCCGGGTGTGCGTCGTTCGCGGCCGGCCAGGAGTCTGCGTCGGCTGGCAGTCGGTCGGAGGCGGCCGGCTGGACAACGCGGTCGATCGGCTCGCTCTTGCTCACGACGTTCGCGCCCATCTCGTCGTTCACGCCCGTCTCGCCGCTCACGCCCGTCTCGCCGCTCACGCCCGTCTCGCTACTTACGCCCGTTTTGCCATTCACGCCCGTCTCGCCGCTCACGCCCACCTCGCCGCCTATGTCCGTCTCGCCGCTCACACCCGTCCAGCCGCTCACGCCCGGTTCACTGCTCACGCCCACCTCGCCACTTATGTCCGTCTCACCCCTCACGCCCGTCTCGCCACTCACGCTCCGCCGATGCAGTGACGCTCGCGAGGCGGCCAGCGCGTCGGTTTTGTCGGCTCGGACATCGGCCGACTGGGCCAGCTTGGCCATGAGCCTGGCCTCCAGCTGGTCGGGCACCTCCTCGTCGCTGGACGAGCTGCTGACCGGCGGCTGGTGGTGAAGGCGCTCCGTGTAGGTCTTCACGTCCACCGTTGGGAAGCTGTCCGCCACCGACTCGAAGAACGACCAGTGCTGCGTCAGCGGCGCGTCGTTGTCGAACGCGTCGTGCAACACCCGCCAGCGGCCGGCCGCCGGCGCCGACACGTCCCGCTCGACGGCGGCGACGGCCGGCGTCGAGCCGCTGCGCTGGCGTCGAGCGAGACGGGCGGCGCGGCCGGCGAACAGGCTGGCGCGGCGGCGCGCGGCCGACGCGCGCTGGCCGGCAGACGCGCCGGCTGCCGGCCGCGCCGCCTCGCCGTCGGCCGTCGTCAGCGCGGCCGAGAACTGGCCGCCGGCGCGTGCCTGCCGCGACAGCCGCCGCAGCCACGGCCGCTGTCCGGCCGGCTCGGGGCCGCGGGCCGCGCCCGCGCCGGTCGCCGGCTCGTACTGCTGCGAGCTTCGCCGGAACACGGACAGCCGCTTGTGGCGGGGCGCGGCGGCCGGCTCCTCGGCAGCGTCGCTCGTCGCCGTCGCCGTCGACGGGCCGTCGCCGTTGGGCGTCGGTGTCGGTTCGGGCTGGGCGCGGTCACCATCGCTGCCGTCCACCTCCAGCTCGCGCTCGGCCACCTCCTGTATGTTGTCGAGCTTGTCGGCGGGTCTTCGCGGCTCCCGCGGCGTCAGGTCGTCTCGGCCCGCGGCGGACTCCTGCGAGAACCTCACGAGGGACTCCGGCAGACTGGCGCCGCTCACCGGATCTCGGAGCTGAGCGGACGCCACGGCGGACTCCGACAGACTGGTGCTACCCAACGGATCCCGGAACTGAGCGGACGCCACGGCGGACTCCGAGAGACTGGTGCCACCCAACGGATCCCGGAACTGAGCGGACGCCACGGCGTACTCCGGCAACGAGCCGCAGGCGGCCGCGTCATCGGCCCCGACGGGGGCAGGTTGTGTCGAGCACGACTCCCCGCAGTCAATACGACCCTGTAGGCAAGGTGGCAGGCCATGGTCAACAACTGAAACACCAACCAGAACATCTGAGTGGTAAGACGTCGTCGCCTTTAGCTGTGTCTTGTGATGGAGACTCGCCTTGTGCTTGTGGTGGAGGTTCCACAATGCGTTTGGGGCCGGGAATATCCAGACACTTCATGGGCCCATGCTAATTTTACATAGAGCGGTGAGGTTCCCCAGGGTTGGAGACCTTGGAAGACCCCACCCATTAGTGGCATTGGAGATATAAGCACCTGAAGAAAAAGCGCCAGGCAGTACTGGGTATTGAAGGATAGCACCTAGAGTTATGTATATACCTTGATATGAATACTGATAAATGGTGTCATACCACTATACGGTGGTGTTGTTTTTAACGCTCTTGATTGCATCACGCTCGATGTTGAGCTTCTTCAGAGCGAGCGGCGCCTATTTTCGTGAAGCCGCGCAAATCGGGGGCGGCAGCTGAAGCAGTGCACCAATCGTCCCGGCACGCAGCTTCATGCCGCAACGTCCAAAACCGACGTGCACACATTGGACATTGTGCGGTCTCGACACAGTGTCTATTTCACAACATGGTCCGACAAAATGAGGCGACAACGTGGGACCGGTGCGGCCGTTGACCTGGCGCAGCTGGGTGCTATGCAGCCGTCTGGAAAGATGGGCCGTGTGGGCACCGAACGTGCCCGACCACGCCCACAGTCCGACCACGCCCACAGTCCGACCACGCCCACAGCTCTACCACGCCCACACCCCGACCACGGTCACAGTCCGACCCCCTAGTCGTGGCGGATGTGGAGCAACCGAAATCGGACAAGGAATCTGCCTTCGCTCACGGCATGCATGCACGATTTCCTTCCGCAAAACACGTGATGTCAACACCGTTATGTTGACATAACGGTAGACTGCGGCTAGCCCAGCTGCAGATAGGTGATCGGCTCTTGAATGACTGCTCATGTGGATTGGATGGGTGGGTCGGGCTCTCTCACGACGCTTTCAACCGCTAGCTCAAATTGGATCGCCAGCCTATCACGTCGATTGGTCGCGGGTGGACTCGGTAAATGCCGTCGGTTGCGAGATTCGAGCCCACAATCTTGTGATCAAGAGTCCGACGCTCCACTAACTGAGCTACCGCGCCTCACCCCCCCCCTGCGGTGTTGACATCATATAGAAAGCTTGCAAAATACTTGGACAAATATAGCCAATTTACTGTGGTCATATCGCAAGGCACACTGGACGCACGGGCAAATTGACACATGCCTATTTCAGGCGTGTTCTCATGGGATACTACCAGCGTCCCACTCTGGCTTTCCGGAAATGTGTATGACGTTTGAAAGCATTCATCCTAAACGTGCATCAAGCTGTGACTCTCAACTGTACGATTGTACGATTGAGGCACGTAATGCGCAGCAAACCAAGTAATGACTACGCGGTACATCGATCCTCCGTACTCATTGCTTACAGACACCGACCCGGCTGCTTGTCAAGCGTTCAGAACCGCACGGACTGACCTACTTTTGATTTTCAAGGTCATTAATTAGGCATGATGCAGCGGTTTTGTCCGGCCGAGGTAGCTTCACATTATCCTGTGTGCAACTGTTTGACCCTTGTTCTCCAGTAGTGCATGATCAGAGCCCCTCCAAAGTTTGATTAAGCTCATGCACTGAGTGTTACATTTTTTTAATTACTAGCATGAGACTACGGCTGAGCGCCTCCAATGCGATTTCCATTTATCAGCTCAACCATTGTTTCCTCCTGAGTCTTCCCACTAATTTATTTGGAACTTCGCTTCTGCCAGTGACGTGACAAGCAGTGCATCGTCACGACTCCTGCTTGTTTGTTCTTTTGGCTTAGGGGCACGTCGACTGCGTTGGTCCTACAGCGCCCACCTGTCACGACTGCCAGTGCTATGGGCGGCAGTGTGTGCGTCTACAACTCCCAGTAGTCGCCCGCTGGTTTTTGCGGGTGGTACTTTGTCTCCACAACCCCCAGAAGTCTGCCTACCGGTGCCGTGGGCGGTGGTTTGTCTACAACCCTTGGCAGCTATCCCGTCCTGATGCCTAGGGTGGCAGCATGTGTCTACAGCCACGGGAAGCCCTGGCAGCCTCCCCGCTTGTGTCGTTGGTGACAGTGTGTGTCTACAACCCCTAGTATCCGCCTGCTAGTGACGAGGGTGGCAGTGCATCTGCATCCCCTATTAACCCTGGTAGCCGTCCCGCTGGTGCCGAGGGTCGCAGTGTGTGTCCACATCTCCTAGTAGCCGCCAGACCCTGGTGCCGTGACACGTTGTGTCTACAGTCCCTAGTAGCCGGCCTGCCGCCCTGGCGCCTAGGGTGGCAGCGCGTGTCTACAGCCTGGTCGCTATTCAGCTGGCGCCGCGTGTGGCAGTGTGTCCACAGCCCCGTGAAGCCCCGGTATCCGTTCCACTGATGCCGTGGGTCGCAGTGTGCCCACCAGCCCCGTGTAGCCCCGGTATCCGTTCCACTGATGCCGCGGGTCGCAGTGTGCCCACCAGCCCCGTGTAGCCCCGGTATCCGTTCCACCGAAGCCGCGGGTCGCAGTGTGCCCACCAGCCCCGTGTAGCCCCGGTATCCGTTCCACCGATGCCGCGGGTCGCAGTGTGCCCACCAGCCCCGTGTAGCCCCGGTATCCGTTCCACCGATGCCGCGGGTCGCAGTGTGCCCACCAGCCCCGTGTAGCCCCGGTTAGCCCTCCCGCTGCTGCTGCGGGCGGCAGTGTGTCCACACCCCCGGGGCGGCCGTCCCACCTGTGCCGCCGGTCCACTCACCTGCCGCGCGTGGTCCGGCCACGGCGCGTCGTGCTGGAACGCCCGGTTGTCGACGCCGCGCCGCTGGTACGCGCCGGCCGACATGGAGCGGGCGGCGGCGTGGCGCAGCGGGCGCGCCGGCGGGCACAGGCAGTCGCAGCACGACAGCCAGCCGCTCATCACGCGTCGGCGCCCGCTGCCGGCGCCAGGCACACCGTCACGGCCGGGGCCCAGATACACTATCGCAGCCGGCGGGGTGTAGCACCTACAGCCCGACCCGACCGCCAGATACACTGTCACAGCCTGCACCCACAGCCAGGCCCGGCCACTAGATACACTGTCACAGCCTGCACCTACAGCCAGACCCGGCGCCAGGTACACTATCACAGCCGGCCCCTAGATCACTTGCGCCGGCAGGGTGTAGCCAAGCCGGCCCGGCCACTAGATACACCGTCACAGCCTGCACCCACAGCCAGGCTCGGCCGCCAGACACACTGTACGTCGGCCCCTAGATACACTATCGCAGCCGGCGGGTGTAGCACCCACAGCCAGGCCCGGCCACTAGTACACTGTCACAGCCTGCACCTACAGCCAGACCCGGCGCCAGGTACACTATCACAGCCGGCCCCTAGATACACATCCAGCCGGCAGGGTGTAGCACCCACAGCCAGGCCCGGCCACTAGATACACTGTCACAGCCTGCACCTACAGCCAGACCCGGCGCCAGGTACACTATCACAGCCGGCCCCTAGATACACTATCGCAGCCGGCAGGGTGTAGCACCCACAGCCAGGCCCGGCCACTAGATACACCGTCACAGCCTGCACCTACAGCCAGGCTCGGCCGCCAGACACACTGTCACAGTCGGCAGGAGGTGGCACCTACAGCCAGGCCCGGCCACTTGCAGAGATAAACGCAGAATTGATAAAGCATGGGACTGTGAACAGGGCGCAGCGACCCACTCCATGGGCTTGGCTGTCAAGATGCGGAATGCTTCGCCGTTAGTAGTACACGATTTGCAAAGGTGTCGGCCACCGCCGAGATAAACATCAAACAGTCGCACGTGACGTCTATGTTTCAGTTTCCTTATGAAAAATCTTGTTTCCATGCGGAACAAGGGATGAATGAACGCACTTTATCTGTATCTCAACGACGCTCGTGAAATTCGCACACAATTGCGGACCGAAACTAAACTAGGTCAACCCGTGTCCGATTGCCACATACGCAAACGCAACACGGGAGTTGTTCTGTACAGAAATAGAGGTTCGTTGCCCTATGTTGGATTTCAGGGATCTTTTACTTAGGCTTTTGATGACGACTCACCCACCAGTGGCAGCCTCCTGTTGATCACATTTCTGTATGGACGCCGATTCACTGATACGATCTTGCTTTTCACCTGTTCTCGCACCGACTGATTCACTTTCAAAGATAACTGCAGAAAAAAGCATCGCTCTCGTGCTATAGCGCTCTGAATCCTCCCTTCCCGCCGACTGTTCTGAAGGCCCTGGGAGAGGCGCCGCAGGGCCACTTGTGCCTACATTGAGCGCGAGAAAATCAATACCGCAGAGCGTGGCAGATGATGTTTGACATGTCGATTGGTGTACGCATTTCGCCACAAGCTCGGTGGTTCGTACAGCGCGCTACGTCAGTATTATTTCACCTTGGCTTAGGGACGAATAAGCGTGCCAGAACAAAGCAAGGCCGAATTAAAAGGGTGGTATCCAAATGCGTCCTCATTATTCAGCGGGGAATGCTTACGGGACATACGAGTAATCCTTCTGGGGCATACAGGTGGGATGTACACCGGCTGTATACACGTGCCTTGCACTGCTGGAATTTGTTCCAGCCAGGGGTGACACCAGTACAGCCTCGCCCACGCCATAAATGCCAATCGGGAAGTGAAGCCAATATTTTTTTTATAAGATTACCCGCCTGGACCTGAACAGACATATCGAAAACCAACAAATACGTTTCCGTTTCTGTTGCACTGCAATCCGAGAGATCGCTTAGAAGCTACCTTCCGCGAAGATCCGTGAAACGTTCGAGAACGTCGACAACACTTGCGGCATGCTCCGCCGTCGTCTCACCGCAGGTCCAGGCGGCCATTTGACTGAATAACTGGGTGCGTAGTGAGAAGCGTCCGGCGACAGTCGGTGTGACGGTTCGTCGAGAACATCTGCTCAACGGCGCGCACTGCCAACCCGGAAAAGAACCGACATCGCGACCACCTCTCCAAACCGACAGCCGACCCACCTTCTGAGTCACCGAGCCAACACAATATCGCTCCCATATTAGAGATTTAATCATCGGAAAGCATATGGTTGTTAGGTATCAAACTGCAATATTTGGCAATTGCACCACACACGTATGGCACTACATACATGAGGTATTTACACTGGATGAATGCGGACTGTCAGTTCATTGGAATTGATCACGGATACAGCTAATAGACACTTAATCATGAATAATTCACCTTCACAAAACGCTGACTAACGGTCCACACAGATTGCTGAGATAAATTCCACTATGAGTTCACCTCGTGTGCACGCGACTCATAGCTTGCACGTGGATACCAGACACAACTCGGTACCGGCAAGGGGGTACTGACCAATCCTTCCGAAGTTGATCTAGCTGCGAAGACTAACAGTGCGCACACGCAAATGGCGTCTTTTCGCAAATAATTAACGAATTCCTATGTACAATTAAATAATCGACATGAAAACACGAACAATTTCACAATCAAAATTCACGACTGATTAGTTTTGGCACGGCCAGCTCTGCACTGGTTCGCATCGCCAGCGGTGTCGGCGCGCGCGGCCGGCCGGCACCGACAGGCGCCGTGCGGCCCGAGGCGCGCACCGGAATCACAAGAGGCGCCACGCACCACCACCACAGTCGTCTCGCCGACACCGGGCCGACGTCCCGTAGTCACTGGACCGACGTCCCGCCGACACTGAGTCGACAATGAACCGACGTGCCGCTGACACAGGGCCGCCATCTCGCAGTCACTGGGCCGCCGTCCCGCAGTCACTGGGCCGCCGTCCCGCAGTCACTGGGCCGCCGTCCCGCAGTCACTGGGCCGACGTCCCGCAGTCACTGGGCCGACGTCCAGCCGATACTGGGCCGCCGTCCCGCCGACGCTAAGTCGACAGTGAACTGACACTGTCCTTCAGACACTGGGTAGACATCCCGCCGACACTGAACCGACATTCAGCCGACACTGGGCCGACGTGCCACCGATACTGGGCCGACATTCAGCCGACACCGGGCCGACACTCAGCCGACAGTGAACAGACGCCCCGCCGACACCGCACACACACAGACGCCGAGTGTCAGCGGCGGGCGGCGGACCGCAGCTGCACGTGTGGCACTTGTTCGCTGGCTGTTGGCGCGGCGCCGGCCGACGCTCACACCACCTTGACGTTGGTCGGCGCCGGCTCGGCGATGTACGCGTAGTCGGCGTCCGACTCTGCGTAGTCGTCGTCGGCGTCGGGCCGCGGCCGCACCGACTCGCTGATGCTCAGTCGCTCCAGCGGCTCCGACTCCGGCTCGCCATCCTCGTACAGACTGGCGGACAACGGCCGGGTCAGGTCAGGTCGAATGGCCCACACTCTAGCTCGCCCTCCTCGTAGATACTGGCGGACAACGGCCGGGTTAGGTCAGGTCGAGTGGCCCACGCTCTGTTTTCTTGTTTATTTGGTGGTTCACGACGCACTCAATGCACATTCACGGCTAATGGCGCCGCCCACACTGTTTCGGCGGTGGGCCGAGTGATTGGGAAACGTCCCGAGCGGCGATAGTGTCGAACCCGGGACCATTGGCACCCAGAGCCAAACCCTTAACCACTCGGCCATGCCCGCCCCTGGCCCACGCCCTAGCTCGTCCTCGTATACAGTGCCGGGCAAGGGCTAGGTCAGGTCAGCCTTAGAAACACCGGCTTGGTATATTGGATGTGCAGTACGGTCCAGACCAGACACAGTACGGTCCGACAAAGTCGTCGCCTTCTGCTCTCCCCTCGCACAAACCGCAGAACATATCAGAAGATGAAGGTCAACACGATATCAAATCGAAGCGCTCTAGAGCCTAACGACAAGACAGGACAAGACAAAAACAGAAACTGCGTGGCGGGCGGATCAGGCTATCTAGGATAATTAAAGACACAGGACCCGCAGTGCCATGTGTAAAGCCGAGGTGCGTGCAGCAGACAGAAATGGACAGTACACGGTAAAAGGCCAGACACGACAAAAAGGAGCAGAGGTAGGCACATGACTTGTCATTGAAGGACAGGACAGAGCTATCCCAGTCAGCGGCCTCGCCAACATCTCGCCCGGTAGTTCACCAGTTATCCCCGCCCCACCCCGCCCCGACCAACACGAGCTATCGACGGTGTGCACACGTCCGGAACAGCGACAGTTTACCGCCGACCGGTCCGATAGCGGCACTCGCGCCGACTCCGCCACACCGTCGTCTAGCACGCCCACAGTGGCGCCTGACACGCCCACCCGCCCACTCACGACACGTGCAGACGATAACTCGAGCCGACCGGCCGACGGTGCACGGAACACACCGAATCAGGACGTCGCGACACCGGCAAAGCCTTTACCGTGGAGAACGAATCGGTTTACCGTGGAAAACCGATTCGTTCTCCAATCGACATCACATCGGTACAGTCTGTTGGCCAAAAGCTCAAAACGGCCCACTTCAGAACAGCATCAGTCCACACCTGAGCACGTCGCGCACGCACACTTTCACACAGCACATGGCGAACGGCAGAGACAAAGACGGCGCGTGACAAACCGAATACCGCCCGAAAACACGCAACATGCCCACATAACCAAGTGGCCATGAACGCACGTGACAAGCATTTGCCACGACTCCGCATCACACAACACATGACGGGTCAGCGCACAGCAGACCGGCGGCACATAACGGGGAGTGTGCACGTGACAGATAGGCGGCAATGATAGCGCAGGCACACACTGCAGCAGGGCGCGTATGACGAGACCGCACATGACTGCAGGATTGGATTGGATTGGAGTTTAGGGGCGCGTCGACATCTAGGGTCACTTGCGCCCATGACCGCAGGAGCACGTACGATAGACAGACAGGTAGTGGTGGATTGGAGTTTAGGGGCGCGTCGACATCAAGGGTCACTTTGCGCCCATGACAGACAGACAGGTACACAAACGCTCATGTGTGCATGGTGGGCACACCTGACAGACCGGCGCATATGACAGCGCGAGCGGGCATGACAGACTGGCACACGTGACAGCGCGCGAGCGGGCACAAGACACGCCAGGCCATGCCAGGCCGAGCACGGAACCACCTCGCTCGGTACAGGCGTCATAGGGGCGGTCGGCACCATGCAGGCGGAGGAGACGTGCTCGTTCGGGTGGCACGACGATGGGTTAGTAGCGCGCCGAGCGTCCTGGGCTCGCTCAGGTGGAGTGTCACCGCCGCCGCCGCAATTCGGGTTCTTTCATGACCCACTCGCCTAGCTGCCAGGCCACATTGTGTCGCCAACTTCTCAGCTGGCTGGTCGCGGGCGGACTCGGCCAGCCCGCCGGCTGCGGGATTTGAACCCACAACCTTGCGACCGGGGGTCCAACGCCCTACCGACTCAGCTGCCGCGGCCCTCTCACCGCCGCCAACGCACAGGTTATGTTGCCAAACAAGCCGCACTGACAAGTGTGCGGCCAGAAAACCGCACCACACAACACGCCTGTTGTTACAACAGCCAGCAGCTGACATACAGCACGCGTACTTACGAGCTAAGACGTCTCTTCCACAACAACTCTGCAACGCGTCATTGTACATTACTACATGCACGCAAACAACACTGCAAGGCTCCAGTGCTCCCGATATAACCGCGCCTCGTTCACACTAAGTACGGTTATATCCGGTCATACCAGGGAGCAGGAGCTAGCCGGGCATTCGCCTGACCGAGGAGCGACTCCACCTCTCCCACCGTGGTTATAATCCTCACGATGACCACTTAATCATTATCACATGAGCACACGTGATGCTTACGGATACCCAGAAACACAGTGGGCATATTCCATCCCAGATAAGGATGCTTGTGAAGATCGTCTTGATCGGGCCGGATTAGCACTCTCACTGTAGCACTCATAAAGAACTATATGTACTTATGTATGCTTAGCACAGACTGAAAGATGCCGCCTATTCGCGCCTCATGATAGCGACACGCCGATTGGGGTGGCGTAAGGCTGGATTGGATTGGATTGGATTGTGGCTTTACGACGCACTCAGCAGCTGAGGACATTCGGCGTCGCATGCCCTGACAGGAAGGGCGGGAGGGGAATCGAACCCCGCACCTCTGGGGGTGGCGTGAGAGCGGCTAGCCCAACACATCGACTGGGGCAGTACGGCTGGGACTGGGGCAAGGTAATTCGGATATTTCGAGAACAAGATGGAATTAGCGGAGTGGGTAGCAGCAGTAGTGCGACTGGGAGATAATGCGGACAGTGCTGGTGTGGTGCGGGCGAGGTTAAGATCGACCCGACTGGGATAGCACGGGCTGGACTTGGAGGAGAATACCGGGGCAGTGTGAGCGGGGCAACAGAGACCGGGTGCGATCTATCATAGTGATTGGCTGCAGGAAGTAATTGTTTATTGTCCACAATCTCCAACAGCATATTGTGTCCTTTACAGCAGAAGTCAGTAGCTAAAAACGAAAATTGCGCCTCACTGACACGGATTTTCGAGAAGCAAAGCACCAAGACTGTGGCGATCGGGTGAAGGACAAGGGGATAACGGTACTGCAGTAGGGGATCGGGGATGTGCAGAACGGAGGCGCAGCGGTGAACACAAGCAGCTCCCAGCCCACACGAGACGGAGCCGAAATGCCAAATCTACAGCGGGCTCCTGCCGACACCACACGCCCGGCGCTCGGACCGGTGACCGCAGCCACGACGCCAGACCGCCCGCAGCTCGCCGCCGAGAGAGCGTACTCACAATTCCGGGTCCTGCTCGGCGGCGCCCTCCTCCGCCACCAGCAGCTCGTACTCTTCGGCCGCGAATCGGTCCCAGTCGGACATCTGGCGGCGCAAACACAGACTGCGTGCCACGTCGGTTCGGCGGGACAGCTCACCATCAACACCGCGAAACCGACACGCAGGAACAACTGCACACGGCGCCGAACGGTACGGGCCCGGCCATTGACGAGCTCGTCGGTGCATTCGACGCTCGGTCGCACTCACGATCGCCTCGCCACTTGCGGACCCTTTCGATGCACCAGTTGATATTTGGGTTTAAAGGGCGCATCGACTGCAATGGCCATATGGCGCGCCAGTTGATACAGAACTATCATCCCGTAAGCCTGGCATATTATCGCAACCCCTGCACCCTACTGCCGGAGGGAAGGGAAGGGAAGACTCGTCCCTAGGGCGATAAAAGGAGTCAGACACCTAAGTAGGCATTTTTGGGGACAAGGCACGGGTGCAAAACTCTGCATAGTACGAGAACTGCCTGGCTTCGGTGAATTGCATGCCAGTTTGACCGCCTCCCGCACATTTTCCAACACATCACTTTCAAAAATTACTACTTAACGAAATCACGTGACATGAATCGCCAAGGACATGCTACAAAGCACCGGTCAGGCACCACTTGTTCAATGGGATTGTGGCTTTACGAAGCACTCAGCAGCTGAGGCCGTATGGCGTCGCCTGCCTCTCACCCTGCCAGGAAGGCCGGGCATCACGGGGATGCCACGTGATCGCCCTGACCACAGTGCGCCGACTCACCGTCTGGGCGGGCTCGCCGTCGCGCTGCATGGCGAACGGGTCGCGCTGGTCGTGCTCCAAGTACTTCTCCAGATTGAAGAACGTGTCGAAGAAGATGTTGGTCATCTGACACTGCTTGAGGTCGCTGAGCGCGATCTTGCCGGGCGTCACCGGCTGTACCATGTCCAGCATCTGCCAAGCACACAGCGCAATGACAATCGCTGGGAGATTTCGGCGCGCCAACGGCGAGCGGTAGACGCGCGCGAAACTTTAATTCCACAAATGTCACTGTACTGACATTGCAGCCAGGCAACGCTACTTCACTACCCAGCAAGTACCTCCTCGCGAGCAGACGTGCGCCTGTGAACCTTGCACTCTTTTGTCGTTCACAGCTCGGGCACCACGTGATCCCTCGCACCGCGGGAATAGCCAATCTTTTTCTTTGTCTTTGTCAAATCTTCTTGTACTTTGTCTGACGGTGGAAGTGAATGCCAAAAGCTAACGTGATCTGTGTCCCCTGATATCTCAGCCTGTGTGTGTGCGTTGTGTTAAGGGGAGTGGGGGGGGGGGGGGGTGAGTCAGTGGCCGGATCCTGCCAGAGTGATCACAGCCGCCTACAGCAGCAGCAGAAGCCTGTTATCGCAACAGCAGCGGTACACACTGCACGATACCGCCGACCGCTGGTAAACACTAACAGGACGGACATGATAATCACCAGCTGGATAGCTCGAGTAAACACAAATCGAGCATTTGTGGTAAATAGAGCCGGTGCTTACATCGCGTTGCACTGCTTCTCTAAGGATAAAGAACACCGTGGGACGCCTGAACCCGGGTGCATTGGACAGGTTACCGACTACACACAAACTATACAGTCTCACACAGCGGACACGGACTACAGAGTTAAGCCCAGCACACAGACTGCACAGTCTCACCCAGGAGAGACAGACCACATTACGTCACGCAGCAGTGACACAGCACCCAGCAGAGACGGACCACACAAGCTCACCCAGCAGAGGCAATCCTCGAAGGGCAGAGCCTCTATGCCGAGTGCCTCCATGCGCTGCAGCTGCTCCTCGTAAAAGTACTCCAGCTCGTACATGGAGAGGAAGCCGTCGCCGTCCAGGTCCATACACCTGTCAACATAAGCAGCAGCCGATCAGCACTTCGGCTCACAAACCGATAGACGCTCACCTGCCGCCAGCGAGCATGGCCGTGGCTATCAAACTGAGCGAAGCAGGGCGTTCGGGTGCACAGTGTGAAGCCCAACATATCCGACACCTGCACAACAAGTGAATCGATCATCCGGTAGGTGCTCGACGCCGGCGGCTGTGGGACGTCGGCTGGCCGCCGACGGCGGCAGCGCGCAGCAGGTCCGGCGACCTCCACAGGGTCGGCGGCCGGCCACCAGTGTATCGAGCGGATCCACACCGTCACGGAAGCTGCAGCACCACACCCAACACCGACCTGAACCAGACCAGCACCACACACAACACCGACCTGAACCATACCAGCACCACACCCAGCACCGACCTGAACCATACCAGCACCACACCCAGCACCAACCTGAACCATACCAGTGTCACACCCAGCACCGACCTGAACCAGACCAGGGCCACACCCAGTACCGACCTGAACCATACCAGTGTCACACCCAGCACCGACCTGAACCAGACCAGGGCCACACCCAGCACCGACCTGAACCAGACCAGCACCACACACAACACCGACCTGAACCATACCAGCACCACACCCAGCACCGACCTGAACCATACCAGCACCACACCCAGCACCAACCTGAACCATACCAGTGTCACACCCAGCATCGACCTGAACCATACCAGCACCACACCCAGTACCGACCTGAACCATACCAGTGTCACACCCAGCACCGACCTGAACCATACCAGTGTCACACCCAGCACCGACCTGAACCATACCAGCACCACACCTAGCACCGACCTGAACCAGACCAGGGCCACACCCAGCACCGACCTGAACCCGAACAGGGCCACACCCAGCACCGACCTGAACCATACCAGTGTCACACCCAGCACCGACCTGAACCATACCAGCACCACACCCAGCACCGACCTGAACCATACCAGTGTCACACCCAGCACCGACCTGAACCATACCAGCACCACACACAGCACCGACCTGAACCAGACCAGGGCCACACCCAGCACCGACCTGAACCAAACCAGCACCACACCCAGCACCGACCTGAACCAGACCAGCACCACACCCAGCACCGACCTGAACCAGACCACCGCCACACCCAGCACCGACCTTAATCAGACCCAGCACCGACCTGAACCAGACCAGCACCACACCCAGCACCGACCTGAACCAGACCAGCACCGACCTGAACCAGACCAGCACCACACCCAGCACCGACCTGAACCAGACCAGCACCGACCTGAACCAGACCAGCACCACACCCAGCACCGACCTGAACCAGACCAGCACTATACCCAGCACCGACCTGAACCATACCAGCACCACACCCAGCACCGACCTGAACCATGCCAGCACCACACCCAGCACCGACCTGAACCAGTACTCGATGGCGGTGGGGTGCTTCTTGTCCTCCTCGGAGAGCAGGAACCACACGAACTCCATGTAAGTCATCTTCTCCTGTTTGCGCGCGCTGCCACGCGTCACGGCACCAGAGAAGATGCGCTCGATGATGCGGGACGAGACGGCTGTGGAGGAGCACACCGGTCAGAGCACACATCCGGACACGAGGTCATCGGGGTGCCGGAGAACACATCCGGACACGAGGTCATCGGGGTACAGGAGAATACATCCGGACACGAGGTCATCGGGGTACCGGAGAACACGTCCGGGCACAACCCTCAGGGTACTGGGGCATCGGGGTACACCTGGACACGAGGTGATTGGGGTACTGTAGCACACATCCGGACACACAGGCCTCGGGGTACTGGAGTGTGTTTTGCTTGTTTGTTATGAATGTGGGGAAATCAGCAAGCCAATTATCCCACTAAGTGTGGTTTCCTGTTCACTTTGTTTGTATTGCCGAAGTGAAGAGTACAACCGAGATACTCTTCGACATCAGACTCTCATACACATACGAATGGTTCAAATCTGGTATAATACTAGTCTGCTTCCGCTTTGCATTCCCGCAGAACATTAGAACGCATTGTTCGCGTAAATCCTAAGACACTGATAGTTGGTTGTTAAGAGCTGCTTTCTCATCGATTATGGTCAATGAAAACATACACACGAATTCCATGTAAAATAGATACACACATCGGAAGTGTTCATGACAACCAGACGCACTCCAAGATGCAAACACCAGCGCAGCACCCATAGTCAATGCAGTCTGGTGTGACAGCTCGCGCAGCACCCACACTGCCGTGCGGTCTGGTGCGACAGCTCGAGCAGCACCCACACTGCCAGTGCGGTCTGGTGTGACAGCTCGAGCAGCACCCACACTGCCGTGCGGTCTGGTGCGACAGCTCGAGCAGCACCCACACTGCCAGTGCGGTCTGGTGTGACAGCTCGAGCAGCACCCACACTGCCAGTGCGGTCTGGTGTGACAGCTCGCGCAGCACCCACACTGCCAGTGCGGTCTGGTGTGACAGCGGCGCCAACAATTGACAGTCCGTGGTCGGGCCGGCACTCGCCACTCACCGTGGTCGTTGTGGCGAGCCACGTCAGACTTGTCGATCAACAGGTCGTGGTCCTTGTCCAGCTCCCAGAACTTGCAGTAGATCACGTAGAAATGCTCGTACGAGAAATACTCGGTAATCTGCAGGGAAAACCGCGGCAGTTAGCAAACACCTAGTCGGTGGTATTCGACAACCTGAAGTTCATTGCCTACACACCAGAAACACACGTGCACAGGCTACGAAGGCTTCGGCACTAACACAATCGGTCTGGCACCATTTGAAAATAAAATAAAACTAAAAAACACATACTGAATACGGCACCATAGCCGTGCGCTGGCTGGATCGAGCAACTCGACTAGCATTTCTCGGGTCGAGGGCCAGGCTCGATCTGCTATTCGCCAAACATCAGACGCTGACCAACGGTTACAGTGGGACCACCGGGGGCAGTTTCGAGTAGGCAGTGAGACGGGCTCCAGCGGAGCAACCGGTGGCAGTTTCCAGTGAATAGTGAGACGGGCGCTTCTCGGCATCACTACCTGGTTGATGTCCTCCTCCTGCTCCAGCAGCTGGATGGTGGTGAGCAGAGTGGAGCGGCGCAGCTCGGGTACAGTGATCCGACCGCTCCACGACCGGTTGACGCAGTAGAATATACGGGCAATCACCTGGACAACGCACATGATGTCACCGCACGAACACGACGCAGGCCGCTGCGTCAACAAAGACGACATGGGCCACCGTGTACGCAGATACGATGCAGGTCATCAGACACAGGTGTGATCCACATACGAGGTACAGGTCATAGCACTTAGGTCACACAGGTGTAATCCACGGATACGATACAGGTCATAACACACATGTTTTACACAGATATAATCTACATATACGATAAAGGACATAATACACAGGTATAATACACAAATACGAGAAAGGTCACAACATACATGTCTCCCACACAGATGTAATCCACAGATGGGATAGAGGTCATAGCACATAGGTCACATACAGATGTGATCCACATATGTGATACAGGCCATCACACATGTCTCACACGCAGGTATAATCCACATACACGATACAGGTCATAACAAACAGATCACACATAGGTGTAATCCACAGATGTGATGCAGGTCAAAACACACAGGTCGCATACAGATGTGATCCACATAGAGGATACAGGTCATCATAGACGGGCCCCCGTAGCCCACACACGCCGTAGTGAGATGACATACCGTAGTGGGATGAATTCACAAAGCCGACATCACAACATTATTTCATGTTAGGAAATCATATCTTTCCCTATCACTTTGAAAACACCTATCGTATTAATACAGCAAATTGCGTCCACGACGCCAATACGTGTCGCCGCGCATGGCTCAAGCACAGATCGAACACGGACAAAGTACACAGACCTACACATCGAGAATCAGAAAACGTGTCACCACACTCACACGACACACGTCAAACACAGATAATCCCACCCGAACACATACACATAACATGCATCACGGCTCTGTATCTCGCTCATACCCATCTGCCGTAATCGCCAGCGTTGGACGCGCTAACATTCTGGCCACGTGCGACAGCGCGCGCCGACGCAGCCGCTCACCGTGTGCACAATCTGCTGTGGAACTCGACCCCCTCCTCGAGGAAGTTTTTGCTCACCGTATGCACGTATCTGCTGTGGAACTCGATGGCCTCCTTGAGGAAGTTGAGGCCCGGGTGCGTCTCGACCACGTCCTGCACCAGCGGCACCAGGTCCTCGGGCACCAGGTGGGTGCGCTGGCCGCCAGTCAGCACGCGCACCAGCCGCGACGCCGGGTCGTGGCACGTGGCCAGCATCCTGCCGGCGCGGGGACACGTGTCACGCGCCGGCCCCGATGACGGGGTGTCCACGCCGCGCCGCCGGCGGCGCGGACACAGAGCGTCCCGCAGCGGAGACAAAGGCGTAATCGTCGGCGCCGCGCGTCGTGAATACATAACGAATGCGGAAGGCGGGTCGGGCGCCCGCGGGACCCTCCGCGAGTTGCTGGGGCCCGTGCTGGGGGCGCACGGGTCAGGAGAGGGACGGGCTGCGGGGCGGAATCGGCTGGGAGAGGAACCGGTAACGAGCCGGGGAGAGACAGGTCGGGTGAGGCACGGGACGAACTGGCGAGGGTCGAGAGAGCTGCGGGCTGGGGAGGCGGTGACGGGACGGCATTGGTACAGGACTGTGCCAGTCGCGGGGGGGGGGCAGGTCGCCGCACGGCCGACGTCACCTTGAGCCGGCCCGAGAGCCGCCGGCGGCCGTCATCGGGCCGCCGCAGTGGAGCGCCGGTCCGCGGAAAACAACAGCCGCCCCCCTCGCCGCTCCCGGAGGCGGCCGTCACGTGACGCGCTGCGCACGCCAGCGGCGGCGCCAGCCTTGGCCAACTTTTGTCGGAACGGCCATTAGTCGGCCGGCGGCGGCGGCGGCGCGCTGCCTCTGACCTGGGCGGAGCCGAAGTCGGCGCACGTCCGCCTCGCCGGCCGTCCCCCGGCACCCACCTCTTCCAGAAGTCGAGGAACGCGGCGGCGGTGACGTGGCCAGATTTCTCGCCGCCCGCGGCCAGGAACAGCGGCACCTTCCAGTAGAGCGGCAGCTCGCACACCTGCCAACGGGAGCGCTGACGTCAGCACAGCAGCACCTTCGAGTAGTGCGGCAGCTCGCACACCTACCAACGGGAGCGCTGACATCAGCACAGCGGCAGCTCGCACACCTGCCAACGGGAGCGCTGACGTCAGCACAGCATCACCTTCGAGCAGAGCGGCAGCTCGCACACCTGCCAACGGGAGCGCTGACGTCAGCACAGCGGCCGCTGGCGACTCGGCGGCCACCTCAAACCGCACACTGCGGCACCCGGACCCGAGACCGCAGCTCAGACACAGTTCGACCCGCCTCGAGTTCGCCTCAGACCGCGCCGCCGGCCTTTCCACATACAAATAATGATACCAGCCATGGCTTAGCAAACTGTTATACCCACGCCGTTTAGCCAGCAGAATTAAAGCATGGAAAGCCGAAGTACAGCACTACAGCTTAAGTAAAGCATGGATTACATTTATACCTAAAGTTGCATTGTCCGCTCATGAATGCTAATCCCAGCTGGTCAATGTTTGTTAACGTTTGATGACATTGCAAAGCTTGAACTGACCGACAGCACCTGAAAAAAAGGACAGGGAACCGTACGTGTTTTGCAGTTTTGTAGTACGGTGTTTTGCAATCCGGCTCTTCTACGTCCGCTGTTCCTCTGGGTAGCCATTTATGTTACGAGCTGGAAGGCAAATCGGCTCATCTACGTCCGATGGCTCCTCTGGGTAGTTGTTTTACGTTGTGCTTTTTTTGTTTGTTTTTGTTTTTGTTTTCCTAGAGCAAGTCGGCTCATCTAATTTCGACGGCACCGCTAGGCAACCAATTATTTCTAACTGGGAGGCAAATCGGCTCATGTGCGTCCGATGCCATGCGGGGATGGCTATTTACGTGTTTCCTACGAGTGTCTCGCGGTCATGCATTGCGAGTTGATGTGAGCGTTGGTGTTGTGGTGCCTACAGTGCCCCTGCTAGTTTTGTGGCATACAAATATTCAAATAGCAATCGAAGGAGTTATGGGTGTTTGTCACCGAGAAGCGATGGAAGCGATAGGGTGATGCCCTCTCTTTGGCAGAATGCCTCAAGTGTTTGTCGTTGAGAGCTAAAGCCACTGCAGTCTAGCAGGATGTGGCCTATGCGTGGTGTTGCAGATGTCGCAGCGAGGTGTTGCGTGCTGGCCATCCTCTCTCTAATCGAGGCGGTGTTAGTTGTATGCAACCAGTCCCAAGCCCAGCGCGGATGACCTCTTCGTGTCCGCGAGATTGATTCGATGTGTTCCACGTGCCTATCGCTGGTCTGATCTGGCGGTGTGCACTACCAGCCGGTTAGGTCAGGCGGCGCGGCGTATATGGCGCGCGTGGCGCCGCCGTCGCCGCATACGGCAGCCGTGGCGGGACAGTGGCCGGCGACGGCCGACGGGCTGAGGTGGCCGGCCGGCCCGCCGGCCGCCTCCAGCGTCCGCGCGGCGTACACGGCACACACAGCGTGTCATTACTGGCAGCCCGGCGGTGGCGGGACAGTGGCCGACCGGTCCTCTGGCCACCGCCAGCGTACACGGCACACACAGCGTGTCATTACTGGCGGCCCGGCGGTGGCGGGACAGTGGCCGACCGGTCCTCTGGCCACCGCCAGCGTACACGGCACACACAGCGTGTCATTACTGGCAGCCCGGCGGTGGCGGGACAGTGGCCGACCGGTCCTCTGGCCACCGCCAGCGTACACAGCACACACAGCGTGTCATTACTGGCAGCCCGGCGCCCTCCGACCACTGGCCGCCGTCTGTTTATACGTCGGGCAATTGCAGCCCTACGAACAAACACGTCGGACGGTGATCTATAGACCCACATCGCGCAACCAAGTCCAAGGCCAGTCTCGTTATTCACATGTTCGGCTCAACACACACGGACGGATACGGTAGCGTTGCACATCTAAACAGCCACGATACCAACAAATCTAGAACTTTGTGCTGGATATACATCATAGTTTGCAAGATTCTACACAAAATGAGGCGCCTGCAATTGAAAGACAAGTATCTGTGCTGGGATATTATGAACATGTGCGCTGAGCACAACAACCTTGTAGCCATGTGCATGTTCCAACCACTTACGACGCACTAACATCTCCGGCACAAGCGCACTGATAACGTTTACGGCGACTGCCTGTGATCTGCAGGGATTCATCTGTGTGACATCACGCCGCGCCCAGCCATTTAGGGTCATGACTGGAAAATATTGCGGTACAAAGTACGGGCGGTATGCGACCGAGCATACAGCCGACGTCAGACGGTAAACAGGCCCATGACAGCATCGCTCGTCCGGCCGTGTCCCAGACGTGCCGCCACGGCCACGTCAAGTCACGTCCCGCAGTGTCCCAGACGTGCCGCCACGGCCACGTGAAATCACGTCCCGCGTGTCCCAGAACGCCACGGCACGTAAATCACGTCCTGACGTGCCCCAGACGTGCCGCCACGGTCACGTAACGTCGTCCCAGACGTGCCGCCACGGCCACGTCAAATCACGTCCCGCAGTGTCCCAGACGTGCCGACACGGCCACGTCAAGTCACGTCCTGACGTGTCCCAGACGTGCCGCCACGGCCACGTCAAATCACGTCCTGACGTGCCCCAGACGTGCCGCCACGGCCACGTCAAGTCACGTCCTGACGTGCCCCAGGCGTGCCGCCACGGTCACGTCAAGTCACGTCCTGACGTGCCCCAGACGTGCCGCCACGGCCACTCTCCTAGCCGGGGCACATCAGCAGCACGAGTTGTCAAGCAATGCAACTGCCAGAGCTCTTCCTCCCCCCAAAGTCACACGCTGCTCGCATTCCACTCGCGGTCTTCGATAACAGGCCGGGCTGTGGCGGACCAACGGGTCCGATCTGCCGCGGCCCGCCAGGATGACTGGCAGAAACCATGGGCGCCGGCCGGCCGACACTGGAGAGTCCTCTCACCCCCCCTCCCCGCCCACCCGATCGACTATACATGGACCCACTGACCAGAATAAGTCACTCGCGGCCGTAATCGCAATACATCTCGCGCATCGATAAAAACGGTTGGTCGGCTCTACATAATGTATGTGTCGCATGAATGGTCGTGTAAAAAACGGAAGAAATCAGGGCCGTAAATCAAACGTGACGGAAGTAGTGGTTGAAAAACCGCTCCCTGTGTTGAAATGAAGTTCGTTTGGAGTTAGATATATATCGGCACAAATGCCGCTATCCCGAAATGCGTGCCCAAGTCACCCAAGGCCTCGTTTCAGGCATCCTACACCACATATGCACATGTAAAACGGTTAAAAAACATTTAACCCAGCGCCGCCGCGATTAAACCCGCTGTGCGGGCAACGAATATGTGGCGAACGAAAAAACATACCCAATGCACTTACGTGCCAATTATTCTGAAGTATATAAATGAAGTGTGAACAAATGGCCTGAAGAAATCATAACAAGACTTGCATATATATTGATGCATAACTACGTACAGTTTCTACCTACAGCTATGAACCATGTGTTGGGAGGAGGGGAGGGGAGGGCAAGGACATCCCAACGTGTGTTGGTGACAACTTCACTTCAGCTCAGCTTATGCTTTTCTGCCGCCGAAGTGTATGAACTAAATCATGTCATTAATTAAATAAATATTTCGTGACTTGATTAACATCGGCGAGTGTGACGGTCAGGTGTGTGAAAGACGCTCACTTCTCTGGAAGCACCTGTCCATCCCTGCAACACCTGTCCACCCCAGCAGCACCCCTGTCCACCCCGGCAGCACCTCTGTTCACCCACAACCGACCCACCTTCGCGATGACGGCGAACTTGTCTTTGGGCACCTGCCCGCCCGGGTAGGACGAGAACGCCTGGGTGATACGCTGCAGCTGGGCCTCCACCTTCTCCCGACTGTCGGGCCGGCCGTGCGGGAAGTGGAACCTGTCGCACGCAGACGTGGGTCACACACGTAGCACGAGCTGGCTGCACGGGGCAATATCCAGGCAACACCGGACACACACGCAGACGTGGGTCACACGTAGCACGAGCTGGCTACACGGGGCAATATCCAGGCAACACCGGACACACACGCAGACGTGGGTCACACGTAGCACGAGCTGGCTACACAGGTCAATATCCAGGCAACACCGGACACACACGCAGACGTGGGTCACACACAGCACGAGCTGGCTACACGGGGCAATATCCAGGCAACACCGGACACACACGCAGACGTGGGTCACACACAGCACGAGCTGGCTACACGGGGCAATATCCAGGCAACACCGGAACACACGCAGACGTGGGTCACACACAGCACGAGCTGGCTACACGGGGCAATATCCAGGCAACACCGGACACACACGCAGACGTGGGTACACACAGCACGAGCTGGCTACACGGGGCAATATCCAGGCAACACCGGACACACACGCAGACGTGGGTCACACACAGCACGAGCTGGCTACACGGGGCAATATCCAGGCAACACCGGACACACACGCAGACGTGGGTCACACACAGCACGAGCTGGCTACACGGGGCAATATCCAGGCAACACCGGACACACACGCAGACGTGGGTCACACGCAGCACGAGCTGGCTACACGGGGCAATATCCAGGCAACACCGGACACACACGCAGACGTGGGTCACACAGCACGAGCTGGCAAATCCAGGCAACACCGGACACACGCAGACGTGGGTCACACGCAGCACGAGCTGGCTACACGGGGCAATATCCAGGCAACACCGGACACACACGCAGACGTGGGTCACACGTAGCACGAGCTGGCTACACGGGCAATATCCAGGCAACACCGGACACACAGCAGGGCACACACAGCACGAGCTGGCTACACGGGGCAATATCCAGGCAACACCGGACACACACGCAGACGTGGGTCACACACAGCACGAGCTGGCTACACGGGGCAATATCCAGGCAACACCGGACACACACGCAGACGTGGGTCACACACAGCACGAGCTGGCTACACGGGGCAATATCCAGGCAACACCGGACACACACGCAGACGTGGGTCACACACAGCACGAGCTGGCTACACGGGGCAATATCCAGGCAACACCGAACACACACGCAGACGTGGGTCACACACAGCACGAGCTGGCTACACGGGGCAATATCCAGGCAACACCGGACACACACGCAGACGTGGGTCACACACAGCACGAGCTGGCTACACGGGGCAATATCCAGGCAACACCGGACACACACGCAGACGTGGGTCACACACAGCACGAGCTGGCTACACGGGGCAATATCCAGGCAACACCGGACACACACGCAGACGTGGATCACACGCAGCACGAGCTGGCTACACGGGGCAATATCCAGGCAACACCGGACACACACGCAGACGTGGGTCACACACAGCACGAGCTGGCTACACGGGGCAATATCCAGGCAACACCGGACACACACACAGGCGCCAGTCACACACCAGACAGACGCACTGTCCGGGCTACAGACGGACACTAGACAGTGACTGGACAACTGGAAAACAACGGCGCCGACAAAACAAACAACACATAATTCAAACCAGTTCTTCCGCTGTGCCAGACCAACGCAATCCGCATATAATGGAAGGGAAGGCTCGGACATTTTCAGACACATGAGCCGCTCAGAGACAGCCGCTCTAAGATGGAAACATATTAGACGGCATTTTAAGACGATCTGGCGACAACTCGGTCATCGTCACGATGCGTGGTTGAGTGCTGCTAACAAGAGTCAGCGCACCGCCTGGCCTGAACAACAGGTAAACTGTTCGCGGACACGATGCTCATCACGGCGGATATCACGGCACCTCCCGTCAAACACCATAAGCGCGTGATAAGAGATTCCACATCACTTTCAGCCCACGTTCCGCTTAGACACGCCTAGCAACACACGCACCTCGTTATGCACTCGAGAGCTTGGGGCATACGAACCTATTGACACACGGTGCAATTTACTGGTGACCAATCACGCAGCAGCTATAAATTATTGGAAAAATAGGGTGGAAAACCACTTTCTCAACACTGAATGCACATTTTTGCCAAAGAAGCAATGGCATAATGCTTCTTGTTGTGTGTCTATAAAGTCACCATGCCTCGTTTGTAACAGCATCTCGTTTGTAGCATGTCTACATTTACCAGAAGAGATCATGACACACAAATATTTTGCAGAGTAATTCCAGACAAAATGATTGTTTATGGTCTGGTCTGTTGCACAATACCAGTTTATGGCATAGGTGTTTGCATCGTTATCGTAACTGCACGCACTCCAACATTGTGTATCTCTCAAAAACAAACAAAAATATACAGTAAAGTATGAAAGGACTAAAAAGGCACGACGTTCGTTCAACACAGTCTGACCGACGCATACCACACACAAAGTAACCAAACACGATTTTCACGGCGAATTCGGGCATCCTACTGCACTCGCCTCGACGTCTCGCACTTCACACCTCCTAACGCGACGCCAGCGTTTTAGCGCCGTCCCGCGGCGACCTCGGCGCCGCCGCAGAGTATACACGGCGGCGGCCACACCTCCCCGTCGGCCCATCGGCAGACGGCAGACGGCGCCGACACACCCGCCGCGCTGTTTAGGTCTGGCGGCGGCGGCGGCGGCGGTCGGCGGCGGCGGCGGTCAGCGGCGCTTCCGATGCGCAGTACGGCGACGCCGCGCCGCTGCGACACACCGCTGCGCGCGGCTCAGACGTGGCACACCGTGCGCAGATCAACACCGCACCAGCTCTGGAGTCGCCGCGGCCGACGATCCGCCGCCGGGCGACCGACCGGAGCCGTGGGTGTCCAGGCGCCCATGTGTCCGGGCGTCCATGTGTCCATGTGTCCATGTGTCCGGGTGCCCGTGTGTCCGAGTGTCCTGACGTCAGTGTATCCGTGTGTCAGTGTGTCAGTGTCCGGGTGCCCGAGTGTCCGGGTGTCCGAGTGTCCGAGTGTCCGGGTGCCCGTGTCCGGGTGTCCGTGTGTCCTG
Source organism: Imbricaverruca yamaguchii (assembly GCA_034440575.1). Taxonomy (NCBI): domain Eukaryota; kingdom Metazoa; phylum Arthropoda; class Thecostraca; family Neoverrucidae; genus Imbricaverruca; species Imbricaverruca yamaguchii. The sequence goes on from JAOTOL010001657.1 coordinate 2,877,908, forward strand.
GTGCCCGTGTGTCCGAGTGTCCTGACGTCAGTGTATCCGTGTATCCGGGTGTCCGGGTGACCGAGTGTCCGGGTGTCCGGGTGTCCGAGTGTCCGAGTGTCCGGGTGCCCGAGTGTCCGGATGTCCGAGTGTCCGGGTGACCGAGTGTCCGGGTGTCCGAGTGTCCGGCCACCTGCCGTGGTGGCCAGGTGCTGGGCGTCGGCCGGTCGGCCAGTGGCCGGCGGCCGGCGGCGGCCGTCGGCGGCCGGCGGGCACGGTGAAGGCTGCGCCGAGGCCGGCGCGCCGCGCCGCGTACGTGCCGGGGCCGCCACCAAGGCCGGCCGCGCGCAACCGATCGGACGTCGTGTGGCATTGAGGCCGTTTGTCGCCGCGCGCGCGCGTGCAGCGTCGTGCGACCCACATATCCCGGGCGGCGGCGACCCGGCCGACCCGCGCCGCCCGGGCGCGCCTCACAACAGCTCACTCCATGACGCTATGGCGTGATATGGCGTGGCGGCGGCGGCGGCGGCGGCGGCGCGACGGGCCTGGCGTGCGCCACCGCCGCGGAAGCCCTGCGGACATGCTGTCCGGCGGCGGGCTGACCTCGATTGTTACCACGGAACTGCTGACGAGGCCTTACGAGCGGGAGCCGCTCCGAATGCCAGGGCTACACCGCATAACATGACTCAACTTAACATACAGACGAGCTGTACCAGCCGCCGCCGAGGTCCCCACCCGGCACACGAGACCAACTGGTTCCCAGCCCCCGGCACACGAGACCAACTGGTTCCAGCCCCCGGCACACGAGACCGACCGGTCACTGCCGCCGGTACCGATGCTCATATTCCGCCAGACCGAGTCGGAAGTCGATCCGAGGCCCAGCACGAGCCTGGCTGTCCACCCACGCCTTCAACTCTACGTCTTTTGGCAGCTCACAGCGCTGCTTTTGGTGGCGTCGGTAGTGATAACGAGTTAAACAACACGGTGCAATGATCTACTCCCAGCGCGCTGTCAATGTGTGTCGTGCATCCATTACATGACGATTGGCAATTTACATGATACGACACATTAAAATACTTATGACGTTGGAAACTGCATCGTAAATCATCCTCCGAATGACATGTTGACCCGCCACCAGGACGGCGTTTTGTACTGGCCAGATCCCGTATATTTCAAGTTGTTCGCCCTTTTTATTGCGACCACCAACCGTCCTACGGCCTTCGCGTTCAGCGACCGCAGTGTTCATTGGCTTCGAAGTCCGACGACAAACGTCAGCGGCTTCAACCACGGGTCCATCGCGGATGAGACACCACTGACCACTACAAATCACGAGATCTCCGGCGGACGAAGCGACCTTGAACCACAGAAATCCGCACCGGGAGGCCGCACCCGCGCTCAGAGCACAAGAGCCCGGCTCACACCGCCACCGGACAGGAAAAAGGTCCGGTAGTCGGACCGGCATTTCATCTGATACGGTACGAACACCGGTCATCTGTCCAGCTGCGGTATGGGCCGGGTGCCGTGCGCCACCGGTCGGGCCACCGCCGGAGGTTGGGCCGGCCGCCGGAGGTCGGACCGGCCGCCGGACCGTCAGTCGGCACGAGCTCAGTCGCGCTGTACAGCCGGGCGGCTCGGGGGTGTTTGCGCATGCGACGCTGCGATGCAACCATTCGTCCATTGTTTCGGGAGCGCAGTTACGATGACAGGAGTGTCGGCGCGTCTCCAAGTGCTCACGGTATTCCCGTGCAGGTATATCATGCAGTCCGGAAGGTGGCAATTAACGCCTTCAAATAATCTGTAGTTTGGTTGGCTGGTTGGTTGGTTGGTTGGTTCTTTGGGTTTAGGGACGCATCGACTGCGTTGGTCATACAGCGCCCATAATTAATATGTAGTTTGAATTTGTAGTTGTTCATGCTGCAGTTGCAGTCTTAAATCGCAGCATTTTCATCATTTTAATTTTAATATGCATAGTTTAGTGCTATGATTAAGTGGTGGGTACCGCCTCCTACTCTTTCCCCACGATATTTTCGTTTAAAGCGTCAAAATTTAGCCATTTTTCTCGAACAGGACGTACCAGACAAGTCACATTGCTGTGTGTATTTAATTATCTAACTGGCAGGAACAAACGCGAATAACCCGAATGTTTAAAACCCGAATGCGGGCACAACAATAATGGCGGCGCTGCCCATATGGGGCTGATGTCACAAGGTCGGCCAAGGCCGCCGGACGCGAACTCCACCAACCGTGGGAAGTCGACGGAATCCCGACGAACACTGTCCGGGAGTGGGAAGTCGAAGGAAGCCCGCTGTACAGTGTACGGTACGGAGGTGGGAGGGGGGGAGCCGACGGAAGCCCGCTGTACAGTGTACGGTCCGGAGGTGAGGAAGCCGACGGAAGCTCGCTGGACACTGTACGGTCCGGAGGTGGGGGGGGGAGGTGACGGAAGCCCGCTGGACACTGCACGGTCCGGAGGTGGGGGGGGGGTGGGGGGGGGGAGCCGACGGAAGCCCGCTGGACACTGTACGGTCCGGAGGTGCAGGGGGAGGTGACGGAAGCTCGCTGGAGTGTACGGTCCGGAGGACGGGACGGACATAGTTCCGCCTCGATGGCAGTGCAAACGGGTCATTGCCAGGCTTAACTAGCCACGTCAAATGCCAAGCCAGAGCGGCGTGTCAGGTGTTGACGGCAGCCTCACGTGCGGCTGAATATCTGGCACGAATGTTCTCACGGTCTGAGTGGATAATTGAATGAGGAGCTTATGCAAGGTCGTGACGGGTAACATGCAACCGACCGGACCGCAGTCGCGTTTTCCGAGTTAGGTACTGGATTTGCATACCCTATAGCTGATTCGTATTCTTGCTATATTCTCTCGTATTCGTATTGTGCTGCGAGTGCCAACGTTCTAAACGCTGCGACGCAAGTCACTTTTGTGTGGTCTAAAATCAAGGAACTCTTTACCATCCCCACAGACAGCACGCAGTGCAAATCAACTTCTATACACCGTCCCTTACTAAATCGGACCCTGCTAGCAGGGACGGAGACGGATATGCAACAAGTAAACAACATATGAGTAGTTCTACTTTGGTTGGTTATTTGGGCTTAGGGGGAGTAGTTCTACTTTAATGAACATTAGTTTTACCTCATTGGTAATTGATTTTGCATGAACTTTAGAGGGCGAACGTCCAGTGAGCTGAACCCTCAACGATATGGATACATTTATTGGGAGCAACCAGGTTAACCTGACGCCGCCGACGGACCGACAGCCGGCAGCCGGACGTCTCCAGGGAGCGCCAGCAGCACATGGCCGCGCCGCCGACCGCAGCGGCAACATGCAGCCCCGGCGGCGGGGGTCACACTTGGCCTTGGCATTTGCCATGTGTCCAGACGCGGCTGGCCAGTCCGACCGGACAAACACGCCTCCAGACAGGACAAACACACGGCTGTCTGGCGACTGGCGGGCCCGACCGTCGACGTGGTGGCGGGCCGCCAGTGTAGCCCGGGCCTCCGAAGATCGACATAGCCACCGCAAAGCTCCACAGACAGGCGGTTAGCTCACGCGGTAGTGGTGGACACACACGCCAGTTGCGGACGCTGATGCGTCGTGACGCTGCTATGCCGCTGACGTCACGCGACGCAGTCCGCCGCGGCTGTGACGATCGGATCGACGGTGCGATCGCTCCAGCAGCGGCACGGTGCCGCTGCTGGAGCCAGGGACGGATCCATGGCGGAGGCATCGCCCCACACTCTGAACCCAATCGCGTCTCTCCAGGCCGCGCAAATGCACTCAGCTTTGCACTGTTGTCCCGCCGATGGCGCCCCTCTCTGTAAAAAGGCTTAGACACGGCGAGAACCTTAGTGTGCACCGGGAATTTACTTAACCAGGGGCCCTCTTCATACGCTCAGGGAGGCGCGCCTGATGACACATGGGCACCCCTCAAAGCTACACTCCCGGCAAACCCCCAGATCCGTGCGCGGCTCCAGCCGCCACGTGCGACGACGCGGGCACGGCCCACTCACTTGGGTATGACGCAGGTCTTGTGCGGGCGGACGGCGGCCGGCCGACGCGGCGACTTGGGCGACGCGGTGGGCGACTCGGTGCTGCTCCTGCCCTCCTTGTCACGGCCGTACGTCTGCGGCAGGGGGCGGCCGGCGTCAGCACGAGCCACACCGTGGCGGCGGCGGCGGCGGCGGCGGCCGGACATCCACACCCACACGCCGACTGCCCGCCAACGCGGTCGGCACACCCACGGTCACGCACCGAGCCGCCGCTCCGTCCGCTGTCTCGCCGGCGACCGTCACACCGACAGCCGCCGCACACCGTCGTCGTGACGCTGTCGTGACGCAGACGACATGCACGCGACACCGGCGCACAGACGCGCACAAGCATAGCACGACACACGCTCGGCGTGGGCGGCGTGTCGCGCCGCGTTTCCGGTGCCGCGGCGGCCCGGTGTAAACAGAGCGGCCGACCGGTGGCATACGCACCGTCATGCCACTGGCGACGTCATGGCAGCAGCGGCCACCACCGGCCCGGCCACATGTGGTCATGTGGTCACTGCCAGGGTCGGCGTCAGGCGGCAGACGGCAACGAGTTGACGAGCCGGCCCACCACACATACACACGGTGGTGACGAGCCAGCCCACCACACACACACGGTGGTGACGAGCCGGCCCACCACACACACACGGTGGTGACGAGCCAGCCCACCACACACACACGGTGGTGACGAGCCGGCCCACCACACACGGTGGTGACGAGCCGGCCCACCACACATACACACGGTGGTGACGAGCCGGCCCACCACACACACACGGTGGTGACGAGCCGGCCCACCACACACACACGGTGGTGACGAGCCGGCCCACCACACACACACGGTGGTGACGAGCCGGCCCACCACACACACACGGTGGTGACGAGCCGGCCCACCACACACACACACGGTGGTGACGAGCCGCCCCCACACACACGGTGGTGACGAGCCGGCCCACCACACACACACGGTGGTGACGAGCCGGCCCACACACACACGGTGGTGACGAGCCGGCCCACACACACACACACGGTGGTGACGAGCCAGCCCACCACACACACACGGTGGTGACGAGCCGGCCCACCACACACACACGGTGGTGACGAGCCAGCCCACCACACACACACGGTGATGACGAGCCGGCCCACCACACACACACACGGTGGTGACGAGCCGGCCCACCCACACACACGGTGGTGACGAGCCGGCCCACCACACACACACACGGTGGTGACGAGCCGGCCCACCACACACACACGGTGGTGACGGGGCACACGGTGGTGACGAGGCCGGCCACCACACGGTGGTGACGAGCCGCACACACGGTGGTGACGAGCCGGCCCACCACACACACACGGTGGTGACGAGCCGGCCCACCACACACACACGGTGGTGACGAGCCGGCCCACCACACACACGGTGGTGACGAGCCGGCCCACCACACACACACGGTGGTGACGAGCCGGCCCACCACACACACACGGTGAGCGCCCACCACACACACACACGGTGGTGACGAGCCGGCCCACCACACACACACGGTGGTGACGAGCCGGCCCACCACACACACACGGTGGTGACGAGCCGGCCCACCACACACACACGGTGGTGACGAGCCGGCCCACCACACACACACGGTGGTGACGAGCCGGCCCACCACACACACATGGTGGTGACGAGCCGGCCCACCCACACACACACACGGTGGTGACGAGCCGGCCCACCAAAACACGTTACACACACACACGGTGGTGACGAGCCGGCCCACCCACACACACACACGGTGGTGACGAGCCGGCCCACCACACACACACGGTGGTGACGAGCCGGCCCACCACACACACACGGTGGTGACGAGCCGGCCCACCACACACACACACGGTGGTGACGAGCCGGCCCACCACACACACACACGGTGGTGACGAGGCCGGCCCACCACACACACGGTGGTGACGGGCCGGCCCACCACACACGGTGGTGACGAGCCGGCCCACCACACACACACGGTGGTGACGAGCCGGCCCACCACACACACACACGGTGGTGACGAGCCGGCCCACCACACACACAGGTGGTGACGAGCCGGCCCACCACAACACGGTGGTGACGAGCCGGCCACCACACACACACGGTGGTGACGAGCCGGCCCACCACACACACACACGGTGGTGACGAGCCGGCCCACCACACACGGTGGTGACGAGCCGGCCCACCACACACACACGGTGGTGACGAGCCGGCCCACCACACACACACACGGTGGTGACGAGCCGGCCCACCACACACGGTGGTGACAGCCGCCCACACACACACGGTGGTGACGAGCCGGCCCACCACACACACACACGGTGGTGACGAGCCGGCCCACCACACACACACACGGTGGTGACGAGCCGGCCCACCACACACACACGGTGGTGACGAGCCGGCCCACCACACACACACACGGTGGTGACGAGCCGGCCCACCACACACACACGGTGGTGACGAGCCGGCCCACCACACACACACACGGTGGTGACGAGCCGGCCCACCACACACACACGGTGGTGACGGTGGTGACGAGCCGGCCCACCACACACGGTGGTGACGAGCCGGCCCACCACACACACACGGTGGTGACGAGCCGGCCCACCACACACACACACACGGTGGTGACGAGCCGGCCCACCACACACACACGGTGGTGACGAGCCGGCCCACCACACACACACGGTGGTGACGAGCCGGCCCACCACACACACACACGGTGGTGACGAGCCGGCCCACCACACCACACGGTGGTGACGAGCCGGCCCACCACACACACACGGTGGTGACGAGCCGGCCCACCACACACACACACGGTGGTGACGAGCCGGCCCACCACACACACACGGTGGTGACGAGCCGGCCCACCACACACACACGGTGGTGACGAGCCGGCCCACCCACACACACACGGTGGTGACGAGGGCACGGCCCACCACACACACACGGTGGTGACGAGCCGGCCCACCACACACACACGGTGGTGACGAGCCGGCCCACCACACACACGGGGTGACGAGGCCGGCCCACACACACACGGTGGTGACGAGCCGGCCCACCACACACACACGGTGGTGACGAGCCGGCCCACCACACACACACGGTGGTGACGAGCCGGCCCACCACACACACACGGTGGTGACGCACACGGTGGTGACGAGCCGGCCCACCACACCGCGCCGTTAACAGTTAGTCACCAGTCAGTGTCACGGTGCTTGTCAACGTCGGGCGAGATGACACGCGGCTGGGGGACAGACGGATGTGGTTGGACATCTTGATATGCGTGACTGACGTCAGCCACCAACGTAGCTGCTCCAGACGATGATTACATTGGCCGGCTGCGATAGGACCATATGTGCACAAAGTGCAGCTCTGACTCCTGGGAAATTCTCTGAGGACACTCGGTGGTTCTGCCAGTTGGTAGAATTCCTATTCACGGAAAATACCCTGCCAATTCACACAACCAGGGCATAAATTATCCTTTCCATGTAGCGCTGAAACCGCTTCCAACACCAATCGATGACTATGACTCGGATACGCAACACATATTGCATACAATATATGCATGCAAAAATGGCGAAGGTGTTCGTTCGCTGTCATTCGCGCACTGGCTAATGTATTGTATTACATATGGATGAAAAATATTATATATATATATATATATATATATATATATATATATATATATATATATATATATCTGTGTGTGCGTGTGTGTGTGTGTGTGTGTGTGTGTGTGTGTGTGTGTGTGTATGTGTGTATGTGTGTGTATATGTGTGTGTGTGTGTGCGTGTGTTGTGTGAGGCCATTGCGCGCTTGTAGTCATGCTAATACATCCGGAATTCATCACACCAAGCACATATCTATTCTACACCTATGTATGCGGATACAATGGGCACATCTATATCGGTAGCCTGATCGATATTTAAAGCTCGCATACCCAAAATCGATTCCTCCATCGCGTGGCAAAACGCAACACCTAAATTTAAATAGCATCAATTGCATCAATGGTTGGTTGGTTGGTTATTTGGGCTTTGGGGCGCATCGACTGCGTTGGTCATACAGCGCCCAATTGCATCAATGGCATGCGAGTATGTAGCAACCATTACTATTGTGGTTCTATAACATACGTGCATTCTGTTGTGCGGTGAGCACCATAGTTGACGCAGGAACCATCTGGTTATCAGCTCAAGTTCGATAACGTTTCAGCTGAGATCGGTTCAAATTAGTGCAGTTGGCTTATTCAAATAGCCTTCCTCCTGTCGGTATTTGCTCTCCTGTTCTGGGGCGACAATGCGACAAGGACATTGTAACGTTGATCACAGTCCAGACGACGGGTTCAGCCAGAGATGAATCAGGCAGCGACGGGGTGGGGGTACACAATGTCCGACGCGCGATTCACGCTGCATTCCGAAGTGACACTTTCGAAATATCGATCGGCCGAGCCGATATGCGGCCGGCTACAAGAGCGCAGCAGTGGTCGCCACATATCCAGTTCCGCGCCTTTGTTTCCCGCCAACGGCCTGTTGCACAACGACGGCCGCCGTCACTCGTGAAAAGTGATCTCAGCAGCAGGGGCAAGCCCATTCAATCGAGCAACACCCCGGCACGTCAGCGCGGAGCTATCTGGCGCATCAGGCGATACACTTCAGTGGCTCTTCCACGTCTGTGTGCATGCAGAGGCGTCTACACGGCAAGGCATTTACGGCGCTGCGTGGCGTTGCAAGTCGGACGTTACCGCCGGCTACGGTCGCCACCTGCCGAAGCCAACAGCCGGGCACGCTCACCGAAGGCAACAGCCGGACACGACCCCAGACTGCGACAGCCGGACGACACACTCGCCGAAGGCGACAGCCGGGAAACGCCCGAAGGCGACAACCGGACATGCCACGAAGGCGACGACGCGACACGCCCAGAGAGCAACAGCGGGAAACGCCCCGCCGAAGGCGACAGCGGGACGCGTCCGCGGCAGACCGTGACGCCGCTGCTCACCGGGCCGAAGATAGCCTTGAGCAGCAGCATGGCGAACCTGTCTGCCGAGTCGAGCGGGCGGCCAGTCGGCGGCGGGGCGACACAGTGCGGCGGCGGCGCGCGCACGGCACTGACCGCCGGCCGGACGCCGGCCGGATTTGAACCGGCCGCGGCGCGTCAGCCTGTTTACGCGACCGCCGGCCGGAGGCGGGGCCTAACGTCAGCCCGCGGCGCCGCTGTAAACTTACATCAGACCCGGCGGCGCGCGAGGGGTCGCCGCCGCGCGTTACCGGCCGGCTGGTCCGCGCCGCCGACGCCGTGCCAGCCTCTGGCTGAGACTATCAGGCACTCCGGGGCTGACGTGCGTGCGCCGGCCACGCCTCCATGGTGACGCGACGCGCCGCCCACCCGGCGGTCGCACAGCCCGCCGCCCGCCACGGGTCCACACTCCGCCGCACGGCACCGTCACGTGCCACGCCACTCGCTCACGCCACCTGACGCGTGGCCCACCTTCCCGGCAACCGCCGCTCCTCCCAGGCACGCCTCGATCACCGCAACCCTGCACAACAATATCGTGTTTCGAGGATTTTCAAAACAGAAACGTTGACGCACATTAGCGCCAGCCGTATGAGCCGTGCGTTGGCGCTGTGCTGTCGTAAGTGATATGTCAGCAACACACGGTCGTCGACCGAATCACGCGTCGGCTTCACACTGTCACAGGTCGAGTCATGTGTCAGCGCCGGCCACATGTCGGCGACGCACGGCCGCAGGTCGGGTGTCCGGCGCGGTCGTGACGGGGAAGACGCGGCGCGTCACCGACGCCGCTCGGCTCGGGAAGGCCGACCGCGCGCGGAAGCGGACCGCGCCGGCCACGGGACCCGGCGGGCCGTGCAAGGTGGCCATCTGATTGTATTGTGAGCGGCGGCGGCGGCGGCACGACGCCGACAGCCGGGCGCCCGGCGACACGTGTCACGTGGCCCGCCGGCGTGCGGCGCCGCGTAGTCCCGCCGCCGACCGAGCACCGCTCCGCGCCGCACCGTATAGCTGTGATATCGCAGAGTGATTGAATATTCCGAGTTTCGTCTGCAGCGCCCATACATTACGGCACGACGTCAAGCGGTGCCGTCCTTCCCCCCCCCCCCCTACACAAACAACCAAGAGGATGAAAACGCTACGGAAAGAGCAATGGAACGAAGAGATAGATAAAGACAGATAAATAATAGGAAATAAATGACAGATAAATGACAAAAGATGATGCATGTATGCTAGATTAAAGACAGATATGTATATAGAAATTGCGACACATACGGAAAAGACAGAGACAAAGACAGAGACAGAGACATATGGAGATAAATACAGGGATGGAGGGAGAGAGATTGATACGGCGGAGCTCAGTTCATCTGGCCTCCTCACCAGCTGGACATATCGGTGTTGAGCGCCTCGTCAACGCCCCAGTTTGTCGGGCCGGACGGTGTTGATCGCCGGCAACGGTCAACGATCACCGTCGTCAGTTGCCACAACGTGCCGAGTGACACAGGTGCTGGGCTCCTCACCGCTGACCCAGTTTGTTATGCCGGACGGTGTCGACCGCCGGCGGCGGCCGCCGTCGTCAGTTGCCACAACGTGCCGAGTGACACAGGTGCTGTGCTCCTCACCGCTGACCCGGTTTGTTATGCCGGACGCCGTTGTCAGCTGTCACAATGTGGCGAGTGACAGGGGCCAGCGGGCCGGCGTCACACAGCTCACCCGCGGCCAACACCGGCCGGTAGGACCGAACCTCCCGGTCGGACCAGGTCGGCATCAGTTGCCAAGCGCAAGTGGGTGGCGACTCGTCGCGATGCGCTGAGGACCGCTACCGTCGTCCGGGGTATAATGTCCGATAGATGGTGCGATTATCACGAGGTAGGGCGAAGTTCGAGCGCGTCTGCTCCCGTGTGAATAGTCGACAAAAGCTCGTCTGGACGACCCGGGTCGGCTCGCCCGCCATGCTTTCGAAACCTCAGCATTGTTTTTTGCACAACGCTGTCATTCCTTACATCAGATCTGGACTTTGTACATTCATGTTTACTCTTAACTACTTTTACCAGCATATTTTCTTTGAATTGCTTGATTTTTGTTATGGGCGCTACATAACCAGCAGCAGTTGATGCGCCCTTAAGCCCAAATAATCAATCAATCAATCAATCTTGATTTTTATTTATTTCATGAAAAGGCTTCCTGGCGGTCAGTAGCTGGTACTGGTTCAGCCAGTACCAACAAATCAGGACCACTTGGTTATGTTGGGGGCGAGTCGTCCAGGAGCAGGCTACCCGTCTTCCAACCGAAAGGTTGTAGGTTCAAGTCCCACCTGCCGTTACTCTTCGCCCGTCACCAGTTGACGTGAGTGACGCTGTGTGGCGACGCTGTGTGACCCAAAACCATTGATGTGTTGTAAAACCAATAACCACCACAACCGTCGTCACCAGCACCTCTTGGCATACACCATACCGGGCTGCGTGGCCCGGGACCGGCCGACTGAGTGGCTTCTGTCAGTCCGGTGGAGGGCGCCGCGCTGAAGGACTCATGCGGCATACACTGAATGAGAGGCTTGTAAGTGTTGCTAAACACGTACTGTTTTAGTCGTACAATGTCTAACTGTAATGCAGTGACCCCATAAGTCAGCCGACCTACCATGCCCCGCATATGTCACGCCCGCACTTTTTCCGTCCGGCGCCGGCAACGCGGTCACCGGCCCTCGTCGGAACCGAGTCAGCGTTCTACGGGACAACGCCCGGCAACTACGACGTGTACCTGGCCTTCCGGTCGTGGTCGAGCCAGGGCGGTGGCCAGGCCCCCGCTGGGAGACGTGCCTGGACTGTCGAGCCGCGCGGGCCTGTCGCTGTCGGTCGCGTGCGTAAATTAATAACTGTATTTCGGCCTCCAAATTTGCAATTGAAATCAATCGTTGTCACCATATATTCGCTATACCTATTGCACAATATACCCTACGGAGTACTTATCATTTTTGCCTTCGGAGTTATTGCGGCGCGCGGGTCAAGACCCTAGACTGTTCACGAGCCTAGAAGAAGGACCTTCACTACAGGCTGTGAGACGAAAAGACGAAGAGAATGGTTAATGCCCTCGCTTACTGGTCTTAATTTCTTAAAATTATTGGGGGAGGGTCAAAGTACATGAAGACAATGTAGTTCCAAGTGGATGGGGACTCCATAGGGTCCCATGCTAAAAGTTGAATTTATGGGGGGTTCAAAGTCAACGTTGAGGGGACACTCGTTCTTGAAATTATATGAAACAACATCCATGTCCCCACGCGTCAGGCGGTTGGTAGATAGCACCGCATGTGGCCAAACGGCCGAATGACCTCAGGCTGACCCGCCCTCTAGCGGGAGTGACATTGGAGCCGTGAGTTTCGCTCCACAGGTCTCTCAGGGTATTCTATGTACAGACACCACCACGCGGATTCCGACAAACAACTCCTGATAATTCCCCGTGTGAGGTGCATTGATAAAAATGCTGTCCGGATGTCTGGGCCACTCGTACCTGGACACACCCACGCTCGAGAGTGCCACGCGTAGCTGGCATTTAATAAACCCCTTTCACTTCAGACACCTTCGTTAAGGCCGTCCACCATTTCAGAAATTAAAAAAACTTGGGTGCACAAATACGCCATCGCATAATGCCAATGGCTTAGAATCGGGTAAAGTAGTGCAGCCGTACGGACGGAAATCGAAACATAGACACAAGGCACAATGTGTAGTCACTGCGGTGCGAGCTAGCTGCACTGCAGTGCGAGCAGAGGTTTGCTGTTCAAGAAGAATGCGTAGCACAAAATGCGAACATAGGCGGGCACCGCCTCAGATGAGCGAAAATCAGCCGCATCTGCCACACGACTGCTTGGATGCAACACTCGTCTGCTTGCATGCTTTCGTACAGCTGTTGGGATCATGCCTCCTAATAAGGACAACGTGAGAGAGAGCGCTGGTCTGTCGCGCGACAATTTAAACAAATCTCCCATCCCCTTAACGTCATCAGAGGTCGCAGCTTCGCATACACACGCCAGCGCTGTAAACGTATGACGTCACACGCGAAGAATCGTATTTGCATAACAACCTATGCACACTTCGCCTCCTTCTCATTCCCACAGTGCAAAGTGTCCCTTCGTGCCGAAAGTACCCGCCCGACGCCGTAAAAACGTAGCCGGCGGACGGGCTGACACCGTCCAACCGGCGTCGGGCCGATTGGAGCGTCGTCACGGCACTTCCCACCGTACGCACGGCATCGCACGGCATCGCACGGCATCGCCACGCCATCGCCACGGCATCGCCGCATCCGCCGGCTCGCCCACGCCGCCACCTGCGGCCCGCCCACGCGGCCGTGAAAGGCGCCAACGGCACCGCACGCCGCACGCCGTACACCGGCCGAGCCGCCGACGGGCAAACAGAACGGGACGTGTCCGCCACACCCGGCCAGCTGTGTGCGGGAGTTCCTCCTGCTGCCTGCAGAGGCAGGTGTGTCGCCGGGAGTGATCCAAGGCTGGTGAAGAACTGCGCCCACGCCTGACTAGGTTTGATCCATTCTACGACTGATTAAGATGCACAGAGGTATTAAATGTGCTCAGGATTGCTTTTCGTTGACATATTTGGTGGTCGCGAATGGCAATGGCCCAGTGCCGTTGATCTGAGCAATTCAAATGGACGCGAATACATAATTTGTTTCGCATTCTTTGACTTCCCGAGCCGTCTTTCGCAAAATGTCGTAGCTTGCCAGTGAAATGGTTCAAATCATTTTCACCTCGGTCAATTTTGACGTCAATGACGTGAAAACGTCTCGTGAACTACTACCACGTCCCACATTGTAATATATGCCAGAGATACGGAGTTCGATCCATTGCGGCGCCCGCCCTTCCTGCCAGGGTAAGTCAGGCGACACCGTGTGGCCTCAGCTGCTGAATGCGTCGTAAATCCACAATCAACCAACCAACCGCATTCAATGCCAATTTCACACCTTCTATGGTGCGGATCTTTTCGACATCACCGCGGATTCCGACGACCAAGCATCTCAACCGTCAGCGAATCTCCGGCCACTGGTTGCCATGCGGACCCGAGCACAGGCGGGCCGACGGCCAGCACCGGGGCGTGCATTTCACGTGAACTGGCGGCCATTAGCCGGTGCAGTGCCGATCGGGGCGTGCGGTGTGAGTCAGAGCCATCTGCTCAGCCAGGCTTGCCTGAGCTGCCGAGGGGGGCAGCTGGCCAGCCGGCCGCCCGGCAACACGGCCACTCGCCACGCGCCGGTCCTGAAGCCGGGCCGACCGCCGGCCGACCGCTGGCCGCCCGGTGATGTCATGCCGCGGGGGCAAACCTCGCCGACCGACCCACGCGCCTGCCACGACACCACCAGTCGCCCGGAAACGGTGGGGAGGCAGCGGGCTCGGCGGCAGCTGGCTCGGCGGCAGCCGCAGCGCGTCCAGCACTCGGCCGGCCGCAGCGGCCCCGATCTCGGCCGTCCACCCGCTCGGCGCGGCACGAGTCCCGATCGCAGCCGCACACTTCAGGCACGGCAGGTCTTGATCTCGGCTCCAGGCCGCCTGGCACGGCGCTCTCAACACCCCCCCCGTACACGTCGTGTTCAGTGCGGCGTGAGCCTCAACCAGATCGAACGCATCGTCTGGCACGCGACGAGCCTTCGACGCCTCAGCTATCACACACCCGACACAATAGTCTCCGCTCGCGCAGGATCTCCGACCACCGAGAGCGGCTCACCGCTGAACGCAACGTATCCGCCGACGCGCCGGTCTGTCAACTGGACACTGGCCCCCAACAACGACGACCCGGTCACCGTCAACACACCATCAACTCCGTGTGAAGGCTCAGGCGCGCGCCACCATCACCCGTCCGGACGACCCACCTGCTGCCGACTTGCAACATGCCTGTGCAAATCGATGCCCGGCTAACCGCGGCCGATTTGCGCCACGGCGCGCACCCACAGTGACAGCGCAACGGTGCGCCGGGTGACGACCCGGCACGACCGCGCCGCCCGCGTGACGTCACCCCACCTGCCGACCCGCCCAGATGACGTCACCGGACCGCCGCCGGCTGCGGTCGCCGATCGATCACTGGCGCGGGACGAGCGATCTCGTCAGAATGCCGCCGACGACGCACAGCACGGCGGAACGCCTGATGTATTCGACAGCGACAGCGCCAGCGAGGGTGTGGTCGACGGCGCAGCGCGTCTGCCGCCGGTAACGGGACGGCGGCGGTCGGTCGGGCGAGCAGAGACGGTGACCGGCGGCCGCCGTACCACCGCCAGGGTGCCCCCGCACAGCCACCGCCGGGGTCGCCGTGCACGCGGCCCTGTTTCACAACCGCGCCGACGCTCCGATTCATCACCGGCCCCCGCCGACCTCGGGGTCGACCGGCACAGAGTCGGCTGCGCGCCGCTCCTCCGCGCGACATCGGCGCACCCAACAGCACATCAACAGCGCCGCTGCTGGACCGGGTGACACGTGTTGCCGTTTCAACGCTCGCCTGCTATACACGTGCTTGCATGCGCAGTTATTTGCACTGCTTGCGCAGGAGCTATCACTACCGAAGCCATAAACAACGAAGAGGAGCTTAGGCGTCAGCTGGACAACTTTGCACGACGTATATTCATTTTACGTGCTGATTTTCAGGTTGCTAAATGGAACATACTGAAATGCGGTTTTTAAACCATCCCACTGCATTGGGCTGCCCCCTGCCACTTATGATGCAAAGTACGCAAGAACACTTACGCATCCTACCAACTTAGCGATAAGCTGACAAAAAGAAACACACCAACACAAATACTAGGTACGATGAACCGAATGGCACTAGTGAAAGGAAACAAGTTAGGATTTTCCTAAGTGGTGGTTGATGTCAACTATGGATAACGTTGATACGGTGTGGGGCCGGAGCAACTTGGATAAAGGACCACAGTTGGTTTTTAGTCGGTCCAAAGGCAAATGGGCAGGCGAGAAGCCAGCATTTTCGAAAGCAGTGGGAACCCAAGCTGGCTCCAAATAGAACTCAATGAGAAGATGAAGTATCTGGTGCTTTAAGAGGGGCATCTTCCGCATTTGTCCTTCCTCTACATGCGCCGTTGCAAATAGACTATGATTTGTTGATTAGTTAAAATACATTGAGTTAAAAAATATACTGAGCTAAAGTGTAACTACGATGGTGGTTATTCGCTTTACGACACATCGACCGTTGAATCATATAGCGCCGCCAATCTCTCACGCCGATCGGTCGCGGGCGAAGAGTAGTGGGTGAGACTCGAAACCACAATCCTTCGATTGTGAGACGGGAAACTTACCCCTAGACTAGTCGTCCCCTCGGTATATCAACGAGTTGCAATCATAACTCAACACACTGCAACGATGGTCTATAAAGAAAAGAAGGCACCGGGGTTACTCGACTCGCAAAATTACATCAGATAATTCGTCATAAAAGCCAGCTTTGTGTTGGATAGTTGTTCAAATTACAAAGTTGTATTGCAATGGGGAGGTAATTTATCTTCCATGTTCACGAGATTAAATGTCACAATTTTAAGTTGAAATATGACTCATTTTGTGTTTAAATTCTGAAACGCTCCCGAAAGATGAATCCAACAATGACAAGAGCAATAGTAAATATTCGTGTCTGAATACACTTGCGAATAAATACGCTAAAATACCATGCATACAGCCATTTCACATAGTCTTAATTGGGGTGCTGAGCATGTATCCAGGCTTATAGTATATTCCCTTTATAGGCTTCACCCAGATACCATCTGTGACTCTTATTATGCCTTGACACTTTACATTTCCGGAACATCTGCCATAATCTAAACTCCATTGAGACTCCTTATCTCGTGCTAGCGTGAACATATGGCGCGCGGCTGTGAAGTCTTTTTGTCAAGAATCGCTGTAACCGCTACCGGGCGCAAAGGGACTCTAGTAAGGAGGCACAATGCTGAACTCAGTACACACAGATGGCTGTCAGGTGTCGACAAATTTGCATAAGAACATGAAATATGACAACCCATGGTTGTGTGGCTCCATCTTCGGCCTCGGAAGTGATGAATAAGATGAGTCAGTTTGTGATATATAGTCAATAAGATGCGCCATGATGGATGAGATACGCTAGTTTCTGATATATCCTCGAATAGCCCGGCCCGGCCCGGCCCGGCCCGTCCCGGCCCGGCCCGGCCCGTCCCGGCCCGGCCCGTCCCGGCCCGTCTCGTCTCGTCTCGTCTCGTCTCGTCTCGTCTCGTCTCGTCTCGTCTCGTCTCGTCTCGTCTCGTCTCGTCTCGTCTCGTCTCGTCTCGTCTCGTCTCGTCCCGTCTCGGCCCGTCTCGTCCGTCTCGTCCCGTCTCGTCCCGTCTCGTCCCGTCCCGTCCGTCCCGTCCGTCCGTCCCGTCCCTGTCCGTCCGTCCCGTCCCTCCCGTCCCTCCCGTCCCGTCCCGTCCCGTCTCGGCCCGTCCCGGCCCCGCCCGGTCCGTCCCGGCCCGTCCCGTCCCGTCCCGTCCCGGCCCGTCCCGTCCGTCCGTCCCGTCCCGTCCGTGCCGTCCCGTCCGTCCCGTCCCGTCCGTCCGTCTCGTCTCGTCTCGTCTCGTCTCGTCTCGTCTCGTCTCGTCTCGTCTCGTCCCGTCTCGTCCCGTCTCGTCCCGTCTCGTCCCGTCCCGTCCCGTCCCGTCCCGTCCCGTCCCGTCCCGTCCCGTCCCGTCCCGTCCGTCCCGGCCCGTCTCGGCCCGGCCCGTCCCGTCCCGGCCCGTCCCGTCCCGTCGTCCGTCCCGTCCCGTCCCGTCCCGTCCGTCCGTCCCGTCCGTCCCGTCCCGTCCCGTCCCGTCCCGTCCCGTCCCGTCCCGTCCCGTCCCGTCCCGTCCCGTCCCGTCCCGTCCCGTCCCGTCCCGTCCCGTCCCGTCCCGTCCCGTCCCGTCCCGTCCCGTCCCGTCCCGTCCCGTCCCGTCCCGTCCCGTCCCGGCCGGGGTGGGGTGCGCGCGGGGTTGTCCGGCCGGGCAGCCGGCGGCGGCGTCGCGCAGTCTCGGCGCGGCCGTAAACAGTGCCGGAGCTGACGGCCTGGTGTGTGTCAGCCGACGTCTCGCTCTCGACGACACGCCGTCGACAGCCGACGACAAGCTCTCGATACCCCCTCTCTCTCTCGCTCTCGAGGGCACGACACAAAGCCGGCGGCGGACCCAGTCACCGTAGCCGGGCGCCGAGCGCGCTCACGTGGTCTGTTTGTGACCTGCCTTCCAACCGAGAAAAAACAACGGAGCGATGACGACTTCTCGGGACTGCCGGCACAGACCCGACGGCATCAGCTGCGTCGCTGAGATGATGCACAAGGCTGTGGATGACTCACAGGCCTGGTGACGACTAAGGTCACACGGGAAGAGGCAAAAAATCTGGCGAGATATAAACACAAAAGTGCTGCATTCCCACAGTGTACTACAGGCGCGGTGATTGGCTCTGAACTAGTCTGGACAATACTGTCGGCGGAATTTAGATTGGAGACAAATCGACGTCATCTGAAAACAACGGACGCCCGAGAGCTGACAGCCACAGACGTAACCGCGTAAGACCATACAGCCACTGAAAGTGCTGACAGAGCGCTTAGCCTTCAGGCTACGGCGGCACGAGGCACAATTTGGGACGATTACTGCGTGCAGCCTTCCACGTCAATCACCCGCATGAGAACGAAAGCCAGCCATAATGTGTGGCGTATACGCCGTCGAACAAATCGGTCGTTTCAGTTCATGCGGGACGCCACAGACGATTCATGGTCGGCTGACTCGGTCCGACAGCTTGCTTGCTGAAGGGTCGGCGGGATCGTTGCAGTCGGTCGTCAATCCTGCACCGAGCAAGCCAGTCAGCCCATCAATCCGTCATCCAACCAGCTAGTCAGCCCATCAATCCGTCATCGAACCAGCTAGTCACCTAGTCAATCCTGCACCGAGCAAGCCAGTCAGCCCGTCAATCCGTAATCGAGCAGAGCCGTCCAGCCAGTCCGACAATTCGTCACCAATCCATCTAGTCGGTCCGTCAATCCGTCACCGATTCACCCAGTCAGCCCAACAATCCGTCACAAATCCTCACAGTCAACCCGGAAATCCGCCGCCGAGCCATTCGGCCAGCCCATCAATTCGTCATCGAGCCAGCCAGTCAGCCTGGCAATCCGTCACAATTCCATCCAGTCAGCCCGTCAATCCGTAATCGAGCAGAGCCGTCCAGTCAGCCCATCAATCCGTCACCGAGCCATCCCGTCAGCCGGTCCACAGCCGGCCGACTGCGCCGACCGGTCGGTCCGCCGCCGTCGCCGCCGGCGGCCGCAGCGCCAGCACGGCACACCGCGCCGCCGCCGCCGCCAAATACGCCTATCGGCCGCGGCGGCCAGCCTTCGCGGCCGCCACGAGCGGCCGGCCGGAAGCGGCCGCACGTATAATGGCGACCCATCATAGCCAGGGTCAGCCGGCCGGCCGGCCGCGGCACCGGTCACGACAGCGGCGGCGGCCCGGCCACGGCCGTCGCCGGTGCTGGGCGGACGTGGCCGGCGGGCTCGCAGCGGACACGCGGAACACGCGGCGGACACGCAGCGGACACGCAGCCGACACGCGGAACACGCAGCGGACACGCGGAACACGCGGCGGACACGCGGAACACGCAGCGGACACGCAGCGGACACGCAGCGGACACGCGGAACACACAGCGGACACGCGGAACACGCCGCCCCTGCCAGCCGAACGGCGCACTCGCGCGCTCACTGCGGCTCATCGGAACAGTGCATAGTGTTCTCAGTGGACTATGTGTGTGCCATTGGAAAACTGAACATGTGCTGATTGTGAACATGGAATGCTGTCAAAATATGTTGATCACTTCCGGCAGAACAGCCATTGTTACATATAGCATGAGGGTTCGGGCAAGGAATAGATATCACTGTGTGTAAGCAAAGCACAATGCATATCCATTACATCGCTCTCTCCGACGGTTCTTAGTTCTCTTTTATTAATGTGGGGAGGGGGAAGCCACAGCCGTTATTCCATCGTGGCAGATATCCCGTAAATTAATCTTCGTGCATAAAAAAGTTTGTCAAATTAAAGAATATAAACCTTTAGCATCGCGTTAGGTTACACCACAAATGCCCGATGGATCTGTTAATGTCTCATGTCACGTCCATTAACATCTTATGACAGATGTCTCCTTGGACAGAAAGTCCATCTGACGTCCATCAGGTTATTTTAACCCTCCACAATTGGTACACCTTTTAATGTACTCGTGTTCAGTAGACAAAGTATTCCTCTGGTGTCCAAATCTAAATGCATGTGGTAGTGGATAAAATCAGCGGTACCGTTGCGTAACGACAGCCTTTCACCTCAGGTGCCGCCAGCTCTCAGCGCCAGCTTCATCACCGCTCTACGGTCCCGTGATCACCACCATCGCTCTGACAAGGGTCAACTTCAACGTGTAGACGGCATCTGTCCGACCCCACCCCCAACACCATGCCATGACCCGGCACCAGGTCGGGGACAATACTGACGGCGCCCGCCCCGTCCGGCCCCCAACACCACGCCATGACCTGACACCAGGTCGGGGACGGTGCTGACGGCGCCTGCCCCGCCCGGCCCCCAAAACCACGCCATGACCTGACACCAGGTCGGGGACAATACTGACGGCGCCTGCCCCGCCGACGCCATGCGCCGGCACTCGTGCGGCCGCCGGTGACCTCCACGTCTGTCACAGCTTATCGGATAACCGGCCAGGCGGCGACCCTGGAGAGATGCCGATCGTCGCGTGCTGCAGGGTGTGCCGGCGCGCGCGCCTCGTGTGCAGCGCCGGCTCAGGCACGGACACGGCGACTGCAACGCCGCCAACGCGGCCGGACACTATCACCGGAGACTGCAGTGGCGTGCTGTCGCCTATCACCACAGACACAATCAAAGCTTTGTTTTGTTTAGTGTTCATTAAGCAGAAAATTATGCGCCGCACATTTAATAATTACACCACAACATCAGCAGATTCAGATATCCAATCTGCCATATCCAGGTCTTCAAAAGTCATGGTAACCCACTATGCAAGCAATATACCTGAATGGTATGCCTTAAAATACTTTTTTTGGCGTCGCATTCTTCTTCAACCTGCCTCTGCTTCTAAGATTTAATTCGCTGTGACTGCCTGGCTTAACAAATGCATCAGGCAACCGTTAAATAATTGCCATGTACAGCAATGAACTCGCCTCCAGCAATAAAGCGCCAAGTATTAATATTCAGGCAACCTGACATCCAATGTACCCAGCATAGGAAATGCATGAGCATCATTAAACAAGGATGACCGAAAAGAAGGTAGCATGGCAAAAGCTAGAGAAATCAACAATTTGCTCGTGGCATACTACAATTATACATGCTAAATCTAGTGGAAGTTTTGCAATTGGATACGGTTGTTTGCGAACGAATTGTAAGTACGAAGGTATAACTTCAGTTCATCTACATTTTGAAGCATAACTATGCCAAGCTACGTTCAACTTTGTGGAGGCACCTTCTCTGCCTTCTCCTCATATCATCACGTACCGATTGACATCGCATACCAAGATGGAAACTTAGAATACCATTTACCATTTGCGACGCACTGCGACAGCTCGTGGAAGGAATCCAGGCAGGCCAGGGTCAGAATGTCCGAGAGCCAGAATGTAGAAGTCGGAATGTCAAGCAGCCAAGGAGTGGTCTGCGAAACATGGACCGAGCCGAACATGAATCGTTATCAATCATGCAATCATCATACTGATACAACATTTTCAGTCCTGTGCTTTAAGTGCACTACATCATAGCTAATAGTTGTCGCGATAAGCAAAACAAAATTGACGGGTTTGCACTCCGTACTTGTTGCATTAAACCGGTGAGAAGGAAGACGAAGGAAATTATATAAGATTTCTACTTGTTTTTTTCTTTCAGGTACCGAGGCCATTAAACGCACCTTGAATGATACATTAGCATGCAACACTAATCGATAGAAACTAATTATGCTGGTTGAGATGGGCTATTATTTACTTTTTCGATATATTTCTGCATTTCTTATAATTTCTGAGTCTTGTTTAAATTCAATCGGAATGTGTTGCACGGACTGTGTTGTACGGACTGCATTGTACGGACTGTATTGTACGGAATGTGCTGTACGGAATGTGTTGTACGGAATGTGTTGTACAGAATGTGTTGCACTGGATGTGTTGTACGGAATGTATTGTACAGACTGTGTTCTAGGCAATATGTGGCGTGGAATATGTTGTACAGACTGTGTCGTACGGAATGTGTTATACGGACCGTGTTGTGCGTGATGTGTTATACGGGCTGTGTTGCACGGAATGTCAACACTCTCAGGCAACTTGCCGAGACCGAAGAATGAACAAAGACTCGCATTCAATGAGCGACCGAATGATCCCAGCTGTCTGTTCAGTAATCGGAGGTCACCGGTTCGATTCCCACCGCTTTCACTTTCATGAGCCGGTCAGCAATAAGGGCAAGAGGTTACGACGCCGACGGGCAACCGCCGGCAGCTGAATGCATCACCCCGACTTCTCAATTTTCACTTCACATTACGCAAGCGGTTCGATACACAGCACGGCCGCCGATGGGTAACTGATGAGCACCGTGACTGGCTGGCCGTGCGTCGCCCGAGGAGGAAGCGGCGCGCACTAGTACCTTGTTGTAGGAGCGAGGCAGCCGCCGCAGCGGCGCCCGGTACGGGAAGCGCGGCTCCTGCGCCGTCTCGGGCACGAGCAGGCGGCGGTGGCGGCCGCCGCCGCCGCCGAAGCTGACGCGACAGCGCACCAGGTTGGTGGCGTTCTGCAGCAGCAGGCCGTACTTGTCCTGGCACGCCAGACAGCGCACGCGCACCACCACGTAGGGCCGGTAGCGGCGGCGGCGCGACGACGGCGGCGCCGGCAGCCGCAGCGCCGGCTGGCCGGACGTGGGCACGATGCACATGGCGCGACGACACTCGCATGGCGCGCGCCGCCGCTCAGCGACGCCACCGGTACTGGCGCGAGAGCTGGCGGCGGCGGCGGTGACGGCGGCGGCGCGGCTGCCGCGCGTCCGCCGACCAATAGCAGCCGCTCGCGCCGCCCGCACCCGCGCCGCGCAAGGCCACGCGCCGCCGCCGTCGCCGTCGCCGCCGCCGCAGTTGCCGCCGGCTTGACTCAACTTGAGCCGGATCGCGGCCCAAGCTGAATGTAAGTCCGCCGAGCCGGCTCGCCGGCAGCCCCGCGAATGGCAGTGTCAGATCTGATAGGCGACCGTGCCGTCTCGAGCGGCGCGCTCGGCTGCCGCCAGCACCGGTGGGCACGCGGCGTCCCGCCGCCGCGCCGGCGGGCAGGTGCGACCGGAACGGGCGCGGCGCGCACCTGCTGGTCCGCCGGCGCACTGCCGACGCAGCCGCGACTCCCGACACACAGACGCCGTGCCGCCAGCACACTGGCCACTGGAAATTACACCCCACGATTTTTTGTCGGGGACAATGACGTCACGTCCCCATGGATCAAATGCTTACGTCACCAGCTCGTGGAGCAGCATCTATATGTGCAATATGTATACATATGTAGCTGCCGGGCAACAGTGACATTATCGGTGATGTTACTGTTCTCGTTATAGGGATGCCGAGCGGACCCTGCACAATCGTCGGCCACGACGGCTTGAGAACTATTGGTCTAAAGGTCCTCCATCTTTTGAAAAGCGTTCCTACGGTAGTATCCATTGAGTACGAATCTCTCCGTGGAGTCTGATCCAATTTTCTCCCAGCAAATACCTGTACAAACCTAGAGGTTCAAGCATAGGCATGATACACAGCTCTGACTACCACAAGCCACAAAAAGCCTCCTGGGATTTCATCTGAGCGGGTGTTCCTTACATAGTACATGATATCGCAGCAGATTTCGATATCTCGAACTTGCTTACGCATCGACTACCTCCATTGGTCTTAGCCACATTGGCACCTTGACCTCAGACCTCCAGGCATGGTAGAAATGAACAGGTGGATGTGAAATGAGACAGCTGTCAACTATACCAGGTCAGGATGTTGTTCAAGCCATACTGGCGGGCCCACCATTTCACGTTCTTCATCCAAATAGTGTGATGAGAACCACGCAGGCTGGTTACAAACTGAAACAATTAACGAGCCGGATGAAACATCGAAAGTAACTCCGTTCCGCTTCATACGAATCTTTAGAAGTCTGGTCTGCACGCCAGTCCAACCAATCCGGCTGTGGAGATGATGTCGAGATGATGATGATGTCTAGACGATGTCGAGACCTAGACGTAAGACACACACGGACGTGTCGACTATCTTCATTCATTCATGGTACGCCATATTGGCTTGGCCCAGAGTCTCCTGCACGAGCGGCGCCGATCACAACGCTCTTAGCCTTGACAAAAGATGATCCGACCGGTTTGCAGTCGAACCACGCCAGCATAAGGACCACGCTTAGGCGCTACAGCGTTGTGGTGCTGAATGAACTGCGACATGCTGTGCCAACTCCACCCGCGTCGCCATCAATGTTCGACGACACTCCCATCCGCTCAAGTGCACAGTTCACGCGACACACGCAGCGGGTGAATCGTGTGAACAGTTCACACGACGATACGCAGTGAGTGAATCGAGGACGCAAATGTCGTAAAATGGAGTTGAGCAGAATATATAACAGATCAAACACACCACGGTTTGATATGAACTGACTGGTTCCATGGCATTCCGAAGCACGTAGCGATGAGCTCATGCAATCTAGATTAGTAGCTTGGTCTACAATTGAGTTTGTATTCATTAAGGTACTGCCAAAACTTTCACGATTGGCTTAATCGACGTGAAGCTTCCCAAGTAATTTAGTCCAGACGAAATCAATCCCGTTTTAGCCAGGTCAGACCACCGCCTTGGTTTGATCCCTTTTTAGCGAGGTTGGATCACCGACATCCATTTTTGTCCGGTCAGACCACCCGACTTGTCTTGGCGGCGTGCGATGCCGACGAGCCAGCTGCCAGAATTGCGCAACACGGGCATGAAACCAGCTGCCAGCTCCAAACCAGCTTCGCTGTCTTGTTTCGCCACAAGCTCCATCTGACAGTGGACTTCACCTGAGCGCTTCGGTGTGGTATCGCACCAGCGCGGCACGACAGCATGGTGAAGTCCTCATCAGATCAGAACGGCCGCCCGTCGGCGGGCACGGCGGGTGGTCTACGGGTGAGGTTAGCATCTCCCAACCGAAAGGCTGTGGGTTCGAGACCCACCTGTCGCTATTCTTCGCCCGCGGAAAATCGGTGTGAGAGATATTGGCGTCGCGATATCACTCAACAGTCGACGCGTCGCAAAAACCAATGGCAACTAGCCACGGTTAGCCATATCCGGGAAGTCGCGCAGCGGTCCGGATCCGAATAAGCCAGTGCGCTCGTCGTCGGCGGCAGCTGACACAGCCGCTGGTGTCGTCGGCGGCAGCTGACACGGCCGCTGGTGTCGTCGGCGGCAGCTGACACGGCCGCTGGTGTCGTCGGCGGCAGCTGACACGGCCGCTGGTGTCGTCGGCGGCAGCTGACACAGCCGCTGGTGTCGTCGGCGGCAGCTGACACAGCCGCTGGTGTCGTCGGCGGCAGCTGGGTTTTCCGTTATTTTAGCCTTCGTTGTTGTTTATTGGTTGGTTCACGACACACTTTATGCACATTCACGGCTAATGGCGCCGCCCACACTGTTTCGCCGGTGGGCCGCGGGATTGGAAAATGTCCTGAGTGGCGCTAGAGTCGAACCCGGGACCTTTGGTACCCATAGCCCGACACCTTAACCACTCGGCCATCCCCGCCCATATTTTAGCCTTCGAGTTTGCACTGAGAAGCCAAGGCGCTTTACGACATGCCTGGATCCACTGTAGCCGTCCGACATTCCGGCCCGACATCCGACCTGTCCGGATCCCATGTCGTCGCCCGACACCCCTTTGTTTATTGGGTGATTCACGATGCACTTCATGCACGTTCACGGCTGATGGCGCCGACCACACTGCTTCGCCGGTGGGCCAAGGGATTGGGAAATTTCCTGAGCGGCGCTAGCATCGAACACTGGACCTTTGGTACCCATAGCATGACACCTTAATCAGTCGGCCATCCCCGCCCCCGCTCGACACCCCGTCCCGACATCCGACCTCTCGGGGTTCACCACCGTCGGCCGACATCTTGGGCCGCCCCGCGGGCCGCGCAGCGTACATAATTTAGTCGCCTGGCGATCGGAAGGTCCGTGAAGGCACATCCTTGTACCGAAGGGCAGTTTCTGAACTAATGGCGACACAATCATTCACAGACGGTCCGATATCCATGGTGAAATATTTGCCCGTCGCCGAGGGGCAATAGATCTCAAATAGATGCGTCTCAGTCAGTTGTTGAGTTATAAAAACGGTTTTCTAATACTCAACAACTGACCCTTCTATATGAGATCGCTTTCGAACGCCATGCTGGTGAGCCACATACACACACACACCAAGAATACTGGGCGTGCTTCCTAGTCCAGCTGTGAAATTAATTATCGCACCATTATCTCCGATCTTCCTCCGGAAACCGGTCCCAAGGTGGGCACCTCAGAGGAGCCGCACTGGTGATAATCGCAGTGTCTAGTTATAGCACCCCAGCGGCCCACAGCCGCCTCCGCTATCACTGATGAATCCATGTTTTGATAATATGATGCGATGGTCTCACCGGTCGCTGCTCTTCGCCCGCGGCCAATCGGCGTGAGAGATTGGCGACGCTGCATGACTCAACGGTCGATGTGTCGTAAAACCAATAACCAACCAATATGATGCGATGATAATGTAATACGATGAATTCAATATGACGAACGACCTCAGAAAATACATCGCCTCGATGAACGTCGACATACGCTACCGCAGGCTGCGGCCCGGATGCATCCTTGTTTGTCATCTACCTGAAGTCATACTGCAGATGGCCTTGGATGACAATGCGGAACGAACACTGACCTCACGGCGGCCCGCAAACCACGCGCCAGTTTTTCAGGAACCAGTTATGTTGTCATCTTTGCCTGGCTTTTTACGAGCGTAGCTATCTTCTCTGCACACCAATGCCTGCTGCACGCTACGGCGAAGCAGGCTAATGGCGCAAGGAAGCACTTACACAGATTGCCGTGAGGATGAAACTAGTAGAGCCATATCTACATATTAGTCTCGAAGTTAAGAGGGGATGCTAGGAGCATACTGGCAATACAATAATATTGTCCAGCACCTCTAAGCTGCTACATGTTGGATCGACATTCGGGGCGTCGTGTGGATTGTTGCGCAATGCTTACAGAGAAACATAATTTGCGCTTGAAAAGCACTTGTTGTTGCACCAGCTTGCATTCATTCTGAGCCGGTTTCCACTCGTCCAGTGATCCTCATTCAAAAGTGCACGCAGCTGCAAGACGGATTCAAGTGCTGAATAAGTGATGATGAAATACCACCACAGACTGCTTTTCACAGTGAATGAACTGTTATCACGCGATCGTCGCATAAGTGAGCAATGCCGTCAATTACACACAACACATATGAACGGACATAAGCAAAGCAACATATTTCCTGGCATGCGTGTTGGTTACACGGCATCCAATGTTCCTGGAATATATCAAAGCTCGAAATGCAAAGAGCTTTAACGAGTTAAACCAGCGAACAAATACGGGAAAACTGCAATGCCAGTACAGGCGCAGGACACGCTAGAGACGATCACACAGGACTTGTGAACGGGCGTGATCGGGGCGGTGTGGCTAGGCCGAAGTAGCGGTGGGAGGTGCGCCTGTGATGTCTGACTCGGTGCAAGGGTGCGTCTCGGGGAGGTGCGGCTCTAATCTGTCGACACGTCAGCGTCTGACGATCGACACGTCAGCGGCCGCCGGCGCGCCGCTGCCGGACCCGCCGACGATCACCGCCCCACGCCGACCCGGCCCGACCGTGACGACGCCCTGCCGAGACTGCATTACCGGGACGCGCGCCTGCCGCAGGCGGCCTGGCCGCCGCCTGCGGCAGGCGAAACTGCGCCGCCGACGCGCGCTGGATCACCGTCAACACGCCGCGAGTCGTGTGGTGGCGAGCTGACGTTCTCAGTACCCTCAACACGGCGGAAGGACGTGTTGAGGCCTGCCGACAGGCCGGCGGCCTCTGGACCCAGGACAAGATCAACGGTAGATGTCAGTAGGCAGCAGTTCTGCAGTGGCGATGGTTACACCCGGCTGGGACGTGGACCACGCAGTTCTGTGTCTGATGGTTGTGACCTCACGGCCCACTCAACAGCTGAGGCCATATGGCGTCGCCTGCCTCTCACCCTGGAAGGGTGGGCGTCGCGGGAACTGAGCCCAGCACCTCTGGCTTATCAGACGTGCAGCTTAACCACCGAGCTAACGACACCCGCTCTGTGTCTGGCAGAACTATAAGATGGCATTACCAGCATCCAACGCATACATTTCGATCGCTAATACAGAACTGCATGCCTCTGAGCGTGCTGGAGCGCTTCACTGACGACAGTAACTAGCAAAATGAACTCTAATGTGAAAATGAAAAAATGAGCAAAAAGCAAAAAGTATAAAAAGTATCTAATATTAATGTTTTTGTAATATCCCGGTAAAGTGCATTTAAATATTATTGCCAACCGGGGATGCTACCCACAAGAAGCACTCGGGCACTTTTGGAGCACAATGAAGGCACGTAATATGAAGGTATATGGAGTTGAGATGTGGCTGCAAGCAGTGTTTTGTAGAAAGTGGAGAACTGAGGTGTTCCCCAGCTAAATGGTGGGGTCAGGGGAAGTTAAGAAAAACAAGAACGACTAAGTTAGACACTTCGTGGAAATCGTTTACTTTTTACCCGGACAATTCCCCGGATGGCTTGTAAGCACACTGTCCGTTGCAATGTTGTAGCGTAGTCATGCCACACCACCTCCCTCTCACTCTCTCCACTCCCACCTCTCTCCAGAACCTGTTGGTTGGTTATTTGCTTTACGACACAGCGACGTTGAGTCATGTAGCGTCGCCAATCTCTCACGCCAATTGGCCGCGGGCGAAGAGTAGCGACAGGTGAGACTCGAACCCACAATCTTTTGACTGTGAGACGAACAACTTACTCCTAGACTACTCATCCCCTCTCCCTCCAGAACCCCTACAATAGTCTGTACGAAAGAAGTCAACCACCTCCCTGCTGTAGTCATGGCCCGGCACGTCTCAAAGCTCACTATCACTCACGCACGTCAAAAGAGCCCACGTGTCACATCTTCCACCCCGTGAACAACTCGAACGCCGCCGGCTTTTCCGGCGCATGCCAACGCCGCCCATGGGAGTCTCTGCCGAGACATGTTGCCGCGCCAGCGTCGGCACCAGCGCCGCGGCTGTATACACTAGCTGGCTGCGCGCCAGACGAGCGTCAGTGCACACGGAAGTGATCGGCGCGTCAAAATAATCAACAAGTCGGACTTGCGCATTACGAGAGGCCACGTGTCCA
The DNA here is from genome assembly GCA_034440575.1 of Imbricaverruca yamaguchii. Taxonomy (NCBI): domain Eukaryota; kingdom Metazoa; phylum Arthropoda; class Thecostraca; family Neoverrucidae; genus Imbricaverruca; species Imbricaverruca yamaguchii. Next base: position 2,907,407 of record JAOTOL010001657.1, read on the forward strand.
ATCAAATTCCACCAGGTCGGCACTGGGGTGCTGAAGTTGATCACGGGTGACACGGACGTCAGACGTGACGCATACAGATGCGAATTGCTGCGGCGGGCATAGCCCAGTCTAACTGACTATATTAGGGAAACGCCGTCCCTACGTAGAAAGCGCATGGCGTGAATTCCCCGGTGTGCGGAATAATCTCAGCTTCCCAGAACTGCACGCACAGAGGTGAATATAACCACCGTTTTAAAAAGCATCCGAATGATCCTACGACTTACTCTCACATTCACGCAAATATATTCCACACAATCTCCAACGGTCGGTGCGCCAAAAACTAGACAGCCACCCATACCCACGCAGCTGATGTTCATGACTCTAGTCTGCCACCTGCCGACCAAAATCGAAACTACAGTTTGAGCATCGGGCCGCTCGGTGTGACAACACCGCCGACACAGATGGCAGTCGTGTCGCTCCTCTCACCTCGCGCAAACCGGACCGGCGCCAGAAGTCACCTGAAGGATAGAGGACAGACGGGTGACCTTGACCGACCCACACGCATCAGGCCCCGCCGACAGCGCGGCAGTCCGCCCACTGCGGAGCCGCGACACGGCGGCTGCTGACGTCACCGACGGCGCACCGGCACCAACTCTGCACCACCACCACCACCACCGCCGCCTCTGCACGTGGCGGGCAACCAGCGCAGGTGGCAGAGCGTGCGTGCCCGCTGGCAGGCGCCAAGCCAACGGGAACAGGCCAATGTCGGCAGCTGTCGCGCGACGTTGAGACGTAGCCAGGCGGCGGCTGGGTTTGTACGACGGCGCGTGCCTGACACAGCTGGGGTCTCATCACCCTTCAGTGCACGCTCACGCCACGGTGGTCAGCCGTGCTCGTGTCTGACACAGCTGGGACCTCATCACCCTTCAGTACACGCTCACGCCATGGTGGTCAGCCGTGCTCGTGTCTGACACAGCTGGGGTTTCATCACCCTTCAGTACACGCTCACGTCATGGTGGCCAGCCGTGAGTGTGTCTGACACAGCTGAGGCTTCGTCACCCTTCAGTGCACGCTCACGCCATGGTGGCCAGCCGTGCTCGTGTCTGACACAGCTGAGGCTTCGTCACCCTTCAGTGCACGCTCACGCCATGTTGGCCTGCCGTGAGTGTGTCTGACACACCTGGGGCCTCGTCACCCCTTCAGTACACGCTCACGCCATGGTGGCCGGCCGTGCTCGTGTCTGACACAGCTGGGGTCTCATCACCCTTCAGTGTACGCTCACGCCATGGTGGCCTGCCGTGCGTGTGTCTGACACACCTGGGGCCTCGTCACCCCTTCAGTACACGCTCACGCCATGGTGGCCGGCCGTGCTCGTGTCTGACACAGCTGGGACCTCATCACCCTTCAGTGTACGCTCACGTCATGGTGGTCAGCCGTGCTCGTGTCTGACACAGCTGGATCCTCGTCACCCTTCAGTACACGCTCACGTCATGGTGGTGAGCCGTGCGTGTGTCTGACACAGCTGGGGCCTCCTCACCCTTCAGTACACGCTCACGCCTTGGTGGTGAGTCGTGCTCGTGTCTGACACAGCTGGGGTTTCATCACCCTTCAGTATACGCTCACGCCATGGTGGCCAGCCGTGCTCGTGTCTGACACAGCTGGGGCCTCCTCACCCCTTCAGTACACGCTCACGCCTTGGTGGTGAGTCGTGCTCGTGTCTGACACAGCTGGGGTTTCATCACCCTTCAGTACACGTTCACGCCATGGTGGCCAGCCGTGCGCGTACACGTGCTCACACACACACTGCCGGAAATGGGCGCCGGACGCCAAATAAAGCACACACATACGGCTGAAGGTGAGCTCCAAACCGCTCCGCCAGTTAACGTGACCCAGCACACACCGGCACACGGCCTGGTGTCCATGTTCCTTAGCTTGGCCCTGCGCCTACACCGTCCGGCTTTTTATAGCCGCCCAACATCCAATATTCGATAGCGATGATGCAGTGCTCCACACGCATGCTCACAAATCAGGTGTGCGTGTGTTTCCACACAGATTTATGGTGGCGGCCGCTTGTTTTCCAATAGCGCCGCCTGACCTTCAAGCAACTCGTGTCTGTTTATACACCGCGTAAATCATTATTAGTGAGCATTCGAATGCAAATCAAAACCACGTTAATTCTGAACGACACCTACATCGCATATACACAGCACAGCCAACTCGTCTACGACACAACAAACGCACTTACGCTATACGTAGCATTACTACTCGTAGTCCAGCTGCACTACGGCTCGCACAGCCCCCAGACACGACGCAGGCACGTACACACTATACAGCACATGCAGAGCCTCAGCACACCGGCCAGCTCTACCAGCTCGGCCCGGGCGACGGGAAAAGAGCAGGTAGCGTGCGCTCCTGCGCGCGGACAAGCGCGTGACGAGCGCCTCCGCCCGGCGGCGTCTGCACAGAAACAGCGGCACCACATGCTCACGACACACACACACACACACACGCACACACGGACGGACAGACAGACAGACGACAGACAGACGGACGGCGGCCGGCTATTTACCCGTGGCTCGCCGCTCTCGGACCGCAGGCGTGAGACCAAATTCCAAAACTACAAGAGCAGAGAGAGAAAACAAGCGTTAGGTGGGCGCGCTCGGGTGCGCCGGCGCGGGCTGGCCCGGCGGCGTCTGGGTCAGTCGAGGTGCGGCTCGGTCCGGGTGGCCAGTGTGGTCCGCTCCAGTCCCCCGGGCGGATGGTGAGCGCCGAAGCCCGCCGCCGCGTCTCTCGTGTCGCCCGGAGAACGGCTGGGCTCGTGCCACCCCTCCCCTTCTCTCCGTTCCACCTTCTCCCACCCATCGTGCGTGTATTACCACGTGTACGTGTCCCAGACTGCACTACAGTAAGACAGCGAGGCCTGCCATTTGCTCTGAGTTACCGACAGAGACGAGCTGATTCACGTACAGCGTACGTGACACCCTCGCCCGTCCACACAGCGTACGTGACACCCTCGCCCTCCTCTACACATGTTGTACGTGACCTCGCCGCCGCGCCCTCGGGACAAGCTGAGGCCTAACTAGAATAACGGTGCAGTTCAGGGGCAGTGGTTCGTCAAGCGCAAATGGTATGGAACATTCAAATATATTGATTCATTTCATGGATGCTTGGAGGTGTTTTTGCAACAAGCAACATGGGCAGTATGAGAAAGCCCGATGGTTTTTTCAATCATTCATATGGAATTGGCAGTGGTGGCGTGTTTCAAATAGATGAGGTGGTTCTTGTTCCTCAGCATATAACCCCTGCCCCAAAATCCTGGATTTTGAGTAAAAATGGGTATTCACTTCATTTTCGGCCTTGTGACATTTTATACAAACTGTTTCGTTCCATGAATTTTACAACACAAAAGGTATTTCGGACGTGAAAGGCTGAGCCCCCATGCCGCCTTGGGTGGCTCTACACCGAACGGCCTGAAGGAAAGTATGTATCTTAATGAATCGCTGATTTTCTATCAAGAAAAGTTCAAGGCACGTCTTCATACAGCCCTCCATCCTTGCGCAAGCAACTGTTCTGATCATATTATGTGACACAGGTGAGGTGATAGAGATAATAATCGCAGGAGGATGTTCTCATTGTTACTCATGTGGCATGGTTGTTTTTCCTTCATCCTATTTCCTGTACAGTGTGTCGCAGGAGGATGTTCCCATTGATACTTATGCTGTATGGTTGCTTTTCCTTCATCCTATTTCCTGTAGAGCGTGGGGAAAACCTTCTGAAATATTCTGTTTGCTGTCTTCTGACATTGAACTTCTTCCGGATTTGGAAAAAAATTGGTGACTTCCTCGACCTATATATTCTGCACAGACTATTTTACAAGAGAAGAACCTTGAGCTCTTTTACGACGTACTTAACTCCTAAGTCATACAGCGTCGCCAACCTCTCACGCCGATTGGTTGCGGGTGGACTGGGCAAACCCACGCTTTTGGTGAAGAAGATTCACAAATTACATCGCGATATTTTGACAAATTTTCAACACCTTCTCCATGGAGCACGTTTTTGGGTTCCTCCCTATGTAAATCATCGTGGGTTGCAGGACACCCCTCCCCTATCCCCCGCCCCCGAGCATTGTGTACTCCATGGACGGTTCTACGACCAAACGCCACCCGACTTCACTGACGTTTATGCTTATCTAGTGCGAAGCGCAGGGGGGCATAGCTCGCAGAGGACAGGTGGCTTCGCCCGTTCGCCTCGTCCCAATCTATTGAAATTGGAGCTATTAACCCCATTGAGCCTTCCAGCAATAATCGACTTAAAAGTGGCATTGCCCCTCCGCTCAACATTCCGGATGTTACCTACGCCGCTACGCATAAGAACGGCCGATGCATATAATTTTCGGCCGCATTTTTAATCAATACGAAATTAGCAGTGATGGAGTGTCTGTTTGCTTAGGTGGTTGAGATGTGGTTCTTGAGTTGGTTCTTGTTCCTCAGCATACAGAAGTTTTAAAATCCTGGATTTTGAGAAAAATGGGTATCCACTTTATTGTCTGTATTGTGATTTGATACCAACTTTTTGTTCCATAAATTGTACAAAACAAAGGGTGTTTCGGGCGTGAAAGGTCGATCCCCCAAGTAGCCTTGGGTGCCTCCACGCCGAATGACCTTAAGGAAATTATGTATCTTTATGGATCGCTGACTTCCTACAAAGAAAAACTAAAGGCACCCCTTCATACAGCCCTTTCAACGCTAAGTTTATGTTTATCTAGTGCCAAGCACAAAGGGCACAGATCGCGGAGGACAGATGGCTTTGCACATTCGCCTCTTCCCAATCCATTGGAATTGGAGTTACAAACCCTATTGAGCCTTGCAGCAAGAATCAACTTAAAAGTGGCATTGCCCCTCCCCTCAGCATTCCGGACGTCACATATAGGTACCTACGCCCCTAAGCTCAAGTACGGCCGATGCGTGTAATTTTGGGCTTGGTTCCAATTTCACGTGGATCCACAACTTACGGTGCCCGTATTTAAGCGATGTGAAGAAATAATGTGCCAATAAATGGATCTGCCTTTCAATTTAATATGCATGGCACATGCAATGTGCTACCAAAATCTGACGTTATTACTCCGAACAAAAGCAAAGCCTGCATTCGGAAACAGCTAACAGTAGTGCGGCGAACATAACTGAAACCAATCGCAAGTGAAACACCGTGAAGGAATGAGGTACAGTACTCCTGATTGATTCAAGTTGTGATGCCAATAATAACAGTTGAGTTAGAGCGTGGCCAGGAATTATATTTAGGTACAGTCAAAGCCGTTGTTACACATCTGCTGGTTACTGGTAGCACTTCCCAGAGAAAAGATCAAGGGCTCATGTCTCGTTGCGATATACTATTTATTGAGAAAGTGTCACTTGTGGCTCATGGTTTCATTGATCTTTGATGTCTGTCTTTATATCTCCCTTGCGCCTGACCTTTTCATTACTAACAATCATGCAGCGACATTTTATGTCCGGGACATGAGCAAGATGAAGTGCACTTAACATTTATGTATTTGGGCTGCCTACTTTCCCTACTTGTCTGGACCAGCTGCTTAAGTTGAACTTGTTTGACTTCGTAGGTCGGTAAGTACGTCCAACCTTCCCAGGTATAAACTTCGGCCTAGAAGTGTTTGTTCACAAAGCACGCGTTCAGTGGTGCGAGAGCTGTAGGCCAAAAGCCAGGGGCATGGATGCAGGAAATTGGCCCGGCTTTTCTTCTCCAAAACATTATCTTGCCCAGAAAATTGTCACCTGTCCCATTGCTGGGAAATTAGATAGTGTGGTTTCACGATGAATTGTCGAGGTACATTATTCCGGCGGTCAATTGCTTTTCATATAAAAATGTCGCACCACGTGCACTCTTCAGCTGGGGCTTTAATTCAAGGATCAGCATACTGCATAATTGTGGAAGCAAATAAGGCTGTATATGATATCCATATATTTGGTTTCGGTTGTTGCATTCTGTTGTCATTATTTCACTTGTTATTCGTAATCCCATTATTTCTTAATTTACTTCAATTACTTATTCATCAGGTACCTCAATGTCAAGAGTTACAAATAGATTTTGATGTCAAGATGAAAGTCAACTTATCCTTTCTAAATGTGATTACCCAAGAGTTATATCTGCCAAATGCGATTAAATGAAAATTATCCTCTTCACATGTGGTTGCAAAAGCTTCCTTTCCGGATCCGGGACTACAAAATACAAACCCTGTTCTACCTAAGGAGCTCCAGGTCCCAAACATTCCTGATATTTAAGCATGGTACATATTGACATGACATGCTTGGAGATTCCGGGGCAAGGGGACATATTCAAGGAGTCACATATTTGGCACGTGCTAATGACAATTTGCCATTTCCCTACCTTCAACCTGAAAATGCTCAGCCATAGACTCCACTGTAATCTTTGAGATCTCCCCAGCTCTGGGACATTGACTGTAAACAATGACTGGAAACTGGTCAAGCCCACCAACAACCTTTTGAAGTTCAGCATCCTTGCATACCGGGAGTTCCTGTCGTGTATCTGAACTCAGTGGCACCGGCTACTTTGAGGAAGTAGAGTTATACCTTTCACTACCCTAGACCTAATCCTAGAACATATTTTTAGCCTCTTTTTCACCAGTTTTTGGACTAGGATGTCTTTTGTGGCGCACCTGTAGCTTCTTGAAGCTTTCTTTCTAAATATAAGACCTTCAGAGGTTTTCAACCACAGATGGTGCTAGTTGGTTGCCGGGTAGCGCTCAGTTAACAACAGGTAGTGCGCGTGCACCATCCCAGAAACATACAACTCCGCACGTGAGAATTCGCGACAGATATTCTTCGTTACACCTCAGTACACGGTGCACTGGCACACTATTTCACTGCTTTAACGAATCCGAATACGACGAATCTGATTCGGGGAGGACAACTGGGCCACGCCTCACGACGACCCGACCGGACACAGCTCTGTCTGATGCAACACAAGACGCAACAGACGTTGAAATGTACGATGTGCCTGACGCAACACAGCCATCTCGACACACGCTATCGCCGCTGCATCACGACCGCGGTGGGCTAGTCTCCTCTTAAGCTCCTGTCGGCCCCCGGAAGTGGCCATCTCGCGACAGAGGGTGAGCAGGAGGGGGCGGGGGTGCTGACGGGACTTGTGGTCAGTCACGCGCCCGCCCGAGGCCGCCGGCAGGCGTCCGAACACGGCGCGCCAGCTTTCACCGGCCCACCCTGCGGCCGTGCACGCCCGGCCCGGCCCGGCACGGCGCGCTCCTGAAGTCGGGTAACGACGCGCACACTCGGCCGGCGACGCCGCGCTGGCAGACTAATGAATGATAAGTCGGTCATGATGGCCATAATTGAACCGGAAGACATCTTCCAAGTATCATATTCGCATTTAGATTTTGATTTAGGTCGTAAGCACCCTGTTTGAACTAAACACTGTATTATCCTTTCTTCATATACTTCGAACAGCTACCTCTACCGTCATTTGATAGAAACGCTGCCAACTCTATGCTGAGGTGCATTTTGAAAATATTTCACAGCACCATGTATGTATTTACGCATAGGTACAGCTAGCTAGTTTTGGACCGAAAAAAAACATTCCGTTGGGTAGGAAAAAGTACATGGCATTTTGTCGTATTGGTTTCCGGTTTCCCTGTCTAATTAGTACTTCGTGGTTACATTTTGTTTTAGTGCTAATGAAGCCACGGGATAATGACTACCCTAGTGATGTGAGCGTGAACAAATTAGCTTTGGAACTGGGTTGTGGAAATGGCAGTATCGGTGTGTTTCTCTCTCAAATATATAAAGTGCAATACAATTTCCAGCTACAAGCCTATTTCCAATCGAAGCATGATGACGGGTGCAGACATTCTAGTTCAGCTAATTCTAGAGTATGGCCAAAGCTTGCAAGTATCGGCACTGGCTTTCCTCCTCTCCCTTATATTCGCATTATTATCATATATCCCCGCGTGCTCGCCTTCCAATCGTGTGAATGTTGGTCGGAACAACAACCATTGTATGCATACAGCAGCGCATTGCCGACTGAATTCTGACATCGGATGGTAAGCTAAGAGTTCTAGTTGGCTCATTTTACCTGTAGGGTGGGACTATGGTGGGGGCATATATACGCAAAGGGTATGCAGGCATCTACTTCGGCCAGAATTAAGGTACCGGTGGGATGGACGAATTGTTGAATGCGATTATAGGTAGCATACCCAGGTTCGTTGATAACGGTGTGATTGCAGTCATCTGAATTGCATGCAAGGTTGATGATGACTGGACATTGATACCATAAAATAAACCCAGCTCAAGCTACTAATGGATGCATTTGGCATTTCAGGGTGCCTGCAAGCAAAAGCATGGCAGGTACTCACTGACTAGTTGCATCGCATAATTCCAGACAATTAATAATAATAAAATATCCGCGCGAGCTAATCCACATTTTTCGCTCCTTAAAGTTGTGGTTGGAAACCATCAGAAAATATGTTTGAAACTTTGTTCAATTGTGTTTCCACGGCAACAGCTGGAGAGGCAATCCGTTATCCAATTATAATCCACGTGCTGTCGTCAAACTCTATCCGATCGGCCCTGCTGTCCGCATCAAACGGAAACGGCGCCCGCACGGATAGCCAGTCCGTGCTGTGTTCTACTGCTGACGCTGTGGACTGGCACCGGGCGCCCACCAGTCGGCTGAGTGAGACACTGTCCGGCGCCACAAACAGCGCCGTTCGACACGTCGGACGAGGCACGCGGCCGGCCACCGAGCGATGCGGCCACCTGCCGGCCGCCTGCACGGGCGCAGCCCGCCCCGCCCCAGCCGGCACCAAAGTTCAAACGGCCGCCACCGCTCCGCCCGCCTGGCGCTCTGGGGCAGCTATTGCAGCACAAACAGAACAAAGCACCGACCAGATACGATCGGCGACGTCGTGTCGGAAGGCACGGCGGAGAGTTGCGGCCGCCGAGCGTGCCCCGACGTGGCGGGCGTGCCGTCGAGTCCGACGTCAGCGCCGAGGCGTCGCAGGCTGGCACGACGACGACGGCGCCGGTCGGCCGTCTCTCGATGCCCGGCGAGCGTTTGGCACGCGGTCGTCACGGTCGCCAAAGGTGGAGCGTCGTCGCAGCCGACGAGCGGCCGCGCGGCCGCCGCTGAAAGCCCGCCGCTGAAAGCCTGCCGCTGAAAGCCCGCCTCGGACTGCAGCCGTCGGCGCGGCCGCCGCGCCACGCTCGCCGCGCGGCGCCAAATGCGGCGCGCAGGTCAGCGCGGCATGCCGCGCCCGCAAAGGTCACTCGCAGCGGTTATCGTCGGGCACGACAGCCGGCCAGACGCCAAGATACGGTCAGAAACGGGGTGCGGCGTCGCCCTGACTTGGCATGGCTCCCGGTCTCTCGGCACCGGCCACATGGCCCACGGACATCTGACGGGGTCCCCTATTGCCCACCATTCAGGACACACAGCCGTCGTGGTCGCGCCGCCGCGGTTCCCGACTGTCCATTGAAGACAGCGACGGAATGGACACGGAATACAGCTCCGTGCAGTGGGAAATTCTACTGAGTATGCGGTTATTGTTCACAGTTCTGGTGGTTCTCTGGGATTAACCGTCACAATGGCACATATTGCACGACCCGAATACCCCGTGCTAGATCCGCACACGTCGAGCAAAACGGACAAGGAGAACATGGTACGCAAAGCTGCGCAAAATTTATTTAGCCGTGACGAAAGTTTCGTGAGTTCAAACGCGTGTCGCAAGCGCTTTCAGGACAGGACATTCTTCAATTCTTTGCAAAGCCCGACTGGCAAAAAGTCACATCACAAAGCCATGCCTTGGGCTCTTTGTGGGCCGTTGAACCGTAGCGTTTGCGTCCTCGCCAAGATCAGGTATGGCGCGCAAACCGGTCCGGGCAAATCGCCAGAGAACTGGGCCAATGCTAACGATAAGACAGAAGTGTCGAATCACTGTCGACGCTCAGTGCCGAGAGGGGCTAAACACAGCAGACTTTGACCTCTGATGAAGGCTCGCCTGCTGAGTGCATTTCGTCAGCCTTCTTATCGGAGGGTACTGCTCTATCTTCTCCACTGCCCACACATAGCATGGTCCTGCCTTCACCACTTCACTGCCCACCCCAGGGTCCCTACCGTCACTTCACCGCCTGCACCAGGATCCCTACCTTCACCACTTCAAAGACAATCCGAGGGCCCCTACCCTCACCACTCCACTGCCCATCCGAGGGTACTGTCCTGTGCTCACCACTTCACTGCCAACTGAAACTGAGTCGGCACACAAAACCTAGTGCATCGCGCGCCATACAGCGAATCCAATGGCACCCGATCTGCATACTTCCGACCCACCAGCATCTTTCAGAGCGGGTCAGTGAGTCATTTAGGCTTTAGGGCGCTTGGACCAGAATTGATCGCTCGCGCCTTTCAGGGCGGGTCAGAGGGAAAACAGTTCCGGGAAGAAACAGTTATCAATAACTCAGTGGGCTCATGCACGACATGTACTTGAGCTAGAGTGACGATATTATCATCAGAATGCAGCCGATGCTAATGCAATGATACACATTTATGACATCTCTTTTGGCCTCGTGATGTGAGCCAGGGTAAGTAAACCCCTCGCAGCTCACACTAAACGTAATACACCGGTTTATTGCCAACAGGCTGCTAGCTAGAATTGTCACTCTATCGTTGGTGAGAGTGGAAGTTTGGCTTGGGTAGCCTGACTTGGGATAAATGTGCTAATCTGATTGCTTTTAACAAAACTGCTGTTCCCCAATGACGCCATGGACTGTTAGTTATTGGAGTTTACGGGTGCACCCAAGGTTCCCACACTTCCTATTCAAGGACGACGTTTATATCTGCTCAACGTCATGTTGACATGGTGACTAAGTAGCTGCGCCATGTAGACGAGTTGAAATGGACGACATTTATGTCTGCTTGACGTCATGTTGACATGGCTGATACGAAGCTGTACAGTGTCGACGAGTTGAGCCAAGCTGAAGCCAATGTCGTGTTGTATCGCCACTGTCCTGCTTCCATTTGTGAATTAGACGACTGAAGCGACAAAACACGAACTGATGTGTCAGTAGATTGGAGATGCAGTCCCCAAAAGAAGTTTATCTTTGTCAGATTTTGAGGCTTTAAGCTTCGAAGGAGAAGCTATAACCTAAATTTCAGCCGTAACGCATTTTTTGTCGGTCGAATCGGGTAGTCTCTAGCGAATGGAGTTAGTCCTAGGACAATCAAAGCCAACCATCTCGTCCGGCACTGAACATGTCACAAAGGGGAGGGCGTGCTCATGTTCTGGGAGCATCTAAACATGACATGTTAATCATCTCGTCCACCACTGAACATGTCACCGAGAGGAGGACGTGCTCATGTTCTGGGAGCATCTAAACATGACGTATTAATCATCTCGTCCACCACTGAACATGTCACCGGGGGGAGGACGTGCTCATGTTCTGGGAGCATCTAAACATGACATGTTAATCATCTCGTCCACCACTGAACATGTCACCGAGAGGAGGACGTGCTCATGTTCTGAGAGCATCTAAACATGACGTATTAATCATGTCGTCCGTCAGCGAACATATCACCGAGGGGAGGACGTGCTCATGTTCCGGGAGCATCTAAACATGACGTATTAATAATCTCGTCCACCACTGAACATGTCACCGAGGGGAGGACGTGCTCATGTTCTGGGAGCATCTAAACATGACGTGTTAATCATCTCGTCCACCACTGAACATGTCACCGAGGGAGGACGTGTCATGTTCTGGGAGCATCTAAATGACGTATTAATAGTCCACAACATGTACGGAGACGTGCTCATGTTCTGGGAGCATCTAAACATGACGTATTAATCATCTCGTCCACCACTGAACATGTCACCGGGGAGGACGTGCTCATGTTCTGGGAGCATCTAAACATGACGTATTAATATCTCGTCCACCACTGAACATGTCACCGAGGGGAGGACGTGCTCATGTTCTGGGAGCATCTAAACATGACGTATTAATCATCTCGTCCACCACTGAACATGTCACCGAGGGGAGGACGTGCTCATGTTCTGGGAGCATCTAAACATGACGTATTAATCATCTCGTCCACTACTGAACATGTCACCGAGGGGAGGACGTGCTCATGTTCTGGGAGCATCTAAACATGACGTATTAATCATCTCGTCCGTCAGCGAACATGTCACCGAAAGCAGGGCGTGCTCATGTTCTGGGAGCATCTAAACATGACGTATTAATCATCTCGTCCACCACTGAACATGTCACCGAGAGGAGGACGTGCTCATGTCCTGGCGTCCGTCAGCGAACATGTCACCGAAAGCAGGGCGTGCTCATGTTCTGGGAGCATCTAAACATGACATGTCAATCACCTCATCCGACACCGAACATGTCACCGTGGGAAGGCGCGCTCGTGGTCAGGGAGCATCCGGCCGTGAAATGTTAATCATCTAAGCACAACTTCCCTGCAACCGGCGGAAAGTCCAACTTCAACAGTGTGCACCAAACACGTCTGCAAACAATGCCGACACAGCTCAGTGGCCTGCCTCGGCCAGTTTCAGCACAGGACCACGACAGGATGCATTATCAGGTATGTCAGACAGCGGTGCGCTGCCGTGCGCAGTCTCCTCGGCCAGCGCGGAATAACTACTGGGGAGGGGGTACACGACATCCATCTCCTCGTATGGCCGGACAACAAATATGGACGCCGATCCGCACCAGGCCGCATCGATCACATACTTGTTTTGTTGTGCAGAATGCACAGGCCAAAGGTGGTCCTGAATTGGCCTCGATCATGTTCAGAATCTGACTTAATGGACGACGGCTACATCGTCAACAATCAAAGCCGTGTGCAGGATGGCTGCCATTGAGCAGAATCCGACTTAACAGATGACGGCTACAACATCAGTAGTCAGGATCATGTATGGGACCGCTGTCAGTAACAAAACAACTCGAGGACAACACCCGAGTTTTGTGACTCTTCGCGCAACTCTTATTGGTGTCGGTAAACATAGTAACAAAAACATCTGAAGGCAAGGTGGGACATCCGTCCAAAACCCGGCTGTGGTGAAGCACAGCTAGAATAAAATGTATCCCGGATGTATGAACTCAAAGTATTAGTGAAGATAACTCCACATATTTGTACATCCTGTGTACAGAACACGCATTGCACAACAGGCCTTATGTCAACTTTGCTTCTTTTCATGACTCCAGAATCTCCCCCACCCCGAGTGTCCACTTATACACTGTGGTGACGATGAAGGCACCCATCGCATAAAAACGTTTCCATGGCCCTTTCAACGCAACGACCCTTTCCGCGAGAGCGCGCTGCACGTTCCGGAGCCATCGTCCTTCCGACTGCGCACAGCACGCCCGGCTACTGATCATCAGCCCGGCCGAAGCGACCGGGACACGTGAGGTGACGAATCGCTCCGTTTTGCCGCGGCATGTGTCACAGTCGGCTGACGCAAAGTCAGCCCGCGGCATGTGTCACAGTGAGCAGCACCGCAGCACGTGGCCAGTGTCCAATAGTCCAGTAGTGTCTATAGGCAGCACGTGATCGGTGTCCAATGTTGCCCACAGACAGCACGTGCTCGGTGTCCAGTAGTATTCATGGATAGCACGTGCTCGGTGTCCAGTATTGCCCACAGACAGCACGTGATCAGTGCCCAGTATTGCCCACAGACAGCACGTGAGCGGTGTCCAGTAGTATCACATCGGATCGGTGTCTCACTTCATCCGCTCATGTCCGCAGACCACACCTGGGACTTCCCTTCCAACGTCCACAGACAGCAGGCATATCCGGCACGCCCACGACTTCCCGCAACAGCCAGCACCGGTCGGCCGCCGTGCAGCGCCGGCCGGCACAGCCGCCGCGGCACGTGTCCTCGCGCCGCGCGCGCGCCTTCACAGTGCCGCGCCGAGCCCACGCCCTCGGTGGCGGCGCGACGGCGGCGGGGGCGGCCGGTGCAGCCGACAGTTGCGCCGCGTGCAGCCGGCCGGCCCGCTCCATCGCCGCCGTCCGACGCTGCCGATAATGGTCACGGCGCGCCGGAGCGACTGCAGAACACCGCCGCGCCGCCGCCGCGCCGCTGCACAGACGGACGTGTCTGCAGCGGACTGCAGCGAACTGCAGCCGGACGGAAGACGGTGTCGGTGTCGGTGTGTTCTACAGCAGGCTTTCCAGCACGGCCGCCGCACCGAAGCCGACTGTGTGATGGTGTCTAGTGATACAGTACTACACCCGACTTTGGGGGAAAGCCTGTGGTGCAAGCAGCTTTCGAAAATTTTAGCATACTTCGAGCACCTCCGGAACAGACAGCTGGCTCTGGCACAGACTCAGTGTACAACAGCCGGCTCTGGCACAGACTCAGTGTACAACAGCCGGCTCTGGCACAGACTCAGTGTACAACAGCCGGCTCTGGCACAGACTCAGTGTGCAACAGCCGGCTCTGGGACATAGTCAGTCCACAACAGCCGGCTCTGGGACATAGTCAGTCCACAACAGCCGGCTCTGGGACATAGTCAGTCCACAACAGCCGGCTCTGGGACAGTCAGTCCACGACAGCCGGCTCTGGGACATAGTCAGTCCACAACAGCCGGCTCTGGGACATAGTCAGTCCACAACAGCCGGCTCTGGGACATAGTCAGTCCACAACAGCCGGCTCTGGGACATAGTCAGTCCACGACAGCCGGCTCTGGGACATAGTCAGTCCACAACAGCCGGCTCTGGGACGTAGTCAGTCCACAACAGCCGGTTCTGGGATACAGGCAGTGTACAACAGTCGGCTCTGGGACATAGTCAGTCCACAACAGCCGGTTATGGGACGTAGTCAGTCCACACCAGCCAGTTCTGGGACAGTCAGTGTACTACAGCCGGCTCTGGGACAGTCAGTCCGCGACAGCCGGCCTCCGAGGAGGGCTGATGGCTCGGAGATTACCGGCGGGCGGACCTATTGCCACGGTCAGCTGTCCGACAAGGTCAATATCTCAGACGTGGCAGTGGGCCAGGGCGGCCGGCTGGCGCCGACGCCTCACACGTGTCAGGCCACTGTCACGAGGCCACACCTCATTGGGTGGCGCTGGCGGAGGCCGCCGCCCGCAGCCGCCGGCCACAAAGGAGCCGCGACCGCAGCGTCGCCAGGGTCGACGGCACCTCCGACAACAGACAAGTCGGTGATGTCATTATCACAGAAACAAAGAGTCTCGCTCTCACGCCTCAGAACTGGACTCTCTCCCGATCTGCGCTCTTGCACGGCAAGGACATCAAACGGCCCCAGCGACTGCCGACACTGCGGCCTGGCGGAACAAACGTCGGCACATATTATGAATGAACACATAACCCTGCGGCCTCTCAGAATGACCCATGGAGCTTGCTTGGAACTTCCCTGAACAGACCCCCTACGATCAATGCGCTTTCGCAAGGACGCTGGCCAAATAGCTTAGATGTTTGGCTGATGAGCAACTCAACAACAACTACGAGGCCACTCCTCTGGAGACGACCACAGGGCAGTGGCGGTCGACACGGACACACTGCACACGGGGAAACGGTACGTGGACGTGGAGCGTGAAGCGCGCTGAAAACCCCCGACGGGGCTCACATTTGGAGACTATCTGAGTGCGGTATATGTAGGCAAGAATTCAATCCAATCCAATTTGAGTGCACATGGCAGAACTCGGACCAGACTGCAGGAATCAGACCAGACTGCAGGAATCAGGCCAGACTGCAGGAATCAGGCCAGACTGCAGGAATCATACCAGACTGCAGGAATCATACCAGACTGTAGGAATGAGACCAGACTTCAGGAATCGGACCGGAGTGCAGTAAGCGGGCCCGACTAGATAATACGGGAAGGAGCGGAACGGATCAGATTACGGCATGTGTGGCGCAGCCCAGACCAGAGCTAAACACCGGGGCAACAACACCCGAGCCATACCAGACCATAGCAGGCCCAGACTGAACTACAGAGTGTGATCTGGCATCTGCATCCGCCACCTGCATCTGGCACCGGGCTGGGTGCCAGATGGGGCAATGCAGTGCGCCGAGACGGGCTTCACGGGACTGTCCACCGGGACTGTTCACCGCGCAGCGTTGTTTATTGGGCGGTTTAGGGCGCACTGTATGCACGGTCACGGTACCGGCGCCGCCCGCACTGCTTCGCCAGTGAACCGCGGGACTGGGAAGAGTCCCGAGCGGTGCGAGTGTTGAACCCGGGACCTTGGCGTCCACAGCTCAACACCCTAACCACTCGGCCGTCTCCACCCCAGTGTGCAGCTTATGGGGCGGGACGGATCGTGGCGTGGTGTGCTGGGGGCAGCCAGCACTCAGCGCACACGACGGCAGCAACTATTACGAAGAGACAGCGACGCGCCCTAAAGCCCCAATAACTAACGAAGAGACAGCGTGTGCGGCGGAGCGTGCCGACACGACCCGCCGGCCACCGCGGCAGCCTGGAGCTGTTCCCGTCTCGGCCGATGACGACAGACGGCGGCCGTTCGTGGAAGCCGGCGCCGGCGGATAGGCTGGGCGCCACCGCCGCCGGCCGACCGTCAGTCGCGTCTCCTACATAAACAAGCGCCGGCCGGGCTGCCAGCGCCGGCGCGGCACACGCCAGCCGGCAGGCACACGGGGCTCCTGCGGCCACGACCAGTGCACACGGCTCCCCAGGAGCGGGGGAGACACGGCTCCCCGGGAGCAGGAGACATGGTTCCCCGGGAGCGGGAGACATATGGCTCCTCAGGAGCGGGAGACATATGGCTCCTCAGGAGCAGGAGACATATGGCTCCTCAGGAGCAGGAGACATATGGCTCCTCAGGAGCGGGAGGCATATGGCTCCTCAGGAGCGGGAGACATATGGCTCCTCAGGACCAGAAGACATATGGCTCCTCAGGAGCAGGAGACATATGGCTCCTCAGGAGCAGGAGACATATGGCTCCTCAGGAGCAGGAGGCATATGGCTCTTCAGGAGGGGAGGTATGACTCCCGAGGAGCAGGAGACATGGCTCCTCAGGAGTGGGAGATATATGACTCCAAAGTGCGGGTGACATGGCTACCCAGGAGCGGGAGACATATGACTCTCCAGGTGCGGGTGACATGGCTACCCAGGGTGGGAGACATATGGCTTCCCAGGAGCAGGAGACATGGCTCCTCATGAGCAGGAGACATGGCTCCTCATGAGCAGGGGGACATGGCTCCTCAGGAGCGGAAGACATGGCTGCGGGAGACGTATGGCTCCAAAGAGCGGGAGACATATGGCTCCTCAGGGGAACGTCTGACATTGGTCTCTAAGTAGCGGACCGGCACATGCCATATCTCAGAAGCAGGACCAGCAAGCAAGCACGATCCTTCAGACGTTGCAAAGCTAGCCGGGTGCAAAGCTCCTCAATGTAATATACGGCTTCTCACGAGAGGACTCGGCGCAAGGCTTCTCAGGAGTGGGTCTTACATACAGCTCGTCAGGAGCGGACCTGGCGCTGGACTTCTCAGAGGACCTCCCGCGAGGACCCGCAGGAGACGGCACAAGGCTCCTCAGGCTCCTGGCGTGTACACCACACAAAATGCTCCTCGGGCTCCTGGCTCGTACACCACACAAAAGGCTCCTCAGGCTCCTGGTACGCACACTATCCGAAAGTTACAACTCCATATCACCGCTTCATCACGCCAATCGTGTTACCTAGAGGTGTGTTAGTTATTTGGACTTTAGGGCGATTCGATCATAGTTGATCATTCGTGCCCATTACTTACAGGTGTACTTCATGTCAACCTGCAGCCGGTTGAAAACCCGCCATCGGTATGCTTTGCAATTCAGCTAATGGTGCGGTGCAATAATTAATGTCGAGCATCCCTTTCCAGGCTAAAACACCAGTAGCAATGTGCTCTAATGACATGGCATGCAAACATTAGCTAGCTTAATATTCGCCAGGGTGGAGTTTTCCCAAATAAATCGCCGAGGGAGCACATTGCAGCAATTTTTTTCCGTAGCATCCCAACGCCAAACGCCCACAATCTCACTTGTTTATGAATAACTTGATCCGGCCCACTATACTTCACCATATACTGTCTCCACAGGAGAATATCACATGTTTGCAAAGCTGGCAGATTCGAGGTGTACAACTTTCGTAACATACAATTTGGTTAGGTAGTCATGACACGTAATCGGCGCTCCCAACGCACGGGTAATCGTGCGCGTACCGTCTTCGGTCACGTGGTCTCTTCGTCATGACACGTGACTGGCGCGCCCTGGGGCCGGGCGATCGCCGTTCGTCTCGACAACAGTGCATTACACGATGCTTTGACCAACTTTTGTGTGGCACACACTAAATCACAAAGTTGTCGGACAGAAAGAACCGTGACAGAGCGTGAAGCCAGCCTATGCTGCGCGTAGTGTATTTATGTTCGTAACCCCGAGCATCGCATTCAACTGAGGAGCTAAATTTCAGCAAGAGTGTAGACAACTTCGGTTAAAGGGATTGGTTCTCAGTGCGCTTACCACGAAGGTGTCTTTATCACTCGTCACGAAATTTGACTTCTCCACAGATTACGATGCACGCATCCCACATTCCAAAGCACCGTACTGAAGAGCTGAGATGTGTTAATGTACGCGCCAAAATCGGACTCAATACGGCAAGGTTGGTTATTTGGGCTTAGGGCGCATCGACTGCTTCGGTAACACAGCTCAATACGGCAAGGACGTAGCTTCACATGCTTCTAGTTAATCCATTCCTCACCAATGGCTAACTTGCCCCACCCCTCACCCACACACACATATCACGTAGGTTTAATATTGGACCTAATGGAGTCCCATCCCCCTGCCAATCCT
This sequence comes from Imbricaverruca yamaguchii, assembly GCA_034440575.1. Taxonomy (NCBI): domain Eukaryota; kingdom Metazoa; phylum Arthropoda; class Thecostraca; family Neoverrucidae; genus Imbricaverruca; species Imbricaverruca yamaguchii. The sequence goes on from JAOTOL010001657.1 coordinate 2,926,242, forward strand.
GGGGAACCTCATAGATAACACATGCGCTGTTCTCCCAATCTATTTCATGCATTGCCAGCCGTGCAACAAGGCGCATAACTCCACGGCCTGCCGGGAGGGCACAGCCGCGCTCTGCAGCAAGTTACGTCTGCAACAGCACTATGACGTACGATCCCGTGCAGCTTGCACGTCCGCATCGCCTCATCTTTTTCCTCACTCGTCCAGCCCACCCGGCGGCATCTCCCACCGGGATCTGGCGGGAGTGGGTCTGGCGCGAGTGGCTCGGGCGGCAGCACCCGGCTGAGGCGAGGCGTGGTCTCTGATGCCGCTGTGCCGCGGCCATCGGCACGAGCCGCCCGCGTCAGGCGCCGGCCAACACTGGTCGAGCCTCGTGGCGGGTCACGGGCCGGCAACAGCGGTACACAAGGAGCGCCACCAGCGGTACACGACTGTCGGAGGAGCGCCACCAGCGGCACACGACTGTCGGAGGAGCGCCACCAGCGGCACACGACTGTCGGAGGAGCGCACCAGCGGAACACTGTCGGAGGAGCGCCACCAGCGGAAAGTCGACTGTCGGGGAGCGCCACAGGGGAGCGCCACAGCGGCACACACTTGGAGGAGCGCCACCAGCGGTACACGAGGAGCGCCACCAGCGGCACACGAGGAGCGCCACCAGCGGCACACGAGGAGCGCCACCAGCGGCACACGAGGAGCGCCACCAGCGGCACACGAGGAGCGCCACCAGCGGTACACGAGGAGCACCACCAGCGGTACACGAGGAGCACCACCAGCGGTACACGAGGAGCGCCACCAGCGGCACACGACTGTCGGAGGAGCGCCACCAGCGGCACACGACTGTCGGAGGAGCGCCACCAGCGGCACACGACTGTCGGAGGAGCGCCACCAGCGGTACACGAGGAGCACCACCAGCGGCACACGAGGAGCCCCACCAGCGGCACACGAGGAGCGCCACCAGCGGTACACGAGGAGCGCCACCAGCGGCACACGGCTGTCGGAGGAGCGCCACCAGCGGTACACGAGGAGCACCACCAGCGGCACACGAGGAGCGCCACCAGCGGTACACAACTGTCAGAGGAGCACCACCAGCGGTACACGAGGAGCGCCACCAGCGGCACACGACTGTCGGAGGAGCGCCACCAGCGGTACACGAGGAGCACCACCAGCGGCACACGAGGAGCCCCACCAGCGGCACACGAGGAGCGCCACCAGCGGCACACGAGGAGCGCCACCAGCGGTACACGAGGAGCGCCACCAGCGGTACACGAGGAGCGCCACCAGCGGCACACAACTGTCAGAGGAGCGCCACCAGCGGTACACGAGGAGCGCCACCAGCGGTACACAACTGTCAGAGGAGCGCCACCAGCACCACCAGCACCACCAGCGGCACCAGCAGCCGGCGCGTGTCCAGCCGGCCGGCCGCGTGACACCACCGATCCTATCAGGCGCGGAGCCCGGCACGAGCGGGCCGGACCTGTCGGCGGCGCGGCCCGACCGCCGCAACAGACACCCATCCACCCACCAGGCTGAGCTGATTTGGCCGGGCGTTAACGACGCTGAGTCACCGTCGCCCGGCAACTGCCCCACCGACCACAAGGGTCCACCCGGAACAGACCACAGCTGCCCCACCCCTACCACCACCTCAGAGCCGACGTGGCGATTACTCCCACGTAGAAGATGAGCTCGGCTAGTTGAGCTCGGATCAAGGCCCTCTTCATCAAGTCAACAACCACCGTACAAAGTTGTTCGCTAATGCGGCTTTGTGGACATGTTTCTATTATAATTTTGCAGCGAATAAGGCTCAGCGCATGTATATGGTAGGCCGCCGCCTCACCTTACCTCGGGTGACATCCCGGTGTCCTATTAGGCGAAACAGAGAGCTGGATGATCAATGGAATACAAATCGTTTCAGGGCGATTGCACATTTTCAACCTGCTTTGAGTTTGAATGAAGACTTCAATGGTGTCATGCTGCTTCAAATATACAGCGGAGAACCGGGCCTGTTCAAAGGTTAAAGGTTCAGGTAAGACGTGTTTAAAGTTGGGATGGCAAAAGCACAATTGATCACAGCCGATTTTAGAGTATCAAATCCGATAGCATAATGGATTATGACACTTCTTAACCATTTCAGAGAAACACCCATCTCCAACGGAGCCATGGACGCTCAGTGAAGTTTTCACAGGCGAGTCTGCCGTCACAAACCTGGCTATAGCAACACAACAGGGGATATTCTGGTCGTTCAATAACCCCGGACAGTACTTCTCACAACCGCGCCGGCGGATGCTGACCAAACACCGTTTGAGGCACGCTTCCGCAGCCGGGTTCGTGTCAGCTGGCGGGACGCGGCTTGGGCCGGTAGTCGGCTCGATCTGCCAACGATCCAGCCCGTCGGCAGCCGCCGGCGCCCTCGGTCCAGTTCGCACACGATGTATGGTCATTATGGCAACTGGTCAACCGTAGCCGTGATAACCACACAGCCTCGGGCAACCACCGATCCATACACCGCACAGCCTCACACCGCCACCGACCCACACACCACACAGCCTCGAGTGACCACCGACCCACACACCACACAGCCTCGAGCAACCACCGATCCATACACCGCACAGTCTCGAGCCGCCACCGACCCACACACCACACAGCCTCACACCGCCACCGACCCACACACCATACAGCCTCACACCGCCACCGACCCACACACCACACAGCCTCGAGCAACCACCGATCCATACACCGCACAGCCTCGAGCCGCCACCGACCCACACACCACACAGCCTCGAGCAACCACCGATCCATACACCACACAGCCTCGAGTCACGACTGACCCATACACCCACAGTCTCGGGCCGCCACCGACCCACACACCACACAGCCTCACAGCGCCACCGACCCACACACCACACAGCCTCACACCGCCACCTACCCACACACCCACAGCCTCACACCGCCACCTACCCACACACCCACAGCCTCACACCGCCACCGACCCACACACCACACAGCCTCGAGCCGCCACCGACCCACACACCACACAGCCTCACACCGCCACCGACCCACACACCACACAGCCTGACGCCGCCACCGACCCACACACCACACAGCCTCGAGTGACCACCGACCCACACATCACACAGCCTTGGGCCGCCACCAGCCCACACACCACACAGCCTTGGGCCGCCACTGACCCGCCCACCCACAGCCTCGAGCCGCCACAGACCCACACACACAGCTTCCGGCCGCCACGGACCCATACATAGCAATCTTGCAAGGTAGTACGGTTCAAATAACCGTAAGGACCCATTCATGATCCCATTGGCGGATCTGCGTATGAGAAGAAAAAGGCATTTGTCCATATTGACCACCGATTGGGTGGGAGAAATTTCGCACGAAATAGGGATTTCCACATAATCTCGACGCATTTTATGTAGAAAGCGTCGTCTAACGATCGCGCCGATATGATTTATCTTGATTTGATGACATTCAGGAAACTTGTGAAAATTTGTGAAATCTCCGCCCACCGTTCGTTATTCCATGTTCTTCTTCCCAAATCCCATTTCTAGATCCCCCCTGCAGGATTCAAAATGTCTTCAACAGAAACCCAAATTGGCCTTGGCCGAGAATGGGACTGGGAATTTCGCGAATCTTCTATCCTTCATCTGTCGAAGGTGCATATAAAAAAATATCCTGCAGTCACGAACAAGATATGTATATGAACAAGCTGCCACGTGTCTGATTTTCTGAGATACCATTAACAATGTCAATGATCTTCTAAAATCATGGCGTTGGTCAGAGTGGGTGAGTTTCTTCACTTCTGAAAAGGCGACACCACTTTTCTGAAAGACACAGCTATGAGGGCTTCCGCCACGTGGTGAGCCACTGCGTACCATTCAGCAATGTTCCAATGCAACACTGCGAACGGTCGCTACCGCATATCCCTTATTTGCACCTATAGGAATATACGGTGCGTGAAATCTATATCACACAAGAAGTTCTTACGCCATCAGCAAACGTAAACATGCACTTACAAATCAAAAGTCCGCCAGCGACGGTACATGATTTATACATTTTTAGATCTGTCATTGTCTGAATGTGTCCTGTAATCACCAGGGCATCCCTAGCCCTCACTGGACCCCCGCAAACGGCTGGTTGTTCAGAATCTCCTGCAGTTGCCAGGGTATGTCCAGCCTTCGCCTGGTCATCGCCAACGACTCGTTCAGAAGCTCCTGCAGTTACCAGAGTATTTCTGGCCCTCTCCTGGCTATCGCCAACGGCTCGTTCAGAAGCTCCTGCAGTTACCAGAGTATTTCTGGCCCTCTCCTGGCTATCGCCAACGGCTCGTTCAGAATCTCCTGCAGTCACCAGGACATCCCTAGACCGACGCACGTGCATCCCACGCCAGAAGTGGACTTGGAGCCGTATGCATGGACGTGTGAGAACTAGCGGCATTGGTGCATTTTTTTCCAACGCATGCATGCGAAACTCCTCGGATCCTGCATTCCCCTTCTTTGAACAGGACAAAGTAAGGCCAGACTGCACTGGGACAACTTTCCAAGGAGGTGTATGGATGTGTGGGGGACGGGTGCTTGGAGTGACAGTGCTTGCCGCAGCACTTGGTCTAATTTTGCAGTTGCGGAAAGTCGAGGCCACGCGCCAAGAACAACGAAAGACACGCTGATTGCAGGATGACCGACGCGGTAGTCCGCCCTTGGCTCAGATTGCACCTTCCGTGCTCCTGACCACATACCTGATCCAATCTTGACTCAGATTGGATCTGCTGTACGCCTAACCATACGTCTGGTCTGCTCTTGGCTTAGATCGCATCTTCCGTGCTCCTAACCACATATCTGATCCAATCTTGACTCAGATCGGATCTCCCGTGCTCCTAACCATACGTCTGGTCTGCTCTTGGCTTAGATCGCATCTGCCCTACTCCTAACCACATGACTGGTCCGCTCTCGCAACCTCTGGTCTTGCAAGAGTATCTGGACGCCTACATATCGTCTCGCTCCTGTGCTGCCTCAGAATAAACTACCCGGCAATTGCACGCACGTTGTTCTCCATTTCGTGTGGAATGTTTGCAATCGATTCGCATGGTTGACTTGAATCTGAACCAACACGTGTGGTTGGGACACGATTAAATGCCGTTAAATAATGGAAACGCCGCGAAAATAAGCATACAAATAAGTCTAACTCCCCATAATATATTGGGCGTTTGCCACTCTTCCAGCGTCTCACGCTAAGTCCTCACCAAATGTTCTTTCTTATGATAAACTTCTGTTCCACAGAACTGACACTTATTAGTTCGCCGGTTACCTCGACAAGCATAGTTTACAAGTTGAAGAAAACACGATAACGGCTTATGCATGCGATCAAGTTCGCAACCAAATGATTTAGGAGTTCACCTGGGGGGAGGGGGCGGTCTATAGTGTGCTCGATGCACCTGACTTACACAAATTATATCAGTTTGTTCGTACTTCACGACGTAGCACTCGTCCAATACGCGGACGGTCTGCAAATTCTTATCAGCGGGGAAAAGGGCAGCTTATCTAAGTTGGTAGCAGGAAATGGAGTCTATCCGCAGAACTTTATCAGTGGTTTTTCCCAACCGACTGCCACTAAATTACCAAAAGACCCGGTGCATGGCTTTCATCAGCGTCACAGTAAGACAACATAACACGCACAGTACAGCTGACGATTGCCACGCGCCCCAGCTGACGTAGTCGGACGTGTGTGTGTCGTCGAGACGTTTATTTAATTAACAGACTGGCTATTTACTCGCGTGCAATGGCCCTACAGTCGTGATGGAAACAAAACAAAAAAACCGTCAACTACATATTCACTACGACCCTGAATTGGAGTGCAATGTTGCTGTCACTTTCACTTGTACTTTCACGGCGAATACCTTTTTTTAGTAAATATGTCTATTTATATTCTACAATATGTGCACTTGTATGGATATCCATTTATCCAAACTCATGCATGGGTACCCGCCGTGAATACCCACAGATGACGTGACATACTGTGTCTTAACTGCGCAAACACAAACTCGCCGAAAGTGACAGCCACGCGCGTGGATTGAAGCACAATGCATCTCCATCTGAACCGGGCGGTGCCACTTCCGGCGATGCTCGAGACTCAATGGTGCCCTGCTCGCTGCCGGCGGCACGGGCCACTTCTGTCGCGCGCAGCTGACAGCGGCGGTCGATCCTGCCAGCTACCCCAGCGGGCTCTCACACCGGCCCTGACCATTGCCTGGATTGTGTCCGGCGGTCCCGGCCGCCCAGTGTCGTAAAATTACTTCACCATTAACTGTGTGGATGAAGAAAGAAGTTGCTTGGGAATAGTGAACGATTGGAAGAAAATAGAGGGTCACCACTTAAGGATTAAAAAAGCGGAATGCCTTTCACTTCAGTCACATGCATTTTACATTATTTAGCAGTCGTGTATATAATGACTGCCCACACATGTGGCAAAATGGTAAAAACCTAAGACAAGGATGAAACAGCACAATTCCATCAACTGTGAACTTCCAGGCCACATGGTCAATTATTTTACACTCCGGCCGCCTGCCACTCTGGCGGGCTCTCGGACCGCCTCTGGACACTGCCTGCCGTTCTGGCGGGCTCTCGGACCGCCTCTGACCACTGCCTGGCTTGTGTCCACCCGACCCCGGCCGCCTGCGGTGTGCAGCAGCCAGTGGCCGACGCCGCAGCGCCGGTCTCCCGCCGACGTGTCCAGCCACCTCTGAACACCGCTTGTTACGTTACGTTTCTGGCGGTGCACGTTACGTGTCGAGCTCCGCGGCCCCGGAGCCAGACGGCAGAAGTCCCGTCACGTCACAGCTGGACCTGCGCAGATTCAGCAGAGCAATGCACAGGGCCGGATGAGCCGACTGGCATGTGTGTGCTTAGTGGTGCTGCTGTTGCTATTCTATGTCTTACGTGAAATCAAGAAACTTCTGTTTGCCGATGATCCTTCGCAATTGTGTTCGGCTATGTCAGTATATGCCTGTTTTAACAGGTTAATAATGGCATGGCCAAAGCTAGTTTCACCCGGCTTTATATCAATCCTTAGTTTGAATTCCAAATTCTTGTATACAATTGATGCAACTATATAATGAATGGATACTTTGATCAAGATCTCAACGTGTTTCAATTTCGTGAGGGAATATCAAATGACATGAAAATATTTTTTAACCTGCTGTACATCCACTTATGCTCACAGCAAAGGTGTGCTAACATCGTCGGATAAATGCATTGTCCCTGATGTGAAGACAAAAGGCTACGAAGTATGCCCAAAATAATGAAGCATACTATTAAGAAGCAAAGTGAAACAATGTAAATAAACAGCTGGCAGTTTTCCCGGAAGCCATCGATCTTAGATTTAACAGTACCAAATTTGAAACCAGTTCACTAGTCATAGGCTTCGGGACACCATACGCCCGTATTAGCCACCCAAGGCAACCTTGAGTATAATATTTGGCACGGCCAACACCACTTTCAGTTGGCTTTTTCTAGCCGCGCCTGTCGGTCGACAGAGCTGTCGACCGTGTTTTCCAGCCGTGCCTGTCTCCTGGCAGAAGCTATTGACCGTGTTTCGCCGTGCCTGTTTTTTTCAGCCGTGCCTGTCTCCTGGCAGAGGCTATCGACCGTGTTTCCAGCCGTGCCTGTCTCCTGGCAGAGGCTATCGACCGTGTTTTCCAGCCGTGCCTGTCTCCTGGCAGAGGCTATCGACCGTGTGTTCCAGCCGTGCCTATCGGCCAGCAGAGGCTATCGACCGTGTTTTCCAGCCGTGCCTGTCTCCTGGAAGAGGCTATCGTCCGTGTTTTCCAGCCGTGCCTGTCTCCTGGCAGAGGCTATCGACCGTGTTTTCCAGCCGTGTCAGCTATCGTCTTTCCGTGGCAGAGGCTATCGACCGTGTTTTCCAGCCGTGCCTGTCTCCTGGACTATACCGTTGTTTATCAGCAGAGGCTATCGACCGTGTTTTCCAGCCGTGCCTGTCTCCTGGCAGAGGCTATCGACCGTGTTTTCCAGCCGTGCCTGTCTCCTGGCAGAGGCTATCGACCGTGTTTTCCAGCCGTGCCTGTCTCCTGGCAGAGGCTATCGACCGTGTTTTCCAGCCGTGCCTGTCTCCTGGCAGAGGCTATCGACCGTGTTTTCCAGCCGTGCCTGTCTCCTGGCAGAGGCTATCGACCTGTGTTTTCCAGCCGTGCCTGTCTCCCTTTTTGCCTGTGTTCCTGGCAGAGGCTATCGACCGTGTTTTCCAGCCGTGCCTGTCTCCTGGCAGAGGCTATCGACCGTGTGTTCCAGCCGTGCCTATCGGCCAGCAGAGGCTATCGACCGTGTTTTCCAGCCGTGCCTGTCTCCTGGAAGAGGCTATCGTCCGTGTTTTCCAGCCGTGCCTGTCTCCTGGCAGAGGCTATCGACCGTGTTTTCCAGCCGTGCCTGTCTCCTGGCAGAGGCCATCGACCGTGTGTTCCTGTCGTGCCTGTCAGCTGGAGGAGGCTCTCGACCGTGTGTTCCTGTCGTGCCTGTCAGCTGGAGGAGGCTGTCGGCCACGGTTCCGCCAGACGGCGCCAATGCTGTGCATGACACACAATAGACGGCTGCGGCGTAGTGCTATCGGACAGCTCATTTACATGAGACAAGTAAGGAGCTCACAATGCGGATATTACATAGGATGCATTCGAGCGAAAACGAGGGCAACACCTTTCCCATAGCTCCCACGTAGGTGTAGAACATTAATGTTGCAGTGGTACCCACATCTATTACTTGAAGCAATGTTTCAGTTTTAATTCCCATTAGCGATTGTTAGCTTTGTGGTCAAATGCGATCCGTGGCCTCAGTTGACAAGCTTACGTTATGCTGACTACTGGACAAGTTTTATGTTATCTCAGACCCTGTTTTCTATGAAGCCTCAGTACATTTTAACTCAAGAACGATGGCGTCATTCGTCTTTCTTTCAATACCCAACTACCTTAACTATTGAAAAATTCGCATTCAAAATCATCAGTCTGTGATTGGTCGAAACGCAAGTGGCGTCACGGATGAGCTCAGCGATGCTCCGCCCTCGGCAATTGAATCTTGCGCATGGGGGGGGGGGCGACCGGGTCGCTGCAAGCTTGGCCTGCTGGTTAACGAAGGGTGTATTGTGCCAAACGGCGCTATTGTTCTTGTGTTCCAAACAATGGGAATACAGCAATTAGTAGGTCAGAAGCCGCATTACTCGGCTTTCCGAAGCTCGACAATATCAGAAAGCCGTTCCACGATGCTGCACTCCGGAACTGTCCGCTTATCGTCGCTGTTGGCACCGCTTGCTATGACGACCAAGTATGTAGCACTACTAGACATCATCCGTGGCGGTGTGGGGGGGGGGAGGCTGAGAGCACTCTCCGGAGTGGTGAAAATTGGAGTTTTCCCCATAGAACTTCAGGCGAAAAATAGTGTTTTTATGTGCAAGTTTTGTAAATAATATCCGTAACCTGGCACTTTTCTACCGGACATCGGAACTGTGACCTGTTATATTGCTATATTGTGGGAAATTTGATGACATTAGCCCTTTCATGTTGCCCATAAATGAGGAAAATTATAAAGAAACATTAACCTTTCTTCGACTTTTAAGGCTGACTGCACCATATGGTGAGACCTCACCAATGAAATTTCGAGAAATCTGAAAAACCCCAGTAAAAAGGTATACTATTTTGTCTTATAATATATGCAAACCATGCGCTTTTTAACCTGGCTGCTGACTGTTTCTTGCCTGTGGGGTTTCCTGATTTTTCAAACGCATGTGCATGCAACAAGGCTGTTGCCTTCAAGTTGGCAGATAACTTCATTTTGTATCGATCGAAAACCGTATTTGTCTCAGAACGTAGTTTTCCTGGTAACACATAATTGAACCATAGTTCGTAGCACAGGGTGGTGTATCTTGGTAAACGTAGCCATCAGATAGAAGAGACCATCCACTATTTCCTGTTTACCACCACAGGTCTAATTTTTTTCCACCGTAAATCTCTCAGTCCACTTTTTTTTGCTGAAGGAAAGCTACTAATTATGTAAGCAGCTTCCAAAATGTGGGGAGCTGAAAGATAAACACAAGATCACTGTTTTCTAACTGCATTATTTGACTCTTAAACTGGATTGAACAATGGGTACTCATTCCGTCGTGACACTTCCGACTTAGGAGCTTTTCCCTTTCTGAAACTTTTGGCTTTGCTCATACTGTTAGGAATATAACGTTGCATCTCTATGGATGCACGTGCTTTAATAAAGTGATTTATTCCAAAGTGATACGAGTATTCCACACAAAGGTAACATTGGCACGTCTTCACTTGAGCTGAAAATTAACGTGAAACACACAAGGCTAATCATGGAGATGAAAATCGTCAAAAACTGAGGTTATCGTCATCAACTGAGGTTAACAACACTTAATGTGCTTCATTGGTAGCACAGTAAGTGTTGTTTCTGAATGTCAAGTATGCCTGCAATTGGACATTAACGTTGTCGTTTCGCGACCTTCATGACGTTGTTCATCAAAACGCATAGTTCCTGCGACTCAACACCCGAAGCACTTCCCATCAACAAGACCATTACCGTGATGCCTGATTACAGCGTACATCCTGTGAACACTGAGCATGTTGACTACAATCAGGAAGTGAGGATTCGGGCCAAAGCATGCAGTACTTTCCTTGTCCCAAAAATGCATCTACGATCAGAATGCCTTTCATTGTACAATAGCAATGATGGTGCTTAATTTATATGTTGCTTTAAGGTATAACTTTCAATATACTATAGGTCACGGCAGGTCATGTAATAAGTCACGACGCCGCTTTGTCAAAACCATCACAAAGTAAAATTATAATGCAAATTTTTTTTTTTTTTTTTTAAAGGATAAACATCACTGTATTCATGTAGTAACCATTCATGGTAGCACGATAGTGGGCAATGAAAGTCACTTGCGGGTAACCTCTAAAAATGCCGGAGGCTATAACTTATGAACCGTCGCCGGGTCGCGCTTGAATTGTCAAAACTGGATCGGAGCTCAAAGTAATCCTTTGACGTCATTTTCGCCAAAATATAGGAGATGAGGGTGTCAGATACGGGTCGATCTGTCGCATAATTCACAAATAGTTCTATTTTCCAGTATTGGAAACGTCTCGTTGTTGGAAATCATTTTCAGAATTTGGCAATGTTGGAAAAAAACAGAAATGTTTCTTGTCCGATAAACCATTCTTAGAAATGAGGACGTCACATAGCCCATCTGCAAGTGAGGGCAAATGATGCTTTCCAGCTCTGCAGCGACATGATCTCACTCATTAGTTGTCACAAACCTGACAACCCAGAGCTGATGATCTTTAAGATATTTCTGAAAGATGACAACAGAGTGTTTGTGAGATTCCACCTCAACCTTACTTGGTCTTTGCCTTTTTGACTTGCGTCGCACAACTACCGTGGCTAAAAGATGCCCAGATTGCGAATACTCATAGATCTACCAATAATCATCACCACGAGCGGATGAGAGATGCGCTCACAACATTGTTCTTATTGTTTGCTTTCATGTGGCACGTATTTCACCTCCGGTTTACCTGTAAGTAAATAGATTGACACCATGAGATGAATGATAAAAACCCCAACCCAACCAAAGCTAAGAACAATTATTACCACTTGTGCCATCAGACCAGATGCTTCTGATTCAGGGAGATGAAATGAAACACTCCACAAAAGCCCATTTCTAGCGTTCAAGATTCAGCATATCGTTGTTGCGTTGATGACACTGAATGTGCCTTCAATACCGGCTAACTTCTTCCATATGGCAGAGCGCATGGGCGTAGTCCACTATAAGTATGATATATCCCCTGACTGAATCCTAAAATATTGCCAAAGTATCGTTATATGTTCAGACAACACCACGTGACTTAAAAGGAACGTTCGCCGCTGCAGCACCACCATGGAATATTTCTTATCCTTCCAGACCACATATCTCCATAAGCACCCGTGGAATTTGGTGAGCACGAGGCTGCATCCCATCATCCATGACACGGGTCGCTTAGAAGAGCATCGATACAAAAATGCAACGTAATTTCCGTGCGCTCTGTGTGTTGGCGCTTCCGGACTCCTCATTTGTGACGTTACAACCACAAAAAGGTGGTAAAGACGGTCGCATAATTAAACTGCATTTGTCTAATTATGTCGTAAATGCTCATCCTGTGAGTAGAACACTGCGGCTTTGTCAACGCAATGTCAGTGCCGTTTTTCGCAGCAAAAATTCCCCAGTGTGAACCTCTCTACTATGTCCACCCCCGTTAAAGATCCGTACCCCCCCGGGCTGTAGTGATGGTGTTGGGTGACGGTGCGGCGAATGGTGTTGGGCTCGTCACCGGACTCGGCGGGTGTAGACGTGAACACACAGCCGAACCTCCAAACAGAACAAAACAGGGCAGAGCACCAAGCAAAGCCACGGAACAGAACGGGGGCCACGTGGGACGTAGCGGACGGTGTGCGCGCACACACACAAGACGCCCACCGCCCGCAAGCTGCACGGCACGTCCACCCACACGTCGGACACCCACCTGCGCCTTGTCCTTGACCTCGTTCTGCGCGCGCCAGGCGGCGATGGCCGGCTGGCGCAGCTTCTCGTGCAGCTCGGCGCGCGGCCGCAGCTCGGGCGGGTACTTCTCGAAGATGGAGACGCGCTCGGCCACCGAGCCCTGCGTGAGGAACGGCCGGATGGCCACGCCGGCCGCGTTGTACGGCGTCGGCGACAGCGTGCGGTCGCGTATGTGCTGCTTCTGCTCCTCGGTGAGCTGCGGGTGCGGCAGCGGCGACGCGGTGCGCGCCTGCTCGCCGGCCGTCTTGAGCGCGGCGCGCTTGCGCCGCCACGGCTCGGCCGGCAGCAGCACGCCCGAGTCGGGGTCGACCGCGTAGCGCGCCGGCAGCCACTCGGCGCGCCACTGCGAGTCGGTGATGTTGATCTGGCCGTTGTCGTAGCGCGTGCGCGCCTCGGTCACCTGGGCGCCGGTGGCGACGCCGCTGCGCGCCGTCAGCTGGCGCGAGTCCTCCAGCCGCTGGGCGGCGCGCGAGCGGCAGTGCGCGTCCTGGAACCGCTGCTTGGCGTAGTCGACCGTCGACAGGGCGACGCCGTCGGCGGCGGCGGCGGCCGGCCGCGGACTGCCGCCGCGCCCCTCGACGATCACGGCGCCGCTCTGCAGCGCCGACAGCAGCCGCTCCTCCTGCTGGCGCACCTCGGCCAGCGCCGAGCGCGCCGCCTCGGTCGGCGGCGAGACTGGCTGTGGCTGTGACTGTGGCTGCTGCTGCTGCTGTTGCTGTTGTTGCTGCTGCTGCTGCTGCTGCTGCTGCTGCTGCTCTGGCCGGGCGCGCGCCACGCGCGGCCACGTGGCCGTGCCGCCGTCCGGCTGGTCGCCGGCCGCCTGCAGCACGTGCGTCTGGCCGTTGGTGGTGACCTGCAGGCGGGAGTTGACGCCGGCGCTGAGCAGGCCCGGCGCCGTCTTGGCGCCGCGGTAGGGCCGCTGCGCGGCCGCCGGCAGCGTGCTGTGGTCGCCCGGCGGCGAGGTGGGCGAGCCGGGCGAGCCGGGGCCGCCGCGGCGCGCCTTGTCCTCCTGCACGAAGTTCTTGACGAGCTCCTCGAGCGACCGGTCGTCGGGCGACGCCAGCAGGTCCACCGGCGAGATGGAGGCGTGCGCCGCCGGCGTCCACCGGTCCGGCGGCGGCTCCCGACGCTCGGCCGCCGGAGCCTGAGCAGGAGCAGGAGCCGGAGCCCATCGGTCGGGCGGCGGCTGGCGGCGCTCGCGAGCTGGAGCCGGCGCCGGCGCCGGCACGCCGTTCAGCTTGACCTGCGGCTTCGGCGCGGCGGCGCGCTCCAGCCGGATCGGGATGGTGTGCTCGAGCGGCTGCGGGCTGGACGGAGACAGTTGGCCGGGCGGCGCGCGCGCGGGGCTCGCCGCAGCGGTCGGGACCGGGGCCAGGCTCGCGGTCGGGGTCGAGGTGGGGGTCTGGGTGTGGGTCGCCGCCGGCGCCGGGGTGGGACTGTGGCGGGACGGCGTGCACGCGCGGGACGAGCCGTCGCGCAGATGGCGCGACAGCGTCTGCGCCGCCTCGCTGTTGAGCGAGCACGCGTTGTGCGAGCGCAGCACCTCTGCCGGCGTCAGGCCGCGCGCCTTCCACGTCTGGTAGAGCGTCTCGGCGTGGTCGGCGATCTGCTTGGCGATGTCCTCCAGCTCGCCGCCGCCGCCGCCGCCGCCGGCCGCCGCCAGGCTCAGCTGGTGGGCGGCGGCCGCCTTCTGCGCGTGCGTCCGGCTGATGAGCGTGCGGATGTTCTCCGTGGTGGAGGTCAGCTGGTCGGCCAGGCTGTCCACCTCGGCCGCGGTCGGGTGCGCCGCGCTCAGCTCGCGGAACAGGTCGCTCGGGTCGATCGCGTTGTTGACGGACATGACGCCGGCTGCCGGCAAACCGCCCCCGCGCACACTCTGTCACCTCCGCTGCGGCCCGGTCGAGGTCCGGCGGCACGCGCGCACTCGGTCCGCCGGCGGCCGCACCACGCCGCCCACTGCTGGCACCGTCTGCACTCCCGACGCCCGACGCCCGACGCCCGACGATCCTCGCCCAACGCCCGACGCCGACTGCCGCGATCTAAAATAGCACGGACACACGGTGAGGCGGGCGGCTGACTGCGGCCGGCGGCGGCCGGCGGCTGTCTCTGGTCGGCGGCGGCGGCGACGACGGTGCCGACGGCCCGTCTGGCCGGGGGGGGGGGGCGGAGCGGCTGAGGAGCGGTGCGCCGACACGCGGCCACCAGGTACGGCCGGGCGGGACGGGGGACGGCGGACAGGAGTCGGCCCCGGTCCGCTCGCGCTCCTACTCAGCCCTACTGCGCGCATGCAGGCCTGGCGACTTTACTGACGCTCTGCTTCGGTAAACGTCATGCATATGCCATGTGTCAGCGCACGAGTAACGTGCAATATTGTAAATGCGTGTTCTAATACGAATACTTCATCCTCAAATTGTCCAGTGATTGGTCTGCTCCTGACTCAACGAGCAGAGTGTTTAGGCGTTATGCATATTGTCTCCCAGACGAATGTGACGACGCTCAGATAATGTCATCGTCCATAAGTATGCTCTGCGTCTAGTCAACTTTGAGGCTAGCTTCAATATAATATTTAATAGTCGATTTCACTTCCACCTAGCTTCCGAGTGTTAGCTTATTAGTACAAAAGTAATAAAGAACAACCATAGCAAACCAACTCAGAAATGGTTGCGAGGTGTGCGTTTCTCTCGCTCCACGATCTCAATGTTCCCGTGCGCGGCCACTCGCCATGCTCGCCGCTCCCGACGTGATAGCCAACACACGCGCAAACCGTTCAGCGAATTTAGACCACGAGCGTTGAGCAGATCAGCCATTTGGTTAAGACGGGAGCTGGTTAGGCGGGCAGAGGATCGAGAAGGAGCATCGCCATGCCGCCGACGTTAAACACGGCCACACACTCACAGGCAGGCACACCAGCACAGTCGGAGGAACAGCCGTCACATCACCGAAGCTGAACGGGCGGCGGACAGCGCCGACAGCAAGCGTTGCGTCATCCGAGACCATGCGACACGTGAGCGCCGTACGTGGCGCGGGCGCCCGGCGCCGCCCGACCACCACGCTACGCGCAACCCACCTCCGCCGCAGCCACGGCAGGCGATACTCGTAGTTGTTCATGGCGGCTCTGCTAACACAGGCGAGCGTCAGCAGCTCCTGGCCACGGGAGCACGCATCCCGCGCACCCGCCCTGTCTCTGTCTGCCACGCCTCTGCCGCTGTCCTTGTCGCGCACACACACACACATGCACACACACACACATACACATACACACCCATACATGCATACACAGAAGTACACCACCTCTCTGTCTCTGCCTCTGCCTCTGCCCTTCCTCGGTTTCTACCTCTGTCTCTCTCTCCCTTTCTCATTGTCTGCCTTTTCATCTGCCTCCATCCTCCCCCCCCCCTCTCTCTCTCTCTCTCTCGCTCTCTCGCTCTCTCGCTCTCTCGCTCTCTCGCTCTCTCGCTCTCTCGCTCTCTCGCTCTCTCGCTCTCTCGTCTCTCTCGCTCTCTCGCTCTCTCGCTCTCTCGCTCTCTCGCTCTCTCGCTCTCTCGCTCTCTCGCTCTCTCGCTCTCTCGCTCTCTCGCTCTCTCGCTCTCTCGCTCTCTCGCTCTCTCGCTCTCTCGCTCTCTCGCTCTCTCGCTCTCTCGCTCTCTCGCTCTCTCGCTCTCTCGTCTCTCTTCGCTCTCTCGCTCTCTCGCTCTCTCGCTCTCTCGCTCTCTCGCTCTCGCTCTCTCGCTCTCTCGCTGCTCTTCGTCTTTGTTTTTGTTTGTTTATTTTTTTTTTTTTTTTTTTTTTTTTTTTTTGTTCTTTCTCTTCTCTCTCTGCTCTTCGCTCTCTCTCTCTCTCGCTCTCTCTCTCTCGCTCTCTCTCTCTCTCTCGCTCTCTCGCTCTCTCTCTCTCTCTCTCTCTCTCTCTCTCTCTCTCTCTCTCTCTCTCTCTCTCTCTCTCTTACAGCGTACCAGGAGGCGAGCCAAGTAGAGTGGACCGCCCCGACTGCGCCCCCGGTCCGGGCCCAGCGCCAGCTGCGCTACCACGTGACAATCGTCACGAGTCGCTGCGCCGGCCGCTCACTTTCGTGCGCACCACCTGTGGCCGCCGCCGCTGTTATCGCAACACGCCACCGCCGCCTACTCCATTAGACGGTTTTGCTAATCGATGCAGCGCTTTGTGGCACCGCAAATTGCCTGCCACGGTGTGGTAAGTGTCGCACTTTGACCTTGTGTCACACTTCACTTCTCATATCAGCCCGTTAACTGGTACTGCTTCAGCGTTATCTTCAGCGACTCGTACACCAGACTCGTACCTCAGCAAGCACATGCCTCGACGGCACGTGCCACGTGCGTGTTAGGTGCCGAACCTTTGGTTTCAGTCGGCCTTTGCATCTCCCATAGGGATAATGGAAAACGAACAGATGTCAGACAGCTATTCGGTGCATATTTTGCGACGGCGAAGTACAAGACAGCGAAAATGCGGCTTTGAAAAGTGACGATAGAAGAACTGTTTGTGAGACGTGGAGTATTTCTCTTGGTCCAAGTTCCAACACCCCAAGGTCAGCGCTTCTTAAGCCTGAGGAGCCACACAGAAAAGGATCTCGGGAGGCCAGTGGATAAAATGAACCGGGGTAAAATACACAACCGGGGGCACAAAGTGGGAGTCGGAGCCGGAGGCACGAACACGTATACGAACGTGTATTCACGCCGAATTCGGTGTTAATAAACAGTTTGTGATTTTTGCGAAATTTGCCTATAATTGATTTGCCCGCTGTGGGATTCAGTAACGGTGAATTGACGTCACGAAAATAATGTTTCTTTCATGTAGATTACAAAACATAGGCATCGAACGTGCAACCAAATTAAATCACCGGATGGCTAAAGCATCAAATAATTCGATACGTCCACAAGGCAAACAAACTAATTAGCTTCCCACCTCACGGAGGATTTGCAGACCCCGGGAAAACGCGATATCTTCTGCGATAGAGATACGGCCGCCAATTAGCGGCCGACTTATCGCGTAATGGGACGTGTCGCGTGCCGGCTGCCGCCACCACGCCGTGACGCCGCGCACCAATGGCGGCTGCCGACCAATCAGACGCGCCGTCACAGGCTGGCGCCCGTCAAGGTCGCGTGGGTCAGCGTCGCCGACCTGGCACACGAGGTGACGTGACGCGTCCGGGCGGGGGACGGCCGGCCGGCCGGACTGGGCCGTGCTCTGACGTGGCGGCACGCACGGTACCGGCAGAGCGTGGGCAGCGGGCAGCGTGCCACCCACCGCCGCCAGCCGCGCCCATACACCGCTCCATCACAGCTGGCCGTGTATGGACGGACTAGCGCGAGTGATGGGGGCAATGTCCGCTGACCACCTGCACAGACAGCCGCTGCAGCGGCGCGTTATTGGTGCCGCTATTCGCTCCAACACAACTGGCCATATATAGATAGGTTGGCGAGCGATGAGGACCATGTCTGTCGACTTCCTGTACCGACGACCGCAACAGCGGTGTGTTATTCGTGCCCTTATTCGCTCCATCGCAGCCGGCTATATATAGATAGGTTGGCGAGCGATGAGGACCATGTCTGTGGACTTCCTGTACCGACGACCGCAACAGCGGTGTGTTATTCGTGCCCTTATTCGCTCCATCGCAGCTGGCCATATACAGGTTGGTTGATGAGTGCTGAGGAACATGTCTGTCGACTTCCTGTACCAACGACCGCAACAGCGGTGTGTTATTCGTGCCCTTATTCGCTCCATCGCAGCTGGCCATATACAGGTTGGTTGATGAGTGCTGAGGAGCATGTCTGTCGACTTCCTGTACCAACGACCGCAACAGCGGTGCGTTATTTGCGCCGTTATTGGCATGCGCCGACAGTTGGCTCTGTGTTGCCACCAGGTGTCTGCTACAGTAACTGATTTGGGCAAGGCCACCCACGCCAGCACTGCAATCGAGTGTTCACATATAGCATGCGATGATACTGCCCCCTGCTTAGCGGCTTGCAGGGTGAAATTGCTGCTAATTTGTCCGTTAAGAACTGAAACCTCAACCGATCATGCCTCATCATGAACAGAAAACTTTTCATTATATCTGAGCACGAACCTCAGAGCACACCTCTGATGTTAAGATGCTAAAGCACGGCACGCCAGCTATCATGTGTGGCCCCCGCTCGATCTGACGGAAATCGTGACACGTGAACCACGTGAACCAGGGTACAAAGAAAGTCAGCACAAATATATGTCGGTTTGTTATTGGTTTTACGGCATATCGACCCTTGAGTCATGCAGCGTCGCCAATCCCTTACGCCGATTGGTCGCGGGCGAAGAGTAGCGACAGGTGAGACTCGAACCCACAACCTTTCGACTGGGAGACGAGCAACCTACCCCTAGACTACTCGCCCTCACAAATATCTGTCGAAAACTGAAAAAGCACGGTGTTTAATTGGCGCTTAATTGGTGCCTAAATGTCGTAGCGAGTAGAACACATCGGTTGGCAGGCGAGCGAGCTCCTTCCACCGCTCCCGATGCGGTCAGCACAGCCGCGCCTGTTGCGTCCGAGACCTGGCCAGCCGCCGCCGTCCACAGCCGCGCGAGCAGCACAGCTGCGGCGCTCTCACGACGGGGACCTGGCAGCCCCGCCCGCGCCGCTTCCGGTCGATCCGACGCCGGTCCACGCCGGCTCGCCGGCCCAGACCGGGCGACGACGGCGCCCCACGGCGCCGCTTCCGGGCCACGTGTCGCTCGTCGACGGCGGCGGAAAAACGGCAGGGGTGGGGCGGGCGGCGCGCCAGAGCCAACAGCGCCGGCTTCGGTGTCGCAGGCGCGCGACCGGGCCGAGCCAGCAACACCGAGAGCGCCCGGCGCCGACTGACGCCAGCCGACGGTGGCGCTCGGCGCCGGGTGCCGGTCCGGCAGACCCGTTCACGGGGTCTGCCGGACCGGCAGACCCCCACACAGCTGACGCCGACGTCGTCGGCAGCGGCGGTGGCGGCGGCGGCGGCGGCGCACCGCCCCGTCGCCGCTCCGCTCCGCGGTCCGGCCGGCCGGCCGCAGCCGAGGCGAAATCGAAAGTTACGCGTAACCAAATAAGCGGCGTTTCGTCACGCGTCGGGTAGGAGCCGATTCGCGAGACCGGGCCGCCGCCGGCCGGTCGGAGGAGGCGGGCGGGCGTGGCCTGCGCGCCGGTGATACAGCCCCCGTCGTCTCTCGCCACTGCGCAGTTTATCCTCGCACTTGCGCCGTCGGCACGGGGAATTTCTGGCTCGGACTGCGTTCGGCGAACCATTCGCCGATCGGGAGGCACGGCATCGGCATTGGGCAGGCCACGCAGTATGAGCGGAGGCCATGGTACTGACGCGATGAACGATATGCGGGTAACCGGATCGAGTCACAGCTGATTTTCTTCACCGGCAATTAAGTCACTGCTGTGACATTATGGTGGACCCACATACACGGAACTAAATGAATACATTCGGTTGCAATATATGCTATAGAGTAAAGCGTGAAGATTCTAAAAAGTATGAGCACGTGACATTTTGACGCCCTGAGGTTGCGCAAAGTTGATTTATGTCTGTAGAAGTTCAATAGTTTCGGTCAATGTTCCGTACATAAGGTCGGAATAACGATACATTGTGTCCTGAACGTGTGTCCATGATTAATGTCATTAAAAAGGAGCTAGAAGATATTTTTTTGCAATTTCGTCATTAATGTCTACAGCTTCAACTTGCACACATTCATGTACAACGCAAAGTAGTGAGATAAACTTGGATACGCCCATAAGATGTCGAGACCTATGGAGGTTACAGATATTAACACTCGCACGTCCGGAGGTCCGCGCCAACTTCGCATGTCCGGGGGGGGGGGCAGATGTCTGCCCCCTAAGATCTCTAGAACTATGCTAGCTAGCGACAAACGGAAAACGGCGTTGGATAGCTGGTGACGGGCTCTATCAAAAGTGTTTCGGTCATTTTTCGCTCAGGTCAACATTCAGGTCATTGGGTCATCATAGGTCAAATTCGACCAGATCAGGTGGGACTCGGATATTGACACATATCTCATGACCTGCAACAGATAGAAACAAATGGCGAACGCTATTCGACAGCCTTTGAAATGCGCTACCGACAATAGGTGGTGTCATTTAAGGTCAGGTCAACCGAAACTCAGGTCAAGGTCATGAAGTCATGACCTCAGGTCAAGGTCATGAAGTAGCCTAGGGAGGTTATGTAATGTATCAATCGACACGTTTTGGCGATACAAGCATAATGATGTGTAGCTCAATGCAGTGCGATATAATGCGCAGAAATGTCTAGTGATCTCAGCTGACCTCAGAGACCTTGGTGAGTCACTGAGGAAAAATTTCAGCGGTAACATTGAGCATAGCTTCCATCTACATGCCACAACCGTTGTGAGATGATTCCGAGCGCAAATATGTAACCAGAAAACATTTGTATATTTTACCACAGCCCTATAATGGGGAAGCCATGGCCGCGACCTGACCTAAGGTCAATGCTACGAAGAAACGATATACATATTATGGTCCATGATGAGATTATGACGTGTTATAAGGTTGAAATCAATCGCCCAATTATTGTGGAAGTTATGCCACCTAAAACTCCGAGTGTAGTTGGGTCACTTCGCCTGGCCTGGTGACCTGATCTGAGATGACCCATGGTCAAAAATGTATGAGGATATGCGGAAAAGACCAATGAACAACTATGCGAGGTTTGGCCTTGCTAACCCTATTAGTTTGGTGGCAAATGAGGGAAAGACCGGAGGGGGCAGATATCTGCCCCCGGACGTGCGCGTGTTAAGCTTTCAGTATAGACGGGGACGGTGGGAACTCCCAACGTTTGGCCGAAAAAAGGTTAAAGGAATTTTAACTCTGTTTCTACGTGACGATTTATTCCTCATTTCCTTGCTGGGCCGACACCCCCCCCCCCCCTGGTCTCTCCCGCACGGGAGAGCCGCCATTCGGCCACCGAATGCTTAAAGGATGGTATCGAGGCCAAAACTGGACATTTCGCAGCGACGTATGGGAGTCAATTGGAGGCGTTATTGTAGCGCATTACGTACAAATGTCAAACAAAGGTTGTTGAGAGTGGTCGGTGATGGCTGCTGGTGTGGGCATGACGCCATTTTTTATATTCTACAAGTGCTAGATATCGGCAAGTTAATACATGTGCTGAGGTCTTCTTTTCCCCATTACGATTTCCGAAGTTGACGTCGACCAGGGAAAAGAGATACCAACGATATTATTGTTTGGGTGTGTATTTTTGCCAACAATTATAACTTGCAGGCCACAGCAGAGAACCTGCCCTATGAATAGAAACTCCACCCTTCCAGCATTTTATCCGGTATGTGTCAAATACCCCACAAGCATTCATTCTACTGGGAAAAGCCAATCAAGCGGTCGGTACCGTGTGTGGGCCAATCCCAACCGTGTCAAATGAAATGGACTTTTGATGGATTAATTAAAGACAGTTAAGCATTGCGCATTTCGCATGCCCTGGCGTTCGCCTCACCGGCGGAGCAGCGAGACTTTCACGGCCCGAAACCCCTGCGAGCGAGAGCGTCAGTATGTACGCTGAGCACGTCTGGCCCGCAGCGACCATCGGCAGTCCAGCCCGCGGCGGCCCGGCCGGCTCAAGCCATCTCCACTGGTCACACTGGTCAGCCGCAACAGCCGACGTGGCCGCCAAACATCCGGCAGTGGGGCCCGTCCAGCTGTCCGGCACCGCGGCAGCTGCAGCTGTCAGGGCCAGTCCAGCTCTCTGGTACCACGACAGCTGCAGCTGCCAGGGCCGGCCAACCTGCAGTGGGCGCTGCGACAGCCGCAGCTGTCAGGGCCGGTCCAGCTCCCCGGCCCCGCGGGCGCCACGACAGCTGCAGCTGCCAGGGTCGGCCCAGTCCAGCTGGGAGTGGCCGCGCCGCCGCCACCGCCGACGTCTCGCGTCGCACTGGCCGGCGAGAGGTCGTCGACCGAGCCCGGGCCGGACCGGCGGCTCTCGACTGAAGTGATGCCAGCCACGTCACACACAGCACACACACAAACACACACACACGCCATCGAGAGCCTCGTGCCTGCATCGCCACGACGTCCGGCTTTTCCAGGAGCAAGCGGTCGCCGCCAATGGCGGCCGAGCCGAGACGTTTACGCTTCAACCTAATCCCTTGAGCGCGCCATAACACTTGCATGTCTTGCAGATTTGTCTCGTGTTGACCGTGCTCGACGACCAGCTCCGGTATATCTGACGGTCTCGTGTGCCGGGACTGGGTCCGACCGCAACTGCCACCGACGGTTGGTTGGTTAGTTATTTGTTTTACGACACATCGACCGTTGAGTCATGCAGCGTCGCCAATCTCTCACGCCGATTGGTCGCGGGCGAAAAGCAGCGACAGGTGAGACTCGAACCCACAACCTTTCGATTGTGAGACGAGCAACTTGCCCCTAGACTACTCGTCCCCAACTTCGAGTGTGAAATAAGGCGCCAGAGAATGGCGTGAGGCCTTCGTCGCCAGACGGTAATCCGTCGAGCGCCGAAAATACGGCACCATAGCCTGCGTGGCCGCCACCTTCCCCGTGCCGAATTATCTCGCTTCACGAATTTCCGTCGCGACAGTAATCCCGGGGATCGATCCTCGTTACGACGGAACGGAAACGGGAACACCCACACGTGATCGATGATCACCGCCGGTGCCGGTCACCACATGGTCCCGACACGCGCGCGTGCGGTCCGTCCCGTCCAGAAACACATCACGCCACGCGCCGCTATCGAAGACGCCGGCTCAAATATCGTCACTCCCACCTGGAGTGGGAGCGAACTGATTTTATTGATTTTCTTTTGGAGTGAACTCCGTCCTCTCCAAAAGCAAATCAATAGAAGCACATAGAAGAAGCACAGAAGCCCCGCGAGCGAAGCAAGTCGACACACGAAGAAAGCCTACGCCGGCGTTCGTGCATGTCCGACACCGAACGCCGGCGACTACCACGGCAGGCCGCGGGCGCCACACCGCCGGCGACCATGTGGCGGGAGAAAGCGTCGCGCGCAGAGAAAGCACACGGGCAGGCGGCGGTACGTGCGTGTGGCCGCACGGGCGGCCGTCGGCAGCGGCAGTGTCGCAAGTGCGGCGGCCGGCCGAACCCGCCACCGCACTCCGGAATGTCGCCCGACCGCCGTGTCGGCGTCGGCGTCGGCGGCGACTCGCGCGCGTGGCTATCCCGTGACGCGGCCGCGCGACAGGCCCGGCGGCGGCCGTCCGACACCGCCGCCTGGCACAGGTGTCACTGCGGCCGGCGCTCGGACTGGACGCGTCGACTGTGCGATGGGCCGGCCGGTCCGGCGCAGCACGCCGCCGCCGGCCCGGCCGTCTCGCACAGCTGACCACTTCCGACCGGCTCTGTCTCCAAGCACGCCCAACAGGGTTAAAATAATGTTTTTTCGTTAGGTGCGAGATGTCGAAAAAGCACAATACGATGTCAAAATTTGCCATGGAATTAGTGTCATTTATGATTCTGTTGATGCCTCAGGCTCAAATTCCAGCTGATGGTGTAGGCACTTCAAGCTGATGGTGTAGGTTCCAAGGAGCAGGATGTCGATACTTCTTGGAGAAGGATGTCGATTGAGTGTTCAGAAAGTGTTATATTCCACCCTATATCATGAATAATTCATCACTGATGCCCAGTGAGTGGGGAGGGCGAAGAGCGCCGCTTTCCTGTGCACCCCGACCCGATTCGACCAGCCGGTGGCACTCGTCGCACTGGCCGGACACACCGACCGGGCGGGCGCCGGCGAACGCTCCAAAAATCCCCGACGTCGCGACCGGCGGTGCTGACAAACATCAGGCCCGCCTTATTTGGACGCGCCAGCTTCCGACCGGAGGCTGCGGGCCAGCCGGGAAACAGGTTCGCGCGCGGCCTTTTAAGGCGGCGGCAGAGGCGCCGTCAGCCGGCAGCCGGCCGACAGTCGGACCGGCTCGTCGCACGCCCGCACCGGCGGCCGCCCCGTCCGGCCGACACGCCCGGCACCTCCGCAGCGCGCCGGCTGGAACTAGGTGACGTCACGGATCGACAAATCAGCGGCTGTCTGTAGCAACAGGCAGTCGGCCAACCGGCCGGCCGGCGAGCTCGCCTAGTGCGGGCGCGCCGACGTCAGAAACGCCCGCTGCCAGACACTTCTTGCGTCTGATCTCTGCACGCAGCGACCGCAAGACCAACAACCAGCACATCGAAATATCGGAGGACACGTCTCTACCCCCGCCCCAGCAGCCTTGAGCCAACCAATCGCGAACTGGTCGGCCGCTCGCCGGTCGTCGGCGCCGAAGCCCGACGCCGCGATCCGGCCGTTTTTGCGCCCGCCGACGCACCATGTGCAGGTTTGTTTTAGCCGGCCTCGACCGCAGAAATAGCGCAGCTCCCGGTCGGCCCGGCGCCGCTGATCGGGCTGCACGACTGTGGCGGGCAGGCGGTGCCCTGCTCGGCAGCGGCGCCTGGTCGGCAGCGGCGGCGCGGCCTGGTCGGCGGCGGCGCCGTGGTCGGCGGCGCCTGGTCGGCGGCGCGGCCTGGTCGCCAGCGGCGCCTGGTCGGCGGCGGCGCCTGGTCGGCAGCGGGGCCTGGTCGGCACCGGCGCCTGGTCGGCGGCGGCGCCTGGTCGGCGGCGCCTGGTCGGCGGCGCCTGGTCGGCGGCGCGGCCTGGTCGCCAGCGGCGCCTGGTCGGCGGCGGGGCCTGGTCGCCAGCGGCGCCTGGTCGGCGGCGGGGCCTGGTCGGCAGCGGCGCCTGGTCGGCGGCGGCGCCTGGTCGGCAGCGGCGCCTGGTCGGCGGCGGTGCCGTGGTCGGCAGCGGCGCCTGGTCGGCGGCGTCGCCTGGTCGGCGGCGGGGCCTGGTCGGCGCGGCCTGGTCGGCGGCGGCGCCGTGGTCGGCGGCGCCTGGTCGGCAGCGGCGCCTGGTCGGCGGCGGCGCCTGGTCGGCAGCGGCGCCTGGTCGGCAGCGGCGCCTGGTCGGCGGCAGCGCCTGGTCGGCAGCGGCGCCTGGTCGGCAGCGGCGCCATGGTAGGCACGACACGTGGACAGCCGCCGGTCGGCCGGGTCGACCGAATCGGCCGTGCCGCCCCTGCGCCGGCCTGCACACCACGAGCACAGCGCAGCCCCCTCCCCCGCCGGACCACCAGCCGCCTACGCGGGTCCACACCGCTGGCAACCGGCCGGTCTTCGCCGCGTGTCTCAACTTGCGTGGCCAGCACGCGTCACCTGCCGCCCGCCCTTCGAACACGGTTGTCCACTTTGTCGTCCATGCCCTGGACAATAGTGTCTGTACTGGAAGCCAGTTATGACGCAACCATTAAGCTACCAATACACATGCGGCTGTCCATTTCTTCGACAATATTGTCTGTGCTGGAATCCAGTTATGACGCAACCAGGGATGCGGAGCCGGGAAAATTTTGGACGGCTCCGGCTCCGACTCCGGCTCCGGGGAAGTATCCCGGCTCCGGCTCCGGCTCCGTCTCCGGGCAAAATGTACCGGCTCCGGCGGCTCCGGCTCCGTACATCCCAAACGTGAGCCGCGCCCCGCTTTTGACGGCTCCGGCTCCGACTCCGGCTCCGAGTAAAATGTCCCGGAGGCTCCGGCTCCGGCTCCGGGCAAAATGTTCCGGCTCCGGCGGCTCCGGCTCCGGCTCGGGCTC